>JAVANC010000001.1:19619990-20247490 GCA_033319125.1 Parnassius glacialis | reverse complement strand
TTATATATTTGGCTTTGGCTATAATGAATAATGGATATAAATGGATGTGAACCTGATACAAGTGCAATTAGGGCGATTTAAGGTTCCTAACCTTTTTGAGCCCTTTCCTCGTAAACGGCGTTATTTAACCTAAAATGATTACTCGTATAAGGTTCAACCAACGGCTTTCGATTGCTCAGGAGAATATTCATTCTTCCAAGAGACACATATAAAGTATAAGTTCTTTTAGATATATCTATAGTAAACACAACGCAAATAAGGGTTCTAACTAAAACGATCATGTTATAAAAATAACGATCTCTAAATAAACCTTTAGAAAGATACTTTAGAAATATCAATATTACCTAGCCTGGTCACGTAATAATTCATAATAATTATATACTTATAATTTTGATATTTCTGCGAACGGCCTTTTATACTCGTTTATACAGAATTGGGGAATCGTTACAACTAAAAAATAATTACTATTATCATCATCATACAACACATCATTATTACAGCCTATTCACTGTCGAACATAGGCCTATCCCATAGATTGCCACATAGGGGAGATATTTGCCTTAGTTACTACGCTGTGCAGGCGAATTGCCATCCGCAGTTTTTATTATTTTGATTTATTATTAGGAAAATGTTATGCTGCTTATCTCCTGTTTCATGACACCTACAGGTTAATGTGAGGTAGATATTTCGCCGCGGAATATCTAAAACCTATTGTTACTATACTCACATATGATATTAAAAATGTATTTAATAATACTCTGTAATAGTAAAGTTAAATCCGATCGTCGTTTTATCTGATAATCCATTTCTTTTGAGTAACGGTTAGAAAGAAATATGCGTGCCTTCACATTTACTGTAACTTAAAGCGTAAAAAGAGTTTCCATTAAAAATTTAAATAGCAATACAGAAGGCGTAAATATAATGAGGGCATCTACGACTTTTCTGCCACCAGGGCGGCGCCACTTTAGAGTGAGGTAAAATATTTGACAGATTTCATAGCGGGGATGATAATTTCTAAGGAAAATATAATCTTTAAGGTTTCTTTCTGTTTTATTAGTTATATTTTATATTAATTACATTAGGAATGAATAAACCAAACTATAAATATAACTCAAAGACGACTTTTAAAAAAAAAAGAGAAATAATGTTCAAAAAATTAAAAATCAAACCACTGACGCATTGTGTTGTGTATTAATATAATACTCTAGATAATAATAAACCATTATTTAAAACTAATTTCTCAATTAACTGACATTGTGTAACAAAAAATTTTACCTCAGTCACAACTAGCGACATCTGGTGAGTGGAAGATTATTAGCCCTCATTAGAATAAGGTATTTAACAAATATTATTTCCGTTCCACTCCTCTCATTTATGAGAGGTTTTAGGGCAAAGAAAAGTTTACCGCGCTGCCCGAATACGTGTTGGCGGACTTCACATGTCTTCGTTTTATTTAAACGTATATTTATATATCGTTTAAATAAAATCATGCTGATAAAATGAACCTCTCCCCGTACACTAATCTTTTGTAAATGAAAATAACCAAAAGTAGGTAATTATATTAGAATCGCTTTATTGTGACTGACTTGTGATCAGTGTTTGTATTGTTTCCGATGTTTTCTATAAAACTTACTGGCATAAAAGTTGGGAAATATATTTTTGTTTTCGGCAGTTATTGACTGAAAGTTTAGAACGCGGCGATGCTTAGTGGCTTCGTTAATATTTTTTATTATTGGTTTTTTTATGTTAGTGTACTTTTTGTCTTTGTCTTAATATTTATATAATTTATATTAGTACGTGCGTCTGTTAGTGGTATCGACGGCAGTGGTACCGCATTTCTACTGTACTTATTTTACTTTCTTACTTTTACTACACTCGATTTTCACTAGCATACATAAGAGTAGGAACTAACATATTTTTTACTTTTTTTATAGGATAAGGTGACAAACGAGCACACAGTCCACCTGATGGGAAGTGGTTACTGTGACCCATAGACATCTACATTTATCCTCAATAAATAATCAAAACGCAGATGCGTCGTCACTCGTGAGGATTAAGATGGAATGCCTCTTTTCCAATAAAATTGGTCTCCGGTTCTCTACACTCACCACACGAAACACAGCAGTGTCAAGCTGCCATTTTACACTGGTATTATGTGAGAGCGTGGTCCATAACATAATAAATTGCCATTTGTGCCTTTTTGACACATTTTGACTTTGAAGATGCTGCTGCCCATCGCCTGTTTCAGTTCCTTCTATCACTTTTATGATGTATTATATGGCATAGTGGATTCTCTTGTACTGTCGAAGCACGGCATGAAAATGGGTTGATAATCCAGTATATATATATATATACTGTCATTATACTCATATTAAGAACATTAGGTAGATAACGACTAACAATGAACGACGACCGTGTTGTCAAAAATTTAGCTATATGGAGTAAAAATGTATAAATGCTAAGGGAATTTTATCAGAGTAAATTAAATTTAAAAACAAAACTTGGCGACAGATGGGCCGTGTAAACAGTTTTTAAGTAAAAAGTGATTATTTGTTGAAAAGAACGATGATCCCGAAGGACGTCCCTCGTCCGGTCACAGTAAATGTACCTACTTCGTGTAATTTATAGCTTGCAAGCTCAGCTCTATGAGTGCTCAATTATTTCCTTCCTTTTACTTCATCACATTGCTATTAGGGCCTTTCCAATATATACCATTTAATACATAAATTATTTATTACGTATGATCTTTTTAAAGAAATAAACATTTTTTTCATTTTCATTTTCACATAATCGAGGATAGATATATAGTCTATGGGCCACATCATCTACTTACCATCAGGTGGACTGTGTGCTCGTTTGTCATTAGAATTGTGTTTATCACACTTATTAGAATGCGTGTCTTTAACCATTGCAATAAGGGTGACAAACGAGTACATAGTCTTACTTACATAACTTACTTCTAAAAAGAAAAAAAAACTTTATAAAAATGGTTATCTATATACAAATAAATAAACGTTGAAGAGTCTGTGTGTAATGTCAAAACTACAACTATTTACTCAATGCATAGGAAAATATATACGATACTTATAACAAAATTATAATTTAAAAAAAATTGTTTGTCTGTCTGTCTATCTGTATGTCTGTTTGTTCCAGCTAATCTCCGAAACGGCTGGACCGATTTTGACGGGACTTTCGCTGGCAGATACCTGATGTCATAAGGAGTAACATAGAAAAAGAATTAGGGTTCCTCGCAAAAAATATTAAAACCCTAAATTACACGTGGGCGAAGTCGCGGGGAACAACTAGTTATAATATAAATGAATACACGGTTAATAATAACCCCTGGGAGCGAGTTAGCTGCTTCGAAGCTGTTTCTAAAATACATTTTGTAAATAGTTTGTACAACTTTTCATATTGTATGATTTACTTTAGAAAAGAGTCCCGTTTATGGTTCTTTCCAAGAAAAAAGTTTTTTTTCCAATCAAAAAATATTCCATTCTATTCTTGTCCATAAAACAAAAAAGCAAACATACAGTACCCTACTTTCCGAGATTTTTAATTTCCCAATTTGATACCAATGAAGTCGTGGATGCCCACGACTTTTTCTGCCACCAGGGCGGCGCTACTTTACAGTGAGGTAAAATATTTAACAGATTTCATAGCGGGGACGATAATTTCTTAGGAAAATGTAATCTTTAAGGTTTCTTTCTGTATTATTACTTATATTTTATAATAATTACATTAGAAATGAATAAACCAAACTATAAATATATCTAAAATGCGATTTTTTTTTAAAATAATTATAAAGTCCAAAAAATTAAAAATCAAACCACTGACGCATTGTGTTGTGTATTAATATAATACTCTAGATAATTATAAACTATTATTTAAAGCGAATTTCTCAATTAACTGACACTGTGTCACAAAAAACTTTACCTCAGTCATAACTAGCGACATCTGGTGAGTGGAAGATTATTAGCCCTCATTAACCAATATCATATTTTCACTGTTTTTTTTTTATAGGATAAGGGTGACAAACGAGCACACAGTCCACCTGATGGTAAGTGGTTGCTGCGGCCCATAGACATCTACATCTATCCTCGTTTGCGAATCAAAATGCAGATGAGTTGTCACCCGTGAGGACTAAGATGGAATGCCTCATTTCCAGTAAAATGATGTGATAATAATGTTGTGATAGCTTTAACTGTAACGTATATGTAGTTTAGAATGTTTGCGCTTCGATTATAATTTTTAATTCGTCATTATCTAATTTAGTACCCGGTCGTCCACAGCTCCTGATATTGACATCGAAATTTCCAGACCGTAATGCAATGCAATGTACCTAAAGGAAACCCTGAATAGGTTTTTTCCTTTAATCGTATTCACTAATACAAGCTACGGAAGTAGTTTGTTTGTCTTTTATAGCTAAATTATAGTAGGGAGGAGATATTTCTAACGGAAATATGTTGCTTTGCTTCGTATGGTAAGTTACGTTATTGGATTAATTAGCTAGCATTCGCATTAATTAAAAGCTTGCGAATTTTCATTAAGAGTAGCGAAATTCTGTAAAATGTGAGTATCATTCATCGTACTTTAGCGCGTCGTAGCTGCGTTTGTGCGCACTCCTCATTCACATGGGATATGCTAAATTAAATTTGCGTGAATGTGCTAATTATGCTAATCGCATTCAGATGCATTTTTAATTTTAGTTTAGGATAGGTGTTCATGGGTTATAGCACCCCCTTACCAACAGGTGGACTTTTCTCACTTTGTTGTCAAAATTTGTGACCCAGTAAAAGATTTAAATTGTATCCGAATATAAATAAAGATTTATTAAATTTCATTAAAACTTCAATTCCACTTAAAACCAATTTTCAGTTTTTTGAATGTACAAAGTATATATTAAGCTGTGAAAACCGCTTCGGCTGCGGTCACTGATAGCGCATGTTCATGACATTCTATTTGCCAAAGTTGTGTACAATTTCGGAATAAGTCATCAACGATAAATGAATTAAAAATAATCAAATTTCCTTTGAAGAGGCATTAATAATTTTTAATGTAACGAATATGTTGTGCGGTGCACTGTTCGGGTAACAGCTTTACCTAAGTTTCACATTACGTAAGTATATAAGAGATACGAGTGGCGACCTCGTACCAGCGGACGAAGTGTAGAGCGTCCCCCTGGATACAGGTGGATCAGACCCGTACTTTGTGGTATTCTTTGGGCGAGGCCCATGTTCAGCAGTGGACTTGTGAAAGGCTGTAACGATGATGATGATAATGATAAGAGATAACGGTGTAATGCCCACCGCATATCGTCCCGCGGGTGTCCTAAAACAGAGGGAAACTAAAACATAAAATGTGCATCTTCCTGATAACAACTCTAAATTATTTAAACAAAAAACCTCCTGTCAAGCGTGGCAACAATAGCAAAATCCCCCCTGCGAGACAATCAATTAAGAACTCGTACATATTTTATGGGAATAAAAATAATTCACCGTTTGATACTCTGAACCGATGTAGCGTAGTTTTGTTTTTTTTATTTTTACTGGCAATTTTTAGTATATGAATGTGTTTTATATGTAAATTGCATATGGACAAACACCCAGACAGAATTCGAATCCGTGGTCTGAAGCGCCTGAGCCAAACGCCTAGCCACTGCGCTAACGAGCCCTTAATTCCATAATGACCTTTTGTTAAAAATATAGAATGAAGGATTTTTATTTATTTATTTAGACTTACCAACTAAGTACATATGAAAACATTTCGGCTACATTTTATATAACACTATATATATGTACTTAAATTATAGGTGAGTACAAAACTTTAACATTAACGCAATTACTTTATTTAAAACGATACTAAATATTTATGTGTGAGATTTAAGTTTTGTTAGAAGAAAAGACATATATTTTTAAGTAAAACTATAGAATAAAGTTATATTAAGTATGGCTATTTAATTTTTATTATCATTTAGGATGAATGTTTGTATCGAGTTACTCGATGTGCTTTTCAACATTCACTAGAAATTGGCTAACACTGTCTGAAAAAATATCTATATCTATGCTTGCCTTTTAAAAAGTCGATTATATTTGTATACAACAAGTGATATGGGGCTATTCTATCCATAATTGTTCCTTCTTCTAGGCATAAATAATGGGGCATAGGTGTGCAGCCGAATCGATGGTCTGGGGATTCTTATTCCAAATCGGGAAAGTAGTTCAGGGCAGTCAATGGCACCATTAAGGAGCTTGTAAAGAAAAACCAGTCTGAGTTTGTCTGCATGCTGATGTAACGATTTTAGGGAGAAATACTCTAGCTTTTCCTAATAACCCCTCATAGTGCGACGCACTCGAACAACGTATGAGAGTCTGCAAATGAACTTCTTTTGAACATTTTCCAATTGTTGAATATTGTTTTGATAAGTGGGATGTATGGTACATTACAACAATATTATGAGAATCGGAGACCTTTTTTATTGGAAATGAGGCATTCCATCTTAGTCCTCACAGGTGACAACGCATGCGCATTTTGATTTGTAATAGAGGATAGATGTAGATGTCTATGGGCCGCAGCAACCACTTACCATCAGGTGGACTGTGTGCTCGTTTGTTACCCTCATCCTATAAAAAAAAAAAACAAATAAGCACTTTTATAATATTTTTTTATATAATAATGTCTAGACGTGTTTGGCGCATTATCGTACTTGCGGACAGTGTGCAGCCCTCCCCGCTACCTGTGTCACCCCCTGTTTTTATTTTGAGACTGCAACGTCTCCGGCGCTGCGGGAAGAGCAGCCTCTACGCCTTTGCGTAACAAATCGCAGGCATCCCTCCTCGCCTCCGCAGCTGAGTGAATTCTTGTAAAAGTCCGCAATAAACGATTACCATAGAACACTTTGGACTTTTACCTTATGGACTTGGTAAATCTTAGGTTTTACTGCAAAATCTTAGAATTTACCGTAGTTCTAACTTTTACAGTAACATATACATATACACACATCAACATAATCTAGGGATACCTTAATCCTAAATTATTTACTGCTTTATAGTTCAAAATTTTGAGAGATTGAAACCTCTTTTATTCTATTCTCAAATGTAAATAAAAAAACGAAAGAAAAAAGCAAAATACGGCGGCAAAATTGTTAGTTATTCGTTACGTCAAGGAAAATTAATATTATTATTAAATTAAAACTGATATTAATTACTGAAAACTGATTACATTGTTTTTCTTTTTTTAACTTCACGTGCCGTGGGAGTTTTAAGAGTCATGTCACGTCGTCATTTGAGTTAAGATGAAATGTTACGAGCCCTGGGCATGTTAAAAAAATGGCGCGTTGCTGAAGCCCTACACACCAGCCGAAACGTGATATCGAGGTGGAGGTCACGTTATCGCAGTACTGGAGATGTGGCTGAACGGCACACGGGTAGATATGGTGTTACTACGCAGAGAAAGCAGCGATACAACTACTACAAGGGTTCCAGGAAGACCACCAGCTGCTGGTAAGCGACCAAACCGTGCGAAGGAGGTTGCATAAAGTTGGTCTTCATGTTCGAAGACCGCTACGTGTTCCAGCATTGCGACTTCAGTCACGGTTAGCAGGTTTCGTGGGCTCGGGAGCATTTACCATGGAGTGCCGAAGAATGGTCTTTGGTGCTATTCACCGATTAGTTCTGGTTTGGGTTTCATCCGGATTTACGAAGAACACTCGTTTGGAGAACTTCGGGAGAGTTAGCCATCTAAGGCACCCTCAGGAGGTCCACTCATACCAAGGCGGGACAATCATGGTGTGGGCAGGAATTCGACTTGGCAGACGAACCCAGCTCGTTTGTATCCAAGGATTTTGGTGAGTCATTAGATAACATAAAGCACAATTTAAAATTGTTTAGTAAATACATATTTTATTTTATGATATTTAATTTAATAAAAATATCTATAAGTTAACCCAGCCAGTAGATTTTTATATTTCATTGTATTGCGTTATGACAAGAGAGTGTATAATCAGGACAATAGTGAAAAAATGTCTGTGCTATTTTTTGGGTTTATGTTATAGTTGGAAATTATTTTACTAAATTTAATTAAAAATAATTTATTCAAATTAAATTTAACTAAATCTAATTAACTTTATGGTCTGTCATCTCTATGGCACAGCATTCGAAAACGTTAGGAATATTACATTATGTTATTATTTCCATTTCTGTAAAGTTTATGCCGTTATACACCAATATGCATGAAGCTCCGTTTCGACTATTGCGAGCAAAGTATGTATCTAATTTAAAGTTAGATATATTTAGAAAGTTTAAGTCCCTCTGTAATATGTTATGTTCGGTGAAGCATAAAATACTAATATTTTTTCTATTATTGGAGAGGTCATTCAAACGTTCTATGAAGATATCAGATTTATTCAAAGGTCCATTTATGTTTTGATGCAGTATATATAGTTTATTATCAGCCTTTCATAAGTCCACTGCTGAACATAGGCCTCCCCCAAGGAATGCCATAAAGCACGATCCTGAACCACCTGCATCCATCAACTTCCTGCATGTCTTACCAGGTCGTCACTCCATCTAGTGGGGGGTCGCCCTACACTTCGCCTTATATATATATATATATATATATATATATATATATATATATATATATATATATATATATAGTTTAATATACACGAAAAAATCTTATGTTAGGTTAATATTCTTCCTTTTATTTATGTAACGTGAATGCGTTTTATTTGACGGAATTTCTGCTGCTCCCCGTCGTGTTTCGGGACTACTAAATATATTTTCATTTGTATTTTTTTTAATTACACGCATTAAATTTTCCATATTATTACTCATTCCATTTTTCTTCAATTTCTCTGTTGTTGATGAGAATATTTCGTATGTCAAATCGTTTATTGCGACAAATACTTGCACGAATTTATTTCTCCATGCATCCATATTCGGTAATGTGTTAAATATTTCAACTCTGCATTTATATACATTTGCCCCATATATGTAGATTGGTGAGGCGATAATTATATTTCTATATTTTAAATCTTTTAGGTTTCTACAAATTTCATACACCAAAGAGGAATATTACTGTGATTTTTTGAAATCTGATTCCGCTATCATAATGATGCAGAAGTCTTTCTTTTTTTGTGAAATCCTCTAATTTTGAGTTTAGTCCACATAGCATTTATTTATTTATTTACTCTTGATTGTACAGCAAAATACAAAATAATGAGTACAGTTAAATCTAAAGTAGAATATGTACAACAGGCGGTCTTATCACTCTGAATGTGATCCCTTCCAAACAAACTTAGGGTAGAGAACTGACGCAAACAATAGTTAAAAATAGAAGGGGGTGCATCATCATCATCATCATCATTACAGCCCTTCATAAGTCCACTGCTGAATATAGGCCTCCCCAAAGGAATGCCATAAAGCACGGTCCTGAGCCACCTGCATCCATCAACTTCCTGCATGTCTTACCAGGTCGTCACTCCATCTAGTGGGAGGGGGGGGGGGGGGGAGGTTGCCATACACTTCGCCTACCGGTACGAGGCTGCCACTCGAAAACCTTTCTTCCCCATCGGTTGTCGGTTCTTCGAGTTATATGTCCGGCCTACTGCCACTTCAGCTTACTAATCCGTTGTACTATGTCGGTTACTCTGGTGCCACTGCGGATATACTCATTTCTAAGTATATCACGCAGAAAAACCCCGAGCATAGACCTCTTCATAGCTCACTGACCGACCTTGAGCTTCCTAATACGGCCAGCAGTGAAGGACCACGTCTCAGATCCGTAAGTCACTACTGGTAACACGCACTGGTTGTACAATTTCATTTTCAGGTTTTGTAGGTATATCTAACGACAAGATGTGTCGTAGTTTCCCGAACGTTGCCCAGCCGAGTTGAATCCGTAGATTGACCTCTCGGTCGAAGTTGGACTTACCTACTCGGGCTGTTAGTCCCAGGTAAAGATACTCGTCAACAACTTCGAGCTTAGTGCTCTCAACAACTACCGGCATAGGTGTGACATGGACGTAAAACATGAATTTTGTTTTGTCCATGTTCATCTTAAGACCTATTCGTTGGGAGAAACTATTGAGGTCATTGAGCATAGTGCTTAGGTCCTCCGGCGATTCTGCCATAAGGACTATATCGTCGGCAAATCGAAGGTGAGTGATGTACTCGCCATTGATATTAATACCGAATATTTCCAGTCCAGCAGCTTGAAAACGTCTGCCAATGCAGCGGTGAAGAGTTTCGGGTATATAACGTCACCCTGTCTTACACCTCTCTGCAGTTGAATAGGTTTCGCTACTCTGATTCTGTATTCGGATAGCCATCGTAGCTCTACTGTACAAACACTTCAGCACTTCGATATACCAACAGTCAACTTGTCACCGCTGAAGGGACTACAGCACCGCTCAAATTTCGACGGAATCAATGGCTTTCTCGTAGTCCACATACGCAATGCAAAGTGGCAGATGATACTCCTATGTCTTCTGTACAATCTGTTGCAGGGTATGTATGTGGTCTATGGTACTAAAGCCATTTCAGAAACCGGCTTGTTCGGGAAGCTGGATGTCGTCAAATCTGCGTGCGAGACGATTCGTAATGACTCTCGAAAACAGCACGTAGACGCGGCTCAGAAGGGAAATCGGTCTGTAGTTCTTCAAGAGAGCGTTGTCGCCTTTCTTGAAGAACAAGACAACCGCACTTCTGCTCCACGCCTCCGGAGTAGTGCCGCCATGGAAAACTGAATTATTGAGCTTCTGGAGGACTTCAAGTACCGGTTTTCGACCCGTTTTCGAAAGCTCCGCTGTAATTCTATCCTCGCCCGGGGACTTGCTGTTTTTAAGGTGCCGGAGAGCCATTCTAATCTCGCTCAGACTGACGTCCGGGATATCTTCGGAATAGTGTCGGATAGGACTCGCGCTTTGATCGTTACTCACACTTGCGTGTGGTTCCAACGATGACGTGTACAGCTGCCCATAGAACCTCTCAATCTCACTCAAAATTTCAGGTATCCCGGCAACAATGCTGCCACATTTGGTCTTCTACTTTGACAGTTGGCTCTTTCTGGCAGACCAATCTCTGCCAAAGACTTTGGAACCTTGGTTTCGCTCGATTGCTTCATCAATAAAAGCTGTATTGAACTTGCGTAAGTCCCGCCGCATGCATTTGCAGATCTGTCTATTCAGTTGCCTGTATGCTTTCAAATCTCTTGAAGAATGTAACTTTATCTCCCGTCTAACAGCCATGAGATTAAGATAATGATCAGAGAGGTTTTGTGTTCTTCTGCGGCGGGTCTTGCAGAACTTAGCTCCGACGGCATGGACAGTTTCCACGAGCTTGTCATTCATATCGTCCACTGCATTGCAATCTTCTAGGCACTGAAAACGGTTTTGTAACTCGAGCTGAAAGGTTTCAGGACTTTGGAATAGAGCGCGAGGGGGACGGAGTGTTGACTTCATTAGACGAGACCTCTCCAACTTAACGTTTAGGTTCAGTGTGCCTCTTACCATTCAGTGATGGCTACCAGTTTTCACCCTCGCAATCACGGAGACATCTCTGAACAGTTGTCATCTGGTCGTCATAATGAAGTCAATCTCATTTTTGTCGAACCGTCGGGGCTCGACCAGGTCCACTTCCCTTGGGGCTGCTTCTGGAAGAAAGAATTTATCATAAAGAGTCCCTCTTTCTCCATGAAGTCGGCCAGCTGCTGGCCCCTTGGGTTCTGTAGCCCTATTCCAAATTTCCCTACTTTCAGCTCACCGTTCTCTCTTGTGCCTATTTTTGCATTGAAGTCTCCCATTAACACCGTATTGAGGGTTTTGGATTGGTTGATATCCTCATACATTTTCTCCACCTCCTCATCGGGGTGTGCCGACGTTGGTACGTAAACCTATATGACCTTCAGCGAATACCGTTTGGTGATTCTGAGTATAAGGTAAGCAACCCTCGTCGACACACTCAATCTTTACAACTTTGTTAACGAGAGACTTATGGACGATAAATCCGATACCTCCTTGGGACAGATAATCGCCCTCCTGGTGATAGAGCAAATTGGCGGATTCGAGGCTTCCCGTGTCCTCCCCCTCTCTTTGGACCTCGGATAATCCTATAATATGCCAGCGTAACTTGTCTATCTCTTCTTCCAGCTCCACGATCTTCTCGTCGGCCCTCAGGGTGCGTGTGTTGTATGTTGCCAGGTCGAGTCGTCTTAGTTGGCAACTGAACCTCCACCGGAGATTCTTAGCACCTCCGGCCCCGCCGTTACCATGGTCGCCACCGTAGCCAGGAATAGCAGAGCCGCCGGGGACTGGGGCCCGTCTCTTTGTTGCTCTCATAATTGGGGGGTATTTGCCATAGTTGCCACGCTTGGCGAGTGGGTTGGCAACCGCAGTTTTTTCTTATTTTACTTTTGCTGTTATCAGGAAGATACTGCTGCCCATCTCCTGCCTGTTTCCCTTTGTCGCCTTTTACGACACCTACGGGAAGATATGGGGTAGTGAATATTCTTAACCGCCACTACACGGCTAGGTTTTGATATCACCTAATTATACTCATTATTGATCCTTGCTGGTCGAAATAAAGAAATTATTATTATGGGGTATCTTGTCTTATCATCTGGTTGGAATGTATAAATATATAAACGTAAATGATAAATATACATAAATATCAATAAGATAAAAACATAAATAAATAAATAACCAACCAGATGGAAGTCCTCGGCAGGGGACATCAAACGGGCGAGGGTTAGGAAGAAAAGGGAAAAAACCGGCGGACGATTCGTGCGGTATCGAGGAGTAACGCCTTCTGCATCTGAACCCGGAGCGGTCTGTCACGGAGTCCCAATCGCCTCAGATGTCCTGAGAGGCTGACTGGGATTTTCCCGTACGCAAAAACGACCACAGAAATAATTTCGGACGGCAAACCACCCTACATGTGGGTCAACTTGTGAGCCAGGTTCAGATATTTTGTCTGCTTATCTGTTTCGGCTTTCACCAGGTTCTCGTCATAATGGAATTGTAATGTCAGAGCTTTCAGTTCGGTCTGAGTCCACCTGAGTATGCCGAAGGTGACTCAGACCGAACATGAGAACTTTTTAAAAATTATTATTGTTATTTTTAATAGATGGAGTGACAACATGGCAAGAGATGCAGGAAGTCGATAGATGCAGGTGACTCGAGACCGTGCTTTCTGGACTCGTGATAAAAGCCAGAATATAAATCTTATTTTTATATTGATTTTAAGCATCGTCTGCCGCTGTTTACATTTCTACTCACACGATTATTCTTAGTACTGTGACACTAATTAAGTCTCACAATTATTTTACTACACATGGAATAAATATTTCACTAATTTAATTTTATTATTCAACATATTTTTTATAGGAAAGGGTGACAAACGAGCACACAGTCCACCTGATGGTAAGTGGTTGCTGTGGCCCATAGACATCTACATGTATCCTCGTTTCCGAATCAAAATGCAGATTCGTTGTCACCCGTGAGGACTAAGATGGAATACCTCTTTTCCAGTAAAAAGGCTCTCCGGTTTTCTACACTCACCATATGAAACACAGCAGTGTTAAGCTGCTATTTAACGCTGGTATTCTGTGAAAGCGTGTTCCCTCCCCGGTCGGAAGCATGGCTCTACCACGTATAAGTTTGCCACGCGTGGCGGACGCGTAGGTAACCGCAGGTTTTTTTAAATTATTAGGAAAACGCTGCTGCCTATCACCTTGTTTGTTTCCCTCTGTCACCTCTTACGACACCCATGGGACGATATGGGGTAGTAGGTATTCTTATACCGCCCCTACATGGTCAATATCTGTGTAAGGAATTTATATTTTGGATTGATAAATGATTTTTTTAAATTGCTACGTTATCGCAGTTTAAATTTATTTGAACAAAAAAGAAACATTTCGTATTGTTCTCGTATTTCCGACAAGCACCCTTGTCTACCTTCGTTCTTATTGCACAAGCAGTACACCATATACCTAAGGGCAAGTTAGGATTGACATATGTAGTAACATATAATATACAGGATAGTCTTGACAGCAGCAGAAAATATAGTAGAAATTGCCAATTTTAGTCAAACTCATTCGAAATCACTTATACTTTTACTTTTCCGTCACTCCGTAAAATCCCATTGTTGAATGAATTGGCCTTATTCCGTTTGATTTTTTAGATTTGAGAAAAACCCGGCGGATTCATCTTAATCGTCACGCTTGACTGGCGGATTTTAGTGTCATTAAAGTACGCAAATCAATAATTAGTTATACACGAAAAATCCGTGGTAGCACAGGGACTAACCGCGCTCACAGTACCGAGAAACCCGGGTTCGATCAACACCAATGAAATTGTTGATTGCAATTTTAAGTGCTAATTTACCACATGCTGATCGAAGGAAAACAACGTGATGTGAAAATTGCGTGTCTGAAAAATAACAAAAAATATATCGAAAACATATGAAGTCTTCCAAGACGTATCGTGACATTCCCTTGCCTTAAAACCCTCTCGAAAATGAGAGGAGGCCTGTGCCCAGCTGTGGGACGTGTACTCGTATTAGCCGTAACTTTATCTTTAACACAAAAACGTAACAAAGCACCACTATGGCTATATTAAAAATCTATCTTGATTAGTAAGTAAATATATACATATGTGATATATGACACATCTGTGTCATATGATCAATCATCATCATTATCATCATCAAGATGATGTCACACCATGACATCATCTTGATGATGATTAATCATCATCATCAAGATTGTCTCACATTACGACAAATTAATCCGTCGGTGAGAAAAGACAAGAAATTTATACAAGTTGCAATCCTCAAAAGAGTTGATTCGAGTGAAAACTTTTTTGTCATCAGTATAAATATAAAAAAAAATAAGTGAAACTATCTATAGACTGTTATTTTTTTATGTTTCTGAAATATAGGTTGTTTCATCTTGAAAGTTTTTCTCTACTACGCTTGTGATTGCTGTAGAAATCCTTTTTAGGTAGTTGCTTACTTCGTAAGAATTCTTCTAATGACTTTGTTGTGTAAACAAACGTGCTTACGTTTATTTCACAAAAAAGTAATTACAAATGTTTTCTACAGTTAAGTAAAAGCTAAAGTGGAGTTGGGTAATCTTTTTGCAGCATCATCGGAAACGGAAAGTGTGCCAAGTTTTAAGTCAATCGAATAACTGAAAGAAAATCAAATATTAATTGATTTTCTTTTATTTTCTTGCCAAGGAAAGACAAAGTGGGTTATTATTAAATCTATGAACTGATTTTCATTAAACATAAATGCTAACTGTACTAAAATTAATATATGAGATATTTTAAATAATGGTGAAATAGTAACTTTTAGTAGAAAAAATTATCTAATTACATCATTAACAAAAACTAAATCTAACAATTTAAATTATCATTCAGTCCTACTCCCCGTGGTATCATGCCAAGAATGCTTCCTGTGTTTCCTTGCTGAATGGCTATTTCAATTAAATTTGTTTATTTTTAGGAGCTATGATGCAAAAGATATACACAAAGATCGACAATGGCTTTAAACTCCCTTTTAAAATGGGACCTATAGCTACATCAAGCATATTTCATTAATCACAAAACTATAATATAATTATAAAGGTGTAAAAAATGTGATTAAACTTTCTTCTTCATATTTAGAGAACGCAAATAGATATTATCGACTTCTCGAAGTCAAAAATAGGTGTTTCTTTTGTTTTTAATGAGTGATATGATTTTGATATATTAATATTTTTCAATAATATCATCACCATTATATTTCATTGCTGAACATAGGTATCATTAAAGCAAAGTTGCACAATGTTTTGTGGCAAATTTTTGTTATTTTATATAAATATAACTTGGTAACTATAACTCTGGATCTTTCGTTGAAATTACGTGTAAAAGAACTACAAAGATATAGTATACAGAGATCTACGACATGTTTAGTTAAGCTTATCTGTTTGAAAGCGAGGTAATGCTGAACGCTAGGAAAGGAAAATTAAGCCAATTGTTATCGGAAATGGATCTTATTCTCTCAGGACAGTTTTGTTTGCAACAGGCTAGTATTTTGTTAAAATTAACTGTTTGTTCTTTTGATGTGGAGTTCTTTGATTTTTTTCAGTTTTAGAAACGGGTTGTTGTTTGATAACTCTGATAATGAGCTTTTGAATTTATAAATTTTATTATTAAAATGAAATGCAAAACTAAATATAATTTTATTTATTTACTTTTGACGATTTGGGAGAGGACTCTACGTCCAGCATGCAGTATGTTCTTGTACTTTCAGAAGGCAGTGCCTCATAAAATAAACGAACGTGAAAATAATGAAAACATATGGATCCCGTATAAAGACCGCGAACTTTCGTATTGTAGGTAAATCCAGGAGATGTAGTCCAGCAATTACAATAACACATAATGATTATAAAAATACTCGTTTCTGGTTTTTGAAAAGCCAATAAAGTTTCTTACATCTGGTTACAATTGATGCGGTTGTCATATGTAAGGAGTTGCATGTTAAAGAGAAAGCTGGAGTAAATGGTCTTGTTAACCATTTTTCTATACGCCTATTATTATTATTATTGTGTGTATTAGTATAGTTTTCTCATCTTGTTGGGTTGTATAAATATATAATTGCAAATAAAAATGATAAACATACATAAATATCAATAAAATAAACACATAATATAATCTATACAAATAAATAAAATTGGAGTGTCTGTTTGTAACGTCAAAATAACAGCTTTTCACTAAATGCATATGAGAGTATATATGGTACTTATAACAAAAATACAATTTTTATAATTTTTATCTGTCTGTCTGTCTATTTGTTCCGGCTTATCTCCGAAACGACTGGGCCGATTTTGATGGGACTTTCACTGGCAGATAGCTGATATTATAAGGAGTAGCTTAGGCTACTTTTGTTTTAAAAAAATAAGGGTTCCGCGCAAAAAATTTAAAAACCTAAATTACACGCGAGCGAAGTCGCGGGAAACAGCTAGTACATAAATAAATAAAAACCTAACCAGATGGAAGCCCTCGGCTGGGGAGACCAAACGGCCGAGGGTTGTGGGGAAAGGGAAAGGAACAGGTATCGAAGAGCGCCTTCTTCTGCATATGACCTTGGATCCGTCACGGAATCCCAGTCGCCTCAGATGACTTGAGAAACTGACTGGGATTAACCCGTTCGCACTAACTACTACATGTATATTATTATTATTACAGGGGGGGGGGGGGGAGAAACGAACATGCGTATCACCGGATGGTAAGTGACTAGCGCCGCCCATCAACAACCGCAACACAAGGGGAATTGCAAGTGCGTTGCCAGCCTTTTAGAAAGGAGTAAGCTCTTTTCTTGAAGGTTCGTAAGTCGTATCGGTCTGGCAAAATCGCCGGTGGTAAACAATTGCATAGAGAAGTTGTAAGAGGAAGAAAACTCCTAGTAAAACGCACCTTGGTGGACCGCCGAGCCTCCAGATGGTGAGGGTGATATCGTGAATTTTGACGGGATGTGCGTTCGTGAAATTTGATGACTGGAATTAATCTGAACAATGCTTTAAAGTATTCCCCGTGAAAGATGCGATAGAAAATGCAAAGGGATGCAAAAATCCTACGCAACACCAGTGAATCGAGCTGATCAGAAAGAACTCTGTCGTCTACGATTCGAACCACTCTGCGCTGGATGCAGTCAAGAAAAAGGGCTGGCACTGAGGTGTCCGGGCTCAGAGATGAGAACAGTATTCCTTGTGAAGCCTTACTTGCGCTTTGTAAACTTGCAAGCGATGTGGCGGCATGAAATACTGTCTCGTTCTGCTGAGCACGCCAAGCATTTGAAAGGCCAATTTTGCATTTCCTTCCAAGTGATAACGAAACTGCACACTATTCGACATGTCAACGCCGAGGATTCCGGTGCTAGCTGAGGCTGCAAAGGGAGTGCCTTGAAACTGAGGAGATACGACAAAGGGGTTTTTTTAACGGTAAAAGCGCACACTTGTGTCTTCTGGGGATTATACTGGACTAGATTTAGTCACCCCCAATCCGAGACTATGTTCAGCATGTTCTTCAGATATAAGTTTGTCCCGGTACTCAGCGAAGTTTTCCGAGAAATATTGGCGTAGTCGGTGTATAGGGCATCACCACTACTGTCGTCTGCAAAGCAATAAATGTTACCAGTTTGCAACATATCATTGATATGCAAAATAAACAGCGTTTTGATAGCACGCAGCCTTGTGGAATACCAGCGTTAATAGGCTTGTAATCAGAGCATGGACTGTATTTTATAACATTGATGTTCCGATCAACAAAGAAACCTGGTGATCTAATCGCACCCAAAGGAAGCCCATAGTAAGGGAGCTTCGAAAGAAGTGCATTGTGCCAGACCCGATCGAAAGTCTTCGCTATGTCCAAACTAATGGCCAATGACTCCCCCTTGGAATCTACAGCTTCCGCCCATCTATGAGTCAGCTAGACCAGAAGATCGCCAGTTGAACTACCCCGACTGAAACCGTATTGGCGGTCACTAATCAGCTGGTGATCCTCAAGGTACCTCATGAGTTGGCAGTTTTTTTTTAAGGATAAGGGTGACAAACGAGCACACAGTCCACCTGATGGTAAGTGGTTGCTGCGGCCCATAGACATCTACATCTATCCTTGTTTGAGAATCAAAATGCAGATACGTTGTCACCCGTGAGGACTAAGATGGAATGCCTCATTTCCAGTAAAAAGGGCCTCCGGCCACCTGCACTCACCAAGCGAAACGCAGAGGTAAACCTCTACTTCACGCTGGTTTTCTGTGAGGTCGTGGTACCACCCCGGTCCGAGCCGGCCCATCCGTGTGACAGCAAAAGCTGCCGCCTGGCTCTACCACTATTAAAGTTTATAATGGACTCCATTATATTGAAGAACAAGAAGGTGATGGCGATAGATCTGTAGTTATACGGGTCTGAGCGGTTGCCTTTTTAGGGACAGGGTGGACAAAAACTGACTTCTTTGAATTTAGAACTACGCCTTGGGAGTAGGAGTACCGGAAAAGACGCGATAAAATCGATGCTATCTCCAGAGCACACGTCTTCAGCATAATGGAGGGGACGCCATCAGGCCCACTCAATTCGACAGGAGTGCTTTGCGAACCGAACGCCGTGTAAACCGCACATCCGGCATGGAGCACTCACACCGTGTGTTTCCCCCGTCATCGAGTGTTGAGTTGGACGCAAAGAGAGGGCCTAATAGATCAGCTTTCTTCTTTGCAGCATACGCTAATGAGTCGTCTTCTCTGTGCAGAGATGGAAGAGATAGTTGACAGAAGTTCCCTTACACAGCCTTGGCGGGAGACCAGTATGCACGGGTTTCCAAAGGAAGGCGAACTAGCTTTTCGCTAATTCCGCCGATGGGCTCAGACCTTTCCTTGGCAATAACTCTTTTGAATAACCTGGAGGTGGAATTGTACTTCCTTTTAAGAGTGCTGTGTTTACATCCCGAGACACTAAGTATTGGTTATATGGCCCGCAAAGCATTTATGAAAATAAAATTATTAAATCCAATTAAATTCTTTCCTGTAATATTTTTCTTTTCTTAATGTGGTTAATTATTATCATTTCATCGTTTGTTTTATTGACGTTTGCAATTTTAAATAAACGAATAATAAGCAAAATTCAAATTAATAAACTGAATTATCATATATATTCAAGATATTTTGTTTTATACATACTTTTTTTTGCGTTCCTCTAAATTTGTCCATGAACAATAGTATATTTGAGCAAGATTCATGATCACAAGAATTTGCCTACTTTGCATGGTTGAATACTGATGATTACTTTTGAAATTTCAAAAATTTTGATCACCTCGATTGTTACCATCTTTTTGACGCTGACTGTACATGTACTTATTGATTTATTATAACCTATGGTTTACAGAATTTGATAAGTGAAAATATTTAAAGTTATGACGTTAAGTATGATATTTAACTGTTTTAAAAACTATTTTTTCATTAAAATTTCAAAACTGCTGGTTTATCTTAAGGTCTGTGAATCGTAGCGTTTTCTTTACATTATTTTCCTCAATATATTTATATTTTATTACTAAATCGTTAAGTTCTATCTTTAATATTCAATTTTATAAGTGTACGTTACACGTATGTAACAGATTATGCGGCTATCTATCGGAAGCCATAGTAATGTTTCTGATATTTCGCATAGCTGCTTCTTTCGACATCCATAGGACTGAATAGGCTGATGGATTATCTTGTACCGCCACTATACGGTATACTATAATAGTTGATTAAAGTATGGACGTACGCTACTCTATATGTAGTTGCATGCAAGGTGATCCGCGGTGGCGTGGTTAAGGAAATGAGCAGCATGTCGTTTCGTCGAGCGGGGAATCCATGTTGCTAAATCACCGTCGATATTTAATTGAAATTGAATAAATAAAAAAATAAGGTTACTGTAACTGTATATTAATATTCAAATCTAAATTTTCCTAAAACTCATTGTATTGATTATAATAATTTTCCGAAATGTATCGCCTGATGTGAAATTTAATTAGCTAAGATCAGATTAAAAAAGAAATAAATTGTTTTATCTTTTTTCAATTTATCTTTCTTCAATATTGTTTAAAATATAAAAAAATGGAAACCGAAGTTATGAATTAAATCCGAAAGCTTCATTTATAACATTGAAGTTTTTTATTTATTTATATTACATTGAAAGCGTTTACTTTAAGCAAAACTTGACGTGACATAATATTATGTTCCCAGGTTTGATACGCGCAATAAATTTTTTTTATGGATCCTGTCTTACCATATTAACATAAACCACTTCACCTTCATTTGTTTTTCTTGTTAATTTTTATTGTTTAGAGAGAAGTTGACCCTTTGTCCATCATTGATATATCTACTCACATACAGCCCGCATTTTAACTGTCAAATGTATGAGAGACTGTTGGGCTCCCGCAGGAATATTTAATTGGCCGGTGAAGCCGCGGGCAAAAAGGTATTTTGTATTACAAAAGTCTTTTTAGTCATGAAGTCCACAAATACACATTGGGTTAGTGTGGACCATTCATTGCTCCTGCTTTTAGATTTTTTTTGGGTATTTTTCAGGTGGGATTTTTAAAAAACTTTAAGTTCTGACTTACCACTTGCATGGCGGTTCAGGGAAATATGATTAATAAACTATCAGAGCAAGTTAAAAATATGTAATAAACGTGAAGTTCGCCAAAATACTGCCTCTGTCAACGAGAACGAATTTATTACTCGAACGCTGCGTTTAAGACCGATTTTATTAAGTTTTAATATATTAAATAGCTGCGGAAACAAAGAAAATCAAAAGCAATGATTATCCGTTTGTTCTCATTGCCTAATTTAATTATTATAAGCCATACGACTTTGTATATTGCTATATTTGAGCATGTACATATATTACATAAAGTACATGAGTAAACTAATATTGCAATTGTAAATATAATTTTTGTAACAACTACACTACGTTTTTATTATTTTTGCAACATTGAGGAAACTGTTTAAGGAATCGAATTTTCTAATTTTAGCTCATGATTACGATGATGATGTCTATAAAATGTTATATCCTTCTCATCCAATAGTGAGCTAACTACAGATTGACAGACTGTTACCACAATAGGCCGGATTTACAAAAACGTCTTCGTCATTTTTGACTCTTCGAGCCGAGGTTCGTACCCGGGACCTCATGATCAACAGTCGCGTTAACGACCACTAGATCAACGAGGCAGTCATTACCGAATTGTATTACATTAATCACATCTTATGTAAATATTTATTTTTTTATGACGAGACGATGATTTATATCTGTCATATACGAGATGGTACACTAAGAGGCCCTGTGTCTTTCTGGCCTCTCTCGTAGCCATATCTTTAGACACCCACGGGCTTAGCAACGAGTTTTGATTCTTTATTATACCCAAAAATGTAAAGACAATTATTTTTATTTGTATGAATAATTTAAGGAGTATTACTTCTAAGAGTTCTTGTCGTAAGAATTAGTATTGAGTTAAATTCAGTCGAAGTTTTTGTTCGTTATGCTAGCATATTTAAATCATGCAAAATTTAATTTCAACATAAAGTTTTCTTAAGGAAATTTTTCCTTGTGTTCAATTTGTTACTCACGTTTTATATCCAGCTGCGAATGCTTAGTATTCCATGTATAGTTGTGGGTTCTGAGATAGAAATTAAAAGTAGGCAATATTTATTTTGCACAAGCGGAATTTATTGTTTTGAGTCGTGTTATTATGTAAATAGTTTCCATAAAAAAGAACGACTGCTTTTTTTACCACTAATTCTATTTGAAAATATAAGTTTTGAGAATTACAAGTTTGCTTGAATGCAAATATTATACTGTATAGAATCATTGCATTTAAATAAACAAAAGTTGGAAAATTTTTCTATACATTTTTTTATTGTACGAATTTAACATAGGTACTATAATATCTAATAGGGGGTGCTAAGAATCTCCGGTGGAGGTTCGGTTGCCACCTACGACGACTCGACCTGGCAACATACAACGCACGCACCCCGAGGACCGACGAGAAGATTGTAGAGCTGGAAGAAGAGATAGACAAGTTACGCTGGCATATTATAGGATTATCTAAATTCCGAAGAGAGGGGGGGGGGGAGACACGGTAATCCTCGAATCCGGCAACTTGCTCTATTACCGGGAGGGCGACCATCTGTCCCAAGGAGGTGTCGGATTTATCATCCACAAGTCTCTCGTTAATAACGTTGAAAAGATTGAGTGTGTCGACGAGGGTTGCGTACCTTATACTCAGAATCACCAAACGGTATTCGCTGAAGGTCATACAGGTTTACGCACCAACCTCGGCACACCCCGATGAGGAGGTGGAGGAAATGTATGAGGATATCTCTAGAGCCATGCATTCCTCCAAAACCCAATATACAGTGTTAATGGGACACTTCAAGGCAAAACTAGGCACAAGAGAGAACGGTGAGCTGAAAGTGGGGAAATTTGGAATAGGGCAACGGAACCCAAGGGGCCAGCAGCTGGCCGACTTCATGGAGGAAAGAGAGACTCTTTATGATGAACTCTTTTTTCCAGAAGCGGCCCAACAGGAAGTGGACCTGGTCGAGCCCCGACGGTTCAACAAAAAATGAGATTGACTTCATTATGACGACCAGACGACAACTGTTCAGTGATGTTTCCGTGATTGCGAGAGTGAAAACTGGTAGCCATCACTGAATGGTTAGAGGCACACTTAACCTAGACGTTAAGTTGGAGAGGTCTCGTCTAATGAAGTCAACACTCCGTCCCCCTCGTGCTCTGTTCCAAAGTCCTGAAACCTTTCAGCTCGAGTTACAAAACCATTTTCAGTGCCTAGAAGACTGCAATAAAGTGGACGATATGAATGACAAGCTCGTGGAAACTGTCCATGCGGTCGGAGCTAAGTTCTGCAAGACCCGCCGCAGAAGAACACAAAAACTCTTCGATCACACTCTTAATCTTATGGCTGTTAGACGAGAGATAAAGCTACATTTTTCAACAGATTTGACAGCATACAGGCAACTGAACAGACAGATCTCCAAATGCATGCGGCGGGACTTACGCAACTTCAATACAGCTCGTATTGAAGAAGCGATCGAGCGGAACCAAGGCTCCAACGTCTTTGCCAGAGATCTGTCTGCCAGAAAGAGCCAACTGTCAAAGCTGAAGACCGAATGTGGCAGCATTGTTTCCGACGATAAATCCGATACCTCCTTGGGACAGATGATCGCCCTCCCGGTGATAGAACAAGTTGCCGGATTCGAGGATTACCGTGTCCTCCCCCTCTCTTTGGACCTCGGATAATCCTATAATATGCCAGCGTAACTTGTCTATCTCTTCTTCCAGCTCCACGATCTTCTCGTCGGCCCTCAGGGTGCATGCGTTGTATGATGCCAGGTCGAGTCGTCTTAGTTGGCAACTGAACCTCCACCGGAGATTCTTAGCACCTCCTGCCCCGCCGTTACCATGGTCGCCACCGTAGCCAGGAATAGCGGGGCCGCCGGGGACTGGGGACTGTCTCTTTGTTGCTCTCATAATTGGGGGGTATTTGCCATAGTTGCCACGCTTGGCGAGCGGGTTGGCAACCGCAGTTTTTTCTTATTTTACTTTTGCTGTTATCAGGAAGATACTGCTGCCCATCTCCTGCCTGTTTCCTTTTGTCACCTTTTACGACACCCACGGGAAGATATGGGGTAGTGGATATTCTTAACCGCCACTACACGGCTAGGCTTTGGTATCACCTAATTATACTGATTATTGATCCTTGTTGGTCGAAATAAAGAAATTATTATTATGGGGTATCTATATAGTCTTATCATCTGGTTGGATTGTATAAATATATAAACGTAAATGATAAATATACCTAAATATCAATAGGATAAAAACATAAATAAATAAATAACCAAACATATGGAAGTCCTCGGCAGGGGACACCAAACGGGCGAGGGTTAAGAAGAAAGGCGAAACCCCCGTACGCAAAAACGATCACAGAAATAATTTGGGACGGCAAACCACCCTACATGTGGGTCAACTTGTGAGCCAGGTTCAGATATTTTGTCTGCTTACCCATGGGACGATATGGGGTAGTAGGTATTCTTATACCGCCCCTACACGGTCAATATCTGTGTAAGGAATTTATATTTTGGATTGATAAATGGTTTTTTTAATTTGCTACGTTATCGCAGTTTAAAATTATTTGTACAAAAAAGAAACATTTCGTATTGTTCTCGTATTTCCGACAAGCACCTTTGTCTACCTTCCTTCTTATTGCACAAGCAGAACACCATATACCTAAGGGCAAGTTTGCATTGACATATGTAGTACCATATAATATACAGGATAGTATTGACAGCAGCAGAAAATATAGTAGAAATTGCCAATTTTAGTCAAACTCATTTGAAATCACTTATACTTTTACTTTTCCGTCGCTCCGTAAAATCCCATTGCTGAATGAAATGGCATGGCCTTATTCCGTTAGATTTTTTTAGATTTGAGAAAAACCCGGCGGATTCATCTTAATTGTCACGCTTGACTGGCGGATTTTAGTGTCATAAAAGTACGCAAATCAATAATTAGTTATACACGAAAAATTCGTGGTAGCACAGTGACTAAGCGCGCTCACAGTACGCGAGAAACCCGGGTTCGATCCATACCAATGAAATTGTTGATTGCAATTTTAAGTGTTAATTTACCACATGCCGATCGAAGAAAAACAACGTGATGTGAAAATTGCGTGTCTGAAAAATAACAAAAAATATATCGTAGACATATGAAGTCTTCCAAGACGTATCGTGACATTCCCTTGCCTTAAAACCCTCTCGGAAATGAGAGGAGGCCTGTGCCCAGCTGTGGGACGTGTACTCGTCTTAGCTGTAACTTTAACACAAAAACGTAACAAAGCACCACTATGGCTATATTAAAAATCTATCTTGATTAGTAAGTACATATATACATATGTGACAAATGACACAGATTTATTAATCATCATCATCAAGATTGTCTCACATTACGACAAATTTATCCGACAGTGAGAAAACGACAAGAAATTTATACAAGTTGCAATCCTCAAAAGAGTTGATTCGAGTGAAAACTTTTATTGTCATCAAAATAAATATAAAAAAAAAATAAGTGAAACTATCTATAGACTGTTATTTTTTTTATGTTTCTGAAATATAGGTTGTTTCATCTTGAAAGTCTTTCTCTACTACGCTTTTGATTGCTCTAGAAATCCTTTAGTTTTAGGTAGTTGCTTACTTCGTAAGAATTCTTCTAACGACTTGTTGTGTAAACAAACGTGCTTACGTTTATTACACAAAAAAGTAATTATAAACGTTTTCTACAGTTAAGTAAAAGCTATCGTGGAGTTGGGTAATCTTTTTTTAAAGTATACACATCTGTGCTAATAACACTGCTAATATTACCGTTAACTGCTCCAGTTAAGGTTAAATCGCTTTGGTTAGTAGTAGATTCGTACATTTAAGTTTTACTAACTATCGTACTCATAACCATTAAGCTACTGTTACTCAATCTCTAGCTGGTGATAGCCTCAGTCGCATCTTCAGGTTATAATTACCACATTGCAGCGTCATCGGAAACTGAAAGTGTGCCAACTTTTAAGTCAATCGAAGAAGTGGAAGAAAATCAAATATTAATTGATTTTCTTTTATTTTCTTGCCAAGGAAAGACAAAGTGGGTTATCATTAAATCTATGAACTGATTTTCATTAAACATAAATACTAACTGTACTAACATTAATATATGAGATATTTTAAATAATGGTGAAATAGTAACTTTTAGTAGAAAAAATTATCTAATTGCATCATTAACAAAAACTAAATGTAACAATTTAAATTATCATTCAGTCCTACTCCCCGTGGTATCATGCCAAGAATGCTTCCTGTGTTTCCTTGCTGAATGGCTATTTCAATTAAATTTGTTTATTTTTAGGAGCTATGATGCAAAAGATATACACAAAGATCGACAATGGCTTTAAACTCCCTTTTAAAACGGGACCTATAGCTACATTAAGCATATTGCATTAATCACAAAACTATAATATAATTATAAAGGTGTAGAAAATGTGATTAAACTTTCTTCTTCATATTAGAGAACGCAAATAGATATTATCGAGTACTCGAAGTCAAAAATAGGTGTTTCTTTTGTTTTTAATGAGTGATATGATTTTGATATATTAATATTTTTCAATAACATCATCGCCATTATATTTCATTGCTGAACATAGGTATCATTAAAGCAAAGACGCACAATGTTTTGTGGCAAATTTTTGTTATTTTATATAAATATAACTTGATAACTATAACTCTGGATCTTTCGTTGAAATTACGTGTAAAAGAGCTACAAAGATATAGTATACAGAGATCTTCGAAATGTTTAGTTAAGCTTATCTGTTTGAAAGCGAGGCAATGCTGAACGCTAGGAAAGGAAAATTAAGCCAATTGTTATCGGAAATAGATCTTATTCTTTCAGGACAGTTTTGTTTGCAACAGGCTAGTACGAGTATCTTGTTAAAATTAACTGTTTGTTCTTTTGATGTAGAGTTCTTTGATTAGTTAATAATTTCAGTTTTAGAAACGGGTTGTTGTTTGATAACTCTGATAATGAGCTTTTGAATTTATAAATTTTGAACTTTATTAATATTAAAAATAAATTTATACAGTAGTATTAAATAGAAATGCTATCATCATCATCATCATTACAGCCCTTCACAAGTCCACTGCTGAACATAGGCCTCCCGCAAGGAATGCCACAAAGCACGGTCCTGAGCTACCTGCATCCATCGACTTCCTGCATGTCTTACCAGGTCATCACTCCATCTTGTGGGGGGACGCCCTACACTTCGCATACCGGTACGAGGCTGCCACTCGAGAACCTTTCTTCCCCATCGGTTGTCGGTTCTTCGAGCTATATGGCCGGCCCACTGCCACTTCAGCTTACTAATCCGTTGGGCTATGTCGGTTACTCTGGTTCTACTGCGGATATCCTTATTCCTAAGTTTATCACGCAGAGAAACTCCGAGCCGGCCTCTCCATAGCTCGCTGAGCGACCTTGAGCTTCCTCATACGGCCAGCAGTGAAGGACCACGTCTCAGTTCCGTAAGTCATCACTGGCAACACGCACTGGTTGTACAATTTTGTTTTAAGGTTTTGAGGTATTTCTGACGAGAAGATGTGTCGTAGCTTCCCAAACGCTGCCCAGCCGAGTTGAATCCGTCGATTGACCTCTCGGTCGAAGTTGGACTTACCTAGTCGGACTATTTGTCCCAGGTAAACATACTCGTCAACAACTTCGAGCTTTGTGCTCCCAACAACTACCGGCATAGGTGTGACATGGACATTAAACATAATCTTTGTTTTGTCCATGTTCATCTTAAGACCTATCCGTTGGGAGACACTATTGAGGTCATTGAGCATAGTGCTTAGCTCCTCCAGCGATTCTGCCATGAGGACTATATCGTCGGCAAATCGAAGGTGAGTGATGTACTCGCCATTGATGTTAATTCCGTATCCTTTCCAGTCCAGAAGCTTGAAAACGTCTTCCAATGCAGCGGTGAAGAGTTTCGGGGATATAACGTCACCCTGTCTTACACCTCTCTGCAATTGGATAGGTTTCGTACTCTGGTTCTGTACTCGGATAGCCATCGTAGCTCTACTGTACAAACACTTCAGCACTTCGATATACCGACAGTCAACTTGGCACCGCTGAAGGGACTGCAGCACCGCCCAAATTTCGACGGAATCAAAGGCTTTCTCATAGTCCACATACGCCAGACATAGTGGCAAATTGTACTCTTCGGACTTCTGTACAATTTGCCGTAGGGTATGTATGTGGTCTATGGTGCTAAAGCCCTTTCGGAAACCGGCTTGTTCGGGAGGCTGGAAGTCGTCAAGTCTGCGCGCGAGACGATTCGTAATGACTCTCGAAAACAGCACGTAGACGCGGCTCAGAAGGGAAATCGGTCTGTAGTTCTTCAAAAGAGCGTTGTCACCTTTCTTGAAGAACAAGACCACCGCACTTCTGCTCCACGCCTCCGGTGTAATGCCACCATGGAGGACAGAGTTAAAGAGCTTCTGAAGGACTTCAAGTACCGGTCTTCCACCCGCTTTCAGAAGCTCCGCTGTAATTCCATCCTCGCCTGGGGCCTTGCCGTTTTTAAGGTGCTGGAGAGCCATTCTAATCTCGCTCAGACTGACGTCCGGGATATCTTCGGAATAGTGTCGAATAAGACTCGCTCTTGGATCGTTACTCACACTTGCGTGTGGCTCCAACGATGACGTGTACAGCTGCCCATAGAACCTCTCAATCTCACTCAAAATCTCAGGTGCCCCGAAAACGATGCTGCCACATTCGGTCTTCAGCTTTGACAGTTGGCTCTTTCTGGCAGACAGATCTCTGGCAAAGACTTTGGAGCCTTGGTTCCGCTCGATCGCTTCTTCAATACGAGCTGTATTGAAGTTGCGTAAGTCTCGCCGCATGAATTTGGAGATCTGTCTGTTCAGTTGCCTGTATGCTGTCAAATCTGTTGAAGAATGTAGCCTCATCTCCCGTCTAACAGCCATGAGATTAAGAGTGTGATCGGAGAGTTTTTGTGTTCTTCTGCGGTGGGTCTTGCAGAACTTAGCTCCGACCGCATGGACAGTTTCCACGAGCTTGTCATTCATATCGTCCACTTCATTGCAGTCTTCTAGGCACTGAAAACGGTTTTGTAACTCGAGCTGTAAGGTTTCGGGACTTTGGATTAGAGCACGAGGGGGACGGAGCGTTGACTTCATCAGACGAGACCTCTCCAACTTAACATTTAGGTTCAGTGTGCCTCTAACCATTCGGTGATCGCTGCCGGTTTTCACCCTCGCGATCACTGAGACATCACTGAACAGTTGTCGTCTGGTCGTCATAATGAAGTCAATCTCATTTTTTGTCGAACCGTCGGGGCTCGACCAGGTCCACTTCCTGTGGGGCCGCTTCTTGAAGAAAGAGTTCATCATAAAGAGTCCCTCTTTCTCCATGAAGTCGGCCAGCTGCTGGCCCCTTGGGTTCCGTTGCCCTATTCCAAATTTCCCTACTTTCAGCTCACCGTTCTCTCTTGTGCCTAGTTTTGCATTGAAGTCTCCCATTAACACCGTATATTGGGTTTTGGAGGAATGCATGGCTCTAGAGATATCCTCATACATTTCTTCCACCTCCTCATCGGGGTGTGCCGAGGTTGGTGCGTAAACCTGTATGACCTTCAGCGAATACCGTTTGGTGATTCTGAGTATAAGGTACGCAACCCTCGTCGACACACTCCCGATCTTTACAACGTTGTTAACGAGAGACTTGTGGACGATAAATCCGACACCTCCTTGGGACAGATGGTCGCCCTCCCGGTGATAGAACAAGTTGCCGGATTCGAGGATTACCGTGTCCTCCCCCTCTCTTCGGACTTCGGATAATCCTATAATATGCCAGCGCAACTTGTCTATCTCTTCTTCCAGCTCCACGATCTTCTCGTCAGTCCTCAGGGTGCGTGCGTTGTACGTTGCCAGGTCGAGTCGTCTAAGGTGGCAACCGAACCTCCACCGGAGATTCTTAGCACCCCCTGCCCCGCCGTTACCATGGTCGCCACCGTAGCCAGGAATAGCGGGGCCGCCGGGGACTGGGGGCCGTTTATTATTGTTATTGCTCATGGGGGGTATATTGCCATAGTTGCCACGCTTGGCGAGCGGGTTGGCAACCGCAGTTTTTTTTATTGTATTTATGCCGTTACCAGGAAGATGCTGCTGCCCATCTCCTGCCTGTTTCCCTTTGTCGCCTTTTACGACACCCACGGGAGGATATGGGGTAGTGGATATTCTTGACCGCCACTACACGGCGAATAGAAATGCTAAATTAAATATAATTCTATTTATTTACATTTGACGATTTGGGAGAGGACTCTAAATAACTCATAAAATAAACGAACGTTAAAATAATGAAAACATATGGATGCCGTATAAAAACCGCGAACTTTCGTATTGTAGGTAAATCCAGGAGATGTAGTCCAGCAATTACAATAACACAAGATGATTATAAAAAGACTCGTTTCTGGTTTTTGAAAAGCGAATAAAGTTTCAATTGATGCGGATGTCATTTGTAAGGAGTTGCATGTTAAAGAGAAAGCTGGAGTAAATGGTCTTGTTAACCATTTTTCTATACGCCTATTATTATTATTATTGTGTGTATTTGTATAGTTTTCTCATCTTGTTGGGTTGTATAAATATATAATTGCAACTAAAAATGATAAACATACATAAATATCAATAAAATAAACACATAATATAATCTATACAAATAAATAAAATTGGAGTGTCTGTTTGTAACGTCAAAATAACAGCTTTTCACTAAATGCATATGAAAGTATATATGGTACTTATAACAAAAATACAAATTTTATAATTTTTGTCTGTCTGTCTGTCTATCTGTTTGTCCGTCTGTCTGTCTGTCTGTTTGTTCCGGCTAATCTCCGAAAGGCTGGGCCGATTTGGATAGAACTTTCACTGGCAGATAGCTGATGTTATAAGGAGTAGCTTAGGCTACTTTTGTTTTAAAAAAATTAGGGTTCTGCGCAAAAAATTTAAAAACCTAAATAACACGCGAGTGAAGTCGCGGGAAACAGCTAGTACATAAATAAATAAAAACCTAACCAGATGGAAGCCCTCGGCAGGGGAGACCAAACGGCCGAGGGTTGTGGGGAAAGGGAAAGGAACAGGTATCGACGAGCGCCTTCTTCTGCATATGAGCTTGGATCCGTCACGGAGTCCCAGTCGCCTCAGATGTGAGGTGTGATATCGTGAATTTTGACGGGATGTGCGTTTGTGAAATTCGATGACTGGAATTAATCTGAACAATGCTTTAAAGTATTCCCCGTGAAAGATGCGATAGAAAATGCAAAGGGATGCAAAATCCTACGCAACACCAGTGAATCGAGCTGATCAGAAAGAACTCTGTCGTCTACGACTCAAACCACTCTGCGCTGGGTGCGGTCAAGAAAAAGGGCTGGCACTGGGGTGTCCGGGCTCAGAGATGAGAACAGTATTCCTTGTGAAGCCTTACTTGCGCTTTGTAAACTTGCAAGCGATGTGGTGGCATGAAATACTGTCTCGTTCTGCTGAGCACGCCAAGCATTTTAGAGGCCAATTTTGTGTTCCCTTCCAAGTGACAACGAAACTGCACACTATTCGACATGTCATTTGAGTGCCTTGAAACTGAGGAGATACGACAAAGGAGTTTTTATAACGGTAAAAGCGCACACTTGTGTCTTCTGGGGATTATACTGGACTAGATTTAGTCACCCTCAATCCGAGACTTTGTTCAGCATGTTCTTCAGATATAAGTTTGTCCAGGTACTCGGCGAAGTTTTTCCGAGAAATAAATGTTACCAGTTTGCAACATATCATTGATATGCAAAATAAACAGCGTTTTGATAGCACGCAGCCTTGTGGAATACCAGCGTTAATAGGCTTGTAATCAGAGCATGGACTGTATTTTATAACATTGATGTTCCGATCAGCAAAGAAACCTGGTGATCTAATCGCACCCAAAGGAAGCCCATAGTGAGGGAGCTTCGAAAGAAGTGCATTGTGCCAGACCCGATCGAAAGTCTTCGCTATGTCCAAACTAATGGCCAATGACTCCCCATTGGAATCTACTGCTTCCGCCCATCTATGAGTCAGCTAGACCAGAAGATCGCCAGTTGAACTACCCCGACTGAAACCGTATTGGCGGTCACTAATCAGCTGGTGATCCTTAAGGTACCTCATGAGTTGGCAGTTTATAATGGACTCCATTATATTGAGGAACAAGAAGGTGATGGCGATAGGCCTGTAGTTATACGGGTCTGAGCGGTTGCCTTTTTTAGGGACAGGGTGGACAAAAACTGACTTCTTTGAATTTAGAACTACGCCTTGGGAGTAGGAATACCGGAAAAGACGCGATAAAACCGATGCTATCTCCAGAGCACACTTCTTCAGCATAATGGAGGGGACGCCATCAGGCCCACTCAATTCGACAGGAGTGCTTTGCGAACCGAGCGCCGTGTAAACCGCACATCCGGCATGGAGCACTCACACCGTGTGTTTCCCCCGTCATCGAGTGTTGAGTTGGACGCAAAGAGAGGGCCTAATAGATCAGCTTTCTTTTTTGCAGCATACGCTAATGAGTCGTCTTCTCTGTGCAGAGATGGAAGAGATGGTTGACAGAAGTTCCCTTACACAGCCTTGGCGGGAGACCAGTATGCACGGGTTTCCAAAGGAATGCGAACTAGCTTTTTGCTAATTCCGCCGATGGGCTCAGACCTTTCCTTGGCAATAACTCTTTTGAATAACCTGGAGGTGGAATTATACTTCCTTTTAAGAGTGCTGTGTTTACATCCTGAGACAATAAGTATTGGTTATATGGCCCGCGAAGCATTTATGAAAAATAATTTATTAAATCCAATTAAATTCCCAATCCGAGACTTAATTCAACAAAGACTCGACTTCAGACACACGTTTCGTCTAGTACTCGGTAAATTTTTGAAATGAGAATTATTGGTACGGACGGTGTATAAAGAATCACCACTGTTGTCGTCCGCATAGCGAGGAATATTACAGTTTTGCAATATATGACTGATATGCAGAAAAAGCAGCGTAGGTGATAGCACGTAGCCTTGTGGAACACTAGTACGTGGTACCGTCTACTACGACTTTGATTCTCCGATCTGCAAGAAAACTGGTGATCCAATTGCACAGTTTCTCGGGAAGCCCATAGGAAAGGAGCTACGAAAGAAGTGCTTTGCGCCAAACCCGATCATCGCAGGCCTTCGCATCGATCGTGTCCAAATTGACGGCCAGGGCCTCACTTTTGGAATCTACTACCTCCGGCCATCTTATTTTTTTATAGGATAGGGTGGGGTGACAAACGAGCACACAGTCCACCTGATTGGTTGTTGTGACCCATAGACATCCACATCTATCATCAGTAAAGGATCAAAATGCAGATGCGTTGTCACTCGTGAGGACTAAGATGGAATGCCTCTTTTCCAGTAAAAAGGGTCTCTGTTTCTCTACACTGACCATACGAAACACAGCAGTATTAAGCTGCTATTTTAGGCTGGTATTCTGTGAGAGCGTGGTCCTTCCCCGGTCGAGCCGACCCATTCGTGCTACAACTATACTACTAATATAGCTGCAGCATGGCTCTACCACGTGTAAATTAGGATCTTATGAATTAGGAAGACTAACAGCTGCGCAGCCCCAACGCAAACTATAATAACGGTCATTATTCAGCTGGTGACTCTCAAGGTACCTCATGAGCTGGCAGTTTATAATGGTTTATATTGTTTTGGAGAACAAGGAAGTGATGACAAGTAGTTGAATGGGTCTGTAGTTGATTGGCTACACTAAAGCTGTCTTCCATGAGCTTAGTACTATGCCTAAGGCGTAAGAGTTTTGGAAAAGACGCGTTAGGACTGTTGCCAACTTGGGAACACACGTATTCAGCACAATGGGAGGGACTCCATCAGGCTGACGGGACTTGTTGACGTTCAGGGAGATAAGAGCTACGCGCATCGAGTGCTGTGTAAATCGTACATCCAGCATAGAGCACTCACACCGCAAGTAGGACGCGAAAAGCGAGGAGAAAAGATCGGCTCCTTATTTTCGACATATGTCAGTGAGTCGCTCTCCCTATGCAGAGATTGAAGAGATGGCTGACAGAAATTCCATTGAGCAGCCTTGCCGAGAGACGAAAATGCACGAGTTCCCGAAGGAAGGTGAACTAGTTTCTCGTCAATTTTGCTGATGTGCTCTGAAACAATGATTTTTTTTCACATTTATATTAGTGGTGGAAAACAATTAAACAGATTAAAAAATATGTTGAGCGAAAACATTCTGGCAGCCAAATTGTTGGAGCAAAAAAGTCCTTAGCCCTAAAAATATTGTTAATTTTTCTGCTTTCTATCCGATGTTTTATTAGAATTAAGATGAAAATGGGCTAAGTTTATATATTATTATGATAGGTATTTATTTAATTTAAATCGGTTGACAAATAAAAAGGCGTGATGCAAATAATGTCGAGGAAAAGCGCTGCTTGGCTGTTTCATGTAGCATGCGCTGACCAATTTTTTATTGGATATACGTGATAATAGTGTACCATTGTAAAATTTTTGTATAATGCACATCCTTATTTATCAATTGCAAATCGCTCGGCAAACATATTGAAAATCCGCCCTCGAACGGGTTCCCGCCTTTACGTGGCGCGCGGGTGACTAAGCCACGGCTTACTAGCCGTGGCTTGATCATCCGCGGTGAATTAAAAGGAACCCACATGGCTGGCCCGAGGTAGCCACTATGAGTGGGCTTGACGAGCACATTTCAGATGTGTGGGCTGCGTCGAGAGGGGTATCCTCTCCACCTACCGCTGCAACCGAGATAGTGCTCCGGGAGGAGAGGATTGTCAGTATTGCGAGGCGCCGCTCTCCCTACCCTCCGCAGCCGAATCTTGGTTGGCGGCGGAGCTATAGACCTGATCCACCGCTGGAATTGGGAAGGCTAGTGCTTCTGAATCTTGTTTTTCCCAGCCGAATGGCCTTTACGCATCGGTCACGGGGGCGTTGTGCAGGTGAAGTTGCAAGCCGCGGAGGAAGGCACGTCATGTGTTCTGGTGCGCCTTACTTGAGAAATAGATGGGGAGGTAGTAGTCTTCTCCCAAAAAAAAGCCACCATGGGGCGGCCGGCCAGTCACGGATGTGTGCGAAAGCGTTTCCGTGGCCCTGATAATATGCGACGAAGGTGAAACATCATCGGGTTTTAGAAATAATCGTCTTTGCCCCTGCGAGGCGGGTACGCGTAGGCATTTCCCCATGTTAAAAAAATGGCGGAAGTACCAGACGTCTCACACTGACACCTCTTCAGGCTTAGGTAGTTTAGGTCTGCGATTATTCCGCCATCTATTGAAAGTCATTGGATCTTTCAGGCGTTATCCATTATTACTTCTTACAATACCCAAGGGGTAAATGAGATGATGGATTCTCTTACGCCGCCATTACACGATATTGCATTTCATCTGTATTGGTTCAATGGTTTTTCAGATAGGACCTGAATTCATTATTTATTTGTATATGAAATTTATGTTGATAATATTTTATATTATGTTTTTAAAAAACCAAACAATACGACCTATGTTCCATGGGACTTATAATTGATACAGACTTAACGTGAGACTAATGTGGCTTTGATCATATATTTACATATATTTATTTCATTAAAATTAAGTATTGATACATCAATAACATAATTATCGTAATGAATCATATAATTGTGAAAATCATGTTATCACAAGTTGAGACTGTTCAGCAAAGACTGCTTCGAAGCTTGGAGACATTTACATGCATCGGATTATTAAATTAAATTATCCAGGCCGGAGAGATCCTATTTGTGGTGCAGTGCGGATTACCTGAATGATGGTTAAAATGGTGTGTGGGTTAAAATATCGAACTGCTGGTTCAGATTTACTGAAAGAGTGATTTTAGGTAGATTATGGACTGTATGAGAATACTATTTCGCGATACTGCAAATGTTCCTAAATTCGGGCTACAGGAAGGATGTGCAGGACTGTATATGCGCTCACTTGGACTTCCGCGGATTTGCTTCGTATCTCGAAGGCTGCGGCCACGACGGTTGGATGCCGGCTGTCTTTACAAATATAAATGTTACAGATTATCGAGAAATATAGCGTTATTGCAAATGTTTATACACTTTGCTGCATTCCTGTATAGTTCAATATCTAAACCACACAAGGGCGAGAGCGATCGCGCGAGATATATGTGGTGCGGTTAGTTTCGTGACTTGTCAGCTTGTGAGCTCCCCGTTAACACACAGAGTGCACATGCTAGGCATAAAAGGCGGTAGATAGGAAACCCGGAAATGGGCTTTAGAGTACTCTTATTGGTTAATAATTAATCAACTAACAAATCTAATAAGCGTTACGAGGTAGTTGCAAAGTGGCGTATACAGATTATGTAACCCTACTAACAAATAATCCTCAACTGCGTTATGTATTTACCAAAAATAAGATACTTAATAAAATCAGGCGTTACTTTGCGGAAATCCATTATAATGGGGTTGTTATAAACTAATTTGCTTAATTCAGCGTAAAGAAATAAAATGATTTGTCCTGTTCAGTTTTAAGGGGACCTCCCACCCTCCCTCAATCGCGCGCATTATATCCGTCGCCGTCAATCCCAGCACGACACAGCACTCGGCCAAGTGTGGTGGTGCTGAGGGTGGAAGTGGAAGTTTATTTTAAAAAAATAAAAAGGCAAATGACACTGATGCATTTACAATATACAACAAAATCAAACGGCAAAAGGAAGCTAACAAATGCTAAATGTTATAAATTTTAGGATCGCTCTGCAGGTCATCTAATATATTTAGAGAGATTTATATTTTATATAACTTCTTCTTACGTTTACCTCAAGAAACGATATTGGTTGTAATGATGATAATGATTGTATTGTCTGCTATTTTCTCTAATCACTGTAGTGTAACACAGGCTCGGTACGCACTTAACTAAACACGTCCACTCTCGCCCGAGGCTCTCGTGTAACTGACGCGGTGCGCTCGAGACTGTGACTTATATATAAGTGTATGTTTGTGTATTTGTGCAAACACTACATCTCTTTCTTATCAAGATTTTTTTTTGTATTTTATCTCTATCCCTGATATCTGAATCTAAATGATTGTCTGTAATTTATTTCACCTATTGATGGAATTTTATCCCTACTTTTTCGTTGAAAAAACAGTTCAGACGGTAACCTCCCGGTAACTGTAAGGAGGGGTGCTGTTATACATTAGAAGATACTCCCACAAACATTCTTTTAAATCCTTCGTCTCGATCTGACTGATACGAAGAAGTTTCAAAATATCTCTGTTTTGTCTTTCAACTTCGCCGATCATTTGAGGCCAATATGGTACAGTACTAAATAACTTAATGTTACATTCTTTAAAGAAAGATCGAAACTCTTCACTAACGAACTGCTTGCCATTGTCTGCGGTGATAGAAATAGGATAACCAAGTCTACTGAACATTTCTTTTACCATTTTAATAATCTGTAAGCTTGTGATGTTTTTGTAATTTTTTACTTCTTTGTATCGACTATAGTAGTCGACCACTACTAACAGATACTCATTACTTGGCAATGGTCCCATTAGATCCATTGTGACATTTATCCATGGAGCTGCAGGCAACTCTCGTCTCTTCATTGGTGCAGGTGTGTACTAATGTACAAACTTTACAGGCCTTTACTAATTGTTCTACGTCTTTATCGATACGGGGCCACCATACCTTTGATCTCAAGCGTCCCTTCATCGCTGCGATACCTGGATGACCCTCCTATGCAGCATCTAATACACTCTTGAAGAGTTGCTGTGGTATTACAAATTTATTTCCACGAAGTAGAATGCTATCGTGGAAACAACTGGTTTTCAAAAAATTTGTAACTCTTAATTGAATCGTCCCAGTCGTTCTGATAGACACCTTTTTCACTTTGTAAATCTCTTGGTCTTTTTCTGAATATGCTACAATGGTACTCATTAGTATAGCAACTGGTCTAGAATTTTCCACTATTTGGTACACATGCTGGTCTTTTCCTTTTGGTGGGTTATCAGGATAGTTACATGATCGTGACAAGGGATCAGCTATATTTGTTTTCCTGTCTTGTATACAACCTTGAATGAATAAGACTGTAGCCTCAGTACCCATCATTCAATCCTCGCACATGGTTTTGACTTAGACCCGAACAATATCTCTAGCGGCTTGTGGTCAGTGATGAAATCAAAAGGCTTTCCAAATAAAAAAATATTAATGTTCGACCCCCCAAACTAATGCTAGTGCCTCTTTTTCCGTTTGGCTATTCCTGCGCTCGCAGTCTGTCAAAGTTCGATTACCATAGGCAATAATTCTAAGGACATTTGTATCATTTTGTACAAGGACAGCACCAAGTCCGATAGGGCTAGCATCTGCTATCACCTGTCTTGCATCTCTGACGTCATAATACCCTAAAATCTGTATTTCCGTGAGCATCCGTTTGAGTTTTTTGGAATGCTTTATCTTGTTCCCCAGACCATTGTTTTTCCAAGCTCTTCCTTTTGCTCATCTTCTGTCTTAGCAGGTGCTTCAGAAGTTCTGTCATGGCGGCCAAGTTAGGTATCCATTTGTTTATGTAGTTTAAGAGTCCTAAAAAACTTTGGGAGTTCTTCTATGGTCTTTGGGACCCTAAATTTCATAATGCTCTCAACATACTTGTTGAAGGGTTTACTCCTTCATGTGTAAACCTGTGTCCCAGAAAATTCACATCCTGCGTTTTATATATGCATTTATTGCTATTCAGCACGGCGTCGTTTTTACTAAGTACCTGTAGAACTTTCTTTAGTCATGCGCCATGTTCTTCTTCACTGTTTCCGAATACCAGGATATCACCAATAAAATTGACGACCCCTTCACAGTTTATCAGCATCCTTTCAATGATCTTCTGAAAAATCTCGGAAGCACAGGTAATTCCAAGCATTATTCTTTTATATCTATATAATCTTTTGGGGGTTATAAAAGTCGTTATGTGTCTGGATTTAGAGTGAATTTCCGCTTGATGGAAGGCATTGTTTTATGTCTAATTTGTAAAATATTTAGCTTTCTTCATTTTAGGCAAATATGGTCCATAGTAGGCAGGGGGTGGTTTTCTCGCAATATAGCGGCGTTCGTACATCTCATATCTACGCACAAACGTAATTCACCATTTTCTTTTATGATTGGAACATTGGTGAAACCCATTTAGACGGGCCTTGCACTTCTTCAATTATATCACTGTTTAGTGATTCCTTAATTTTGATTGCAACCTTCTCTTTAATGGGGATCGGTACTCTCCACTTGATTTACCCCGATACCAAGTTTTAAGACACCTAGACGGACTGCTGTGTTCTTACCCAACAGGTCTCTAGTACCCCCCGAAATCACGTAAATGGTTGTATGTTCCTTTCGTCCACCGACTTCGAGTATAGTTTCAAATGAACCCTCTATTGCCAAAGGAGAGTTACTACTATATGCTAATACTGTCTTGTCTGGTCTAAGACATTTGATTAAAAACATATACTTTTTTGCTTTTTAACTCTTCCCACGTTTTGTAAGAATTACACTTTTCCGCAATTTGATCTATGAGATGATCATCTTGCTTTTCGAATGCACACTTTTCGGCCTGTTGACGCAATCTTATCAAAAACTTCTCAAATTTTTCTCCTTTTTCCTGTTTTAGCAATCGAAAAACATGCCGCTCATAAACTTTGCTCCGTTTAGGTTGAAAATACTCGTAGAGTTTTTTTATGGCTACTTTAAATACATCAACGGTTTCTGATGACTCGACACTGGTACCCGGTAAATTGTAGAATATTTTTTGTAACCCAGAGCCACCAAAATGCAATAGCATAGCTCGTTTACTGAGTGCTGATATAACTTCAGCTGCGTCCAGATAGTTTAGTAGAGACCTTTTCCATTTTTCACACCTTGTAGCCAGAGATGTGCCATCACATTAAAACTGATAGCGGTATTATTATTATTATTATTTTAGGGGCAAACTGAAACAGTTTCTTATATTTTTATTTCCAATTTAATGCTGGTATTTTAATACCCAAAGTCCAATTTAATGGTAGTAACTTAGTACCCAAAGTCCAATTTAATGGTAGTAACTTAGTACCCAAAGTCCAATTTAATGGTAGTATCTTAGTACCCAAAGTTCAATTTAATGGTGGTATCTTAATACCCAACTTCCAATTTAATGGTGGTATCTTAATACCCAACTTCCAATTTAATGGTGGTATCTTAATACCCAACTTCCAATTTAATGGTGGTATCTTAATACCCAACTTCCAATTTAATGGTGGTATCTTAATACCCAACTTCCAATTTAATGGTGGTATCTTAATAACCAACTTCCAATTTAATGGTGGTATCTTAATACCCAACTCAATTTAATGATGGTATCTTAGTACCCAACTCAATTTAATGATGGTATCTTAGTACCCAACTCAATTTAATGATGGTATCTTAGTACCCAACTCAATTTAATGATGGTATCTTAGTACCCAACTCAATTTAATGATGGTATCTTAGTACCCAACTTAATTTAATGATAGTAATATGTTCCAGAACACTCGCCCTTCTCTTTCGGTTTATTTGTTATACCAACTACTTCCATTGCTGTGCCATTTAGGCTTTTGGTGAATTCAATACCTATAATGCGCATTTACAGTATTACTAGTTACCTACTATGCAATTTACAGAAGTCGTGAAGTATCCACGATTTTTTGTAAGACATTTGTAAGCCCTGAAAGCGGTAAAATAGTATTTTCATTAAAGGCGATAAATATCACACCTACATGTAAAATGTCACTAAAATTTAGCTAACGACATTGTATTTCGGTTCGAATCGAGAGGAGTGATTAGTTACATCTACTATTTTTCCATCAAAATATTTTTAAATAAAAGTTGTGCTAATAGACATATGTTAAAATAAATCATTATTTTATCATTGCTACCTCCGTCCCGGGAAGAACCAGCAAGAAACCCAGCGGGACTCTTTTTTTTTTTAAAGAACAGCTTACAATCATGTATGTTACACAAATTAACAACACAACAAATTAGAAACAGCCTGGGAGCGACCACCTCACTTCCAGGGGCTATTATCATCTATAAATTCTTTAATATTATAATAATAAATAACTTAAAGACATAAAGAAAATAAATTTTTGCACACCATAAGCGTGGTCATATGCGAACATATAATTTATATAAATTATTAAAATGATCATAACAGGGTTAAGACAATAAATCATAATACATAATCCACAGTTTTTTTTTCGCGGGTACTCTAGGAATTAATTTACAATTGCAATGCTAATAGTTGCACATTGCTAACCTATTTTTGATTATATCTTTATGCTAAATAGGTACTTATCTTTTTCCTCGTCGCCATTTGTATTGTCTGCTATCTTCTCTAATCACTGTAGTGTAACACAGGCTCGGCACGCACTTAACTCAACACGTCCACTCTCGCCCGAGGCTCTCGTGTAACTGACGCGGTGCGCTCGAGACTGTGACTTATATATAAATGTATGTTTGTGTATTTGTGCAAACACTACAATGATGATGATGAGCTTCAGAACGTAGAACACAGAATCGAAAGTAGAATCCAGATTGGGGTGAATATAATTTGAGATTATTTTAAGTTTTGCTAATAAATTTGACTCATTCACTATATTGTACCAGTTTTAAGAAAATATTACAGTCAGTACAGGATAGGACAGGGCAGAGGGAGTGGTGCCGCCACTGCTTTTCCATATGAAATTAAAATTCTCTATTGATGAAGTGAATATAACGTCTCAAGTAATAAGGTATATAATTTTGTAAATTTTAACTATTTTCTTCGTTTTTAAATATAACTATAATAAAATTATATTAATATAATATTCAAAATGTTTGATAAAAACTATTCAAAAACAAATTATTGATCAAACGCTTAATAAAAATATTCATTTCACTGACTAAACCGCAGCGAAATAAATACTTATAGAAAGGCCCTTTGACAACTTTAAAAAGGGGCGAACACTGAAGGAATTATTAGAAATATCTTGACAAGACTTCGATATTCTGTCCAAAACATTTCTGAACATCGCTTTTTTCGCTCTAATAGCATTCCAGTTTCTCTTAAATCAGGTCTATTTACACCGTTTGAGTAGACAAAGCTTTGAGATTTTTGAAGTTATAACCCTATTATTATGTCAGCTTGTAAAATTGTTCTTGTTTAAGTTACTTTTCTGCCGACTTCCAAAAAAGAAACGGTACTCAGTTTGACTGTATGTTTTTTTTTATTTTTGTTACCTCATAACTTTTTAGTGGGTGAACCGACCTGGTACTTTTCGTGTAGTCCCATATGAATTTGATCAAGGTCAGACCAATAGTTTTTGAGTTATTCTTAATAACTCATACTGAAGTCAGACTTACAAAATTTTTAATTTTAAATTATCTGCCTTCTATTACGAGGGGCGTTCAATTTATTCTCGGTATAGGTGTGTTAGAAAAAAGATAAAATCATGAAATATTTTTAATTTTTCAATGTAACCTCCCATGATAACCATACATTTACTTGTTCGTGAAGAAGACTTTTCTATTCCCATGGAAGAATGGTTCTTGCTGGCCTGAAAAATGCTCATTTATAGCAGACATATGCTCATTTTCGTCAGCAAATCGCTTTCCCAGATGGTATTTTTTTAAGTTTGGGAATAAAACAAACACTTTTTGGGAATAATACAATAAGTCCACAGTAGCATACTGCTTTTTAATCATGTTAACGTCTTGCTGCAGCTCAACTATATCTTTTAGAAGTCTCGTGATGTCGACATGATCAAACAACCCGGGGGGTATTTTTTCTAGATCACGTGCAACAAACACAGGAATATCTTTAGAGTTCGCATCCCTTATAAGGCAGATAATATCGTGTATGTCTCGCAGTGTTTTACCGGCCTTTTTCCCGACTATCTCGCGCTTTAATGTTGGCATGGAATAAAACAACAAATTCTGGCCCGTATTGCTCTATGATTTGTCAACATCCCAGGTAGCGTTTCAGTCCCAGGTAAGGTGAAGCTCGAGAACTTTCTCATATGTGAATAAAATGTATTCGCTGCAACCCAATGGTTTATTTAGCCGGTTAATAGAAATGATACTTGTTAAACCGTATATAAACCAGCATAACACTAAATACCTAGCCATTTAGTTCAATTACTATAACGCGTAAAACATTTAACATTCAGGCTAATTGAAAGATAGTGTTTTTGATACAACTAAATATAGAAACCACAAGTCATTTAAATTTAATTCCTTTTACTACCTTTTCGGCGCTTGCAGTCATTTCGTTAGATGTTTTTTTTTATAGGATAAGGGTGACAAACGAGCACAGAGTCCACCTGATTGTAAGTGGTTGCTGTGGCCCATAGACATCTACAGCTATCTTGTATTACGAATCAAAACGCAGATGCGTTGTCACCCGTGAGGACTAAGATTGAATGCCTCGTTTCCAGTAAAAAGGGTCTCCGGTTCTCCTCAGTCACCATACGAAACACAGCAGCGTTAAGCTGCTATTTTACGCTGGTATTCTGTGAGAGCGTGGTCCTTCCCCGGTCGAGCCGACCCATTCGTGCTACAACCATAATATAGCTGCAGCATGGCTCTACCACGTATAATATGAATAACGTATAATGTTGCTGACAGGTGATGTAATTTTACTGGTTTTAACGGTGCTCTTAATTAAATTAAATGGACATTAAAATATTGATTGAAATCTATTGAAAGCACGGTTAATTGTTTTAAATTATTGCTTTTACTCGAAACGGTTTGGAAGAACAATATAATTTATCTGCGAAACTTCTCGATTTATGTCCTTGTAAATGGAGTAATTTCTAAAATTGAGGAGGGAGTTTCGATTAAAACTTAAATTAAATTATTTAAATGGAAAATTTATGCAATTTAATAAACAAGCGATTTCCTTTAAATTTTGTTCTAAAAAATGTAATATACCACGTTTTTTCATATTCCTACAGTCATCCGATTCTGAGCTATGTTCAAGATTTGAAAACTCTAGCTTAACGGGAAGTGCTTGAAATTTGAGTTGAAAGATTGCACCCGTAACGGCAAACGGACAGACAAACAAAGAAGAAAGTGACTAAATAAAAACGTGGTAAAGTAATATCATTTGCCTAGTACTTTTATTTCATAAACTTGAGTCACAACCTATATGCATCCTGGTGAGGGCAGGTCTCCTCTCATATCTGAGAGGGTTAATTTATTCGCAGCGCTGCTCTAAATTGTGTTGACGGACCTTACATCATGTCCTTGAAATTTTTTATACCTCAAATGGTTTTCTTCATCATGTTTTAGTAACCACGTGGTAAATCAGTACTTTAAGTACTGATTTACCACGTGGTTATTTACATACATACATAATACATACATAAACACTCACGCCTGTCACCCAGAGGGGTAGGCAGATACTATGGACTTCCATTTGGCACGATCCTGACAGACCTCTCCCGCTTCCTCCACATCCATATACTTACGCATACACGCTCGTCGGTTAAAGGTACTCTTGATTTGGCCCATTTTCAATATATCGCCAATTTCGTCGATAAACTTTCGCCTAGGACGACCCTTCCCGACACTGCCGTTCACCTCTGCAACATAAATTTGCTTTGTCACTCTTTCCTCATTCATTCTTTCTACATGACCAAACCACCGAAGCATTCCTTTCTTAATCCTGGTCACAACATCATCTTGCAAACCACACTCTTCTCTTATTAAACAATTTCTCACTCTGTCCTTCGGATTCATTATTATTGGTTATTTACTACGATACAAATTTTGTTGGTAACGGCAGAGGTCGAACGCAGGTTGTTCAGGTAAACATACGGCGAGCGCTCAGTTCCTGAGCTAGATAGAAAAGCTCGGATTTTAATTCACGCTGGACGTTGAATTGTTATAATTTGCTTTGTATGCTTTGAGTTTACGAGTTTGTAGTAACTAACAAAAGTAAAGTCACAGCCACAATTTATTTGTGAAAAGTATAATAAATTTAAGTACCTCTTCCATTTTCGTTTTCCTCAAATACAAGTTTGTTTGGAAACATAAGCTTCTGGTTGTTAAAAATATTTTTCGCTATGATATTAATTATCTTAAGAACATTAATCTTTTAGTGTGATTCTGATACCACAATATCGATAAATTGCGTAATTATGTCACAAGAGATGCCAAAGTCATTTATTTTGTATACTTATATCTACTATCGATTAAGAATTTTAATTACAAATGCGTTCTTCGGAGATCCGAGGACTCAAATGGAATGCCTAGTTGCTAGTTAAAGGAACTTCGGTTTTCACAAAACTATGCTGCTGCTCCACATTGGTAGTCTGTGCGAGCGTAATCCTGCCCCGGTCGAGCCGATCCATTCGTTCTACGGCATATACGCTGCGGCATATCTCTACCACGTAATTATTTTGGTAATGGCAATGATGATTTGAGAATTTGATAGGTTATTTTATGAAGTATTTACTATATTTTAAAAGTTTCTTTTTTTAATTTTATATTTCTGTGTTAGTTCAAATGTTCAAAAGTATTTATAGTTCTTCTTTATGAGCCCGCAAAAATTCACTGCTTTTGAGCTACGCTGCAGCTATATTGTTGTTACAGGTCGAATTTGTTGGCTTGACCGTGGAGGCACTCTGCTCTCACAGAATACTAACGTAGGAATAACAGTTTAATGCTGATATGTATGTAAAGTGAGTGTAGAGGACCGAAGGCACCTTATAGTAGTGACGAACCACTCTATATTAGTGTTCAGGGGTGATCACATCAACATTTTGATTAATATGGACGTAGGAGTTTATGGGTGACCCATATCGTCCACCATCCACTTACTATCAACTGGCCTGTGTACTCATTTGTCACAAAAAGGCTTCTCAGTGACTCAGTGACTCAGTGACAGTGACATTGACTATCGCAGCACTAGATGTATCACACCATTGATGTCGCTCTTCGACGCCCGCCTGGGTCTTTACATCTAGTTTGTAATATGAGTATACCGCGTTATCTATCGGAAGCCATGAAATCTTTTTACTATTTCAAATAGTAATTTCTAACGATACCCGTGGGGTGGATTTCGATGATGGTTTTTCCTGCGTCACCACCAAATTTAATTTTTGGTATATTCATTAATAAAGAGGATTCAAAGTAAAAAAAAAGAAAAACTCAAACTTAATATATTTTAAAGGTCTCACTCAGATAGAATAAGGCATTCATGTTATAAAAATAGCCCAAGGGGCCCTCTCAGCTCAAAGAAAGGTAGGGCGCTTGTTATAAATTTTATAGTACGAGAGCAAACTTAACTTGATTACTCGTGCTGAAATTGTTTATTTCAAGCCAGTGAATGAAATATTAGGAAGCGAACATGCATTTTAGAGAAATAAAATATACTATATTAATAAATATGTCAACATAGTCAACATATACGGCGCTATAGATTCTTCCTGCCCCATTAGTCTATTTATAATGGAATGAGTTAATGTTTCCGGAGAGAGAGAGAGAGGTCAATTGACGGATTCAACTCGGCTGGGCAACGTTCGGGAAACTACGACACATCTTCTCGTTAGACATATCTCAAAACTTAAAAACGAAATTGTACAACCAGTGCGTGTTGCCAGTGATGACTTTCGGATCTGAGACGTGGTCCTTCACTACTGGCCGTATGAGGAAGCTCAAGGTCGCTCAGCGAGCTATGGAGAGGGCTATGCTCGGGGTTTTTCTGCGTGATAAACTTAGAAATGAGGATATCCGCAGTAGAACCAGAGTAACCGACATAGACCAACGGATTAGTAAGCCGAAGTGGCAGTGGACCGGCCATATAGCTCGAAGAACCGACAACCGATGGGGAAGAAAGGTTCTCGAGTGGCAGCCTCGTACCGGTAGGCGAAGTGTAGGGCGACCCCCCAGTAGATGCAGTGACAACCTGGTAAGACATGCAGGAAGTCGATGAATGCAGGTGGCTCAGGACCGTGCTTTGTGGCATTCCTTGAGAGAGGCCTATGTTCAGCAGTGGACTTATGAAAGGCTGTAATGATGATGATGATGATGAAGGTTAACATTTAAATATTACAGTTATCGGCTTATATATTGTCAGCACAATACTGTCTTGTTCATAAATACTCATCAGTATCGAGTAGTGGCTGTGTAAGAATATCTACTACCCCATATCATTCGGTGGGTGTCGTAAGAGGCGACTGAGATGGGCAGAAATGTGTTCATAATAACGACTAAAAATAATAAACTGCGGTTGCCAACCCACTTTCCATCGATGAGACAATCTACGGGGAAGGCCAATGTTCAGCAGTGAAAAGTAAGAGGCTGTAACGTAACGGTGTAAGTAGTGATTATTAAAAACCATTAGACGACATTCTAGTTGTAACCTTGAACTAGTAATATTCCTTAGCCCACTCAAAATGGTAAAATAAGTAAAACTAACTTCAAAAACAAAAATCTGACTCAGCATCTAAGCCTCATTCGATCGTGTGGCAAAAGTTAATATATATATCGGCGCAACAAAGTATAAGCGACGTATTGGCGCATTACTTAAACAATTATAATCGTGTTAAAAATTAATACGCGTTATTTCAACTGCAGAAATAACGTTATAATTTGATTGTTTATAACATTTTGTTTTTATTTTAAAATTATTTGATTATTGTTACTTATAAATAATTTAAAATGCTTTAATTATAAATATAATTAAAAGCAGGTTATCGCTGTAACAATTTAGAAGGTAATTATTCTCAAGACGCAGGAAGTAGGGATAGCTTCCGCACGCTTGCGTTCGGTTTAAAAGCCGTGCGGCGGCTTGAGCAGCAACTGGGACCCCTTTTCCCAAAAGAGGGTCGCTTCCGATACGGCATATGAAGCTTTAAACAGCTGGTTGCCAGTCCCTAAAGGCGGTTTTTAGCGGGTATCACTTAGGTCCCCCGGTAGGCAGTGAGTCCCGCATAACCAGGACAGACCGGCTGTCGTGGTATGCATAATGCATTTTCCGCCTCCCTACGGGGTAACCCTTTTCCAATTGCTTCGGGCGCAAAAAAATAAATTGAGCAGCATTCATTCTTGTTCGTGCAGTCGAGCTGTTCAGGCCTAATTGAGTTCGTTAATTATAAATTGTGAATAATTGTTAATAGTGAATAATCGTTAATTGTGAATAATTGTGATTAGTAAAACCAGTTAAGATCAAATACGTGGAGTGAGTTTTATTATAAAAACAATAATGAGTGAACCTAGAAATCATAATAATGACGTCATCGATGATGACGTCATGGTTTTTAAAAACTCTTATGGTGGCCCTACTCCGTCATCAGAAGTGGGATGTGAACAACGCTCTTCCACTGCTGCTCAACCATCTCATATTGAACAAACATGTCGCTCAACACTGAAACAATGCAACAGAATTGGAGTGATAACAGTTCAATGATTATTGTACCATCACAGTTCTTTATGCAGATGATGCATATGATGCAAAATATGTCGGATCGACTAACTACTCCATCTGAAACAAAGGTGATAATCAATGATATTTATCTACCTTCATTAGATCCAGATACTAACGTTGGAGTACGTGAATGGTGTCAACATATAAGTAAATCAATTCAGACGTACAACCTCAATGAATTTCATATACGCATGAAAGTTGGCAGCTTATTAAAAAGACGCGCTAAAATGTGGGTAGACGATTTGGATGATAACTACATCTACTTGGGAAGAACTACGCAACAATCTTATAACTACATTTGAACCGGAAAACCGGTATTCTCTGGACATATTAAGATTCAGGGAACACGTTTTTGATTCTTCAAAAGATATAACGGAATTTTTATCGCGAGCCTGGGTACTATGGAGACGAATTATCAAAGACAAGTTACCTAATGAAGATGCAGTTGAGGCTGTAATTGTTTACATTAGTGACGAACATTTACAGATCGAACTATTAAACGCGCGCGCAACAACAGTGCCAGAACTTATATCTATTGCATCCTCAATACGATTAAAGCGCGTTCATCCATCAAACAGTAGTATGACGATGCCAAACAAACGTCCGCGCTTATCAAACAATAGTAATGCTCACGCTCTATCATTCTGTCACATCTGTAAAAGGAAAAACCATTCTGCTGATGAATGTCGTTTCAAACCAACAGCATTAAATCAGTGTATTTACTTTACTTTTACCCAGTTGGTATCATGCATCAAAGAAGATTATCACAACGTTCGTCCAGTTTTGTATCCAACTAAGGGTTAGTTTAATAGTTTATTCAGTGTTACTTATCTATGTGTTGTTGCTTTCAGTTAATATTGAAATAAAAACTAAAACATTTAAATTCAAATTCAGATAAAATCGAAAATTGAAATAATAAACCGTAAATAAAATAATAAAATAAAGAAATTCTAAATCTGAACTATAATTTATTATAATAAACTGAGTTTAATAGTTTAATCAGTGTTACTTATCTATGTGTTGTTGCTTTCAGTTAAAATCGAAATAAAACTAAAAAGATTTAAATTCAAATTCAGATAAAATCGAAAATTGAAATAATAAACCGTAAATAAAATAACAAAATAAAGAAATTCTAAATCTGAACTATATCAACCGCTTGTTGCTTGATATTAAACGATATTACTCAGTGGTTTGTATTCGAATACAAACCACTGACTAATATCGTTAAGAAAATATCATGAATAGCAATACAATTATCATCGTTCTTCAAGGCTTCATAAGTAGCAAAAATAATTTTATAGTGACGGAGTTTTCTATAGCCACTCTAGAGTACACCAATATATTCCTAATTTAACCTCCTTACCCATTCACTTCACTATCTCCTGAAGAGAAAAAACAAATTGGCTGGATTGAAAAGCATCGAGGGTATCGATGGAGTGAGGGCTTTATTTATTTTAGAGAGTTTCACAGAATTATAAAAACATATTTGAAAAATAAAAAGATTTTTTTAAAAGGATGTGAAAAAATTAAATGGGTGCAAGATATTTGTGATGAAAATAAAGCTATCATAGATATAAGTTCCTTAAGAGCTCCCAATTTACATACTCTTTGTGAACTTTATTGTAAAGATACTTTACTGTATAACTGTTTTACTCGTAAGAAAATATGTGTGTTAAAAAATATTTTATGTATTAAGAAATGGTGTTTTGAAAACAAAATGATTGTTTGATTTCCAATAAAATATATCTATGTGTTGTTGCTTTCAGTTAAAATCGAAAATCGAAATATTAGTTTTAATAAATACATTTGTTGTAACAATAAATGTCTTTTTCTTTTTTCCTGTACACAATTGAATAATAATGATACATAATAAAACAACAATAAAGTTCAATGTATAACTTTAATTATATTTTACAAGCTACATTAATTAAATTACTAGTTCTCACATAATTTTTCACCTATTTTTTATTAGACAATTTGTAGCATCTAACACTTCATCATACATTGAATCCACAACATATTGAACACTTATATTAGCACTAAGATCGTGGATGATACTTTCTTCTTGCTCGTTAAGTTCGCAAATGCTGATTTTAATCAGACGATGACCTCGTTTATCTTTATCTCGGCGGATAATGTATGATGATGATGATGATGATTCTTGAGAACGGTTTGTCTTCCTGTAACATTTCTTTGATTTCGGTTGCCGCTCCTTATTAATAGCTATTCTATTTGGTGGTAAATTTTGAAGCTGCTCCTTGCGGTTGTAATAATTTAGTGTAAATTTATCCACATCATGTGCATAGTAATACGGATTGGTGATAGGATTAGAATCATTGTGTTCCTCAGTGTTGACCATTATCTACAATTATCATAAACAAGTATGAAGTCAAAAAAAAGGTAATGGCGGCTGAATATCTAAATAGTAAAAAAAATGATTAAACTCACCAATATAGATGATATTTGATTTGACGTGCACTCGCTATGAGAATAAAACAATAATGAAACAATTGAGGGAGGGTGAGAGGCGCTCTTCAATCCAGGTAAGACAAATCATTTTATTTCGTTAGCCGATGGATGCAAATTAATAATATCTAATTAATTAATAGTATCTAATTAATGATATGAGACACACAAAATAGGCGCTTTGCAGAGTTGTGAAAACCAGCCATTTTTATCAAGAAAATATTTTCTGAATACTAAATTGAAATAAAATATATGTATAATAAGATACTCACAATGGCTTCTCTAATCATAGATTGTGACTAAAGTTTTTTTCATATAAGTACTGTTAACAAGTGAACAAAACTCTGTCGATTAAGAATCGAAATGAAGATGCATTTTGCTCCAAATAATTAGATGGAATGCCTCGATACCACCTAACAACGTTTAACAGGGCACCTAAAAAAGGCTATAATGCCAGCTAAATCGTAGGTTATAATAAGAATTTTGGTGGACCTATTTTTAAAATGAAAAAATAAAAGAAACTTTTACTGCGTGGTAGGTCTTTTTTCTCGGTAGCTATGTCTGCGTAGGAACAAGCCTTTTGCTATTTTGAACTATTCATCGGTAGCGTTCCTTTGTTTGGAATTGGCAGGTGTCCGTGAGCTGCAATGACAGCATACTATTTATTAAATGGACTGACTACAAGCTCACTTTTTAATGCACTTATATAATATTTCTTTAATTTCATTTTATATAAATATCAAAAAACCGTTATGTAATGAGCATCCATCAAAAGAATAAATATGAAGGTCTTACTGATAAGTATGTTACGGGATTTTTAAATATTTATTCAAATTCTCTTACTCACAATATGTTAGGCTAGGCTTCCTAAAATCTTCCAAGACAGAAGACTGTAATTATGAAAATGATGAATGGACTTATGTTTGACTAAGATCCCAACTAATGTTTAGTGGTGTTAGCATCCTAGATGTTACCGTTCCCTTTACAGCCTATTTATGTCCACTGCTGAACGTAGGCATATTTACCATTGTTGCCACGCTTGGCAAGCGTGTTGGCAAATGCGGTTTATATTTTTAGTCATTATTAAGAAGATGCTGCTGCCCATCTCCTGATGTGTTTCCCTCTGTCGCCTCTTACGACACCTACGGTATGATATGGGGTAGTAGATATTCCTACACCGCCACTACACGGTACATAAGCTTAAAATTACCTACTTTTACTTACATTGCATCTTTCATTTAATGTTATTAGTACGAGTAAAATATATGAGAAAGTATAAACAAAAAGGAAACAAAATGCAAACACACATGTGTATGTATTAATGTAAGGCATCTGCGACACAGAATAGATTTATTTAAACCAGCCTACCATAAATTCATCGGGTGTGATTAAGTCACGCGATTAGCAAAGAAACTACGAAGTATACGAGTAGATAATACCGAAATCCGCATTCATCCGACTAAGGGTTTGGGGTCGTGGCTAAGATTAAGTGTGTCAATGATTTTATGAATTATGTGGTTTTATGTCCGCACTAATAAAATATTATGAATAAAAATGAATGTTTAAGTTTCCTTTGAGTTTAAAGAAAATGTTTTAGGTAAAAATGATACCTCAAATTAAACTTAAATAATGGAACAATCTTAACTTGCGTACTTAATAGCCAGGCGTTACTTTGCGGATATCCATTAGATTAAACATATCAAAATTAATTAGCTAATATCTGCAGGAAAAATAAAAATGATTTGTGTTTTTGAAGAGCAAGGTATTCTTCAAACTGGGTAAAACACGCATTTCCTTTCTCAATTGCGTGCGCTACCACCGACACCACTAAATACATTACCAATACCCGCTACCCTAGGAAAGTCAAACAATCGTCGATAATACGTTAGGAGTGTCGCTTTTATGCGAGGTGCTTGTTGCCGCTAATTGTCTTAGTCCTATGGCATGATATCCTCTTAAGAGGACTACAAAGAGTTAAGCGACCTTGAATGGCACACAGACACATTTACACAATTTCTGTATAGCATCAGGTCTCGGCCGGCACTGTCGGTACACAGGCGTTTACGCACACATGCGTACATACGTATTATGTTCAGAAATAAGAATATGCGATTTAAAAAAAAACTATAGATTATACTAGTTAAAACACTAATATGTATAATAACATTACACCATATTATTATGTTGCTTGTAGAATAATCTGACAAAAAATAAGAATTATTGCATGTGTTGTATAGTTTTTATTTTAGTTAGCAGTGACGTTGGTATGGTTTTTAATAGTTGAAAGAAATATTTAGAGGTATCTTTATCAAATTAGTACTATCATGTTTTCAACATACATCTAACTAGCATACCTATGTCCTGAAAGATTTCGTGTATTTTTCTGATTTTGTTTACTGCAGTGGATCATATACTTAAAGGCATTATAAAACATGCGTTTAGCTCCTGTAGTCTCTTAAGGCCAGAAAGGAGGCTATCCTGAAGAAATAGAAGAAATGCGCTAAGTTTGCTTAACAAAGAAATAATAAATAACGAAAACCTCTCTAAGACTTGCCACCGTAACTTTTACAACCAAAAAACTTTCCAGTTCACCTGATGGGTCGTGGCCAATAATGTAGATGTTTCAAAACTTCAAAATTTGCTACTAACACTACTAGCACTATTTTAAGACTGTAGCTTGTCATCCAAAACTATTTTTGAGAAATCCCGCGAGGTTCCGCTTTCGCTACCCTCAGTGCCCGAAACTTCGTTGGCAGGGGAGCCACAAACCAGATCCACCGGTGTCAGAACAGCAACCTTTCGACTGCTCGTTCTTCCTCGCCCCGTGGCCTCGTGTATCGGACTCGTGGAGGTCCGTTGCGCAGGTGGAGTGAAGGCCACGGAGAAAGGCGTGCCTTGTGTTCCTGGTTACCTGTAACCTAAAAAGGAATAGGGGCAGAAGAAGTTCTTCCCCCGAGGAGGAGAGGGGCGACCGGCGCTGGTAGGGCAGCGGATGTGTGTGAAAGCGTTCCCGTGGCTATGCTAATATTCGGCAATGGTGGAACACCATGGAGTTTTGTTTCGCGCGAGTCCTTGTCCCCGCGAGGCAGGAATGCGTGGGCATCTCCCCATCCAAACAAAAGGATCGTACTCTTTGTCACGTTGCTTTGGGGAAGCCTATGCACAGTAGACTTGTGAAACTTGATGAAACATTCATTAACTAAACATAATACTATAATTTTTTTTGTTTATAATAACAGAATAAGGAGTTATATACAATGAACCATTTATGAATATCTTAAAATATTTCATTAAAAAATTCATGACTTTTTTCTTTTTGTAATTATTGCAAGTTTTTTGTTATTGCAATTGCATTTGCAATAACAAAAAAAGAAAATAAGTCCATCGAATAAGGTGAACTTCGTAATAATTCAGAAGCGATTTTCGCACTCTGCAAAAACGAGCGAAATGAACGAAAATGAACTGTTATTGAAAAAATTGAACCCACTTCAACTAAAAGTAGGTTAAGTTTTGGTTCAATTAACGGCATTTAGAGTGGTTTAAGATTTCTTTTTTCGTTATTTATTATTAGGTATAAATAACCGTTTTGTGATGGTGTAAGAATATCCGCTGACCCATATTGTCTCTCGGGTGTCATAAGAGGCGATAAGGAGAAATAATGTAAAATAATATAATAATAACAAAGAAGTAGTTTATTATAAATAAATATGCACTATTAACGCAATATCTGTATTTAATTAATATTTGTACAGAGCATTCAATATTACAGTTTTGTATTCACGACACTTAATTACACTTAGACTAATTCGACGCGTGTTCTCAAAACAGAATGCCTAAGAATCATAATACAACCTATTTTATAAAATTTCCCTTACCACTTCTCTTTCGTTGTGCACGAAGAGAGGCGGACGATGTTGCCAGTAATAAAGTTACCAACAATATGGTTGATAAATTTAAAAAAAAATTCAAGGCAAGTGCGTAAAGTAAATATGCTTATGAAAAATAAAACCTCATTTTCAGTTTAAGGTGGTTTATTTATAGCTTAATATTACACTTTCCATAAATATAAATCCAAATACAGATAAGGATTATATGAAATCAATAGAACATTAATTAATTTCAGCAATAGCTTTTAAGATGTAATCGTAAATGTTACAACGCATTATACTCGTAAGTTCATCTTGGACTGGTTATTGATGGGCCGGCTAAATAGCTACCGAGCTACTGTGGGGGAAAAGGTTCTAGCGTGGTAGCTTCTTTATTTTTTATTATATTATAATAATAACTTTTTTACATTAAAATATTAGGTTGACAAACGAGACGACAAATTACAAACCTATAGACATTTGACATTTTAAACCATATAAGAAGACCCAGAGCACTCTCTCTCTCATTCTCTAAACTAAAACACAATAGTGCAAATAGTAAAAAGTTGTTTCTTGTTTAGTTTTATTTAGGAAGAATAATATGAAATATGAACCCAAACGCACCTAAGGAGAAAAGGGGCCCCAACCACTCGTAAATTGTATTATGTCCACTTAAGGCTTACCTTAAGGTCCCCACACCCCCTCAAAGCAAATAATGTATTACTCAGCCATGTAACAGTAAGGCTGGATCTTTTCTTCATTATCGGACACTTGAAAACAAAAGTAACAATAACATTAGGCTCTGACAGTAAGAATCCGGTTTATATATCTCACGTAGGTACTGTTTAATTTAATTTTTAGATTTTCCCTTTTTTCACTTTAAAATATTTTAAAAGTTTCAGTTTTGCCGGTTTCCTTAATAGATTTACTGTTATTAAATTGCAATTAACCATCTTAGTGTTTGGTTAATGTTCATGGTTAACTCGGGTCTGCCGCTTAAATTATAAAATTGAAGGCAAATAAATAAATAAATAAAAACATCTAAGACGGTGTAGCACCGATTAACCATTCATTATCAATTCAAAAAAGAGTAAACTGATTCCTTTTAAGTAAGCCGACCTTAATACCTCAATAGTGTCTTCCAGCGGATAGGTCTTAAAATGAACATGGACAAAACAAAAATCATGTTTAACGTCCATGTCACACCTATGCCGGTATTTGTTGGGAGCACTAAGCTCAAAATTGTTGACGAGTATGTTTACCTGGGACAAATTGTCCGACTAGGTAAATCCAACTTCGACCGAGAGGTCAATCGACGGATTCAACTCGGCTGGGCAGCGTTCGGGAAACTACGACACATCTTCTCGTTAGACATACCTCAAAATCTACCTGATGACTTACGGATCTGAGACGTCGTCCTTCACTGCTGGCCGTATGAGGAAGCTCAAGGTCGCTATGGAGAGGGCTATGCTTGGGGTTTCTCTGCGTGATAAACTTCAAAATGAGGATATCCGCGGTAGAACCAGAGTAACCGACATAGCCCAACGGATTAGTAAGCTGAAGTGGCAGTGGGCTGGCCATATAGCTCGAAGAACCGACAACCGATGGGGAAGAAAGGTACTCGAGTGGCAGCCTCGTACCGGTAGGCGAAGTCTAGGGCGACCCCACACTAGATGGAGTGACAACCTGGTGAGACATACAGGAAGTCGATGGATGCAGGTGGCTCAGGACCGTGCTTTGTGGCATTCCTTGGGGGAGGCCTATGTCCAGCAGTGGACTTATGAAAGGCTGTAATGATGATGATGATGAATAGAATAGAATAATTTTTATTCAATATAGATCATATGTGTAATTCTTATTGAAAGTCATTATTTACTTTACCACTGGTTCGAAAAAAAACCCTCTGTCCTGTGAAGAACCAGCAAGAAACCCAGCGGGACTTTTTTTAAAAGCATATTTTACATTAATGATTGGTAGATACAAAATTTATTTTAGAAACAGCTTGGAAGCGACAACCTCATTCCCAGGGGTTATTATCAACCATGTATTCATTTATACTATAATAACCCTTTTTATACAGTTTCAACTAAACAAGAAATTTAAACTTGGTAATAGAGAGGGCGTGTACACTTTTCGGGACCCTGTTGTAATAGCGTATACATTACCCCATGAATGAATTACTGACTCTGTGGAGTCGAGAAACTGGTATCACTAGCTTGTGTTTGTTCCTAGTGTTTACAGAATGTACATCACTTTTTTTACTAAAACTACCTTTGTTTTTGTGTACATACATTAAATTTTCGTAAATATACTGAGAGGCTAAAGTTAATATATTTATTTCTTTAAATTTATCTCTCAGTGACTCTCTCGGTTTTAGGTTGTAAATAGCTCTAATGGCCCTCTTCTGTAAAACAAAAATAGTTTCTGAATCAGCCGCATTTCCCCATAGCAAAATCCCATAAGATATTATGCTATGGAAATAACTGAAATAAACTAATCTACCTGTCTCGAAACTAGTGAGACCTCTAATCTTTTTACAGCATAGGCTGCAGAACTTAGCCTGCTCGCTAGTTTGGACATATGGGGGCCCCACTGAAGCTTTGCGTCGAGAGTGATGCCAAGAAAAACAGTGGATTCAACAGGGCTCACTTCTATCCCATTTAAAAACACAATTGGTACTCAGATTTTTAACATTCGTTGTTGTAAATTTAATACATGTAGTTGTATTTTCGTTTAAATGTAGATTATTAACGTTAAACCAATGCACTAATTTTGATATAGCGTTATTTACTTCGTCACATTTAAATGATTGACGTTTAAGTTTAAAAATCAAAGAAGTATCATCAGCAAATAATACTATATTATGATTATCCCCTACAAGAGAAAGTAAGTCATTCATATACACTAGAAATAGGAATGGGCCGAGAATGGAGCCTTGAGGGACACCCATTAGTACAGGTGATCCGGAAGAACTTTTACCATTAATAATAACTTTCTTGAATGAAATAATAAGTTTAAGCGCTGTGTTCTTGACACCATAGGAGTGTAGCTTCCTGATTAATGTCTCATGGTGAACGCAGTCGAAGGCCTTGGAGAGGTCACAAAATATACCCAAAGCATCCTCTGAATTCTCCCATGCACAAAAAATATGTTTAATAAGCTCAACTCCAGCGTCAGCTGTCAAGCGACCCCTTGTAAAACCGAATTGATTTTTATGTAGCAATTTATTAATATTAAAGAAACTTAACATCTGATCCAAAATTATTTTTTCAAAAATTTTACTGAACGTTGGTAGTACAGAAATTGGCCTAAAATTGGTGGGTCTAATGTACTACCAGATTAAAATAAAGGTATGATTTTACTGTTTCATTAAATCAGGAAACACACCAGATTCGACGCTTGTATTAAATATAGTGGCTAGATACGTTGCTATTATATTTATTATAGATGAAACAACTTTAAGGCAAATCCCCCATAAGTCTGCCGTTTTCTTAACATCAATAGTTTTAAAATATTTAACGATATCTTTTGGCAGTACTCTATGGAATTTAAAAGTATTTGAACAAGCCTTTATATTTTGTTTAAGCAATGATTCGGCGAATGACCGAGAAGAATTTAATGATTTAGTTGTAAAAAAAAACATCAGTAAAATGTTTCTCAAAAGCCATAGCAACTTTTTGATCAGATCTAGTTGAATTATTGTTAATATTCAATTGAAAACCCGAGTTGCGCAATTTGACCTTTCCCGTTTCACTATTTATTATTTTCCAGGTCATTTTCATTTTTTGGATGCAGTTTTAATTTTGTTACTTAAATTAACATATTCTAAAATATTTAAATAACACTTTTTTAAATATTTTAGAATATGTTTTTACATAATCTCTAAATATAACACTACTATTATTTGATATTTCCTTATAGAGCTCATATAACTTTCGCCTACTTTTGCAAATTCCTACTGTCGCCCATTCATTAAATGATTTGCGACTGTTAAAAGAAAAAGTTTTAGAAATAAATATCCTACTAAATTCACAGGTTATAATTTTAAATAACGTACCATACAAATAATTAGCACTATTTTTAAACGAAAGTGATGGAAGTATTTTAATTATATTACTTCTAAACCTCTCCAAGCGATGTTCATTTATTGGAACAAACACAACTTTCTTATTTTTCGGTTTCTTGTGTATGTAAGGCAATTATACCAACTGTCCACAGTGATCTTAACTTAAATTTTGAATAATTGATTTATGCAAGAGCATAACATCTGTAAAAATGTTATCTATACAGGTCGCACTAGCCCCAGCAATACGTGTTGGTTCTAAGAATAAATTAACAAGATTATACGATTTAAACAATGAGCTAAACTTAATACTAATGGAAGAAGTTTCTAGGAGATTGATGTTAAAGTCTCCACATATTACACCAGACTTGTTCTGTTTACTAAGTTTGAGCAAAACTTCTTCCACAATCCTTTCATAATAGTCATAAGTAGCACATGGGGGTCTGTTAACACTTACAACAATGAGGTGCTTGAGCTCGACACAAGCCATTTCTACAGTTCGCTCAACAGAGAGGCTCATTATATCCTTACGTTCTTTATATAATAATGATTTATCTGCTAGTATTAAGGAGCCACCACGTAAACTTTTTTCTCTATTGAAGGAACTGACCACCTGGTGATTTCTGAAATTAAACATGAAATTATAATTTTTAACCAATGTTCAGTAATACAAAGGACATGTATGCTGTTACTATTTAAAAATAATTCAACTTCTAATTCTTTGCCCATCATGCCTTGTATATTTTGATGCACCAGGTGTAAACAGTTTTTATTACTTATTTGTGGGCTGCATTCAAAGTTAATTAAACTATTATTATTGCTAGAGATTGCCTCTATTGTCGCATTTACTAATTTAAGTTACTAGGAACTGATTCCAAATTAAATGTCAAATGATTAAAATGCTCAATAAAAGCAGTCTTGGTAGCCAAAAACTTGGCTGAGTTAAAAAGTAAATAATAAGATAGCACATTTGCTATCAGTCTTAAATTATATTTGGATAGGTAATACCTATTTTTTGTCCAAAATTTTTTTATTAAATTATTTATATCAACTAAATGAAATTTGTTATTATTATCATTACAATTATATGTCAAATTTAAATTATTGTTACATATTAAATTACTCATTTGTATATTTAAATTATGTCTGAAGAATATTTTCCTGTGGCAATCCCTGTATGTAAGGCTGTGTGAATAAGACAATTTTGTGTACATTTAAGTTTTATATATTATTTTTAGTAATATTTAAGTTATTTATTATTTTAATATCCTCTGCTATGGCACTGTCATAGAGTTTTGGTGGTGGTATGATATTATCAACACACACCGACTCTGAAGAAGCTGGTATGATGAAGCCGTCTTGCTCCTATACCCATTTTCGGGTCATATTGTAACCTTGGAATTAACAACTAGGAGTTTTTCATGCGACGTCTGGTACGCCGATCGTCAATGTCTGCCAAACGTGACAATTAAAAAGCAGGTCTCACTACACTGGCAGAGGCTTTATGGAATATATATTATATACAGAAGTAAAATTGAAGCAAACGGTGGATATTTTTTGTTTTATTTTGATGTAAGGAAAAGGCTTAGGAAGTTTAATTATTTATTTTAAATATTATGTTTTGAAATTAACGACTCGAAATAAACGAAATTAATGACTCCATCGGGCAAGAGTGTTTTGCGAACGGAGCGCTGTGTAAACCGCACATCCGGCATATATCACTCACATCGCAGGATGGTCAGCGGTGTGTTCCCCCCGTCATCTAGAGTCGAGTTGGACGAAAAGAGAGAGCACAACAGATCGGCTTTCTCCTTTGCGGCATGAGCCAGTGAGTCGTCCTCTCTATGCAGAGATGGAAGAGATGGCTGACAGAAGTTCCCTTGGACAACCTTGGCAAGAGACTAGAATGCACGGGTTCCCAAAGGAAGGCGAACTAGCTTCTCGCCAAGTCTGCCAATGTGCTCAGAGCTGGAGAGAGCCTAACAGATCGGCTTTATTCTTTGCGGCATGGGCTGCGGCATCCTATTGGAGCGTGAGTGGCACCGTAATCCGGATCAGATAATGGTCCGAACAGCCAAGAGGGGCATCGACGGAGACCTGATATCCGTCCGGATGAGGGGTCAGCAGCAGGTCCAACAGGGAAGGTACATGGTCCTCTACATCTGAAATCTGCGTAGGTGAAGTAACCAGTTGTGTGTCAAGTCACCACACATCCTCAATTAAGAGTACATTTTTTATCTATGCGTAAACTTAGAGCTTTATAGTAATTGCATACAAACATGAGTGTTTAGAGGAGAGAGTAATCAAATGTTTTATTGATAGCGAAGCAAGAGGAGGCGTTTAGTTTATACAAACGTATTCCTCTGCTTTCTCCCTGGATAATTAATCTGGGGATAAATTTTTTTACGATATAATTTGTATTTGGCATGTTTTCATATTTTATTATCTCATGTTCTAATTTAATTATTTTTAAAATGAAGAAACTTCTTACATTAATAAAACTGTCTAGTTATATCGCCGTTATTAAACATCCAGCAAACAAATTTAACGGGTTAAAAAATATAACATACAAACGTAACCATAATATTCTTATATTAATCTTGAAACACAAAAAATCAGTCCAGTTCTGAAGGAGGACATATGGGAATACGAGATGATGATAATGTAAATTTTCAATAGGTATTAAGTCAGAGCTGCAGTTGTCTCTCTCAGTTATCTATCTAGGTCGCTCGAGTACAACATGACATCAAAAGGTCGTTAAAAACATATTCTCTAAATTTCACGCAACCCAGATATCCTCTCAAAAATTATGTCTAAAACAAATCATATATCTTATATCTATACGTATTTGTATAAATTTATTTTGTAGGTACGATTATGTATTATAAATATGTCGGTATTTTATATATATCTTGAAATTAACGTTAAATATGTAATTGTAAAAAAACGTAAACATTTAACTTTCGTTGAATTTTCGTTTGGTCAATTTCAATTTTGAAATTGCAAATCCTTGTTTTCCCTCAAGACAGAGACTGATTATATCGTTTCATGCAACGCTTAAAGCAACGAAAGTAAATGTTTTTAGTTTAGGCGCACTATTATCATCATGATAACAGGCTATTAACGTGTCCCTTAAAATATTGCCAGATTGCTACGTGAATTTATAATCTCGACTTTAAGCACTACGTGCCTTACTAGCATGTGTATATATTTGAAGTAATTCTGACAAGAATCCATCTAGAATGTGATATGTGACCACTGATCATCCATAATTATATACATTTTAGTATGTGATATCACTTTGACCTTTAGTTATAATGTTACTTCTCATTACTAAGTATATATTCAAGTTTGGTCATTATAATGTTTTATTCAATCTGATGGAGCTGGTGCTTTTCACTGTGTCAGCGCCTTAATTAAAATTGAAGGACTACAACGCAGGCCTACCCGATTTTGCAATTTCTAGTAATCTACAAATGTTCCAAAATAAATATTATTTTATAAATTTATTTACAAACGTTTATCAGCTTATTACAGATTTTATTATGTTTATGTAATACATTATAATAATTATTTATTAGTATAATAGGTGATACACATTTTTTAAATAACCGGTGTCTCGAGGCAAATTCGATTTCTTGTTTTACCTTATATTTGTTAAAACTTCAGCGAGTAAAATAATTTGGTCGCAGAAGAAGAATATTTTATCATTAAATATTTTATTTTAATTTTTGGTTAATTTTTAACCAAATCCCTGCAAGTATTTAAAATAGCAACGTGTGCAAAGATATGTCAAAAAGTACACGACACGTAAAATCTACCGTAATTTTCAAACATTCTTTAGAATACGTTCGCGTGGAACGTATTTTAAAAACGCTTAAGCTAATATTATAATATACGTGTTACATAAATTTATACGATATAAATAACAAAGCCTAACACTAGACATAAAAATTGACGTATACAGGCTTCACTCACTAAGTCCACAAGTGTCACAGATTTTACCGAAATAAAGGTCCTTCGTATGCCCTGACACTGACTTGACATGACGGCAAACTAAAATATTAGTGGAATGTCCAAGAACATGTGCATGCGCTTGCCGATGTCGGCGACGGAGCGATCGTCTAGTTCTTGTTAGCTGTCATAAGAGGGGTCTTCAGCATCGTCTTCGTCGAGTGGCTGGCTGGTGAGCGCGGCCCAAAGCGGCGAGCGTGCGCCGAGCTGCGCCGAGTCTCGCCGTTAGCTGTCGCGAGCGCATGCCGCCGCTGCGGCTGCCGCCGTTCCTACCGCACCTATCGCACTGAATAATATCGTACCCACTTCTCGGTCCGGTGTAATGTCCACCTGAAAATAATATCTAGGGTGTAAAATGTCCCATGTTAGTGTGGGACTTATAGGCCTCATGTTTATGTGACAAAAAAGAATGTGCTACTTGAGTTACTTGCATAGCATGTCGTAAATATTATAAATGTAATATTGGGTTTATGATTGTGAGGGCGTTAGGTTAGCAACCTATCACTTCTTTTACAATTTTCAATCTATACCCATATTTTTGTTGGCTAACGTAAGCTGATCCCTTCGGTGATTACAAGCGTGACGTATATATGTTACTGTAAAAGTTAAAAACTACGGTAGATTCTAAGATTTTGCAGTAAAACCTAAGCTTTACCAAGTCCATAAGGTAAAAGTCCGAAGTGTTCTATGGTAATCGTTTATTTCGGACTTTTACAAGCATTCACTCAGTAAATCTTAGGTTTTACCGCTAAGACACAGTAAATGTTGAAAAATAGTCATGTCTAGACGTGTTCGGCGCATTATCGTACTTGCGGACAGTGTGCAGCCCTTCCCGCTACCTGTGTCACCCTCTGATTTTATTTTGAGACTGCAACATCTCCGGCGCTGCGGGAAAAGCAGCCTCTACGCCTTTGCGTAACAAATCGCAGGCATTCCTCAGCAAGAACAAACGACAGGCGGAGGCTGCTCCCCCTACGCGCCTCCGGATCTATAAAACACTCTAGGGGTAGGACAGATTAGTACCACGTGGATCCGGGGTTAATCAATTCGGTTCTTTGACATAATTTATTAATCAATTTTATACACATCATATTGTATCGCTTTAATTAATTATTCGAAAACATCTTTATGCGCTATTTTCATTCTGTGAAAAAATATCGTTATTTTAGAAATTGATTTGTTGTGAATCGATACATCATCTCTTTATATCTATATTCCACTTTCAAAAAACAATCCTTTTTATTTTCTGCCGACTTCCAAAAAGGAGACGGTACTCAATTCGGGTGTATGTTTTTTTTTTTTTTTATGTGTGTTACGTCATAACTTTGTACTGGGCGAACCGATTTCGATGATTCTTTTTTTATATGAAAGCTGATAGTTCTCGTGTGGTCCCATATGAATTTGATCAAGGTCAGACCAATGGTTATTGAGTTATTCTTAAATAACCTATATTGAAGTCGGCTGTACAAAATTTTTAATTTTAAATTATTCTATACCTATTCTACTTTCAGAAATCACCATAAAAATGTTTTAAAATTATGCAGGTAATATGATTCAATGTTTAATAAATACTTTCTACTTATATGTATAAATATATTGTTTCATTTCCAAAACCAACACTTACTGGTAGTCTTTGGGTAAACTTAGGATGAACCAAACTCTAACGGTAAAAGCGCGAAAAATCGTCGCACTTTATATCAATCCTTACATTTACCAGCTTATGTTGGTAAATCCTAGGATTTAAAAGTAAAACCTAAGATTCACCAAATTCGGGTTTTTACAGTAACATATATATGTATCTTGTTCCCTGGGTGCAATGTAATAACACTTGAATATAAAACTATAAAAGCTCCATAATAATACATTTTGGTCTCGTAGTTTCACTTGTAGTTGGTTTTTTCGTTTATTTATCAATGTATTAGTTGATGTTTTAGCTGTAAGTTTACCAATATGATAAAATAAAATAAAGTAAATTCGTAACGTGTGAAATTCCATTACTAAAGCGTTTCATAAGTTACTACTTTTTTTTACTATGTAGAAGTAAAATAACTAACTAAAAAAAAATAACTTTTAATAAAAAGTACAAGCCGACTTCAAAGAACTAAAAATAATAAAATGATTCCACATTCCTCGGGCGGTGCTAAGACATTGAAATTATTTTCTATTTAGTTCTTTGTAATCGGTTTTATTTAAAGTTATTTTTTTACTCTCTCCACTGAATCTGAAAGAAGCGAAAGAGGTATGTAAGGATCGTGACACTTGGCGATCTGTTCTCTCTGGCTACCCCGTCAGGGATTGAGCATGAAGATTAAAAAAAAATTTACTGTTTTGAGTGGACTTAGGAGAATAATATCAAAATCTCAATATCGTGTAAATAGTTACATTGAGTACTTCAGTCCCTTAATTTGCCACCGTTGAATGTTTTTGTTGTAACTAGGGGTGGAAATTATTTTTTTAATTTATGTGGGACTTCTTCTAATCTAAAATACATTTAATAAAAAAAGGAACATCAAAATCGGCTTACAATTGACAATTATATCGTCTAACATAAATACTCATGCTTATTAAAGGAAGCCTGATCCCCGTATAAGCATGAGAACTTACTGTCATGAAGGTCCATCCTTTGGCTGCACGTAGACCCCGTCTACGGGTGCCTGTATAGGTCCCATAGCGGTAATGCCGAAACAGACCGAATAACCGACCACGTCCAAATGGCTACACATATGTACATGGTTATAACATTGCCTTGGTATATAGTCTGACACAACTGGTTATTTTGCCTAAGCGGATTCCAGATGTGGAGGATCATACACCTTACCTGTTGGACCTTCTGCTGACCTCTCATCCGGACGGATATCAGGTTTCCGTTGATCTCTCGGCTCTTCGGACCATTGTCTGATTACTTTATTGTACTCATCATTACAGCCCTTAACAAGTCCACTGCTGAACATAGGCTTCACCCAAGGAATGCTACAAAGCACGGTCCTGAGCCACCTGTATCCAACGACTTCCTGCATGTCTTACCAGGTCATCACTCCATCTCGTGGGGGGTCGCCCTACATTTCACCTACCGGTACAAGGCTGCAACTCAAGAACCTTTCTTCCCAATCAGTTGTCAGTTCTTCGAGCTATATGGCCGGCCCACTGCCACTTCAGCTTACTAATCCGTTGGGCTATGTCGGTTACTCTGGTTCTACTGCGGATATCCTCATTTCTAAGTTTATCACGCAGAGAAACCCCGAGCATAGCCCTCTCCATAGCTCGCTGAGCGACCTTTAGGTTCCTCATACAGCCAGCAGTGAAGGCCCCCTCTCGTATCCGTAACTCATCACTGGCAACACGTACTGGTTGTACAGTCTCGTTTTCAAGTTTTGGGGTATACCTGACGAGAAGATGTGGCGTAATTTCCCGAACGCTGCTCAACGAAGTTGAATCCGTCAATTGACCTCTCGGTCGAAGTTGAACTTACCTAGTCGGACTATTTGTCCCAGGTAAACATACTCGTCAACAACTTCGAGCTTAGTGCTCCCAACAACTACCGGCATAGGTGTTACATGGACATTAAACATGATTTTTGTTTTTTCCATGTTCATCTTAAGACCTATCCGTTGGGAGACACTATTGAAGTCATTGAGCATGGAGCTTAGGTCCTTCAGCGATTCTGCCATAAGGACTATATCGTCGGCAAATCGAAGGTGAGTGATGTAATCGCTATTTATATTATTACCGTATCCTTTCCAGTCCAGAAGCCTGAAAACGTCTTCCAATGCAGCGGTAAAGAGTTTCGGGGATATAACATCACCCTGTCTTACACCTCTCTGCAATTGGATAGGTTTCGTACTCTGGTTCTGTACTACGATAGCCATCGTAGCCTTACTGTACAAGCACTTCAGCACTTTGATATACCGACAGTCAATTTGGCACCGCTGAAGGGACTGCACTGCGCTTTTACCGTTAGAGTTTGGTTCATTCTAAGTTTACCCAAAGACTACCAGTAAGTGTTGGTTTTGGAAATTAAACAATATATTTATACATATAAGTAGAAAGTATTTATTAAACATTGAATCATATTACCTGCATAATTTTAAAACATTTTTATGGTGATTTCTGAAAGTAGAATAGGTATAGAATAATTTAAAATTAAAAATTTTGTACAGCCGACTTCAATATAGGTTATTTAAGAATAACTCAATAACCATTGGTCTGACCTTGATCAAATTCATATGGGACCACACGAGAACTATCAGCTTTCATATAAAAAAAGAATCATCGAAATCGGTTCGCCCAGTACAAAGTTATGAGGTAACACACATAAAAAAAAAACGCTGCCAACTTCCAAAAAGGAGACGGTACTCAATTCGGGTGTATGTTTTTTTTTTTTTTTATTTGTGTTACGTCATAACTTTGTACTGGGCGAACCGATTTCGATGATTCTTTTTTTATATGAAAGCTGATAGTTCTCGTGTGGTCCCATATGAATTTGATCAAGGTCAGACCAATGGTTATTGAGTTATTCTTAAATAACCTATATTGAAGTCGGCTGTACAAAATTTTTAATTTTAAATTATTCTATACCTATTCTACTTTCAGAAATCACCATAAAAATGTTTTAAAATTATACAGGTAATATGATTCAATGTTTAATAAATACTTTCTACTTATATGTATAAATATATTGTTTCATTTCCAAAACCAACACTTACTGGTAGTCTTTGGGTAAACTTAGGATGAACCAAACTCTAACGGTAAAAGCGCGAAAAATCGTCGCACTTTATATCAATCCTTACATTTACCAGCTTATGTTGGTAAATCCTAGGATTTAAAAGTAAAACCTAAGATTCACCAAATTCGGGTTTTTACAGTAACATATATATGTATCTTGTTCCCTGGGTGCAATGTAATAACACTTGAATATAAAACTATAAAAGCTCCATAATAATACATTTTGGTCTCGTAGTTTCACTTGTAGTTGGTTTTTTCGTTTATTTATCAATGTATTAGTTGATGTTTTAGCTGTAAGTTTACCAATATGATAAAATAAAATAAAGTAAATTCGTAACGTGTGAAATTCCATTACTAAAGCGTTTCATAAGTTACTACTTTTTTTTACTATGTAGAAGTAAAATAACTAACTAAAAAAAAATAACTTTTAATAAAAAGTACAAGCCCACTTCAAAGAACTAAAAATAATAAAATGATTCCACATTCCTCGGGCGGTGCTAAGACATTGAAATTATTTTCTATTTAGTTCTTTGTAATCGGTTTTATTTAAAGTTATTTTTTTACTCTCTCCACTGAATCTGAAAGAAGCGAAAGAGGTATGTAAGGATCGTGACACTTGGCGATCTGTTCTCTCTGGCTACCCCGTCAGGGATTGAGCATGAAGATTAAAAAAAAATTTACTGTTTTGAGTGGACTTAGGAGAATAATATCAAAATCTCAATATCGTGTAAATAGTTACATTGAGTACTTCAGTCCCTTAATTTGCCACCGTTGAATGTTTTTGTTGTAACTAGGGGTGGAAATTATTTTTTTAATTTATGTGGGACTTCTTCTAATCTAAAATACATTTAATAAAAAAAGGAACATCAAAATCGGCTTACAATTGACAATTATATCGTCTAACATAAATACTCATGCTTATTAAAGGAAGCCTGATCCCCGTATAAGCATGAGAACTTACTGTCATGAAGGTCCATCCTTTGGCTGCACGTAGACCCCGTCTACGGGTGCCTGTATAGGTCCCATAGCGGTAATGCCGAAACAGACCGAATAACCGACCACGTCCAAATGGCTACACATATGTACATGGTTATAACATTGCCTTGGTATATAGTCTGACACAACTGGTTATTTTGCCTAAGCGGATTCCAGATGTGGAGGATCATACACCTTACCTGTTGGACCTTCTGCTGACCTCTCATCCGGACGGATATCAGGTTTCCGTTGATCTCTCGGCTCTTCGGACCATTGTCTGATTACTTTATTGTACTCATCATTACAGCCCTTAACAAGTCCACTGCTGAACATAGGCTTCACCCAAGGAATGCTACAAAGCACGGTCCTGAGCCACCTGTATCCAACGACTTCCTGCATGTCTTACCAGGTCATCACTCCATCTCGTGGGGGGTCGCCCTACATTTCACCTACCGGTACAAGGCTGCAACTCAAGAACCTTTCTTCCCAATCAGTTGTCAGTTCTTCGAGCTATATGGCCGGCCCACTGCCACTTCAGCTTACTAATCCGTTGGACTATGTCGGTTACTCTGGTTCTACTGCGGATATCCTCATTTCTAAGTTTATCACGCAGAGAAACCCCGAGCATAGCCCTCCCCATAGCTCGCTGAGCGACCTTTAGGTTCCTCATACAGCCAGCAGTGGAGGGCCACGTCTCGTATCCGTAACTCATCACTGGCAACACGTACTGGTTGTACAGTCTCGTTTTCAAGTTTTGAGGTATACCTGACGAGAAGATGTGGCGTAATTTCCCGAACGCTGCTCAACGAAGTTGAATCCGTCAATTGACCTCTCGGTCGAAGTTGAACTTACCTAGTCGGACTATTTGTCCCAGGTAAACATACTCGTCAACAACTTCGAGCTTAGTGCTCCCAACAACTACCGGCATAGGTGTTACATGGACATTAAACATGATTTTTGTTTTTTCCATGTTCATCTTAAGACCTATCCGTTGGGAGACACTATTGAAGTCATTGAGCATGGAGCTTAGGTCCTTCAGCGATTCTGCCATAAGGACTATATCGTCGGCAAATCGAAGGTGAGTGATGTAATCGCTATTTATATTATTACCGTATCCTTTCCAGTCAAGAAGCCTGAAAACGTCTTCCAATGCAGCGGTGAAGAGTTTCGGGGATATAACATCACCCTGTCTTACACCTCTCTGCAATTGGATAGGTTTCGTACTCTGGTTCTGTACTACGATAGCCATCGTAGCCTTACTGTACAAGCACTTCAGCACTTTGATATACCGACAGTCAATTTGGCACCGCTGAAGGGACTGCAGCACCGCCCAAATTTCGACGGAATCAAAGGCTTTCTCATAGTCCACTTACGCCAGGTATAGTGGCATATTGTACTCCTCGGACTTCTGTACAACTTGCCGAAGGGTATGTATGTGGTCTGCGTTGCTAAAGCCCTTTCGGAAACCGGCTTGTTCGAGAGGCTGGAAGTCGTCAAGTCTGCGTGTGATACGATTCGTAATGAGTCTCGAAAACAGCACGTAGACGTGGTTCAGAAGGGAAATCTGTCTGTAGTTCTGCAAGAGAGCATTGTCACCTTTCTTGAAGAATAAGACCACCGCACCTGTCTGTTCAGTTGCTTGTATGAGGTCAAATCTGTAAGAATGTAGCTTCATCTCCCGTCTAACAGCCATGAGATTAAGAGTGTGAACGAAGAGTTTTTCTGTTCTTCTGCGGCGGGTCTTGCAGAACTTAGCTCCGACCGTTTTCCGAGCTTGTTATTCATATCTTTTACTTCATTGCAGTCTTCGAGGCACTGAAAACGGTTTTGTAACTCGAGCTGAAAGGTTTCGGGACTTTGGAACAGAACACGAGGGGGACGGAGCGTTGACTTCATTAGACGAGACCTCTCCAACGTAACGTTTAGGTTCAGTTTGCCTCTAACCATTCGGTGATCGCTACCAGTTCTCACCCTCGCGATCACGGAGACATCACTGAACAGTTGTCGTCTGGTCGTCATAATGAAGTCAATCTCATTTTTTGTGGAACCGTCGGGACTCGACCAGGTCCACTACCTGTGGGGTCCCTTCTGGAAGAAAGAGTTCATCATAAAGAGCCCCTCTTTCTCCATGAAGTCGGCCAGCTGCTGGCCCCTTGGGTTCCGTTGCCCTATTCCAAATTTCCCTATTTTCAGCTCACCGTTCTCTCTTGTTAGGCACTTGTTTTGCATTGAAGTCTCCCATTTACATCGTATATTGGGTTTTGGAGGAATGCATGTCTTTAGAGATATTCTCATACATTTCCTTCACCTCCTCATCGGGGTATGCCGAGGTTGGTGCGTAAACCTGTATGACCTTCAGCGAATACTGTTTGGTGATTCTGAGTATAAGCTACGCTACCCTCGCTGACACACTCTCAATCTTTACAATGTTGTTAACGAGAGACTTGTGGACGATAAATCCGACACCTCCTTGGGACAGATGGTCGCACTCCCGGTAATAGAGCAAGTTGACAGATTCGAGGATAACCGTGTCCTCCCCCTCTCTTCGGACTTCGGATAATCCTACAATATGCCAACGTAACTTGTCTATCTCTTCTTCCAGCTGCACAACCTTCTCGTCGGTCCTTGGGGTGCATGCGATGTATGTTGCCACGTCGAGTCATCTTAGGAGGCAACCGAACCTCCACCGGAGATTCTTAACACCCCCTGCCCCGCCGTTATCATGGTCGCTACCGTAGCCAGGAAAAGCTGGGGCGCCGGGGACTGGAGGCCGTCTCTTTGTTACCTTCACAGGGGGGTATTTGTCATAGTTGCCACGCTTCGCGAGCGGTTACCAACCGCAGTTTTTTTATTGTATTTTTGCTGTTATCAGGAAGATGCTGCTGCCCTCTCCTGCCTGTTTCGCTTTGTCGCCTTTTACGACTTCTTTCCGATCGGCTCGATTCACTTGCGTTGCGAGGAGATGTTGCATCTCTTTGCGTATTTTATCGCATCTACAACGGGGAGCGCTCTGAAGAATCGTTCGGACTGATTCCAACCACTTAATTTCACCATCGCATATCGTGACTAAACTCGCATTATCATCAATACAATCTGGACGATTGGCGGTCAACACTGTGCGATTTAGAAAAAGTTTTCTTCCTCCCACAACTTCCTTATGGAATCTATTACCACCAGCGATTTTTTTGGACCGATACGATTTAGGGACCTTCAAGAAAAGAGCCTACTACTCTTTAAATGGCCGGCACCGCTTCTGCAATTCCCCTAGTGTTGCAGTTGTTCATGTGCGGCAGTAGTCGCTTATCATCAGGTGAGCCGCATGCTCGTTTGCGCCCACTCGAAAATAAAAATAAAACTTTTAAATAATTTTATAATGATAGTCAATTGTCTTTACATTTTTCTTCTTCAATTAGTCACTTGTATTTCCACTGCTTTACGTGGATCTCTCCCGTTGTAGGGAGGTATTTACAATCAGTTAGGTATTTAGATCGCCGGCAGCAGGTTTTTACGATCGCAGTATGTCTTGCGATATGACGTTGCTGATAATTTGAAACAATGTATGTAATAAAAAATCTATAATTATTTCATTTACTTGAGAAAGTGTAGTCTGTTCAGGGTCGGAACGTTCTTCTAGTACGGTGTCGAGCTCAAGAGTTGGTAATGGTCGAGGTGAGCGCACTAGACTCACGACACGTACTCGACTCTTCATCGGTGACAGTCGCACCACTGATAATTCTCCACGATCTAATTCACAGTTACGACGTCTTGCTCGCTCTCTACAAATATCAGGGGTTTGTAATGGTCAGTGTATTACGTACTTATTTCTCATATTTTATTTAAATATAATTAATATAAATAAGAGGCAGAAAGCAAGTAATATAAAAAAAATATACGAAATAAAATGAGTATTTTTAAAGGAAAGAGAATTTGGGTAGTGCTTAATATGTCAAAGGTAGAAAACAAAAGTTGGAGGGATTTAAAGTTTGAACGTTTGTTAAGTTAAAGCGATAGAAAGGATCTTGCACTAGGATAAAATATGTGACGAAAGGATAGCTTACGAATTTTGTTTGAGCTTATAATATGGCAATTCTTAGCTATATATGGCAATTATTACCGAATTATAGCAACCAAGTCAACGTATAATGACCTTGATATACAGGTAAAGATATAGCTCAATATGTTAAGCACTTATTATAAAATGATTACGCGACCATTACACCTTGAATTAAACTACTTTTACGGATTTTATCGCGCTTAATTAACTTATTTTTATTAATTCGACCACTCAGAGGACATACACGAGCACACACTAAGGATTCATACAATTTTCTCAGTGAGATAAAAGACCTATGTCTTACTGACAATGAAACTATGGTTTTTGATGTTCAATCTCTATTTACATGCCTACCTGTTGACGACTGCATCTCAATTGTAACTAAAAAACTAGAGGAAAACAACATGCCAGCAGATTATGCAGTATTACTCAGAAATTGCCTTACATCTGGCTATCTATTGTGGAAGGAAGAGTTTTACAATCAAGTAGACAGTGTCGCGATGGGCTCACCGGTATCTCCCATTGTCGCCGATATTTTCTTGGAGGACTTTGAGGAGAGAGCCCTGCTTACTGCACCAGTAACTCCAAGGTTTCACTCTCACTTCAAACTCAAGTAAGAGTTAGAGGCAAATAATTCTTTAGCTTTCCTAGATGTGTTAGTCATTCGAAATCCTAACACACCGTGTATAGAAAAAAGACCCATACAAACCGATATTTAAACGGTGAATCCCACCCTCATCCTTCACAGTTAGCTACCGTAGGCAAATCTTTGTTACAGAGAGAACGAGGGATCTGTGACAGCAAACACCTGGCCTCCGAGCTTCAGCACGTCAAGCAGGTTCTGCACGACAATAAGCTTCGGGTCCCGCGCCTACGTCACAGTGACCGAGTGAAGCCGGCCAAAGTCGAGCGTGTGCCTGCCGTGTACTACCATATGTCAGAGATGTCACAGACAAGATTGGCTATATCTTGAAGCGAGCTTCTATTAGATCATTATTCAAGCCGCCGAAGAAGATTAGTCAGTTCTTACCATCCGTAACGTGCAATATTTCTCTACAAGATGCAGGAGTGTACAAGCTTGATTGTGAATGTGATCTCTCATATATAGGGCAAATAAAACGATCAATAAAAACCCGCATAAAAGAGCACATAGCTGACGTGAAGCACCAACGTTCCGGGAAGTCTGCAGTTTGTGATCATATCCTAGACTGCCCCCGTCATTACATAAGGTTTGATAAACCACAAATTCTCGCGAAAGAACATCGATTCCTGCCAAGGATGTGATACGATATGATTACGTGAGGCTATAGAAATAAAAAAAACATGGTAATTTCAATAGAGCAGGAGGCCAGCCTCCTGGATCCCAAGCAGGTGGTAGTACCCAGGTACTACCACCTGCTTGGGGTCCTGTAATTAATAAAATTAAAACTAAACCCATGCATACTGCTGCAAGACTTCAAGACACATTAAGTTCATTCTGTGTAGATCGGACCAAAATTAATAATTAAAAAAGCTGAGAAGGTACTCCGGGTTAACTCTAATATCGGGACGTCAATGAACTCAGTCCCTCGTGACCATGGGTGCTGTAAAGCAGCTGAAACGTAGGGAATTAATAAAAATAGGTTAATTAAATGCGACAAAATCCGTAATAATAGTTTTATATAATAGGCGACTATTATAAAGTTATTGTTTCATTCATTCATTCATAATAGCCTATCATAAGAAGAAGCTATTGTGGATTCGATTTTCCAAAGTCTATATTATGATATATCTCCACGTGACTAGGTCTCTACAGTCAGAGACTATGGAGGACTGAGAGGGAATGCCTTATTACCAGTGAAAAGAATTTCCGGTTCTCATAACTTACCATATGATCACAGCCTACCGTCTGTTAACGTTGGTATTATGTGAGATCGTGGTCTCAGGTTAAGTTCGAATTATCCGTGCAATTCATAGCCAATAATATTTGAAAGGAATAAATTGAACAACTAATATAGAAGAAATTTAACAACCTAATAGTAAATTGTATGGATTATGTGATTTTCTGTTACCAGAAATAAAATCATACACGAACAACATTATGCGTACGTTTTTGTTATCAAATAATTCTCAAATATGTGTACGTAAAAGATTTAAAATAAAAGTATTTTTAAATATTACCTGGCTAATTTTGCCCTTCGCCTAAGGCAACAAATAACTGTTAACGCCAGCAATGGAAATCCAAATATACAGGAAACAATCGGGATGACTATTGATTCGGGCGAAACTAAAACAGAAATTACGGCGATAATCATTAATTTAAATCTGTAGTTAAATACTTATTATGTCTTAATCGTACTTTGGAGAGTATATTTCATAGAGATTTAAGATTTTACATCAAACATTATCTTTTGACGGTGCAAGTTAACAAACATACATATTATTTTTGAATGTAAACTTTTAAAAACATTGATAATTTACTGTTGGTTATTTTATTTATTGTTAAAATTTCATTGCTGGAAATAAGACTCCTTTGACCTTACTAGCCTAAATTTAGAAGCAATATTTTTTACAGCATAATGTTATAGTTTCCTGATTAATGTCCCTTTGGAAGATAACAAAAAATACCCAAAGCGTTCTATTAATTCTCTTAGGCATTGAAGTATGTATTTAAGAGCTCTCTTACATTTCGGCGTTTCGCAAATTTAGGTATTTTACGCACCGAGCGGGCGGCGAGCTACGCGACCGATACTTTCTTTCATATCTATTCACTCGTTCGCACTATATTACTCTGAGTATGGAGATTAAACGATCTTGATCTTCCATAATACAAAGTTTTCTTAGGATGGACTTCAGTGGATGGAATATTTTTTGGTGTCATTTTAATGTTATGTTATTAATTTATTATTATATAATTATATAATTTATTATTTATTACTATATACCATTTTGATATATTATTCATTATTTATGAAATTTAGTGTCAAAATAAGTACACATAAATATTTAAGCTCAACACTGGCCTCAGTTGTCAGTCATTTTACCTAGTTTGAGGGCACCTCTCTCTTCAGGCTAGGAAAAATACAACCTTTGTAATTTCAAAGGCAATAATCTTACTAGCTTTCTTTTTTAAATTAGTAAGCAATTTTTGAAGCTCTTGCGAACTGAGCTGGCAGTAACTGCCATGATAATTGTATAATATGGTGCCATGGTACTGGTACTCTGATGATGGACCCGGGTTCCGGCCATAGCAAAGATTAAAAAAACTTGTTTTAAAGATTTTTTATTTAATATTATATTAGGCGTAACTCGCTTAAAAAATAAAATCTTTTAGTCTTTAATTAAGTCTATATGATTTGAGAGAGTGAACATGTTTAAAAGGTTTTCCTCATCACTGTGATGTTATTCCAATTAATATTATGTCTTTACTATGGGATTTGATACAAACACGATAAAAGGAACTAAGTTTGTAATTTTTGGTGTATAGTTTAAAAAAAGATTCTTATGGATCTTAACTAATTCATTTTCACACCTCTTTCGGTCCATCCATCCATTACATCCACTGCTGAACATAGGGCTCTCCGTGGATTGCCCCATGCCTCTTGGAGGGCGAGTTAGCAACCGCAGTTTTTTATACGTTTACGATAGATATTTTTACATTAAATATGATTATTTAAATTTTTACGTTGTTTTAAGTATTTCATATATATTTAATTTTTGCATTACATATAAGACTTACTAAAACATATGAGTAAAATGAGACTCACCAGTCGGATAAATGATGATGGTTGGTCTTTTGTTTCCGTTTGTGCTGGACTTGGCGACCGACCCAACGTTAGTAGCGGCTGTCGTTGTCGCGGTGGTGGTGGCGACATTGGTGCTCAGCTGATCAAGCATTGCTAAAGAATCTGTTGTTCTCAATCGTGTCATTGTGTTCCATCTAAGTATACTATGAAGATAAACGTAGCATATTAAAAATGTTTGTATTGAGTGAAGACCATGTTAGTACTATCAACCTACTTTCGGTTAATTTGACATTATCTTAAAAAAAATCAAGAATATTAGAATAGTATACGAGCTAATAGTTCTCTTCATGGAAAATGACTATCTAGGAATATATCGAAATGCCATACAGCCAGGAATATATCTGGCTTTTGAACGTTATACAAAACTGTTTTGTTACTGGGGTGCTCTGCTACTTTAATGAAATAAGCGATTTATAATAGAGTTATTATATTATTGAATCATTCATTGCTCATGCAATTTTTTTTTCGTTCATTAATATTGATATCAACCTTGATTACTCAAGCGTCGATTATTCATAGTATCTGATCAATATGTAATGACCATAGACTTAGAATATATTGGCGTAGTAATGACTTTTGAATGAATGTTTACTTCAGCTTAACTAAAAATAAGTTATACAATCTAGTTTGTGGTGACTTGCATAAGGCCAGCAATCGATATTAGCCGAAAATAGAAAAATTAAATTGGGTCATACATATTATTTAACCTTGAGTCGAACAAATCAAATTCTGTAACTACTTTGTGACATGTTATTCTAATACATATGGGTAAATTACGTGTCTGTTTTCTGTAGAACTCCCTCCCCCTTAAAATACTTTATGCATTATTTTTGCTTTTGCAGTTGTAGTACTCGGATGTTTTCAAAGTCATTAGCACGAGTGTTTTGAGTTTTTACCTTCTCTTGCAAAACAATCTCTAAAATAGAAATAAAAATGTTTTAATCAGGCGCTATTATTTCGTATTTTCGTAGGACGACCTGAATAGTTTCAAAAATATTACTGAAATTCCAGAATCTGACTATAGATCAACTTATTGTATTGCACGAACAGTTGAGGTCAGAATCACCTGCATTTGGTTTATTACATACATCTATCCAATATAGGATTGCCCTATATTGCATTAGTTGATAGGAGGCTGCAATCTAAGAGCCTCTCTTGTTTAGATAGCTAATGAAGCTATTTAAAACTTTATTGGTCTATCTGTCTATTAAGAAGATACTTACTGTAAATTAAAAGGTTTTTCTAAATACATATAATCTTCCGTGTTAATATCACATTACATAAGAGTCTAGACTGGTACAGGTCATGCAGTGCGATTTTATAACTCTGGAGGGAATCCTCGTTGGCATCTAGTCTAGTTTCTGTGATGATAATGCTGTTAGCCTATGCGGCTCTTACAGCTTCATCGAACTCAAGCCTCGTTGGCATCGTTTAGACGTTTGATGTTTGGTTTTGTTGTATTGTATAAAATGTAAATGTAATAAGTGTCGATTATAGGCCAAAGTCTTTTTGATATGAAAAATTCTTTAGAATCGTTGTGATTTGAAACTTGGTGAAACGAAAAAACAACACTAAAAAGAGATACATCTATAGGATTTAGACTGCGAGAGATTGAGATAGAATACAATAAATAATTTCCTATTATCGCAGTGTCCTCTTTGTGCGGTGTTTTAAACATGGTTAATATAACTTTTAACTGTTAAAATAATCAGTTTAAAAGTGACAATTTTATTAAATAAATAAAATTAACCATATTGAATAAAATTACTTAAAAACAATCCACGATATCAAAACTTACCGATTTATATTAAAATAGTTGTGTTTAGGCCATCTAGCGCCTTTTTTAAGTAACACCTTTAGAGTCAATCAATTTTTGTTCGATAACATGACTTTACCTATACAACGAAGTAGTTTTTACGCTATTAGAAAGCAAGTTTGTTCACAAATTCCTGAAGGTTTTATGTTTTATGTTATGGTTTTATGAACTGCACACATGTTTTTTAACTTAATATTTTTATTTAACTCAAAAAATTATCCCAATAAAATAAACGTTACGACGTATACCGCTGATAATGATTCTCAACAGAGTTACACGATTATACTGCTGAATTTGAATCGGAGCCAGAGTCAATATTTGTGCAAAACATAAATTGTTGCTTAACAGGTTTATTTGTATTGTAATTGTTACCCTCCTCACTCCAATTTAATGGCGAATGCATATAGGTTACAGGTGGTTTCGAACGCTTATGTGCACATCAGTGTAAAGCACTTTAATGCCTCTAGTGCAGTTGACAGCATTAGCCAGTATACGAAATGGGTCATCTCAACCAAATTAGATCTAAAGGACATCATTATCATAAAGAGTTAATTTGCTTAAATCACCATTGTTTATTAGCTTTAAAATTTGTCAAGAAGTTATTTTTTGCTGGCCAGTAATCAAATAAAATATAAATTTTGGATACTGGCAGTACAATACGTACGTAAAATACGCGATAACGAACAATTGAATTAAAAATATTAGCAGCTGAATTACTTAAATAGTTGACCTGATCAATAACAAATAAGAGCCATAATCAAAATTACTAAGGAACGGAAACGATAAAAATTTCGAAATCAAATTTATCGCGATAATATAATTTATATTGAACATAATATGTATTATATTTACCTACACTTATTATTAGTGTATGTAAACTAACTGAACTAGAAGAGGTATTGCACATCTGATGGATGAAAACATCCTTCTCCTTTCTAAAGTACGTTAAGTGAAGTTTTGCTCTATTATAATCATGCAACACAATTAATTTCTAAGTATAGGAACGGTGTTATCAATATATAAGCATAATAATATATCTTAAAACTAATGATTATGTATAATATTAATAATAAACCTAGAAACAAATCTATTGAACTAAAATTGCATTTCCCGTCTTATTCAGTGTCCGTTACATATAATAATATACTGGCGTAAAAAGGTTAAATATTACATAAAAAAATTTCGCGTAGAAATCTATTCCTGAGTTAAACATGTAACATGATACTTTTAAAACTACTACTACTACTAATACTAATTATTACTATCATTACTAAACATTTTATGTATTACTGTAGTATTTATAAACAACGCGTGAATACTAAAGTATAACTAAAGTATAAATAGTATAACATTGATAATCGCATTTCGCTTAAGACTTACCAACTTGATCTGATTTCATGCACTTTAATATTTTTAATAGCAGTAAAATGGTTTTTAATTAAAGAAGAAAAAGGGAAAATATCCGCGGATTTTTTATTTTTTCCGACTGTGTAATTTTCCTAAACGCTTTTTTCGACGCTAGATGTTACGAAAAATTTCGCGGTTTCAGCTCGGGAGCGGTTCGTACAAGCGAGCTTTCCCTTGTTCTGCCGCCGTTATAGCTCGAGCTCGACTCGACTTGATAGAATGGAATTGAGACAACCGAGCAGTGTCAGTGCATTTAATCCAGCGACCCTAATTCTCCAGCTTGAATAATACAAAGTCGCATTCTCCGCGTTCAAATCTGCTATATTCAAGATATGCCGATGTAAAAATGTAGTAGGCGCCTTTTCTCTTGTATCCAATGATTTTGAGTTATAAGTGATTTTGATATTTTTATTTATGAGTGTTTATACTTAGTTCAGAGAAAATGAAACAATGTTAAAGAATTGTTTTTGAAGTAATATAAAATAGAGTAAAAAGCAGTGCCAGTACAGAAAGTATACAAGTAAATTTAGAAATATAGCCTTCGTAACCGCCTTTGTGACTGTTACGGCCAGCAGCTGCTTATCTAACAGTAGAGTCTCCCGGGCCCATAGAGGAAGAACCTACAAGCAGATGTTGGTCGGGCCTCCTACAGGTCAAAGTGGAAAGTTTCTAATTACAATAAACAATCAGGGGGGAGCGTTCTATTCTATTAAACCGAGCTTACTTACCTCTATCCAAGGCGACTGGTCCCTCAGGATTCGGTCAGATTGCATGTGGTTGTATAGTGGTAGGAAAGTAAGGGTCGGTGATGTGTATCTCGGTGTGGCTGGTAGTGTTATTGACCTTATTAGACCGTTACCCTCTGCAGTAGTTCGGATCTCAGCACCTCACCAAACTGCGGTATCCTTCCGAGGCGCCGACCACAGTCACTTCTTCGTTAGTCACGATGACAGTCCAGTAACTCTGTCGTACGATTAACTACCTTACAGAAGCCACTAACTCTCGTTTGTTATAACGCTTAATCCGCGAAACGAACACGAAACGCACGGATCAAAGGTCACTACCGTTTCGCGTGGCCACAGTTATTTCTAGAATATCAAATACCGCACTAGTTATTATTGTCGAATGTACTTATACAGATTCTGAGTTAGATACAATAAGTCCCGGGTGAAGCTATCAAGCAAGGAATGCGCGTTACGTATCCTAAACCGTATATTTCCTAGATGCGCGTGTCGTATTCCGCTTCCGACTTCCCGACAAAAAGACAGCATGCCGTCTATCACAGTGCTGAATTTGGACTGATATTTGTCCTTGCGCGTCGTCGACACGATGGGACGTCAAACCGGTCTCGCCGAGGCGCGCGCGCCCTCTGACGTCAATTCTTGACATTAGCGCTTGGTGCGAACAGTGACTCTTTATTATGAAAAAGCATTCGTTATTAAAGTATATGAGTATTGTCAAGGTTTTCTCGTTATGAAACCATATGCTTTTGAATATTTTAAATTAAATACTGAATACGCTTATAAAGTATTTTCTAAAGAAGTGTAAGTAAATCTATATTATGTGCTAAAAGGCCTCTTTCAAATTGAATGTTCTTATCACAATATTGGTATTTTAATTTATGACTGCAAAACCAACCGCTTAATACTTCAGATGCTAATTTACTTCAGCAATCTTAATATTTATGGTTTGATATTTTTAAATATATGCAATAATTCTTAATTTTTGATATTGTAATCCACTTATGTTAAAGATAATATAAACATTATTTATTAATATTTGGATGCGCCAGTAACTTGAGTTTTTGTGATAAAGCTTTGTGGACTGTAATTTGTACATACAACAAAACGGAGCAAGGAAAGCAGATGAGAGTGGAATGCACGCACTAACCATGTGAGGGACTGCCTCGCCTTCCTCCCAACGTGTCAGTTAACTGCAGGTCACCACGTGGTCGGCGCACACACTCCTGGATCAGTTCATCACACTTCTCCACTCTCGACTTATTGTACTCGCGGAAGACGCGTCACATTTGTTATATAACAAAGACACAATGTCCGGTGATAATTAAAATTAAAGCGGGGTCGAAGGACTCAATTCCCTTTGTGCGGGTTTGATTGCGGGTATTATACGAAATGCAACTGTTTTGCCGTTGCGTGGCGATTCTGTCACCTCCAACGGCCGTGCGTACATATGGAAAGGGTAAAAGAAGGGAGGGGTCAAGGTTATGTACCAAGTATTCTATTAGATTTATAAATTAGATTGTTAACTGGCGTTACCAATATTAATATTTTGAGTAGTTTCAAAACATCAAATACCTTAGATGCTTTAAATCTAAGTGAGACTAACAGTTATGATAAACACCAAAGTAAGTGAATGCTGTGGTATTTTCTGACGTTTGCTTATTTATGTCATACTAGCTGTGCCCGCGGCGTAGCTCGCGTATAGAGGTTTTACTTAAAGAATTTGACGTTTAGGTAAGAGACAAATCGTTTAATATTCTCTTACCTAAATGTAAAATTCTTAGGTAAGATAATATTAAACGATTTATATCATTATTGTATCAATAAGTGGTAACAAAATAAATCGTTATCCTTAAAGTTCTAAGCCGTTTATGATAGTTTCTGTGTAAACAACGTTAGAAGTAGATTTACCCGTGTCGTACACAAAAAGGTAACGGGGGCTACTAGATTTAGTGGAGTTGCTATAAACTAATTTGCTTAATTCCGCCTAAAGAAAGAAAATGATGTGTCCTGCCCAGTTTTAAGGGGACCTCCCACCCTCCCTGAATCCCGCGCACTATACCTGTCACCGTAAATCCCAGCACTACCATCCCCAGCACCACAACACTAGGCATGACACACCACTCTCCAAAATACGACACGTGTTTCGCCTCTACACGAGGCATCCTCAGGTGAATTAGACTGCGGAGGCTAGCCATTGAACAAATTGAAACATTGCAGAAGAGAGCACCGCTCATGGTCCTCCTGCGACCTTTTTATGGGAGATTGAATTCTTACAGAATGTATTCCGTGAGGCGATGTAATTGGTCGGTGGAAGAGTGTTCGCGTGTGCAGCCGAACTGCTCGTCTGGAAGAATTATGTTTGTGAAGACGTGTTTACGAAGGCGTTTCAATATGAGTCGCTTGTAAACTTTCCCCAGTGTACTGAGAAGTCTAATTGGTCCGTATTTAGAGGCTAAGTTACGCGGTTTCCCCAGCTTTCCATGTATCTGGAAAGGATCAGCTGGAAAGAAGCGTTGAATATGCCTTCTAGGAAGCAAATTTACGGCGCGGAGAGAGATTTCAGTACCCTGTTGCTAATGACATCGGGGCCTGGTGCGGATTTCTTTTTAAGGCTTTTGATTACTTCTGCAATTTTGTCGGCAGTCACAAGATCTAAGGGGTCGCCCGAAGGTGGTGGTGCAGACTGATGCTCGACCTACGCTTCAACGTCTGCAATGTGAGCGGGATCTCTGGGTTTGCTAGAGTTCTTAAGTTCGCGGACAGTTTAGAAAGCCAATGTACTCCACATTGGCTCTCTAAAGTGTCCGCGAGGCATTCGGCCTTTTCAGAGTTGTCAAAGGCGAGATCGGGATTTCCTGATCTAATGAGAGGTGACATAGTTGGGCTTAAGATGGCGTAAGCCCGACAATAGTCTTATTGATGCTTGTTACGTTTTACAGCATTGCGCCTCTGCGTTGGTTGCTTGGGTGTGTCGCCTCAAGGGCGCTCTCTGCGTCTTGGTTTGACTCACAAGTAAGTAGTTTTGCCCAAGTTGTTGTCCCTTTGTCTACGGGGCTGCAGACTGTTTAGCCTCCCTAATGTTTTATATAACAACGTAATAATATGTCTCTGTAAATTTTCCTCCTTTAAATTATAAAGACTTGTGTGTAGGTGAAACAACCACAATGGCAAAACGCATATACTACACGACGTCAATTACACAAACTCTTTATTATGACCTAATTATTATTATTATACATATGCCTTTGGCTATACCTGCTATTGAATTGGCTGTTGGAGTCTGTTTGTCGGCCTCATGGTAGCTGGAGGGAGGACAGTGTGACAGTCAAGGCTGAGGCCGAAATCAGCTCAACGTGGGGCCCCATTCCCTTGAGGTGAGCAGTAAGCTCATGACACGCTCTGCGGCTAGAAGCTGTGCTGACCATGCACTTTGTGTTTCATCACGTCTGCAGGACCGGAGTTCTGGCAAGTGGTAGCGCTCACGAAGGGCTTTTGATGGCGAGTGTGCCTATTATTCGACGTGTGCCTTAACTTTTTCCAAGCGGAAAGGGATTAATTCATAAGGAATTTACTGATGTGAACCTGATACAAGTGTAATAAGGGCGATTTAAAGTTCCTAACCTTTTTGAATCCTTTCTTTATGAACGGTGTTATTATGCCTAAAATAATTACTCGTATAAGGTTCTACCAAGGGCTTTCGATTGCTCAAGAGAGTATTCATTCTTCCAAGAGATAAATATTATAAAGCATAAGTAAGTAACTTAGTTCTTTACGATATAACTATAATAAACTCAACGCAAATAAGGGTTTCAACTAAAACGATCATGCTATAAAAATACCTATAACTAAATCTTTAGAAAGATCCCTTGGCAATATCAATATTAACTAGCCTGGACACGTAATAATTCATAATATTTTTATACTTATAATTTTGATATTTCTGTGAACGGCCTTTTATACTCGTATATACAGAATTGGAGAATTCTTACAATTACAAAATAACTACAATTATCATCATAGAACATATCATTATTACAAGACATCATTATTACACCCTATTCACTGCAGAACATAGGCCTATCCCAAAGATTGCCACATAGGGGAGATATTTGTCATAGTTGCTAGGCTGTGTAGGCGGATTGCCCTCCGCAGTTTTTATTATTTTGATTTATTATTAGGAAGAAGTTATGCTGCTTATCTCCTGTTTCCTGACACCTACAGGTTAATGTGAGGTAGTAGATATTTCGCCCCGGAATATCTAAAACCTACAGTTACTATACTCACATATGATATTAAAAATTTCTTTAAAAAATTTCTCTATATAGTAAAGTTAGATCCGATCGTCGCTTTAACTGATAATCCATTTCTTTTGAGTAACTGTTAGAAAGAAATATGCGTGCCTTCACGCTTACTGTTACTTAAAACGTAAAAGTTATTTCCATTAAAATTTTAAATAGCAATACAAAAAGCTTAAATATAAATAAAATAGGGAATTTTACAAATAATATTTCCGTTTCACTCCTGGGCACAAGCCTTATCTTATTTCTGAGAGGTTTTAGGGCAAAAAAAGTTTACTACGCTGCCTAAATGCGTGTTGGCAGACTTCACATGTCTTCGTTTCATTTAAACGTATATTTATATATCGTTTAAATAAAATCATGCTGATAAAAATAACCTCTCCCCGTTCACTAATCTTTTGTAAGCTAAAATAAACAAAAGTAGGTAATTATATTAGAATCGCTTTATTGTGACTGACTGGTCATCAGTGTTTGTATTGTTTCCGATACATTCTATAAAACTTACTGGCATAAAAGTTGGGAAATATATTTTTGTTTTCGGCATTTATTGGTTGAAAGTTTAGAACACGACGATGGTTAATGGATTCGTTAATATTTTTTATTATTGACGTTTTTATGTTATTGTACTTGTTTGTCTTTATCTTAATATCTATATAATTTGTATTAGTACGTGCGTCTGTAAGTGGTGTCGACGGCAGTGGTACCGCATTTCTACAGTATTTATTCTACTTTTTTTACTTTTGCTACACTCGATTTTCACTAGCGTACATAAGGGTAGGAACTAAAATAGCATTATAAATTGACATATGTGCCTTTTGACTTTGAAGATGCTGCTGTCCATCTCCTGTTTCAGATCCTGCTATCGCTATTATGATGTATTATATGGCATAATGGATTCTCTTGTGCTGTCGAAGCACGGCATGAACATGGGTTGATAATCCAGAATATATAAATACTGTCATTACAATCGTATTAAGAACGTTATGTAGATAACGACGAAGAGTGCCACCGTGTTGTCAAAAATTTAGCTATATATTTTGTTGAAAAATGTTTTCAAATACTTGAAACTGGAGTAAAAATTTATTAATGCTAAGGGAACTTTATCAGAGTAAATTAAATTTAAAAACAAAACGTGCCGACAGATGAGCCGTGAAAACAGCTTTTAAGTAAAAAGTGATTATTTTCTTGGAAAGAAAGGTGATCCCCAAGGACATCCCTTACCCGGTCACTGTTTATGTACCTACTTCGTGTAATTTATAGTCTCAAGCTCAGCTCTATGAGTGCTCTTTAATTTTGTTCCGTTTACTTCATCACATTGCTATTAAGGGCTTTCCAATAAAGTTACCATTTAATACATAAATCATATATTATGTATGATCTTTTTAAAGAAATAAACATTTTTTCATTTTCATTTTCAAATAATCGGGGATAGATGTAGGTGTCTATGGGCCACATCATCTACTTACCATCAGGTGGACTGTGTGCTCATTTGTCATTAGAATTGTGTTTGTCACCCTTATTAGAATATATATATATATATATATATATATATATATATATATATATATATATATATATATAAAGAAAAGATTGTATAAACATGGTTATTATAATATAAATGAATACCCGGTTGATAATAACCTCTGGGAGTGAGGTGGTCGCTTCCAAGCTGTTTCTAAAATACTTTTGGTAAATAGTTTATACAACTTTTCATATTGTACGATTTACTTTAGAAAAGAGTCCTGCTTGGTTTCTTGCTGGTTCTTCCCAGGACAGAGGTTTTTTTCCAAACCAGTGGTAAAAATAGTAAAAATGTTGAACAAAAAATATTCTATTCTATTCTAGCTACTAAAACAAAAAAGCAAACAGTAAGTTCATACAGTACCCTCTTTTCCGAGATTTTTAATTTCCCAATTCGGTACAAATTAACCAATATCATATTTTATTTATATATTAACACTGACCTACTAGGTTTCTCTCAAATCTTGCAAACTGAGGTGTACCATGATTTCGCATAATTTCACTATTTTGCCTCTAAATGCAACACATCACAACTTCCACTCTGCTAACATCTGGATCGACCTTATAGCCGTCACCTCTGTTGAACACGTTGTCAATTATAGACAATTCCCTGCTTCTGGATTTTGACGCCTTGACTTGCTTTTCCTGTCATACAAATTAAAATCTCCCAAGCATTTATCGGTGTCTGTCGCTAATCAAAGGCTTGCTAGACTAGATATAGACAAGCTTAAGTGTGATGCGGATGCTATTAACTGGTCATCTGTGTATACTGCTACCACAGTTGATGAAAAAGGTGACTTATTTAACAGCAAAGTATTAGGACTGTATAATTAACATGCCCCTAAGCGTGTCGTCCTCTTATTCCATGTATCACGACCTTTATTATTTCTATTCCTAAAACCACCGATTACAACTCTATATCCAATTCTAGACCAATTTCTATTCTGCCTTTTCTCTCTAAGGTTCTGGAAGCTGTTGCTCATAAACAGATTTCTTCTTTTGTTTTCTCAAATAATATTTTTTTCCTTATCAGTCGGGTTCGCGCCCAGGTCATTCTATTACTACTGCTCATCTCAAGGTGACGGAAGATATCCGAGAGGGGATGGAAAAATCATAACGGACCATCCTCATCTTAATTGATTTTTCTAACGCATTTAATTCTGTTAATCATAATATCTTATTAGCTCTTCTATCTCATTTGAATAACTACTCTTAAACTCAGGATTGGTTTTTATTATATCGTCGAGGGCGCCAACAGGCCGTGTGCCCTGGACTATCTGACTAGTGCGATGTGTATATTGGCGTCCTTCAAGGCGGTATAGTCTCTCCTTTTCTGTTTTCAATTTTTATCAATCTCATCACATTAAATTTCAAGTGCTCTTAACATCTGTATGCCGATTATCTGCAGTTATTTGAGCAAGTGGAACCCTCAAATATTTCTAATGCTATCTCATTACTAAACGATGCCTTGAAATAAATCTCCGAATGGTCCACTGTGTATGGTATAAACGTGAACCCATCTAAATGCCAAACAATAATCTTAGGTAGCCCACGATTATTATCGAAACAAGATATTCCCACCCTACCATCAATTATGTTTAAAAATAATGTCATAACATTCTCTCCCCATGTAAAGAACCTTGGTCTGATACGTTGATAGTTGCTTAACATGGAACAAGCATATACAGGAGGTGAGTCATAAAAGTACTGGAACTTTGCGATCTTTATATCGATTAAAAAAAAATTCCCACCAATACTAAGATTTTACTGGTCCAGTCACTTATTCTACCGATTTTTGATTATGTCGATGTGTGTTGCTCAGACCTGTCTCAACATCATCTTAATACATTGGATCGTCTACTTAACAACTGTATCAGATACATTTATGGTCTTCGTAAATACGACCATGTATCTTCTTTTCGTGCTCAGCTAAATTGGCTGCCTATCCGGCAGCGCAGATATGTTAGAATACTCTGCATCCTTTTCACGATTCTGAATGATCCATGTACTCCCGAGTATCTGAAATCCAAATTTCAATACCTCGGAGTTCCTTATAATCGTTCTCCCCGTTCTTCGGCTAATCTTAAGTTGCTAACTCCTTTACACCGTACTGGTTATTTATCTCACTCTTTCGCCCTCACGGCCATTAGACTCTGGAACGACATCCCTTTTGACATTTAAAAAGCTTCCAACAAGTTTGTTTTTAAAAATCAAGTCCGTAAGCATGTGAAAAAATCGTTGCAAGTTTGAACTAACACAGCTCTTATTTTCATATATATAATAATATGTATATTTCATATTTCTCCTGACATAGATAATATTTATATGTATTGTGTTTATTTGTACTGTATACATATATATATATATATATATATATATATATATATATATATATATATATATATATATATATATATATATATATATATTGTGTGTACTTAAGTATATACGTGAATGTATGTGTGTGTTAATGTATATTTATAAGTATATATGTATATATGACGGGACCACCTGCACCTGCAGTGGCGCTCGTTTTGCTTGTATAAAACGGACGGCGCGGCCGCCGTTAGGACAGTCTTGGCTCTGACGTGGAACGGTACGCTTGTCGTATTCCGTTACTAGATTATCCTCGACTCGTTGGATAATTAATTCGTGTAAACGAATTAATTATTATTCCTAACTACAAAATTATTTTCTGTACTATACTCAATTACCCTTTCTACATCAGAAGTAGGATAAAGTCCCCATTTTTGCCCACATTTAATCTTCGAATAGTATGAGGATTATTACATTTGTGGAAGACTGTAATGCATTCCGCATTGATGAATCTGTTTTTATGTTAAATACCGTAATGAAATTTGCTATGCTACTTACGATATTTTCGTATCATTAAAGTGTAGAGAAAAGATAAAGTGAAATTATTTAAGCTAATTTTTTTTAATTTGTTCGATTTGTATTAAAAATACCCCGCAAGTATTTTCATTATTTCTTGATGTACCTAAATATGTTAACAAATGTCGAATGAAGTTGGAGTCTTTCTAATTAACTTATTCAAGTTATGTTGTAATTTGATAGTTCACGCGAAACATGATTATCATTTGCTATATTTTGAAGTTCAAAACGTTTAAGGGATGTACCAAAATAAAGGATTAACTTTAACACGCTATGAATTGAAAATAATAAGTGACATTTTTGTGTTCTAATGTGTTGATCAGTGTTGCAGTTTGCTCCGAATATTGTGTCGTCGACAAGATTGGGGTTTGATGTCGAGGGATTCGTAGAAGTCTCTACAACAATGATCAATGAGGAAGATGTTGTGACGGCTAATCGAACATGATCAGGTACGGCCGAGCGCTGGTAAGATTGAGCCTACACCGCTACAGACTGTAACTTATCCGCTGATCTTACGGCAGGGCAATTTAAGCGGCCGCCGAACAAATGGTGCTTTGGCGCTGTAAATGGACGTCTGAGGCTTGGTCGGCTTTCGTAGATTTTGCGCCATTGCCTCCTTCCCTTTGAAATATGTTGTGGTTTCTATCTCTACACATAGTTTCCATTTTTTGCAATGTTTTCAAATGTCATACTGTTGCCGTTTCTTAAGAGAATATGTGATGAATTTTGGAAGCTCGGAATTCCATGGTTCACAATACATTTATCTCGATTTCTTTTAATTTCACAAAGCAGTGCAACGATTCGCTAGAGCTAGTACGGCTACGGCGCGACGGCTCGCTGGCGCGATTGTGGCACGAACGCAGCAGAACGAAAATCTGGAGTGTGTTTGCCTGAAGGTAGCCATATCGGCGCGTTCATGACTTAAATGAAGTCTGGGATGGTCGACCGTTGTAATATTTAACAAGAGTTAATATCTGTTAGCAGGTGGTAATAACTGATAGACCGTATGCTGTTCACTGTCAACCGCACGAGGACGTGCGACAGTCAGAGGTAGCCGTGTCTGTGCATCTAGAAAATACTAGAGACGTTGCAACACTCTAGCGAAGTAATTATTCTTGTGCAGGAAAGGAACATGGAGTTGCAGGAAGGCTGGTCTGTGCTGCACTGGGATGTGTCGTGTTGCTGTTGGTTTACAAACTTAGGTGTTATCATGTCACTACGTCCCTCACGATACACTTTTGTGTGATTGTGACAGGGACATGTTTGCGGTATGGTTGGTCTGTACCTGTTCTATACTAAATTGAAAAATAGAGAGTAAGAAAAAAAAAGTGGTACTTCTTACTATCATTGCAGGGCGTTTGCCGGTCCAATGATATAGCTACAGGAAATAGTGATTCCGGACTAGCAAATAGTACTTGAAAAAAAAAGAGAGTAAGAAAAAAAAATAGTTCTTACTATCATTGCAGGGCTTTGCGCCGGTCCAATGATATGGCTATAGGGAATAGTGATTCCGGACTAGCGAAAACAGTACTTGAAAAAAAAAGAGAAAATAGAAAAGCTACAGACTAATCATTCTGATCTCGCATAATGTTGATTAAAGTTTTGTGGGGCTTACTGCCGGAACAAAACTGATTGTCACCCAAGTCTGAAGGGTCAATATAGACCGGACCAGACGCTGTTGTTATGTCAGGATAGTCGAACGATGTTTTTTCGTCTACAGAAAACTAAAATTGTGATGGAGCGCGTGCGAGGACGCACGCATGTCAGTATGACCGTGACGGGACCAGCACCATTGCACGTGCGGCGCGGTAGCCGTCGGTGCAGTTAGACAGAATTCTTGTAAATTACGTGTTCCGCACACCTGCACTATTGCACCTGCAGTGGCGCCCGTTTTGCTTGTATAAAACGGACGGCGCGGCCGCCGTTAGGACAGTCTTGGCTCTGACGTGGAACGGTACGCTTGTCGTATTCCGTTACTAGATTATCCTCGACTCGTTGGATAATTAATTCGTGTAAACGAATTAATTATTATTCCTAACTACAAAATTAGTCTCTGTACTATACTCAATTACCCTTTCTACATATACAATATTTTTTAGCCTTTCTATTTTGATAAGTACTGCACCGCCTCTTGTTTGTTTATCTCTGTGTAGCCTATTTTTTTTTTCTGAAAAAATGCACGAGATTTTGGGGCAAATTTACATTCAAATTCAATGCATGGAAAAACTGTTCGAGAAATAAAAAAAAACAATTCAAATTAAAATCTTTCTAACGATATATTTTAAGCGCAAAAAATTGTGTGGGTGCTATTGCAAGTATATAGAGTACAGAAAGCTGTAAATCACAATTAAAAAAGTTTAAGTTACAGTTGACATTTCCCCCAATATATATATATATATATATATATATATATCTTTATATATAAAAATTACGTGTCACTTTGTTTGTCCGCGATGGACTTCTAAACTACTGAACTGATTTCAATGAAATTTTTCACACTGTGTGCATTTTGGTCCAACTTGAGAGATAGGATAATTTTTATCCCGGTAAATGACCCTCAAAATTTTTTATTGCGAATTTAAGGATTTTTATAGGGAGGGTCGTTGGAAAGGGCAGAACAACGTCTGCCTGGCGAGCTAGTATATATATATATATATATATATATATATATATATATATATATAGAAAGTTGTAACATTTGTAAAAACTAATCCTGAAATGTTTAATGATTACTTAATAACAAACAATCGACGTAAAAATAAAATTCATATAATTTCATCAAAGACAGCTTTACTTAGAAAAAGCGTTTTCGGTATGTTATCTAAAATCTACAAAAAAGATTCATCTATGTTTCATGAAATGGAAAATATTCATCAATTCAAAAAAGAATTTAAAACATTTCTGAGAAATGTTTAAGCGGCGCATCAGTAGGCATGTTATAAAGACTGCATAAAATATAATTTTTTGACATTCGATTAAATTAAACTAAACTACTTTTATGTTATTGTAAATATTCTATTTTAATTCATAATAACATCATTGTTGAACATTATAATATAGTTAAAATGTAAATAATATAATGAAAATTTTTCTGTGAAAATGTAATAGATACAATCGTGACTATAATATTTATATACCTAAGGGTTGAATTGAGCGAACATCATTTGTTTAAAGATCTATTTTGTCTCATTACCTGTATTCACAAATAAATAAAAATTTAATTTTGAATTTGAATAAAACTGATAAGAATTATATGGTAAATATAAAAATTACCGTCCAATAAAAATATTATTATAGTAAATATTAAATAAATGTATTGAAGGAATACACACTATTGATACACATATATAATCAATCACGACAAAAAGTCATTTTCATTTACGTCTGGCTTCATTAACTAAACTAACAATATTAACCAATCGCCACTGCAGCAAAAGATAATTCGCAGCTTTCTCATCAGCTTGGTTATTGAAAGTCTGATTATTATCACAACTATAGACTGAAACGACAGAATATATTCTGTCTCAATCAGACTGTTTACTTAAATATTATGTTGGAATCTTTATCAAATAAAAATATTCTGTTATCTAAATATATTTTTTTATTGATTTTGTAGTAAAGTTAATTTTAAAATTTCTCTCGGATAAAGCTTAAATAAAAAAAATCGAAAACATCTATTGAATAAAACTATTTTTACGGATTTATCGCGTTTAATTAACTTATTTTATATACCAGACGTTTCGGTTGCTTTTCAGCAACCGTGGTTCACGTCAGCTATGTGAAGCAACAACGTTCCGGGAAGTCTGCAGTTTGTGATCATATCCTAGACGGCCCACGCCATTACATTAGATTTGATAAACCACAAATTCTCGCGAAAGAATACATCGATTCCTGCCAAGGATGATACGTGAGGCTATTGATATTAAAAAACATCCTAATTTCAATAGAGAGGGAGGCTGGGTACTACTACCTGCTTGGGATCCTGTAATTCATTAAATTAAAACTAAACCTAAGCATACCACTGCAAGACTTCAAGACACAGTTAGTTCATTCTGCGTAGATCGGACAAAAATTATTAATTAAAAAAGCTGAAGGTACTCCGGTTTAACTCTGACATCGGGACGTCAATTACCTCAGGCCCCCGTGACCATGGTTGCTGGAAAGCAACCGAAACGTCGGGAATATAAAATAAGTTAATTAAACTCGATAAAATCCGTAAAAATTGCTATATTCAATGTGTAGTGTTTGCGTAAATATAAGAAATCATTACGAAAACATCTAATTTATATTCTAATTAAATTTCTATTATTTTTTGAATAAGTGTTGAAAAGTTTGCCGTTGATTTTATATCAGGAGAAAGGAATTTGAACTAGAAACTGTTACCAGCTTTGATTAGTAAATAGCATCACTAGAATTACAGGCAGAAACACTATAAAGTAATTTATCAGTCACTGCGAATGTTTGCCCGAGGAAATAGTGCTGTTAGGTGTCACATTGGTACAATTTTTTACATACCACGATATCCAGTCGGAGGAAAGGAAAAAGGTTCGGAATGATTTTTAAGGAAATGAAATGTCTGTCGTATCATATAAACATTTTTAAAGTTTATTTTTTTGACATCTGCAGTTCCAACCCCCGTTTTCCCTGATTTAATTTTATTAATTCATCTTAATTTTAAAAATTGTTTCCGAAACAGGTGCACTTTGTTTGCTGCATTTTGCTTTCACATTCCTAACTATTTAACGTGGCGTAGTGACCCAAAAATAATCTTGGACTCCTACAATTAAACACGAGACCGACTTAGTTCTGCCCAGAGCCAACTCCTGCTAGTCTCAATCTGATAGTATCAAAAAAAGTTTAGGCCTGTGTTCAGCAGTGTAATTATGAAGGGCTGTAATGATGAATACCAGAGTAAAATAGCAGCTTAATATTGTTGTGTTTTGTCTGCTGCTGTGTTGTGAGTGTAGAGAAACGGAGACCCATTTTATTAGAAATGAGGTATTCCATCATAGTCTTCAGGGGTGACAACGCATGCGCATTTTGATACTTAATCGAAGATAAATGTAGTTCTCTATGGGCCACAGCATCCACTTGACACACACCATTAGGACTGTGTGGCTCGTTTGTCGTCCCCATTATATGAAAAAATATAAAGACATTTAACATTACCAGCATTTTTATAAAAGTTATGTTTACATTGAAATACATGTAAAAAAATAAATTGAAGTGGACAGTTTGAGTGGTGTTTTGGAATTAATATTAATTTAATCGCAATATTTTCGTAATTTAATCAAGTATATATTGTGTATATATATACACACATCAACATAATCTAGGGATGACTTAATCCTAAATTATTTACGACTTTATAGTTTAACATCTTTTTAGTTTCAATAAAAAGTTTATATACAGATTGAAACCTCTTTTATTCTATTTTCAAATGTAAATAAAAAAAACAAAAGAAAAAACAAAATACGGCGGCAAAATTGTTAGTAATTCGTTACGTCAAGGAAAATTAAAATTATTATTAAATTAAAACTGATATTAATAAATGAAAAGGGATTAGATTGTTTTTCATTTTTAATTTAACGTGCCGTGTGAGTTTTAAGTCATGTCACGTCTTCATTTGAGTCAAGATGAAATGTTACGAGCCCTGGGCATGTAAGAAAATGGCGCGTTGCTGAAGCCACACACACCAGCCGAAACGCAATATCGAGGTTGTGGTGACTTTATCTCAGTACTGGGGATGTGACTGAATTGCACACGGGTAGATATGGTGCTACTACGCAGAGGCAGCATCGATGCAACTACTACAAAGGCTCCAGGAGGACCACAAGCTGCTGCTAAGCGACCAAACCGTGCGAAGAAGGTTGCATAAAGTTGGTCTTCATGCTTGAAGACCGTGAGGTGTTCCAGCATTGCGACTTGGCAGTCACGGTCGGCAGCTTTCGTGGGCTCGGGAGCATTTTCCATGGAGTGGCGAACAATGGTCTTTGGTGTTGTTCACCGATTATTCCTGGTTTGGGTTTCATCCGCATTTACGAAGAACACGCGTTTGGAGAACTCCGGGAGTGTTAGCCGTCTATCGCACCCTCAGGAGGTCCACTCATACCAAGGCGGGACAATCATGGAGTGGGCAGGAATTAGACTTGGCAGACGAACCCAGCTCGTTTGTATCCAAGGATTTTGGTGAGTCATTAGATAACATAAAGCAGAATTTAAAATTATTTAGTAATTAAATATTTTATTTTTTTAAATTTAATTTAATAAAAATATAATTTAGCCCAGCGAGTAGATTTTTATATCTCATGGTATTGCGTTATGACAAGAGAGTGTATTATCATGATAATAGTGAAAAAGTTGCCGTGCTATTTTTTTGGTTTATATTAAAGTAGGAATTTATTTTACTAACTTTAAATAAATTTTAAAATTGAGCTGAAATAAATAAGATATATTCACGCAAGAAGTGCGGAATTTTTTTGTTATGATTCTATCTATATATCGGTCGTATTCATTAATTTGCGCAACGATTTAATATAATATATAGGTTCAGATTTTCTTAATTCGTATAAGTAGTTATATATAATGTATATATCATGTATAAAGAATATGCCCCTCTCAGATGACTTATAAATAATGTAAGATGCCCCTATACATAATACATAAATTAAAACAATTATTTTAGTAGGTTAATTTACAGATAGCCATATGTACATAATAAAATATAGAAGGTAGATTATCTATGTCCCGCCAGTAGACATACAAAATATAAAATTAATAAGTGTATCATTAATTAAAAACATTCATAATTTTTTTTCTCTTCTGATGTCAGGCTCTAATTGAAATATTTATATCATATATTAATAATTATGAAAATATTCAAAGACAATAAAGGTATAGTTTACATACCTTAGATTATTGATAAGTCATCGCGCGCTCTAACCGCGATGATGTATTAATAATCTAAGGTACATAAAATAATTGTTATCATTTTGTCTAATTGTCATCTAGTATTAATTGGCACATGTCATGATAGTTACGTAATCAATGCAGTTTAATAATATAATATTTTTGTCAAAATGTATCTCTAAGGAATTCATCTAAAGAATAATATGCTTTATGATTTAGTAGTTCAAAAAGTTTATGTTTATAAATGTTTATGTTGTCACAATCTCTAATGTACTTAGGTATTTTGTTATATACTTTTCGCGTCTTTACGTATGTACTCTTCTGTAAAAAAAACAGATCTACTTGGTACTAAATGAAGCTTATCTGAGCGATGTTGTCTTTCCACAAATTTATACAAGTTAACATTTCGTTTTACAAAATGCTTGTTTCATAAATATACATATAATGAGGGAAATGTTAGAATTTTTAATTTTTGAAAATATGGCTTACACGTGTTGGTGCTTTTTAAATTACAGATCGCACGTAGACATTTTTTTAGAAGTGAAAACTTCTTTAGCGGCGTTGTGCACTTTTTTTGTAATGGGTAAAAAATGTTAAACTCGCGTCAGGTCACGTGTCCTGATCGAAAATTCCTAAGACGGATGGAGAGTAGACAGCCGGCGCGGCGTAGGAGAGGAAGTAAGTTAGGTTTAATTAATTTTCATTTGTTAATTAATATAATTTCATTATTAAGAGTAGGTTTCGATCGAGTCTACTGTACTGCTTGACGAAATTATTAATATAGATACATATGTACTTATACATTATAGATGTAATATTTGTAATATGTTTATACTTTATACCATTAACCTATATTTTCATAACATCACAATAAGCACATGTGCGGTATAGGTTTACCAAACAAATAATTTCGAATGAAAATAAATAAAATAAGATAATAATGTAACTCCTTCTTCAAATACTGTCATTGATCACGTCAGCAAGAGTCTCAAAGAACATCAATTTCACCTTGCTATAATAGAATCATCTATGTCTGATCATAATCAGATCTATTTTGAGATCAAGAAGTATAAGCAAGATGTTTTATCAAAACATGAATATAAAGCAATAAACTACACAAAATTGTATAATACAATAACTGGAAACAGTAATAATCATGATTATGTAAAACTGGAAGAGAAAATTCTATCTAGCATAAATAAAAGCAAAAACACTAAGATCAAAGTTCTGAATCTACCACGAAGAGATTGGATCAATAAAAATATCTTAAACGAAATAAATGCAAGAAACAAATTATGGCAAAAATATAAAACTAATTCAGGTAATGAAAGTACAAGAGATAATTTCGTGAAGAAAAGAAGTGAAGTAAGCAATCTAATACAAAAAACAAAAAGCGAATACTATTATAAGGCGTTTAAAGATTGTAAACACAAGCCAGCAAAAATGTGGAAACTGATCAATAATCTATCTAATAATAAGATCAAAGAAACTACTGCTCCGAATAAACTAGTCATGCACGAGGGGTCTATTATTAGTGATAGTAGAGCTATCTGTGAATGTTTTAATGATTTTTTCTCAAATATCTGTTCGATCCTGGCAAATCAGATATCTAAAGTTAATCAAACAGTATTAGACACAAAAACTAACGAAACTGGAAATGATGCTGTATCCTATTGGACACCTGCAACTGCACAAGAGATCAGTAAAATTATAGACGACTTAAATCCTAACACTAGTGCTGGATTAGACGGGGTAACTACAAAATCTATAAAATGTATCGAGGACATAATTGTTGAAGAGCTTGTAAATTGCATTAATAACTGCTTTAAACAAGGCGTATTTCCAGATAGTTTAAAAGTAGCAAAAGTAACTCCGATATATAAAACAGGAACTAAGTCAGATCCCGGAAATTACAGACCAATCTCGGTATTACCAGTACTATCTAAAGTCTTCGAACGTGCGTTATACAATCGTCTTGCAAACTACTTAAATTCTAAAAATATACTATGCAATAAACAATACGGTTTTAGACCGAAATCGAATACTCTTTCGGCAACAATAGACTTAGTTACAAAAAACAAAGTTAGCATAGACAAAAAACAATTAGCACTAGGTATTTTTATAGACCTTAAGAAAGCGTTTAATACGGTTAGTCACGAACTGTTACTGAGTAAATCGAAATATATTGGTATCTCCGGTTCTGCTTTGGATATTTTAGCATCATACTTATCCAATAGATATCAAGTTGTAAAAATTGGTTCTGATCAAAGCAAACCAAAATTAATAACTTATGGAGTACCCCAATGTTCTATATTAGGGCCGCTGCTTTTTCTGATTTATATCAATAATATCAAGGGTATAGGATTGAAAGGTAACATAACATTGTATGCAGACGACACATGTATGTTTTACTACGGATATTCGATTGATGTATTGATTGCCGATGCTCAATCAGATCTTAATCCATTGAATATGTGGTTTCAATTTAACCATCTTACTATAAATACTACCAAAACACACTATGTAATTTTTACATCAAAAAATTAAAAAAATTGGTAACTATCAGCCTTTGACAATAAATGGTGAACTAATTTCTAAAGTAGATCATGAAAAATACCTTGGTCTTTTGCTGGATAACCATATGACATTTAAGTCTCATATAAATAATATTAAATCTAAATTGGTTTCTCTTACTGGTGCACTGCGAAATATAGTGAAATGTTTTCCACGTAACGTGCGTTATGTTGGGAACCGGTTGCATGAACGCGCGGGGGGAGACACGCGGGAGGACGAGACGTCGACGTCTCGTCGAGCGGCAGCGACGCGGCGGCGACTTTTTTTACGATACTCCATCGCGGTCGGACGACAACACTAATTTTAATTTATAATAATAATTTTATTAAGTAGACCGGGTTATTGTAAAGTACGGATGATTATATCAGCCCTATAGGAATATACAGTCCACTTTCATTTTAACCACGTCCCAGGACCCTTACATTGGTCCTTTAGGATTCTCACCGTCTTACACAATACGGTCTTCGCCACGTCTCCGAGTTCTTAAGTGTGGTCTTCAGCTGCGAAATTATACTTCTGCACGGGCCTTCGTGAACCATCACATCCTGCGGAAGAGCAACTCGCACGCTCGTGAGCCTGGAACCATCTTGAATTCGACCGTGCCACGGACTTTGGACCCATCGAAAGTTCGAGTCATCGTCTCAACACAGGAAATCATCAACATAATCGACGATTACCACCTTGGTGAAAGGCTTAGTCATTGGTGAGCCCGTTCCAATTATTCCTGTGATCTTTTCCTTCTTTTTCATATATTTAAATTTAAAATAGCCTTTATTTTTAGTGAGTGCTTTGGTCAAATATGCTTAAACACTATCTAATCTCTTCCATAATAACACGTACTTACTTCTAAAATCAAATTATTGCATAAGCCCAGCAACAGCATTGCGCTCGAATAACGGGATCTTGTTTACGCAAATCGCTCGCTTCTTATCTATATCTACCTGAGCCGGCCGGCCGGGTCGCCGCTTGCCCATCTGTTCCTTTGTTCGCACACCAAGGTCAAGTTCACGCTGCATTTTATAACTACTTTTGCGTTATAACTTTTGTTTCTCTTAAATATTTCATTACCGCTTTGTCATGGCCGAGGAAAAAATACAAAAATTAATTAAATTACGTAGTTCTATTAAATCTAAGGTAAAAGTATTGCAATTAGGCGGCCCCCCTAGCGATTTACAACTGCTAGACTAAGAAGGTCGTTTTAAAAATTCGATGCCTTATACGCGCAATATGATGAATTACAGAGCCAGATCGAGGTGCTTTCAGACGACAGTGATGCTCAAGAGCTAGAGCGCGAGGAGTTCGAGGGCCAGTACTACTCGCTGGTGGCGGCGGCGCGCAGCGTGCTCGGCGCGCGGCCCGCGTGGCAATGCGAGCAGCCGCTGAATCGTTCCTTATCGAGCTACGAGGATGCAAGCTTACAGCAAACAGGTGCCTTTAAATCCAATTGCGTCAGATTGCCCAAAATTGATTTACCAGTCTTCAACGGTCACTATCAACACTGGCTTGAGTTTAGGGACACTTTCATATCTTTAATACATTCGAGACAAGATATTGATAACATTAATAAACAGCATTACCTTCGCGCGTCTCTTAGAAGCAGCGCTTTGCTTGTTACCGACAACTTAGATTTCAAAGCCGAAAACTATAATTCTGCGTGGAATTTATTGTGTAGCAGGTACGACAACATACGCTTACTGGTTAATAACCACGTAAGGGAACTATTTAATGTGGAGCATATGCGCAATGAATCCTGCAAGGGTATTCGACGCCTTATTGACGTTACGAATAAAAATCTTCGCGCCTTGACCACCCTAGACCAGCCGACACAGCATTGGGATACACTCATAATTCACATGATGGCTGAAAAACTTGATAGTGTCACTTCATAGAGAATGGTAAGAATATAGAAATACTCTTAATAATCTTTGCAAGAAAGTAAAAATAAACCACAAAAATATGAAACTTACAAAACTAATACAAATTTACTTATACTCGTAGCTACAAACACTCAAAGGGAAAAACAAAACTTCAATAAAAAAAACAACTTATTTAATAAAAAAAATATTTACATGCCCATTGTGTAATCAAAATCACTTTCTATTCACCTGTGAAACATTCAGAGCCCTTCCTATTGAAATTCGTATACAAAAGGCTAAAGAGTCAAAAGTCTGTCTTAATTGTTTACGACCTGGGCACTTAGAAAATAATTGCAATTTATCCTCATGTAAATATTGCAAGAAAAGGCATAATACGCTATTGCACTTGCATGAGCCACAGCCGATCCCTGAGCCTGCTATGCCATCAACCAGCAGCATTAACCACTTCGCAAATTCAAGCGAGTCAAAGCAGGTAGCTACTCCTCCGCTTGTTTTGCTTTCCACAGCGCTGGTAAAGGTGCTGGACGGCACCGGCGCCGCGCACTCCGCCCGCATGCTGCTCGACAATGGCAGCACGGCTAACTTCGTTACGCAATCGCTTTGCGGTAAGCTGGGTTTGTCGCGACGTAGCGTGAGCTCCACGGTGACAGGTATAAACAGTAATTCATCTCATATTACACAGTCTTGCAGCCTTAACATTAAATCGCTTCATAATGACTATAGCCTTACTGTAGACTGCCTTATTTTGCCTGAGATCACTAAAGCTTTACAGTCTTCTTTCATAGACATACAAAATATTCCTCTTCCGATGGGAATAAGTTTAGCCGACCCTTCCTTTAACATTTTTTTTTATAGGATAAGGGTGACAAACGAGCACACAGTCCACCTGATGGTAAGTGGTTGCTGCGGCCCATAGACATCTACATCTATCCTCGATTACGAATCAAAATGCAGATGCGTTGTCACCCGTGAGGACTAAGATGGAATGCCTCATTCCCAGTAAAAAGGGCCTCCGGCCACCTGCACTCACCAAGCGAAACGCAGAGGTAAACCTCTACTTCACGCTGGTTTTCTGTGAGGTCGTGGTACCACCCCGGTTCGAGCCGGCCCATCCGTGCGACAGCAAAAGCCGCGTGGCTCAACCACTGTTAGTACCGTCGGTTATAGACATCTTAGTGGGTGCCGAAGTATTTTGGTCCGTCTTATGTAATAATACCATTGACTTGGGCAAAAATCAGCCTAAGTTGTATGAGACAAAACTGGGTTGGCTGGTGTCCGGGCATGTCGCCCGTCTTAAGGCACCGTCTTCGTCTCCCGTTTGTCACTTTATAAGCGAGGATTCCAATCCAGACTTAACTCGTTTTTGGGAGTTAGACACTGTGGCAGCAAAACACTCTTTGTCTCCTGAGGAGCGTGCCTGCGAGCAGAGCTTTTTAACAAACACCGTACGCAGCGCGAACGGTAGCTTTGTCGTCTCCATGCCGCTAAAGGACGATCCGTCAATCTTAGGAGAATCCTTTCAAATGGCCAAGTGCCGTTTCTTATCTTTAGAACGCAAATTTCTTCGGGAGCCTGTTTTTAAGGATATGTACATGGAGTTCATGCACGAATTTGAACGCCTAGGTCACATGACTGAAAACAAAGAGTCTTCATTCGGCGATTTACAACAGGCCAATTATTTTTTACCTCACCACGGAGTCATCCGTGAGTCCAGCCTTACCACCAAGCTTCGCACAGTCTTCGATGCTTCCGCCGTATCTAGTTCTGAATTGTCGCTTAACGACATTCAAATGGTAGGGCCGACTGTACAAGAAGACCTTTATTCTATTTTATTACGTTTTCGCCAGCATAAATACGTCATTACTGGAGATATAGAGAAAATGTACAGAGCGATTGAGCTTAATCCCGCCCAACGCTCACTTCAACAAATCATATTTAGGTATGACTCATCACACCCGTTAAAAACGTACACCTTAAACACAGTGACTTATGGTACGGCGTCTGCCCCATACTTAGCCACGAAGTGTTTGGTGAGCTTAGCATCTAGTGCTCTCCATAGCGACGTAAAGCAATCGATTCAACGCGATTTTTACGTTGATGATTATTTAGGCGGGTCGTCGACTATTGACGACACTATCAAGCTGTGCAAAGGAGTTATTAATACACTTAAAACTGCAAATTTCAATTTACGCAAATTTCAAACAACAAATTAATTTTACATCACGTTTCAGCTTCATTACAATCAGATAATGTCTTAGACATAGCAAACAGCGATAGTAATGTTTCTTCTAAAACTTTAGGTCTAAATTGGATTTGCGATTTAGACATTTTGTCATTTTCAATCAATATCGAACTTCGTGACAAAGTGACAAAACGTCACATACTTTCCGTTATAAGTCAGATCTTCGACCCATTAGGACTCGTGGGCCCCTGTGTCATCGAAGCAAAGCTCATCATGCAGAGGCTATGGATCGAACGATGCTCATGGGACGATGAGGTTTCAACGGAAATAAAACGTTCATGGTTTTCGTTCACCGAAACCTTACCACTTCTTAACCACTTAAAGGTTCCTCGGTGGGTACTTCAAGACCATTCAATATTCCATGAAATTCATGTGTTTTCGGACTTTTCTGAGCAAGCATATGGGGCTTGCGTCTACATTCGCTCTATAGACGCATCAGGCTCTATCAAAGTACAACTTTTGACTTCTAAGAGCAAGGTAGCGCCAATAAAGCCAATAACTATTTCGCGGCTGGAACTTTGCGGATCGTTAGTGGCTGCAAGACTGTGTAACAAAGTATTAACCTCTTTAACACTACATATCAGCAAGTGTAGATTCCGGTGTGACTCAACTATTGTTTTAGAGTGGTTAAAAACACCACCTACTAACCTTAAAAGTTTCGTAAGGAATCGTGTACATGAAATTCAGGAATGCACAGAGGGTCACACGTGGAGCTACGTACCGTCGAAGGACAATCCGGCGGATCTTGTTTCCCGTGGGCTGAGGGCTGACCTCATCAGCGGTTCAGAATTGTGGTGGTCAGGGCCACCTTTCTTAACAGACATTGAAACTAATTGGCCACAAATGCCCAACGTCGGCGTTTTTTTTTTATAGGATTAGGGTGACAAACGAGCACACAGTCCACCTGATGGTAAGTGGTTGCTGCGGCCCATAGACATCTACATCTATCCTCGTTTGCGAATCAAAATGCAGATGCGTTGTCACCCGTGAGGACTAAGATGGAATGCCTCATTTCCAGTAAAAAGGGCCTCCGGCCACCTGCACTCAGCAAGCAAAACGCAGAGGTAAACCTCTACTTCACGCTGGTTTTCTGTGAGGTCGTGGTACCATCCCGGTTCGAGCCGGCCCATCCGTGCTACAGCAAAAGCTGCCACGTGGCTCTACCACTGTTAAGCCGGCCCATCCGTGCTACAGCAAAAGCTGCCACGTGGCTCTACCACTGTTAAACAGAATCTACCAGAGTTGATTACTTGTTCCTTCGCGCTTAACAATTCTAATGCAGACTTAATGTCTAACTTAATCAAAAACAAATCTAATTTAACAAACTTACAAAACACTATAGCATATTTACAAAGATTTATTTACAACTGTAAGAACCCGAAAATGCAAATGAAAGAACATTTTTCAGTTCAAGAGCTTCAAAATTCCTTAAATTTTATTATTCTTAAATCTCAATCTGAGATGTTTCCTGACGAATATACTTTTCTTAAAGCCGGAAAGGCGCTTCCTAACAAAAATCGACTTATAGCTTTAAGCCCATTTCTCGATGCTAATAACATAATAAGGGTTGGTAGAAGACTTGATAACTCCCCTTACAATTACGACACAAAGCACCCAATTTTGTTATGCAGCAAACATCATTTCACTTAGCTTATGTTTGAACATTTTCATCTAAAATATTTACATGCACCGCCACAACTTCTGTTAGGAAATATTAAGCAAACTTATTGGCCCTTAGGTGGCAAAAACGTAGCTAAAGCTACAGTCAACAAATGTATGCGATGCTTCCGGTAAGGGCGGAAACTGTTCAGCCCATCATGGGCCAGCTCCCCGCCTCGCGTACCGAACTAGAGTTTCCATTTCTTCATTGCAACGTCGACTACGCCGGGCCGGTGTTGATAGCAGACCGTAGGGGCAGAGGTTGTAAACTTATTAAGTCTTTTTTGGCAATCTTTATTTGCAGTTCGGTAAAGGCCTGTCATATTGAGCTCGTTACGGCAATATCCAACGAAGCATATATAGCCGCTTTAAATCGCTTTGTGTCCCGTCGCGGAAAGCCCAAGAGCATCACATCAGATAACGGTTCAAATTTTATCGGTACAAGCAACGAGCTGGCTCAATTTCTTCTTCAATCGGAACTTGAAGGTCAAATGGCTCAAGAAGGCATCGAATTTAAATTTGTTCCCGCTTATACCCCTCACTTTAATGGCTTAGCTGAAGCAGCAGTACGCTCTACAAAACACCATCTTAAGCAATTATTACAAACCACTCATTTAACTTATGAGGAAATGGCTACATGCCTCACTCAAATAGTAATGTTTTGAATTCTCGGCCCCTCACCCCTATTTCCACTGATCCCTCAGATTTCTCCGCATTGACTCCTGCCCACTTTTTAATTGGACGCTCACTAATTGCAATCCCTCAACCACAAATAGGTGATGCGAATATAACCCACCTTGATCGATTCAAGAGAATCGAGCTTATAAAGCAGCACTCTTGGAGCCGATTTTCACTAGAGTATGTCACTCTACTCCAGCAAAAAGTAAAATGGCAGTCGTCGACCAAGGAGCTGAAATTGGGATCTCTTGTTCTTGTCAAGGAAAGAGCTCTCCCACCATTGATGTGGTCCTTAGGACGAGTCATGCAGCTCTATCCTGGCAGCGACGGCGTTTCCAGAGTTCGCCGAGTTGAAGACAAGGAGAGGCACAATTCGAAGGGCCTTTAATAACATCTGTCCCCTTCCAGATTTTTAAAGTTCTCTGCACACTTCAACCCGGGGAGCATGTTGGGAACCGGTTGCATGTACGCGCGGGGGGAGACGCGCGGGAGGACGAGACGTCGACGTCTCGTCGAGCGGCAGCGACGCGGCGGCGACTCGCTTTACGATACTCCATCGCGGTCGGACGACAACACTAATTTTTAATTTATAATAATAATTTTATTAAGTAGACCGGGTTATTGTAAAGTACGGATGATTATATCAGCCCTATAAGAATATACAGTCCACTTTCATTTTAACCACGTCCCAGGACCCTAACACGTTACACTATTTATAATTCGTTAGTCAAACCACATATTGAATACCTTATAGAGGTCTGGGGTTCAGCAGCAAAAACAAATATAGAAACGATACTGGTAGCACAAAATAAACTGGTTAAGGTACTATTTAATTACGACTTTCTTACTCCGACGGCCCAAGTTTATAAGGATATTAAAATCATGAATTTATCACACACATATAAATATTATACTTGCATTTTAGTACGTAAAATACTAAATAAAAGCATTAATACAGAAATAAAATTTACAAAAAATAAACCTATAACAAAATTAAGACCAAGACTTTACAGAGAATTAAAACTACGTACAGCACGTACTTACTACGGTAAGAAATGTATTTTGAATGAAGGTGCCTTAATCTACAACAAACTACTAAAAGAGATAAGGGATGCCAAATCTATGACAACTTTTAAAAAATTACTAAAATCTTATTTTCTAAACACATAATCTAGGTGGTTTGGTATTTCGCTTAAATGGTGGTTTATCATTGAATGATTAAAATATGAATACGTAAACTAAAATGCTAAAATGTTATTAACTTAGCATAATATTTGATTCGACTTAATACAATTATGATTAATAAAACTTGAAATTAAATGTATGTGTGTGTGCATGTATATGTGTTGGTATGTAAATAATGTACCTATGCACAAATGTATATGTACGTGTATAAATTTATATATATGTGTGTGTATATATATGTATATATATATATATATATATATATATATATATATATATAAATATATGTGTATATATATATGTGTATATGTATATACACCATCTCTCCCAAGGAGGTGTCGGATTTATCGTCCACAAGTCTCTCGTTAACAACGTTGTAAAGATCGGGAGTGTGTCGACGAGGGTTGCGTACCTTATACTCAGAATCACCAAACGGTATTCGCTGAAGGTCATACAGGTTTACGCACCAACCTCGGCACACCTCGATGAGGAGATGGAGGAAATGTATGAGGATATCTCTAGAGCCATGCATTCCTCCAAAACCCAATATACGGTGTTAATGGGAGACTTCAATGCAAAACTAGGCACAAGAGAAAACGGTGAGCTGAAAGTAGGGAAATTTGGAATTGGGCAATGGAATCCAAGGGGCCAGCAGCTGGCCGACTTCATGGAGAAAGAGGGACTCTTTATGATGAACTCTTTCTTCAAGAAGCGGCCCCACAGGAAGTGGACCTGGTCGAGCCCCGATGGTTCGACAAAAAATGAGATTGACTTCATTATGACGACCAGACGACAACTGTTCAGTGATGTCTCAGTGATCGCCAGGGTGAAAACCGGAAGTGATCACCGAATGGTGAGAGGCACACTGAACCTAAATGTTAAGTTGGAGAGGTCTCGTCTGATGAAGTCAACGCTCCGTCCCCCTCGTGCTCTAATTCAAATTCCGAAACCTTTCAGCTCGAGTTACAAAACCGTTTTCAGTGCCTAGAAGACTGCAATGAAGTGGACGATATGAATGACAAGCTCGTGGAAACTGTCCATGCGGTCGGAGCTAAGTTCTGCAAGACCCGCCGCAGAAGAACACAAAAACTCTCCGATCACACTCTTAATCTCATGGCTGTTAGACGGGAGATCAAGCTACATTCTTCAACAGATTTGACAGCTTACAGGCAACTGAACAGACAGATATCCAAATGCATGCGGCGGGACTTACGCAACTTCAATACAGCTCGTATTGAAGAAGCGATCGAGCGGAACCAAGGCTCCAAAGTCTTTGCCAGAGATCTGTCTGCCAGTAAGAGCCAACTGTCAAAGCTGAAGACCGAATGTGGCAGCATCGTTTCCGGGGCACCTGAGATTTTGAGTGAGATTGAGAGGTTCTATGGGCAGCTGTACACGTCATCGTTGGAGCCACACGCAAGTGTGAGTAACGATCCAAGAGCGAGTCTTATCCGACTATTCCGAAGATATCCCGGACGTCAGTCTGAGCGAGATTAGAATGGCTCTCCAGCATCTTAAAAACGGCAAGGCCCCAGGCGAGGATGGAATTACAGCGGAGCTTCTGAAAGCGGGTGGAAGACCGGTACTTGAAGTCCTTCAGAAGCTCTTTAATTCCGTCCTCCATGGTGGCATTACACCGGAGGCGTGGAGCAGAAGTGCGGTGGTCTTGTTCTTCAAGAAAGGTGACAATGCTCTCTTGAAGAACTACAGACCGATTTCCCTTCTGAGTCGCGTCTACGTGCTGTTTTCGAGAGTCATTACGAATCGTCTCGCGCGCAGACTTGACGACTTCCAGCCTCCCGAACAAACCGGTTTCCGAAAGGGCTTTAGCACCATAGATACCCTTCGGCAAATTGTACAGAAGTCCGAAGAGTACAATTTGCCACTATGTCTGGCGTATGTGGACTATGAGAAAGCCTTTGATTCCGTCGAAATTTGGGCGGTGCTGCAGTCCCTTCAGCGGTGCCAAGTTGACTGTCGGTATATCGAAGTGCTGAAGTGTTTGTACAGTAGAGCTACGATGGCTATCCGAGTACAGAACCAGAGTACGAAACCTATCCAATTGCAGAGAGGTGTAAGACAGGGTGATGTTATATCCCCGAAACTCTTCACCGCTGCATTGGAAGACGTTTTCAAGCTTCTGGACTGGAAAGGATACGGTATTAACATCAATGGCGAGTACATCACTCACCTTCGATTTGCCGACGATATAGTCCTTATGGCAGAATCGCTGGAGGACCTAAGCACCATGCTCAATGACCTCAATAGTGTCTCTTAACGGATAGGTCTTAAGATGAACATGGACAAAACAAAGATTATGTTTAATGTCCATGTCACACCTATGCCGGTAGTTGTTGGGAGCACTAAGCTCGAAGTTGTTGACGAGTATGTTTACCTGGGACAAATAGTCCGACTAGGTAAGTCCAACTTCGACCGAGAGGTCAAACGACGGATTCAACTCGGCTGGGCAGCGTTCGGGAAGCTACGACTCATCTTCTCGTCAGAAATACCTCAAAACCTTAAAACGAAATTGTACAACCAGTGCGTGTTGCCAGTGATGACTTACGGAACTGAGACGTGGTCGTTCACTGCTGGCCATATGAGGAAGCTCAAGGTCGCTCAGCGAGCTATGGAGAGGGCTATGCTCGGAGTTTCTCTGCGTGATAAACTTAGGAATGAGGATATCCGCAGTAGAACCAGAGTAACCGACGTAGCCCAACGGATTAGTAAGCTGAAGTGGCAGTGGGCCGGCCATATAGCTCGAAGAACCGACAACCGATGGGGAAGAAAGGTTCTCGAGTGGCAGCCTCGTACCGGTAGGCGAAGTGTAGGGCGTCCCCCCACGAGATGGAGTGACGACCTGGCAAGACATGCAGGAAGTCGATGGATGCAGGTGGCTCAGGACCGTGCTTTGTGGCATTCTTTGGGGGAGGCCTATGTTCAGCAGTGGACTTGTGAAGGGCTGTAATGATAATGATGATGTATATACACTGGTAGAAAGTTTAAAAATATATCTAAGAAAGCTTATATAGCATTAACCAAGTAGTAATTGCGCTCAATTAAGGATGCATATCAATCACTTCCAGTCTCGATAGTTCAACGTCAATTCGATTAAGCGAAGCATAACGTCGGTATATGAATATTTTTGCACCCCGCGGTCGAAGCAAATAGTGTAAATGAATGCTTATTTTAATCTTTGCATTTCTACTCTTATTATTTTACTGTGTACTTAAAACTTCTTTTTTACATTATTTACCTTAGATTATAAAGAAAACTGTGTAATTTTATTTTGTTTACACTTTGTTTGTGTGTCGTGCCGTTTTAATGAAGCTATGTAACATTGTGAACATTTCTCATGTAAGTGAATTATAATTCTTTTGAGAAATAAATATCTTAAACCACAGATAATAATAAATAATCTCCGCCATTCCAAAATATCAAAAATGCACAACGTTAATATTCAAGTTTTCACTTCTACCGGCACTCCCGTCGTTTTTTTTTGCGCAATTAACACATTGCAAATGTTGGTTGCATTGTCCCATAATATAACGCCATATCTCAGGATTGAGGCGACATAACCATGGTATGCTGCTAGTAGTGCTCTCTAGTTTGCAATTTTTCCCAGCATATAAAGGATGTATGCAAATTGGTGCAATTGTTTACAAATACATTCAATTTAAGTTTTCACGACATATCATTGTCTATATATGTATTTCCAAAATTTTTTTACCTCTGTTTCTTTTTCGTCTTGGCCCATATATTTAACGCGTGAATATATTGAGGTATTTTGTTTTATTTGAAAAGTTATTATTTTGGTTTTGTCCAAAATAATTATTAGTTTTTTTTATCAAGCAGGCAATAATTGATATAAGACTATTATTAATTTCACTTTCAATATCATCATAATTATTACTATTATAACTAACAGGGCTGTCATTGGCAAATAACGACATTTGGTGACTTGTATATTAATTTGAAAAGTCATTTATATAAATGATAAAAAGGAGCAAGGGAAGAATTCCACCACCAGGAACTCTGTATTTAATTAATTGAGTATCGGAAGAGTATATTTTTTCGGTTTTCGACTTGATATCTATTCGTGTAATATGTGTTATTTGCTTTCTGTCTTCTAGATAAGATTTTATTAGTTAAAGCACGTTCCTCTAACTCCATAGATGTAAAATTTGTTTAGTAGTACATTATGATCTACATAATCGAAGACCTCAGTCATGTCCATATATATTGCCACAGCTGCTTTCCTACTATCCATACTCCGGTATATTTTCTCCAGAAAGTTGAAGATAGCCATATTGGCAGTTTTGTTTTTTCTGAATCCCATTTATTTTGTTATTCGAATAAGATATTAATTTTGAAGTACTTAGTCTAATATATATAACTTTAAGGAATATTTTCGAGAAAATAGATAGTTAAGCCTATAGGCTATAATTACTAACAATTAATCTATCTTATTTTTTATTTAAAGGCTTGATGATTGCAATTTTCAGATTTTCTGGAAATTTTCCACTTTGGATGCAATTATTTATATAAACATAGTATACGCACTATTAAAAGTGCCACTTCTTTGATTATTTTTGTGCGTATGTTATCATATCCGGTGGTGTTATGGACATCATTGTGTGTATGTTATTGTACTTTTAAGGTTTTTAATAATTGTTATAATTTCTTGTGTTGTTGTTGGTTCCATTTTGATTTGATTTGATTTGTGACCGCAAGTGTTTTTATTAGTCCATTTTTCCTTATTAGTCTGTATTTAATTTGAATAATAATTATTGAAATAATCCGCTATCAATTTAGGGTTTGTCACATACTGTCCTTGGATCTTTATTCCCTCAATCTTTTCTTTAGGTATGTTTGGCTTCATTGCATTTAATACTTTCTACGCAGCTTTTGTTTAATTATGACTTGTCTCAATAAAATAACTGCTTTGAGCTTATTGTGTCAGTTTGACAATTTTTTTATAATTCTTTGTATTGTTTTAAAATTTTGATTTGTATATTTACTTGGTCTGAGTCTATATTCTCATAGTAGTTCACGTCTCTTTTTGCTGCATAATTTTTCTCCCCGCGTAATCCATTTTGTTTTCCTAATTGGGTCTACTTTACATTTGATGACAGGGAAGCATAGGTAAAAGAATAGTTTAAATAAGTCAAAGAAACTATTGTAGGCTTTATTTGGATCATTAGTTTCGTATGCTTCTGAGAAGCTTAGACTTCCGATGCATTTCTTAAAAAGTGCTAAATTCACTTTGCTGTAATCGCGTTTAAAAGTATTTTTATTTGTATATTATTATATTTTATATTAGTATATTAATTTGTTTTTTTTTACTGGCCATCTCACCAACTGTGCTCTATGATCACAAACACCCAGCTCTATTATTTCACTATTACGTCCGCTTATAATATGCAAAATATCATCCAAACAGGGACCACTACTAGGGCCTGTCGGTTCGCTTATTTCTATTTTCAAGTTAAATTATTTTGCAATACGTTTAAATATTTATTTATATTATTATTTAGTTTTCTTTATCATGTTTATGTTAAAATCACCGCGAATCATTTTTTGTTTATTATCATAGCTTATGAGATGTAGCATTTTTGATTGGTTATCAAAGAAAATATTTATTTTACTTTGCATTGGGGTTCTGCATATGCATAACATAGCAACTGTATAAGTAAAGATTATAAATAACATCATTTAATATATTAAACTAAAAGAGTACAAAAAAGGAAAAGTAATTTATCTAATAGCGTTCTAAGGAATACAATTTAAGGAGGCTTTTCAAAGAGTGAAAAGATTTAGCACCACGAATGTGGAGAGGTAAAGAGTTCTACAAACGCACAGCAGTAACAATAAAGGATTTCTTAAAAAAGAAGAAAGAGTGCAAAGGAGTAGAGAGAGAAAGATTGACAAAGGATCGAAGTAACCGATGGGTAAGGGAAAGATAGCATCTGCTTTATTCCCCTGCCAGAATATATAGTGGCAGTATGAAAAATTTGTGCTTAAGCCAGTTTCTTCTAATAATTGTAAGATTTTACCTTTATTATCATTACTGACAAAACATAATTTATTGAAACCCTGAACATTATTACCTTTTCTTTTCTATACTATTGTTTTCTTTGTTTTTTCGAGGTCGTTTCTTTTGATGTGTTCTTTTGCATATTTGACCGATTAGTTCACTTTGTTGTCGCATTTCTATAGAAACGAACCATGTAATAGACGACATTCTATGTCACTTTTTTATGTTTTTTTCATGTTAGGTGTTTTGGGAGATCCAATGCAATTTATTTTAAATGATTTATTGTATTCATTTGGTGCTTAACAAGTTTAGACAGAGAATTATTATCTTCCAGCAGTTTTATTATTTTCTTATTTGCGCTCTATAGTTGATTTTTTTAATGAAATATTTTCTCTTTTAATTCGTCTAATTGATTTTTATTTGCAGTTAAATCTGGTTAGCTTGATGATCTTAAATTTAACATAATGGAGTCAAATGAATCTTGTGCTTCATTGCAAGAGTCGGATTTTTTTTGTATGTTTTCTCATAGTAATATTTGCAAGAGGCATCTGGTATTTTAAAATAGTAATATTTTATATTATAATTAAATTACTGATTGAATTTTTGTGGTTTGTTTATCCCTCTAGGGTCTTGAAAAATGATTCGCATTATCATTAGGTTCTTCTTTAATCCAAAGTACGTAGAGTATGCAACAGATGGTGCTATTTAATAATTTACGTTACATTCGCGCAGTATACTTGTTTTTTTTTCCTTATTGAACATATATGGCACTAGGTAGTGTAAACGAAAATCAATAAATGTACCGAAACACAGTTTGTTAAACAGTTAATGATGCCCTATATAAGATATTATCTATGTTAGACGAATCAATAAGTTATAGGTTGTTTGCACTATTTGTAGATAAAATTTGAAAGTTATAATGGTAATTGCAATGTTTTTTATTAAGATTATTTTCACTTTGAACTCTCATCTCATATTTTGGTGTTAGTACATGAACACAAGATTTGTAGAATATAGTTATTGCTCTATTATAGTTTGTAAGTACAGTTTATTATATTTTTGTCAGGTAAAGTTCAAACTTTTGTTTCATTTAAATTACTTATGGTTACTCACATATTTTAATTGTAGCACATTTTTTGAGCTAGGCACATTTACTGACTAGGTAAGTCCAACTTCGACCGAGAGGTCAATCGACGGATTCAACTCAGTTGGGCAGCGTTCAGGAAATTACGGCACATCTTCTCGTCAGGTATACCTCAACACTTAAAAACGAGACTATACAACCAGTGCGTGTTGCCAGAGATGACCTATGGAACTGAGACGTGGTCCTTCACTGCTGGCCGGATAAGGAATCTCAAGGTTGCTCAGCGATCTATGGAGAGGGCTATGCTCGGAGTTTCTCTGCGTGATAAACTTAGAAAGAAGGATATCGCAGTAGAACCAGAGTGACCGACATAGCCCAACGGATTTGTAAGCTGAAGTGGCATTGGGTCGGCCATATAGCTAGAAGAACCGACAACCGATGGGGAAAAAAGATTCTCGAGTGGCGGCCTCTTACCAGCGGACGAAGTGTAGAGCATCCCCCCACTAGATGGAGTGATGACCTGGTAAGACATGCAGGATGTCGATGGATCTCAGGACCGGGTTTTGTGGCATTCCTTGGAGGAGGCCTATGTTCGGCAGTGGACTTGTGAAGGGCTGTAATGACGATGATGATGATGAACAATTATTTCAACTAGATTTCTGTGTAAACTAGTACATGAAATTAATTTTAAAATAAACCTGTTGTACTTACAATTTTTTTTAAATTGTTTGTTTGAACATTATTTTTAACTAATTTAGCTTAAAAAATTTAGACAAACTATTTGATATTCTATTTAACTATAATAGCAGGGTTATTTTGCAATATAGTAGTAGTATAGGCAAGATGAATAAGTAATATAGATGAAGAAAAATCAATTAAGAAAAATCTCAAACATTCTGTCCTTTTTATCTTTTACATTCAAAATTCGTGGTTATACATTATTTTAACTGATTTTACTGCACACGCACACATTCGTAAGGGTCGATCGGTAGGCGAAAACGTTGTTGCCCATAAATCACAATCAATTTAGGATAAGTTAAAATAAAAGTAGAAACCTTATTTACTTGTATTTTCAAAAACTGCAATAACGGTATATCATTATTTATATATTTGAACTTAAACTTAATATTTGGCTACTCTTTGAAAAATAACCATGTATGTTATTTAATATTAGTAATAAATAATGATAAATTTTCTTTTTAAACATATTTGCTTCTAAGCTTTATATAATGGAGATAGCTAAACTACACCCCCAAAACTACATAAAAAGGATACTCCTACAAGAGCACCGGCCTGCTCGCAAAGGCTTTGTGTGTGATCGTAGTTACTGTATGGCTGAGCTACAGTTAATATATAGATAGAGTAGTACCTCAACTAGCCCTTTTTTTTAAATAATTACCTACGCTCAATTGGAGCGTCAGGGTCGTCACTTTTAATTTACGCAAGATTGAAATGTTTCTTATATTTAAATTTATTATTTGGGTTTTAAGATGCTCAAATAATCGAATGGATGAAATAAACTAGAATATACGGCTAACTAAAACTAATGAAACTATACTTGTTTTTTTAATAAGGGTATAATAACTATTATGTGTTTTTAGTCGCAAGTAGAGAATAAAGTGGCCGCCATTTTGAAAACTTTAGTTTATGGATCGATTGTTCTCAAAACCGATATCTGACAGTGTTTATGAGCATGAAAAATGAATATGTTGTCAAAGTTTTTGAAAAATAATCGCCTTATTGATTTTTTTTTGTTTCTGGATCGATTGCATTGCTCCTTTTTTATTCTGACAACGATCAAGTAATCTGAGACGATAGGGACCATCAGGACTTGAGTTACTTTAGGCTATAGCTATTTATGTTTACTGTGGCTGAGTTAAGCCGGTCGAGTGGGACAAGGATTACAATGTAAGACAGCTTAATAAATAACCAGTTTTCATGGTTTTGTTCATTTTAATTTTGGTATATAACTAACAATTTTCTTTTTCTTGTTTTGAACTAGGTTTTTAAAAGCCTTATTATTATTAATTCACATTAAGAACTTAAAGCTTGTGTACGAAATATTAGCGTAAAACTTATACTACTGTACAACTTCATATCATCATTCAATACTAAGCTTATGCTGTAAGTGTTTTATTCGCGAAAATTAGGCTTTTGTATGGAATAAGCGAATACGAGGTAAACAAAGGATGCACTTAGAATAGGTTCAAATTTAATTAAACTTTTTTATATTTATGAAATAGTCTTAAATTATATCGCATTTTACAGCTTACAATACACTAAATACACTAAAATAATATATACTTTTAATAAATATATAGTCAATACTTGAATTGTCTACTTTTGATTATATCAATACTTGAACAAGAACAAGTAGAAACAACAAACCTAAACAAGTCTAAAGTAACAATACGTAGTAGTTATGTCCTCATTGGTGACAACTGACAACCAAGTGATGACGGCACGGCATTACTACCACGCGTACTGCTATGTTGCGAGTATGATATATTATTGGCAGGGTTCTTAAATGTGGCTGTAATTTCTATAATAGAAATGTAAAATAAAGGTAAATAAAAATAATTCACTTTATTTGGGTGAGTAAATATCAATAGTAAGAAAAAATAAATAAATTTAAGATCCAAACAAAAACTAAAGTTCTGTTTAATATAAACGATAGGAAGTTTTCAACGTTGCGTTATATACGTAATGGCGTACATGCAATCAGGGGTTTAAGGGAGAATGAGAATATTTAAATTTTTCTCCAAATGCCTCCTGCTGGCTGACGGATGTAGCTCTAAATCTGAATAATTGAAAGTATGGGAACCCAATGTTACTAACACGTATCCAAACAAAAATTAAGTACATATAAAAACAGAAGATAACAACGATGACGAAGTTGGAAAATATTCTTTGCATTTGTTGAGACTAACCTTGAGCTAAGGTTTTGAATAGTATCTTCAGAATATTCGTGCAACGTAGAAATTATTGATTGTAGGTGTAAATGTGTTATAACTGATTCGACAGCTTTTCATATTACACTGGGTGCGGGAAAGCCACGATGAATAAGTGTTTATATATTAGCGTGAATGGGCTATTCATGTTTGATGTAAAATATTTATCTTCTTTTCATTTTTATGATATTAAGCCATGTTACTGCTTATAAAAAATCCTATATACTTCCATGTATCACCTCTTTTATATCAAATTGTATTTTATTATATTCATGCGAAATCGCAGGGCCCAGGCCGACTTTTAACTATGCCTCGGGTCCTGAGTATTTTATTATATTCATGCGAAATCGCAGGGCCCAGGCCGACTTTTAACTATGCCTCGGGTCCTGAGTTCGAATCATAGCACGAGTCAACATTTGTGTAAAATCATTGTGTTAATACGCCACGTATATATTAGGACGGGTGAATCAATGGTATATTGATATATTTTGCGCAGATGGGAGCTTCTGATTATGCAGAAGTTATCGTCACGAAACAGTCCAGGATATTACCACCATAAGATGAGCATGTTAAACAAGTACTAATACATGAAATTAATTTTATATTTGAGATTTTTACGGCCACTTGAGCCAGTAGACCGTTGGCAATACTAATACTTTCACGAATAGTTCACATACGCAGACATTTAATATACAAAAATCGCACCTGATTTTGATATCAAAATCCACTTCTAACCATTATTTAACATTAATACAGCAGCATCAATCCGCCGCCGCGCCGGTCAAGTTCCCACCAAAAACTTCAGATCAAAACCACAAAGGCACAGAACGTACAGACTATTTAAAAAAAAGGGAACATTAAAATCACCGAAAATTTACAGCTCATTCAATCAGTCTGTCAATAATAATTGATGGCAACATTTAAAAATTCCTTGGTGATAATTTCTACCATCGACTGTTTGACTAAAGACCGTTATGTGTTTGACATTAGCAGTATAAACGTTAACAAATAATAAAATAAGTAGGCTTGGACAAAGTATCATACTGGACAGAGTCTTTTGGTTTTCAGCGTGTCCGTTATTTTGTCATTAGTCAGTTGTATGCATACCGCATTAGTGTGCACAACTAGAGAAGTAGCTATGAGGTTAGGTAGGTTACCTATTAAATAATGCTAAAAAGTATTAAATGCGTTTTACACGACAATTTAATATTTTTTACACGTAAAATTAAATACATATACAATTCAATCAAAACATGTAACATAGTAGAGTATTGTCTAATTTAAACCCGAACGCGCCTCCATTGTATTTTTTTAGATTTTATCACTTTTATCTTGTCAAATATAATAAAAATAATAAGATCTATTAAAACACAAAAAAGAGCGCGCTGATTTAGTATTTAAAAAAGATTATACGCTAAATGTGACAAATTATATTAAAAATACATAAGAGGCGTGTGCAGTTTTTAATTAGTTGATCTCTACCGTAATCGACTAACTAACTGACAGACAAAGCACAACCTAAACCGGTGGGCCTAGAGATTTGAAATCTAGAGGAAACATTCCTTGAATGTCCTACACGTGCACTAAGAAGGGATTTCGAGAAATTCCCACTGGTATGTGATCCATGTAGGTTACACAACGACCTAGAGCTAGTATATATAAGTGAAATATTTAACGAGAGATTGTTATTGACGCGAAATATATAATCTTAACTTTTAAGTCTTTGTGGAGGTACTACACGGACGTTGGGGTGGGTTATTTTGAGCTGACTTTTGACGAAAAATATTTTAATATTTCTTTAACAAATAAATTATATTTTTTAGATATATAACATTGTTAGGTAATAAATAAGTAAAAAAAGACTCTTAATAAAAAGTGAAAGTTGACTTCAAAAAGTAAAAGGATCAAATTAATTGTCACATAATGGGTTCAGAAGTCGGTGCCAACACATAAGGTTTCAGAAGTAGATACTTCTGAAGCCATTATGTAGAACTATGTTATCCTTGTTGGTACTTTGAGCTCAGCTTTTTATTAAAACTCTGTTTTTGACTCTTTTGTCGTCTAAATAGTTAAGTTAAAATTTTCGTTCCCTATTTTTGCACCTTAAGGTGTAAGGAATTTTTTCTCCATATTTCGTGAAACTATCCTTGAAGTATAACTTATTTGTAAAAAAAATATTATTAAAATCGGTAACATACTTACAAAAAAAAACATGCACTTTAATTGAAATTGTCTTCCGTTTTGAAGTCGGTTAATAAAAAACTTTGTAACGTAATAGTTATATTTGTTGTGTGGAATTTTCGACAATCATAAAAAACATATAAAAATCAACAATATTTGCGTTCCCTCGCATAATCTCACTATACTAGGCTTAAATTTTTTTTTTCTTTTTTACGGAAATATACGTGCTTTAGTAAATATGAAAAAAAAATTCAGCACATTATCCGTGCCAGAAAAACTTCAGCATTCCAATTCAGACATCACAGATTTAGCTTCTGGTGTCATACCTGGCAGTTGTTTAATTATATTTCCAACTTTGATTTGCATATTCTGCCAAAAAGTTGCTTAATCTCTAGTTTTATCTTTATATACGTAATGGAAGTGGCTTGAAGAACTTTCTAAATCTAGTTTTAGATGTTCTCGCTGCGGAACTGAAATACTGTCAAACCGTATTTGACTTAGAATTGTAGACAGTGCGGTTTTGTTGTCATCACTATTTGAGGTAAGAGACTGAATGGATGAATTGCACTGATTAGTTATCATAATGATGCTGCTGCTCATGTCCTCTTTCAGTTTCCTTCTGTCGGTTGTTGCGACACCCACGTGATGATATGGGGTGGTAGTGCCATTGGTTGATGGCATACTAAACGTTCTTGAAAACTTCATTATTTTTTACTTTTTAATGGATAAGTTACTTACTTACTTACTAACTTACTTATCTTCACGCACAATCCCTGACGGGGTAGCCAGAGAGAACAGATCGCCAAGTGTCACGATCCTTACATACCTCTTTCGCTTCTTTCAGATTCATTATCTTCTTCATACATGCACGTCTAGGTATCCGAGTACTCTTGACCCTCCCCTCTTCGAGCAATTTGCTCACATGGTCTTCGAAAGTTAGTCCCGGTCTACCTCGACACCTTTTAATATTAACTTTCGCGCTATATATTTTCTTCACCATTCGGTCTTCACTCATTTGCTCAACGTGCCCAAACCATCGAAGCACGCCCTTATCAATTTTTGTGATAAGGTCATCTTTCAAACCTGCCATATTACGAATCTCTTCGTTTCGCTTTAGATCGGCCATGGTAACGCCGCACATTCTACGAAGAGATCGCATCTCCACTGCATTCAACTTGCTTTTATGCTTCTTCTGGCATACCCAGGTTTCGCTGCCATATAACAAAGTCGGTACCAACACTGCGTTATGTATTGCAAGGCGTGCACTTTTCACTACGCCTTGTCTTTTGACTAACGCAGTCAGGGCACCATTGACTTTGATCCCGGCAGCGACACGCCTGTCCACATCTAAATCACATCTTCCATCCCGGCTAAGAGCACTCCCCAAGTATACAACTTCATTTACCTGTTCTAGACATTCCTGATTTACCCATATTTCACATTTCGTTCTCTCTTCGTCCTCTCTTTTTCGATTTAATCGATAAGTTGGCAATAAGAAAACTTTCTTTTAGTAATAATCGAAATAAATAATCTTATAACTACGTGAAAACTATTAATTGAAATCTCCTCTGGCTATAGGTATTCATTTTTTATCATATAAGTGCAATATAAAGCTGGTAAAAGTGATTTAAGTTGAGTGGATCGCGATTTTTTGATTTGGTGACAAGAGAGCACAACACCTCTGCTTCGCGTACGATGTGTGCAAAAAAAGGAAATACGGACTTCAAAAAAAAACAATAAAATAGTTTCACATTCAAAAGTCAAGACTTTAAGTTGTCCACTCGTATACACTATTTAGCACCGATTTCAGAATGTGAAATTATTTTTTTAGTCGTTTGAAGTCGACTTTTACTTGTTATAAAGGTTAACTTTTTATAGGTTTACCTTAACTTTATGTGTCATGTTTGAAAAAACATAGTTTTATAAAATAGGAAAATAAAAAAAATATATCATAGCCCCCACCGTGTTGTAAATTTGAAAGTGTAAAAAATAAAGTTTTTCTGGAAACCATCAAAGCGCTTAAAATTTACAGTCCTATATTACTACCGTTAAAAGTATATATTATCTCCTTTATAACTAAAGGAATATTGAGCAGCTGTTATAATAATACAATTTGAGTTAAAGAAAGGAATAACATAATCTCTCTTTTTTGCACTGTTGAAATCGGAAAAAAAATTGTGTGTTTGGCAGGAATAGTAGACATTGCAAGGATATAGAACGAAGAGTGAATGCAAGAGACAGAGTGAGTACTCTTTAATCTTTTATTGGAAATCAGAATGTGTCAAAAAGGTACATGACAATTCACAATGCTGTGTTACTCTTGCGTTAATGTTGTGGTTATGGTGACAGTATCTTTGGCCGACGACCCCCCCCCCCCCCCTCCCGCCCGTAGTCTCTGCTTACCCCTCTGGTTTACAGGCTTGAGAGTTTATATATGTAAGTTAAAATCTTTACATAAAAATCATAAAAAACTTATGGTACTTGAATAAGCAACGATATAGAGGCTTTAATAAAAAAAAAGTATTGCGTATTAATAATAAATATAGTAGATAAATGAAATACGTGTACGGTCGCCAGAGCGGCTCAGCAGAAATATATTATGTATGATTGTGTATAATGCAAACAAGTTTATTAATTTCTGGTCGTGTTTTAAAGCAGAAAGGAACACAAAAGCAGCTTTCTCTTTGTATATCTCGTAAAAATAGGATACGCGAATATGTTTATTTTAGAGATGGGCTATATAAAACATTTTTACATACATTTTTCTTCGTTCCTTAAGTTCTATATTTATTAAAGATGGTAAAAATTACTTTGCATACATCCGTTACATAAAATAAAATGATGTGTCTTCCCTAGTTTGAAGAGCACCTTCCGCCCTCCCTCAATTGCGTGCACTATCCCCGTCACCACTAATCCCAGCACCACTACTCACAACATCACTAAACTAGGAAAGACACACCATTGACGACAATACGACACGTGTTCATTTGCGGTGGCTGACCGCTAAGTGAGCGGAGAGCCAAAAACAGCTGCTCCTGTTGCTGCCAATGGATTTCCGCAAAGTAATGCCTGATTCTATTAATTATTCTATATTTATGTATGTAAATTCTAAAGTACGCATGTTTTAATTTGTAAAGTATACAACGAATATTATTATAGAAATAAGATCGTTCATTTTACTATGTTCTTTCTACTTGTTTTTCCTTACCAGAGCAAAATAATCTACTACTGAAGTTGGACTGGACTAGACATATGATACTGCAGGCGCATAATTGATCATTGATTAATAATAATATATTTTATTTTAGTGATGATGTTTTTCTGATCAATTTCAACCGCAGCTACCAATATAGACCCGAAAACTATCAACTATTGTTATGCATAAATTTCTAGAAAGGCATTGTTTTGAACCCGTGAGGCAGTAGCAAAGTATTTTACTACAGTTGATCATTCTATTAAAAGAAGCCAAGCCATCCAATACAACAGTCCGCACTGGGCACCTTTGCGGTATAAAAGTTAATTAATTTAATACAGTATCTAATGAGCGTGGCATCTAACAGTAAATTGTTTCTGATAGAGAAAGTAACCATACATAAATGTCGCCACTACTGGGAATATTGCTCCCTTTAGTTCGTACGGATAAATAATGGGATTAGAAATGGCGGCTCATCGAGCCAGTACCGTCAACGTGCACACACACTGCTAATAACATCGTTATATTATTTGGTTAATTGAAAATTTTCTGTTAATGGGAAAATATTTGAAAAGAATTGTATACCCAAGTAGGTATTTTAATTTTAAAATGAGATATAACTAGCGATCCTTACTGGCTTCGCCTGGGTGGGATCTATTAATCTGGCGTTATTTAGACTTAATATAATCTTTAAGAACCATTTATTTTATCTTATAAATATTTATATTTTAATAAAACCTCTAGATAAAACGTCTAGAAAAATCCAGGTATTACTCTATATTTTTTTATAGGATAGGGTGACAAACGAGCACACAGTGCACCTGATGGTAAGTGGTTGCTGTGACCCATAGACATCGACATCTATCCTCAATAAAGAATCTTAATGCAGATGCGTTGTCACGCGTGAGGACTAAGATGGAATGCCTCTTCTCCAGTAAAAAGGGTCTCCGGTTCTCTACACTCACCATACGAAACACAGCAGTTTTAAGCTGCTATTTTACGCTGGTATTCTGTGAGAGCGTGGTCCTTCCCCGGTCGAGCCGACCCATTCGTGCTACAACTATACAACTAATATAGCTGCAGCATGGCTCTACCACGTATAAATTTGTACGTGAAGTTGTGTTACAATCAGATCAGCCAAGATTAGATCGGATAATCAGACAAATGAAAATTAAGAAAAAATATGAATATTTTATACAAAAATATTTACATAAAAAATCAACAACGATTATGAAAATACCTCTTACAATGCGTCCTAGCTCACAAATTAGCAAAACTGTTTTTTTGTAGTTAGTAGGGAATTTGTTATCATTGATTCTAATGACAAGTTGGACTGACGTACGAAACACGCTTATGGCAACCTATTTTTGGCAGTCTTTAGCTTTAACGGCAGGTGTGAGTATAGATAGCGACAGTGTGCGAGCAAGAGGTGAATAGAGGCGACGCTATTTTTAATCCCATTCGTTAACCAAATACCATGGTTAAATGCTACTACCATTATTATGGTAATGTCTTTTATGTTTCCGTTTGATTAAATAATTTTATATATTTAAATTTATGTTTACACTGTACGCTTGCAAGCAGATTAGATCGTTGTGAAAATCCACATTTCATAGAGAAGCGTAAGCTGGCGTATGAACGAATTTTATATCCAATTTATGTCAAAACAATTTCCCATGTACGTGACTGTCTGAGAATTACGATTGACTCAACGTAATAAATATCTCTCCTACGTACAAGTATACTAAATATATAAATCGTTTTTATTTACACAATACCTGTAGAACATATTTCGAGATTGGCATAGAAATTATGATAAACATTTAATCGTAGCTTTGTTAATATTTGTGTTAGTAGTTATTTTGTCTCCGGTCTCCAAGTTACAAGAGCTGGGGTTGGAAGTTCCTGTCATCCGCCGTACTCACCAGACCTAGCGCGTACAGACTTCTACTTTTTCCAGAATTTGAATAACTTTTTGGCAGGAAAAAAATTCAATACCCGAGAGGCAGTACAAGATGCCTTTGAAGAATTTGTTGCCTCCTGTCCAGCTGTTTTCTTCAAGAAGGGGATAAATATACTGCCACTGTCGAATGCATGGGTAAAAAATATAGAACAAAATTACGTTAACTTATTTAATAAACAACGGCAATTTCATAGGCAAAGAGCTAATATTAGGGAACTTATCTTGCCAATTATTTAATGCTATGAGCTGACGGACTGCTTTCGGGTGACCTTTATCGACATCTAAATACATTTTCAAACACATCATTTCTCTTGAAAGCTCCAATCCCGAAATATCGCAGTTAAGATCATGTGATAATTTTTCCTCCAACTTTGAGTATACTTTCTTCAAATTTTCATCGGTCCTTTTTTTTACAAGCTTTTATTTAACTTGCAATGTAACTATGTTCGGGTGGAATCTTGCAACTCAATTTTGAAGCAGATATCTTCAATCGATTGAGCTGAAATTTTGTATACACGTTAAGTTTGGATGACAATACATGGTTAGCTGCGTGACGTCATTCTAAATCCGACATGGCAGAACACCCAAGATGGAGGACTAGTTATTTTTAATGCACTCCTACAATATGGATATCAAATGAAAGGGCTTGCTAAGTGTAACTCGAAAAATAAAGAAATGTTACTCTAAATCCAATATGGCGGACTTATAAAGATGACGGACTAAGTTTTTTTATACTTTCCCATAATATGGGTGTAAAATGAAAGGGCTTGCTTAGTATAACTCGAAAAATAAAGTGACGTTACTCTAAATCCAATATGGCGGCCTTCTAAAGATGACGGACTAAGTTTTTTTATACTTTCCCACAATATGGGTGTAAAATGAAAGGGCTTGCTTAGTATAACTCGAAAAATAAAGTGACGTCACTATAAATCCAATATGGCGGCCTTCTAAAGATGACGGACTAAGTTTTTTATACTTTCCCACAATATGGGTGTCAAATGAAGAGAATAAGAATGCGAGTAAACCAAAAATTAGATGGTAATTATAAACTCGGTTGCTCCAATCCGTCTGAAATGTTGGTGTACTGGGGTTTTTCGAGTCTTCGAATATGATATTGAGGTCGAATTGCTCGAGTCTGTAGCATTGGTTGGTAAACTTTGACTTTGTAAAGGTCTGGTGAATGGTGGCATTGGACATATTACAGAAATCATTTGGTCCTGCTTCCAGAGAGCACAAATGCAAGATCCGTCATCCGTCCGTATATACTTCGGTAAAGATGGCGTTCAGCTAATTAAACCAAAGACTGTAAAATTTTAAGCAAAATATAGTCACGGCACTGCAGAAAGAAGAATGCTGCTAATTATATTATGTTGGGCTTGCACACAAAATGCAGGGTAGTACTGTCGACCATGCCATTGTATATGTTGGAATATGTCAGAAAATTCAAATAGAGGATCCCAATTTTGATCTCGGAAATACATCTAAATAGCGTTAATTGTTAAAAATAATAAAAGTGTGAGAGCGGATGTTCAACTTGCTCTCTTGCTTACGCAAATGATCATTATCGGTAATAAGACAACGTAACGCACTATACATTCAGTATAGTGAAATTACAGTTCGACCACACCGTAACACGTCTCCGTTACCATCACACACCAGTGTAATGTGAGGTACGTAATTACATGATAACACCAAAATATGTAAACCAAAAGCAACACTACTTATCTCAATGTAACACAGGGCAGCCTCTCAGCAACACCAATCCGCCTTGCCTACACTAGGAGAATTCCAACAACGAACAGAACCACGGTACATTATCTTAGCACTAGTAGAATGACCACACTCGTTGAATGACTTAAGCGAACTCTCTCGCGCACGGCACCTGCAATGAACTTTATACTGCACAAACAAGTGGGAGTTTCTCGATATACCCTCCTGTCCACCTCGATTCAAGTAATATTTTATAGACTCACCGACATATACTTAGGTTCGAAGCTCTTCGATGCTGGTCAAGCATACGTGGCCTTAAGTAGGGTAAAATCAATAGAAGGTCTCCTTATTGAAGAGCTACACTGTTCGAAATTAACCGACAAACGACCGCAACAATGATGCGTTGAATGAGATGATCAGACTGAAAAACCTGTCTAGCGATAACTAAAAAGTAAAAAATAAATTAAAAGTAAAAAAAACTTTTTAAAACAAGCTTTTAGTTAAATGCGCTAAAAAGAATAAAATAAATTTTTCCTTTAAATCTTTTACTATCAACTTATAATGTCATTACACAATTTATATGATATAAAAGCTTGTCGTGAGATTTACCTGAGTAGATAAACAGAATCTGATTGATTTTAATTTTTAAAATTTTCAAACTCAGTAAATACGAGTAAGTAGAAATGAGTAGAATCTTAAATCTCGCAACAAGCTTTATAAGCTAGTTTAAAAAATACTTTTAATTTATTACTAATTATAAGCCAAAGATTGACCACAATCCCACCTGGTGGTAAGTGGTGATGCAGCCCTAGATGGTAAATCGCACTGTCTTAGTGTAACAAAAGCCTATTAACTCTTGCCTTGAAGACGTCCAGATCGTGTTCGGACGGCAAGATAGACGCTTTGCAAATTATTCCACTCCTTTGCTGTACGCATTACAAATAGACGAAGCAAACCGTTTGTTTCTAATGTGTGAAATATCGACAACAAAGGGGTGAAGACTCGCCGATCGCCTGGTTGTCCGATGGTGGAAAGTAGAGGGAGGAATAAAAGCGTGTAATTCCTGTGCACATTCACCGAAATGCAAATGCAAATCCTATAGAATTATAATATATTCAAATCATAGAGGAAAAGTCTCATTAATTGTAAAAAGTTGTGTGAAGCGTCTCTATTGAGTTTACGGTGGTGTCTAACATTGGATAAAAAACATTTGTTCTGAATAACATTACTGGATCCGGGATATATTTATATTTTAATATTTTTCTTTATATATTTTAAATGTATCCGAATTCGGGATTTTCAAACCTTAAAAGTTCATAACTCCGAAAATATTAACTTTATTATAAAAAATGATAGAACCTTTTTTATTTGTATTTTATCACAAATACTTCTTTTTCTTTATGTATTTTTAGTGGGTCAAAAGTATCCGAATTCGGGATTTTTAAACCTTTGAAAATTCATAACTCCGAAAATATTAACTTTATTGTAAAAAATGATAGAACCTTTTTATTTGTATTTTATCACAAATACTTCTTTTTCTTTATGTATTTTAGTGGGTCAAAAGTATCCGAATTCGGGATTTTTAAACCTTTAAAAATTCATAACTCAGAAAATGTTAACTGTATCGTAAATAGTCATGGGTTTTTATAGAATAGAATAGAATAGAATAGAATAAGTCATTTATTGTGCTAGTTGTAGGTTTAAGAGATTTAACACTATAAAAATAATTAAGTATCACCACAACCTGCCTAGATAAGGCTTACAATATTATTAAAATCATGGAACTTAAAACATCATTTATTATATCAAAGAATATAAAAAAAATTGTCCCGTTTGAAAAAAACAATTCCTTGTAATTGAAAAAAAATTGGTTTAAACAATATGGACCCATGGCAACATGCATTTATTTAACTTCATCAGTAGGACAAGTTGAAGAGAATCGCATAAAAAATTGAGGTGGAATAGTATTGGTACTCATGCGCGCCGATTCCTCCTGGACTATAAGAACATTTTCTTCTTTTTTCGTTTGCAGATTCTTTCAAACTCCGGGTTTATTTCAACTTTTTCAGCTGTGTCTTTAGCTGCAATGAGAGCCTTTCTTAATCCTTCGTCTCTAGGTATATATATTCTTTCAAAAATTGTAGCATCTGATAAATCTATGCCCTCTGCTTGCATGGGTTTGCTGACAAGATTAACGTGGAATAAAACGTCGTACCAAATAACCAACGACAGCAAATACTCGGAACTTCTCCAAATTAGCTGCAAATGATTTAGCTTCCAAATTGCCACGGGATCTGTTGTGTCGATACTCTTCTTCCAAGACACTTTTTACTACGGCGTACTGATACCGTACTTCTTGCAAGCTTTTGACTCTACTTTTGCATCTTGTTTGATACACCTTCTTCAAAGTTAAGCTCTTCACATGTTTTGAAATAACTTCCCATCTTTTTCGTGAGTTTGAAAAAAAAAATACAAATAAGCGCAAGAGAATGCCGCGCTCGTCTCAACAATTAAGGTAACGTTACAAAAGGTTATTTATATGATTAAGGTAATTTTAAAATAACATGGAATCCTGATTTGTAAAAGTTCAATCTGACAATCTTCCGAAGAATTATGCTATTATAGTGGACGAATTTTACAGAAATAATGCTAATTATTCCAGTGCAGAAATACGTGGAGACAAAATAAACAGGTAAAGAATATATATATTAAATAGCTACTTAAGTGTAGCTATCGTTTTACATCATTATCAGTATGATACTTATTTCATTTTATAGGTAGTATACATGTACTTACTTACTAAATGAATTATGTATGAAATGTTTCGATTATTAAAAGATTAAGATACCGAACAGCGGGCTGTGGCTGGCTGTGGCTGGATGCGCATAGGACTGAAGTGAATAATGACGTCATTTTAAATGAGTTTGTAGAAACCGCTCCACTAAAATCGCAGTAACTTTATGAGTTTTAGTCACAACGAGATAAAGTTTTCATTGTAGGTAATTAGATCAGTTCTATATTTCTACATACTAAGTTAAATTCATGCAGAAAGCTCATTATTTGTTGATTGTTGTCTAATATCCATAATGTTTTACCCACACTGCGTACTTGCTTTCAATGTAAGTGTTCAGCAATTAATAGTTTATAGGCACTTTTTTGATTCTTAATCGAAGATAAATGCATTAGACCACAGTACCCACTTACCATTAGGTGGATTGTGTGCTCGTTTGATACTTTTATTTTAGTCATCATGTGGGGGAGGCCTTTGGTCAGCAGTGGACTTGTGAATGGCTGTGATGATGAATGATGATGATTATGATAGCTCATCTGTAGTACTTGGATAATTATTATATAACAGCTATTTATGGCGTTTTAATGTTTGGATAAATCATTAGTAAGATTAATGCGAGAAAGAATATTCGTTTAGTCTGACAGGAATTAGAATAGTTAGAAATTTATATACTTACACATATTAAGTATTTGGTTTAGTAATAAGTAAAAATCCATCAAGATGTTTGGTTGGACACAAGTTGCTCTTATTTTATTGTTTGCAAAGTCATTATTAGAGTTTACATTTTCTAAGGCTGTTACAACCATTTCTTACATTCCTTTTTATAGATCAAAGATTTATTTCGTTTACCTTATGCTTATAGAAAAGAGGTTTTAACCCAAGTTCAAAGTCAAAACTCTCATGGACGTCGAAATCTATTATTGTTCGCAAAAACGAAGCCTCTTTAATCAAGAACAGGCAAGGAATTTTGGGCTCGTTTTTAAAGCCGCGTTACGATTTTATTTACTATATAAAATAACATATAATAAAAGAATAGAACATCAATAATCAATAAATTCTATGCGATAATACCCGCTACAAATTCCGTCACTATCTGCTCGGCTAGACTTAAATTTATTCCATATGGCATTTCTTTTAACACCAGTAATGTTAAAACGCTTTTATTATCTATCTATCTATAAATCTATCTATCTATTTACCTATGTTACGGAATCTTTCTATGTAATTGTCACCAACTTGTCAACAATCGATTGATTTGAAAATTTAATAATTTTATCCTGATATCCTGATCTGGAACATTAGGATAAAATAAAATAATTATCAGGGTCATCACATCTCATTATCAATACAACACAAATCAAGTTTAAGTTTAAGTTTTTTTTTAAACTCTTATATTATTTATTTTATCCATTACTTTTTAGAGGGATAAAGCATTTTATTTTTTTTAAATGAATAAAGAATATACTGGCCATTGATAGTGAGTATACTGGATTTTTTCTTTCTTTTTTTTAAAAAACTACCAGTGTCACCATACTAGGATTTTCTCCTGTTTCGTGATGACAGTCTACATGTATAAATTGCACAAGGACAAATATCCAGATCTAGAGAGATTATTTGTAAGCTATACAAATACTTGCGCCTTATGGGGTTCGAACCAGCGGCCCACAGCGCTACAACTCTATACTAAGCTACTAATTATGTGAAATCTAATGCTTTTTAGCTCTAAGTAAATTTGTTTATGATCAGATGAGCAATAATCGAATACTGACATGTGAAATAATTAGTAGAAACATGATAATGATTTTGTTGTAAGTTTCTCTTTTGTGCAATAGCGTTTGTTGATTTTATTAAGAGGATTTTGTGTGATGAAATAAACTAGAATATACGACTAACTAAAACTAATGAAACTATACTTGTTTTTAATAAGGGTATAATACCTATTATGCGTTTTTAGTCGCAAGTAGAGAATAAAGTGGCCGCCATTTTGAAAACATTTGTTTATGGATCGATTGTTCTCAAAACCGATATCTGACAGTGTTTATGATCATGAAAAATGAATATGTTGTCAAAGTTTTTGAAAAATAATCGCCTTATTGATTTTTTTTGTTTCTGGATCGATTGCATTGCTACTTTTTTATTCTGACAACGATCAAGTAATCTGAGACGATAGGGACCATCAGGACTTGAGTTACTTTAGGCTATAGCTATTTATGTTTACTGTGGCTGAGTTAAGCCGGTCGAGTGGGACAAGGATTACAATGTAAGACAGCTTAATAAATAACCAGTTTTCATGGTTTTGTTCATTTTAATTTTGGTATATAACTAACAATTTTCTTTTTCTTGTTTTGAACTAGGTTTTTAAAAGCCTAATTATTATTAATTCACATTAAGAACTTAAAGCTTGTGTACGAAATATTAGCGTAAAACTTATACTACTGTACAACTACATATCATCATTCAATACTAAGCTTATGCTGTAAGTGTTTTATTCGCGAAAATTAGGCTTTTGTATGGAATAACAGTGGTAGAGCCACGCGGCAGCTTTTGCTGTCGCACGGATGGGCCGGCTCGAACCGGGGTGGTACCACGACCTCACAGAATACCAGCGTGAAGTAGAGGTTTACCTCTGCGTTTCACTTGGTGAGTGCAGGTGGCCGGAGGCCCTTTTTACTGGAAATGAGGCATTCCATCTTAGTCCTCACGGGTGACAACGCATCTGCATTTTGATTCGCAAACGAGGATAGATGTAGATGTCTATGGGCCGCAGCAACCACTTACCATCAGGTGGACTGTGTGCTCGGTGAGTGCAGGTGGCCGGAGGCCCCTTTTACTGGAAATGAGGCATTCCATCTTAGTCCTCACGGGTGACAACGCATCTGCATTTTGATTCGCAAACGAGGATAGATGTAGATGTCTATCGGCCGCAGCAACCACTTACCATCAGGTGGACTGTGTGCTCGTTTGTCACCCTTATCCTATAAAAAAAAATAAAAAAAAATAAGCGAATACGAGGTAAACAAAGGATGCACTTGGAATATGTTCAAATTTAATGAAACTTTTTTATATTTATGAAATAGTCTTAAATTATATCGCATTTTACAGCTTACAATACACTAAATACACTAAAATAATATATACTTTTAATAAATATATAATCAATACTTGAATTGTCTACTTTTGATTATATCAATACTTGAACAAGAACAAGTAGAAACAACAAACCTAAACAAGTCTAAAATAACAATACGTAGTGGTTATGTCCTCATTGATGACAACTGACAACCAAGTGATGACGGCACGGCATTACTACTACGCGTACTGCTACGTTGCGAGTATGATATATTATTGGCAGGGTTCTTAAATGTGGCTGTAATTTCTATAATAGAAATGTAAAATAACGGTAAATAAAAGTAATTCACTTTATTTGGGTGAGTAAATATCAATAGTAAGAAAAAATAAATAAATTTAAGATCCAAACAAAAACTAAAGTTCTGTTTAATATAAACGATAGGATGTTTTCAACGTTGCGTTATACACGTAATGGCGTACATGCAATCAGGGGTTTAAGGGAGAATGAGAATATTTAAATTTTTCTCCAAATGCTTCTTGCTGGCTGATCTCTAGATCTGAATAATTGAAAGTATGGGAACCCAATTTTACTAACACGTATCCAAACAAAAATTAAGTACATATAAAAACAGAAGATAACAACGATGACGAAGTTGGAAAATATTCTTTACATTTGTTGAGACTAACCTTGAGCTAAGGTTTTGAATAGTATCTTCAGAATATTCGTGCAACGTAGAAATTATTGATTGTAGGTGTAAATGTGTTATAACTGATTCGACAGCTTTTCATATTACACTGGGTGCGGGAAAGCCACGATGAATAAGTGTTTATATATTAGCGTGAATGGGCTATTCATGTTTGATGTAAAATATTTATCTTCTTTTCATTTTTATGATATTAAGCCATGTTACTGCTTATAAAAAATCCTATATACTTCCATGTATCACCTCTTTTATATCAAATTGTATTTTATTATATTCATGCGAAATCGCAGGGCCCAGGCCGACTTTTAACTATGCCTCGGGTCCTGAGTTCGAATCATAGCACGAGTCAACAGTTGTGTAAAATCATTGAGTTAATACGCCACGTATATATTAGGACGGGTGAATCAATGGTATATTAATATATTTTGCGCAGATGGGAGCTTCTGATTATGCAGAAGTTATCGTCACGAAACAGTCCAGGATATTACCACCATAAGATGAGCATGTTGAACAAGTACTAATACATGAAATTAATTTTATATTTGAGATTTTTACGGCTACTTGAGCCAGTAGACCGTTGGCAATACTATTTCTAGGCGCCTGATGTGACCTCTAGATACATCGTATCTAGAGGTCACATCACAATTGGAGCACTTGTTTCACCGTTTTCACGAATAGTTCACATACGCAGACATTTAATTTACAAAATTGCACCTGATTTAGATATCAAAATCCACTTCTAACCATTATTTAACATTAATACAGCAGCATCAATCCGCCGCCGCGCCGGTCAAGTTCCCACCAAAAACTTCAGATCAAAACCACAAAGGCACAGAACGTACAGACTATTTAAAAAAAAGGAACATTAAAATCACCGAAAATTTACAGCTCATTCAATCAGTCTGATGGCATATAATAATTGATGGCAACATTTAAAAATTCCTTGGTGATAATTTCTCCCATCGACTGTTTGACTAAAGACCGTTATGTGTTTGACATTAGCAGTATAAACGTTAACAAATAATAAAATAAGTAGGCTTGGACAAAGTATCATACTGGACAGAGTCTTTTGGTTTTCAGCGTGTTCGTTATTTTGTCATTAGTCAGTTGTATGCATACCACATTAGTGTGCACAACTAGAGAAGTAGCTATGATGTTAGGTAGGTTACCTATTAAATAATGCTAAAAAGTATTAAATGCGTTTTATTTGAGAATCGACAATTTAATATTTTTTACACGTAAAATTAAATACATATACAATTCAATCAAAACATGTAACATAGTAGAGTATTGTCTAATTTAAACCTGAACGCGCCTCCATTGTATTTTTTTAGATTTTATCACATTTAACTATTTTAAAAAAAATAATAAGATCTATTAAAACACAAAAAAGGGCGCGCTGATTTAGTATTTAAAAAAGATTATACGCTAAATGTGACAAATTATATTAAAAATACATAAGAGGCGTGTGCAGTTTTTAATTAGTTGATCTCTACCGTAATCGACTAACTAACTGACAGACAAAGCACAACCTAAACCGGTGGGCCTAGAGATTTGAAATCTAGAGGAAACATTCCTTGAATGTCCTACAGGTGCACTAAGAAGGGATTTCAAGAAATTCCCACTGGTATGTGATCCATGTAGGTTACACAACGACCCAGAGCTAGTATATATAAGTGAAATATTTAACGAGAGATTGTTATTGACGCGAAATATATAATCTTAACTTAAGTCTTTGTGGAGGTACTACACGGACGTTGGGGTGGATTATTTTGAGCTGACTTTTGACGAAAAATATTTTAATATTTCTTTAACAAATAAATTATATTTTTTAGATATATAACATTGTTAGGTAGTAAATAAGTAAAAAGTAGACTCTTAATAAAAAGTGAAAGTTGACTTCAAAAAACTAAAAGGATCAAAATAATTGTCACATAATGGGTTCAGAAGTCGGTGCCAACACATAAGGTTTCAGAAGTAGAGACTTCTGAAGCCATTATGTAGAACTATTTTATCCTTGTTGGTACTTTGAGCTCAGCTTTTTATTAAAACTCTGTTTTTGACTCTTTTGTCGTCTAAATAGTTAAGTTAAAATTTTCGTTCCCTATTTTTGCACCTTAAGGTGTAAGGAATTTTTTCTCCATATTTCGTGAAACTATCCTTGAAGTATAACTTATTTGTAAAAAAAATATTATTAAAATCGGTAACATACTTACAAAAAAAACATGCACTTTAATTGAAATTGTCTTCCGTTTTGAAGTCGGTTAATAAAAAACTTTGTTACGTAATAGTTATATTTGTTGTGTGAAATTTGCGACAATCATAAAAAAACATAAAAATCAACAATATTTGCTTTCCCTCACATAATCTCACTATACTAGGCTTAAATTTATTTCTTTTTTTACGGAAATATACGTGCGTTAGTAAATATGAAAAACTTTCTCAGCACATTATCCGTGCCAGAAAAACTTCAGCATTCCAATTCAGACATCACAGATTTAGCTTCTGCTGTCATACCTGGCAGTTGTTTAATTATATTTCCAACTTTGATTTGCATATTCTGCCAAAAAGTTGCTTAATCTCTAGTTTTATCTTTATATACGTAATGAAAGTGGCTTGAAGAACTTTCTAAATCTAGTTTTAGATGTTCTCGCTGCGGAACTGAAATACTGTCAAACCGTATTTGACTTAGAATTGTAAACAGTGCGGGTTTTTGTTGTCATCACTATTTGAGGTAAGAGACTGAATGGATGAATTGCACTGATTAGTTATCATAATGATGCTACTGCTCATGTCCTCTTTCAGTTTCCTTCTGTCGGTTGTTGCGACACCCACGTGATGATATGGGGTGGTAGATATTCTTACACTGCCATTGGTTGATGGCATACTAAACGTTCTTGAAAACTTCATTATTTTTTACTTTTTAATGGATAAGTTACTTACTTACTTACTTACTTATCTTCACGCACAATCCCTGACGGGGTAGCCAGAGAGAACAGATCGCCAAGTGTCACGATCCTTACATACCTCTGTCGCTTCTTTCAGATTCATTATCTTCTTCATACATGCACGTCTAGGTATCCGAGTACTCTTGACCCTCCCCTCTTCGAGCAATTTGCTCACATGGTCTTCGAAAGTTAGTCCCGGTCTACCTCGACACCTTTTAATATTAACTTTCGCGCTATATATTTTCTTCACCATTCGGTCTTCACTCATTTGCTCAACGTGCCCAAACCATCGAAGCACGCCCTTATCAATTTTTGTGATAAGGTCATCTTTCAAACCTGCCATATTACGAATCTCTTCGTTTCGCTTTAGATCGGCCATGGTAACGCCGCACATTCTACGAAGAGATCGCATCTCCACTGCATTCAACTTGCTTTTATGCTTCTTATGGCATACCCAGGTTTCGCTGCCATATAACAAAGTCGGTACCAACACTGCGTTATGTATTGCAAGGCGTGCACTTTTCACTACGCCTTGTCTTTTGACTAACGCAGTCAGGGCACCATTGACTTTGTTCCCGGCAGCGACACGCCTGTCCACATCTAAATCACATCTTCCATCCCGGCTAAAAGCACTCCCCAAGTATACAACTTCATTTACCTGTTCTAGACATTCCTGATTTACCCATATTTCACATTTCGTTCTCTCTTCGTCCTCTCTTTTTCGATTTAATCGATAAGTTGGCAATAAGAAAACTTTCTTTTAGTAATAATCGAAATAAATAATCTTATAACTACGTGAAAACTATTAATTGAAATCTCCTCTGGCTATTGGTATTCATTTTTTATCATATAAGTGCAATATAAAGCTGGTAAAAGTGATTTAAGTTGAGTGGATCGCGATTTTTTGATTTGGTGACAAGAGAGCACAACACCTCCGCTTCGCGTACGATGTGTGCAAAAAAAGGAAATACGGACTTCAAAAAAAAAATAGTTTCACATTCAGAAGTCGAGACTTTAAGTTGTCCACTCGTATACACTATTTAGCACCGATTTCAGAATGTGAAATTATTTTTTTAGTCGTTTGAAGTCGGCTTTTACTTGTTATAAAGGTTAACTTTTTATAGGTTTACCTTAACTTTATGCGTCATGTTTGAAAAAACATAGTTTTATAAAATAGGAAAATAAAAAATAATTATCATAGCCCCCACCGTGTTGTAAATTTGAAAGTGTAAAAAGTAAAGATTTTCTGGAAACCATCAAAGCGTTTAAAATTTACAGTCCTATATTACTACCGTTAAAAGTATATATTTCAAGAACTAGAAAGGGCTCTTTAATCTTTTATTGGAAATCAATGTGTCAAAAAGGTACATGGCAATTCACAATGCTGTGTTACTCTTGCGTTAATGTTGTGTTATGGTGAAAGTATCTTTGGCCGACGCTTACCCCTCTGGGTTACAGGCTTGAGAGTTTATATATGTAAGTTAAAACCTTTACATAAAAATCATAAAGAACTTATGGTACTTGAATAAGCAACGATATAATAGAGGCTTTAATAAAAAAAAAGTATTGCGTATTAATAATAAATATAGTAGATAAATGAAATACATGTACGGTCGCCAGAGCGGCTCAGCAGAAATATATTATGTATGATTGTGTATAATGCAAACAAGTTTATTAATTGCTGGACGTGTTTCGAAGCAGAAAGGAACACAAAAGCAGCTTTCTCTTTGTATATCTCGTAAAAATAGGATACGCGAATATGTTTATTTTAGAGATTGCCTATATAAAACATTTTTTACATACATTTTTCTTCGTTCCTTAAGTTCTATATTTATTAAAGATGGTAAAAATTATTTTGCATACATCCGTTACATAAAATAAAATGATGTGTCTTCCCTAGTTTGAAGAGCACCTTCCGCCCTCCCTCAATTGCGTGCACTATCCCCGTCACCACTAATCCCAGCACCACTACTCACAACAACACTAAACTAGGAAAGACACACCACTGACGACAATACGACACGTTTTCATTTGCAGTAATGTTGCCCAAAATCGGTCTTGGTCTTGCAGTCTTGATCTTGTTCTTGCATTTTTGCAAGACCAAGACCAAGAACAAGACCGCCTAATTTTAGCAAGACCAAGACCAAGACTGACCGTGCAAGATTTGAGCAAGAACAAGACTAAGCCTGCGAGACTCTTGCGTCTTGCAGTTAGGAATGAGTGTCGTTTCAGGGAGTATACTATTATATAGGAGTATAATATTACGCTTAGGGAGTCTATGAGACGCAAAAAATATATAAAAAAAAATTGGAAAATTGGACTTATGCGCATTACGAACAATACCATAAACATACATAGCGGATGAAAATATCCATTAAAAGAAAAAAAACAGTGCGTCCCTAGTTTTGACCATCGGCATTTTGATAGTGCGCGGCGTCTTGTTGTCGGACATCAAAGGTCGAATACTGACCTGTCAAAGAAATTTTGCAGCTATTCGGAAGTACAAGGTCAAGATACACGCGCCGGCGGCTTCTATTGATATCACATTCAATCGTCGCCGCCGCGCCGCACGCACTACATTTGACACTTACATTTGAGTTTAGGCTATCAGTAAGTTAAATATTTGATTCTTAAAATTATTGTAATCTTGATTCACATCTTTTAAACACACCGTCTTTGAATTATGTTTTCGTATTGCCTCTTAGTTTTAGCAGTTTGTTATTATTTACAATTACAATTCAAATGTTATGCAAATTCATAACATTTTGTAACGAATATTGCCTATTGATATTGTATCGTAATCAATAAACAAAATTGTTCAGAGTCGAAAGTCCAATGGTTGAAAAATGTGATTGAAAGATGCGATCAACTGTTTACTAGACTTAAATAAACAACTCGATGGTCGGAGTACGAACATCAGTTAGTTTTCATAGGTAGGTATATCTTTAACATAAACAAATGTGTATTTGTATTGTCGGCTTTTTACGGCACTAATACCTACCTACAGTTGTGACAAGCGGCGGCGGCGTTAACTCGTCTCGAACGCGAGCGAATAGGTACCTACTGTGATAGAAAGACCCTCAAAACCTATACCTACGTGAGCGACTGCGTGCGTTCGTGGATTTATACTGTGACCACAACATTGTTCCGGAATTAGTATAACTAATTTAATAAATAATCAATGCATAAACATGTTTAATTAAAAAGTCAGTGTATGTATAATGATCATAACATAATATACTAATTGGGGTGTCTGAGGGTGTGCGTTAATTACGTTACATATTGTATAATGCGTTCTTGGGTAGAGATATACGCTTTTATAATAAGATTCCAAAAGAAATGTTAGATCTTTCACCTTTTCAATTTAAGTCAGACAAAAATGCTTGGAACTGACCTCTCGTACTACACAGGACTAACTAGAAATTTCTAAACCGATTTGGTATCTATATATACATTTGACATTTTATGTTTGACTTATCGCTTTACATAATTATAGTACTATTGTAAAAATATTTTGAAAAGAGCAACTACTGAGTTTCTTACTTTCTTCCATGACTCTTCTCAGTAGAATCAGAACCCCTGGACATGGAAAAGAAAAAATTGGGAAAAACAATGATTATATTATGACTATTCAAAAGTATATTTTTAATGCCTACTTGAATAAAACATATTTGAATTTTGAATTTCTAACGAGTAAAGGCAAATTTAATGTAATTAACGTAGATTAATTCAATCACGAACATAATATACACAATTTTATTTACATATTTACATTTCATTTTAACGTAGGCACACTATACCTATCTGTCAACGCATCTACTTTATTAATCTTCTGAACAATCTTTATTTTTATGAAAGAATGCCGAACTTTCCTTTGTCGGTCTTTTGGCGTGTACTTACAAATAGTAGTATTTATTTTAATTCCAGTCATTCCCAGTTGAGCTTTGCTTCGAGTCTAATGTATTAATTGTTTTTACTCTAATCCTTGTTGTTCTCGGAGTGATAAGTTTACAATTTGACATGAGTGACGAAGACGAAGAGTCGAATAGTTCTAGTCGGAGTAGTGAGAGTTGGAGTTTTAGATCTAAAAGACCTAAAAGCAAATTTGATGAGTTTTTCGACATAATTCATGCATCCCAAATTGCTTTGTGTAAATTATGCCAACATAAAAAGGTTTGAATAAAAATGAAAAACAGAAACACTTCAGGCTTAAGGAATCATCTAATATCTTCCACAAAAAGGAATCACAAATATTTCTTCCTGAAAAACTAAAATTAAGTGGAGATATAACAAGCTTTTTAATAATCACCGGAAAAAGTGGACAGGTAAGAAAAAATATACTTATCACACAAATTACATAACACATATTATATTATGTAACAGTGGTAACAGTGGTAGAGCCACGCGGCAGCTTTTGCTGTCGCACGGATGGGCTGGCTCGAACCGGGGTGGTACCACGACCTCACAGAATACCAGCGTGAAGTAGAGGTTTACCTCTGCGTTTCGCTTGGCGAGTGCAGGTGGCCGGAGGCCCTTTTTACTGGAAATGAGGCATTCCATCTTAGTCCTCACGGGTGACAACGCATCTGCATTTTGATTCGCAAACGAGGATAGATGTAGATGCATAGACATCTACATCTATCCTCCGTTTTAATTTAAATTAAATTACATAACAGTACACAACAGCCTTTTTTTTTTTTTTTTTTTTTTTTTTTTTTTTTTTTTTTGCGGATGGAAAATCATCAAATGACGCCTTTCGCTCTGGGTGGAGCGGAAGGGAGTGTCAGACTTTTACTGACTAAAAACCATCCGTGTTCCTTCAGTGCCCTTACGTTCCGGAGCCGCGGTATCTCTTTCGAACAGCCCGCAGCCCCGGCAGGCGTCGGCCCTTGCGGGCCCCTTCACGATGCTGACAGCTCTTTGAGGCGCGCGTGGAACAAAACGCGCCGTCGACACGGTCTGTCGTCGTTAGACGGACGGACAGCGAGCTACCCATTGCCCGCCATCCACAGGCCCGCGCCTACGGTGGCCGGGGGCCACGACGTAGCCCCCGACGCCCGGGGCGTCTCCCGCGGCGGCCGGGAAGGAAAGCTGCTGCTCTCTCCTTCTCCCGCTCCGCCACCTCCTTCGCTAGCATCACTGCTTCGCAGAAGGTGGTGACAGCATCCCATTCCGTCTCGCTCCGGACCATGGCTTCGACCAGGGCCGGACGCGAGAGGTCGCCGCCGCCTATCGCCGCTACGAGGACACGGCGGTGCTCCGCCCAAGCAGGGCACACCTCCACGGTGTGCTCCACCGTGTCCTCCGGTCGCTCCTCGCAGTGGGAGCACCCGGGCGTTTCCTCCCGCCCGATTCGGTGCAGGAACCTCCCGAACACACCGTGTCCGGTGAGGACCTGCGTCAGGCGGAAGGTGAGGACGCCGTGGCGTCTCTCAAGCCACTCCTCAAAGAGGGGTCTTATCGCCGCTATAGTGGCGTGCCCAGCACGGGGTTGCGACAGTCGCTCTCTCCATGTCGCCATGAGATCATGCCGGAAGTCTGTCCGCTGCGCGACAACTTGCCGCGGCAGCGGGGTTTCCCCCCGGCATAGTGCCTCCGCGCGCCATTCGTGTAGGCGCGCGAGGACTATCGCCTCCAGATCCCATGGCGGCAATCCGGCAAGGAGGCTCGCCGCCTCGCGGGAGATCGTGCGGTAGCCGCGAACCATCTTTACGGCAACCACCCTTTGGGGCGCGTTTAGGTGGTGGACGGCAAGCCGCGCCAAACCACGCGCCCACACCGGGGCCCCATAAAGGGCCATGGACCTCACGATCCCCGCGTAGAGCCTCCGGCAGGAGGCGTTTGGCCCCCCCAGGTTCGGCAGGAGCCGCCTGAAGGCAGCCCCGGTCCGTTCCAGTTTGGGAGCCAAACGTCGGAAGTGCTCAACGAAGTTCCATCGGCCGTCGAGGACGAGTCCTAGGTACTTCAACGTCGACTCGACGCCGATTGATACCCCTCCTACCATCACTGAGGATCCCGGTGGTGGCCTGTTCCGAGGACCATGGAAGTGCATGGCCTCGGACTTGTGCAGAGCCACCTCGAGACCCAGTTGCCGGATCCTCTCAACGACTATCGCAACCCCGCGTGTCATAGTTTCCGCCGCCGCCTCGTACGACCCCCCTTGTGCCAGTACCAGCGTGTCGTCAGCGTAGCAAACTACGCTGACGCCGGTAGGGAGGTCGGCGCGCAGCACCCAGTCGTAACCGATGTTCCACAGGGGCGGCCCCAGAACCGAACCCTGTGGGACACCGCACGACATCTCTCGCCGGTTCCACTTACCGTTTCGACCGGGGTAGATGACGGCCCTGTCCGTCAGATAGTCCCCGACTATACGACGGAGATAGGTCGGCACCCGGTGATACCGGAGTGCCTCCCTAATGCAGCTCCAGGGCATGGAGTTGAAGGCGTTGGCGATGTCGAGAGACACCGCCAAGACAACCCCCCCCCCCCTGGCCACTGCATCCCCCGTCGTGAGGGCTCTCACGCGCATGATGGCGTCCACCGTAGAGCGCCTCTTGCGGAAACCAAACTGGTGTTCCGCAAGATCCGGCCCCGTCCCCGCAAGGTGCTCGGCGAGGCGGTTTGCAATTACTCTTTCAAAGAGCTTGCCCACCTCGTCGAGCAGCACCACGGGCCGGTATGCGGACGGAGAGTCCGCAGGGCGCCCCGGCTTCCGAATGAGGACCAGCTTCCCCGTCTTCCAACGAAGCGGGAATTGGCCTCTCTCCAAGCATGCGCTTAGGAGCCCCTCCAGTCGGGGCCCGAGAGCCTCCGAGGCCAGGACCCAGGCTTTGCCAGGCAAGCCATCGGGTCCTGGGGCGGTATTCCTGGCCTTGAGCCTACGTACCGCCACTCTCACGTCTACCCCGGTCCCTTCCGGGATGTCGTCGTCGTCGTCCTGGTGGTCCGCTTCCGGCACCGCAGGTGGCGGAGCCATAGGCGGGGGCGGATGTTCCCCGCGCTCAGGGAACAGAGCGCTCACCACATCCTCCACGAGCTGAGGCCGGAGACTCTGCGTCAGCGGGGGGGCCCAGGTGCGGAGTTTATCCCGCACCATCTTGTAAGGGCGCCCCCACGGATCTCTATCGAGAGTCTCCAGCATCTCCTCACGGGCCCGATCCCGGGCCCGCAGGACAGCCTCCCGGAGGGCGGTCTTCGCCGCTCTGTATCCCTCGTACAGCTCCGCCTCAATGGCTGCCGCATTCGGTGTACGAATGCGGAGCCTGCGATGCCTGGCGTACAGGTGCCGCGCGGCGACACACGCCTCGCGCAGAGACGTCAGCTCACGCGACCACCAATACACCTGACGCCGGGCGCATCCTGGCCGGACGCGGGGCATTGCCACGTCACATATCTCGGACATGGCCTCCTGGAACCACCCTGCCTCATCATTGACGTCGGCAGGCCTGTCCGGTGATGACACCCAGGCCTGCACGATCGAGGCTTCCAGGAGGAGCTCCCGGTCCAGCTGCTTCAGCGCCCAACGCGGACCACTCGGGGCCTGTAGGACTGGCGCGCTCGAGGGCTGGGTGGAGACGTCAAACCGGATGTACCGGTGGTCGGAGTAGGTCTCCACCCCCTCCATGACACGCCAGTCTATGGCACACGGCGACAGAGCGGGGCTAGCGAACGAAATGTCCACCACCGAATCGCCCCGCATCCGCACACACGTGGGGACAGAACCCCGATTTAGGACGACCAGGCCTGTCTCCAGAGCCCAGTCTTCCACCATCCTACCCCGCACATCTGTACGACGAGAACCCCAAGCCAAGTTCTTGGCATTGAAGTCCCCGAGGACAAGTACGGGGAGGGGATAACTTCCGACGACGACTGCTCTCAGCTCTGCAAGAGAGTTGTGAAACTCGGCGAGAGATCGGTTCGGGGAGAAGTACACCCCCACAACGACGAACTCCCCGAACCGTGCTGCTACGCACCCCTGACCCCTCCTGACACCTTCAAGGGTCGGGGTACCGGCGGCGGCTGAAGAAATGATGGCCACTGAGCCGTTAAGGTCCGCCACCCAGTCCTCCCTAGGCCAGACAAAATACGGCTCAGCGACCACAGCGATGTTAATCGACCACTGCGCCATGCTCTGGAGCAACAGATCCTGAGCGCAGGCGCAGTGGTTGATATTCGCCTGGAGGAAGCTTAATGGGGCCGTTATAGGCATTCCATTTCAGCTTCCTCCACGGGGCGCCTCTCTGCGGGCGTCGGTGTCGCGGCGGCGGCGGCAGCGACAGTGACAGCGGCGGCGGCGGCAGTCGCGACTGCGGCGGTGGCCACAGAGGCGGTGGCGGCGGAGGGCCCTCCCCTACCCGCGGCCTTGGCCTTGGCGGGTGGCACGCAGGCCTTGCTTCCGGCCCGGTGATCGGCTGGCTTGCCGGCCGCCGCACATGCATCACAGTGCGGCGTGGCGCAGCAGGTCGCCGATATGTGTCCGGGCTGACAGCAGCGGAAGCAAAAGCCACTGCGGTCAACCTCCGAGGCGCATTTCACAGATACGTGGTGCCCCACGAGACAGCGGTAGCACCTCAGAGGTCTGGGCTCCAGCAGCTTAACCTGCGCTGAGACCCAGCCCACCAGAAGCCTTCGGCCCTCCACTATGGTTTTGGCCGCCGTAACAGGGCAGCACACCGTGGCGGCATGCATACCCTGTTGGTCCGGGCGTATGGCGCCTGACCTGACCTGGTCAGTAGTGCACCCCCCGGACCTGGCGACGGCGGCCACCAACTCCTCCTCCGATACCGAGTCGTCCAGACCCATGATGCGCAGGTCTGCGCATCTGACGGGCCTGGACACTCGGGCCTCGTCCGCGTCCAGGGACGCTCTGAGCTTCGCAGCCAGAGCGTCCGCGGTCGCGCCACTGGATTCCCCGGGGATCTCCAGCATACGGGCCCCCGTCTGGGTGACTTTGAGCCGGAGGCCCCCGGTGATCCCGAGCTCCCCGAGATCGACCGCCTCTTTCGCCTTCGCGAGCAGATCGCGGTAGGTAACGCCCTTCTTTTCCGCGTCCGGCTGTAGTGTAATCACTACAGCTGCGGTCTTCGGGGCGCGGAGCCTAGCCGCGATCTTGCGCGCCCTGAACTGGCGCTGCCGCTCCTGCTCTTTGGCCTTTTTGGCTGCCTTCTTCCCCTTATTTTTGTCCCCGACCACCTGCCAACCGGCTTCAGCCGTGGGAGGTGTAGGGAGCTGAGGGGGCGGTGGCGGCGGCGGCAGCTGGCTTGCCGCTGGCGCTGGCACATTCGCCGCAGGCACTGGGGCTGGCGCAGCCACCACCTGTGCTGCCGCTTTGCCCTTTTTTGCTTTCGCCTTGCCTCTCTTTCCCGTTGCCGGCTTAGCCGGAGCCGGTTCAGCCGGTACCGGTTTTGCCGGAGCCGGCTTTTCAGGGGGAGGAGGGGCAACTGCAGCCCCGCCCGAAGGCTGGCTGGACGGCCCCGGCCTGGATGCGGCAGCTGTGGCCGCCGCGTACGAGACCGTTGCCGGCCTCGCCGCCGTCTTGTTTGCCCCTAGGGGGGGGCGCAGGACGATGCCCTCCAGCACGGAGAACCGGTGCTGGAAGGCAGCCAGCTCCTGCCGGACCAGGTTCAGAACCTGGTTCTCCACCGGCACGGGCTGGCTTGGGCGCTGCGTCTGGGGCGCCGCGCGAGAGGCAGGCTCACGTAGACAGGCCAGGTCTGCGCGGAGCTTCTCGTTCTCCTTCTGGAGAGTCTCCATGGCGGACGTCAGGCGGGCCACGACCGCCCGCAGCTCCGCTACCTCGTTTGCATTAGGCTCGGCCCCAACAAAGTTGGCCTCCGCAGCCGCCATGATGGAGGCGGAGGCCGCGGGAATGGCCTTTAACTTTGAGGAGGCCTTTTGCTTGTGGGCCACGACCTTGATCGCGGCCTCCACCTCCTTTACAAATCTGGCCTTACGCTCCACCTCGGAGCCGCCAGTCACATCCGTCTCTTCGCCTGATACCCGAGCCGTATCGCCCGGGTGGCGCCCCTCCTCGGCATGCTTTGCCGCTTGTTCGGCCCTCTGATTGTCAGAGGGCCCCCTCTCCTTGCCTCTCAGCCCGCCCCGCCTGTTGGTGGGGATTTTCCGGGCCGAAGCCTCCTCTTCACCGGCTGACGACCCCTGGTCGCCATCTCGCCTGGACCGCTTGCGGAAGAAGAACTTACTAGTCTCCGCGGTCCCAGGCTCCACGCGTCGGGAGCTCTCTGAGCCTCCCACGCTGCTCGATGCGGCGTCGGACTCTGTCCCCGCATCGTTCCTCCTCTCCTCTACGTTGCCGTTGCCGGCGGTTTTGGTTTTTTGGTACACAACAGCCTAAGGGAGTGAAATGGGAGTTGGAAGTTTGTATGAAAGTCCTACGTTTTTGAAGTTAGAGACACGAAAATCGGCATTAAAGTTATAAGTTTTCAATAATAAAATCCTTAATAAGCTGTTTTACGAAATCCTAACCTTAAGGGGGTGAAATAGGGGTAAAATGGTTACATGCAAGTCCTATATTTTTAAAGTAATCTATACTTTAAAAATATAGGACTGATGACTGGATGAAGATCGACATTTACTTTGTTAGTTTTAAATAATAAATACTTGCATAGTTAAGCTTTACCTATATAGCCTCTTTATACTTAGGTAGGACTTTTGCAGCGGGAAAACTTCAAAATCTCATAGGAATCAGAAATTGTACGCGGACGAAGTCGCGGGCGGCCGCTAGTTTTTTTATTTATAGGATAAGGGTGACAAATGAGCACACAGTCCACCTGATGGAAAGTGGTTGCTGTGACCCATAGACATCGACATCTATCCTCAATAAAGAATCATAATGCAGATGCGTTGTCACCCGTGAGGACTAAGATGGAATGCCTCTTCTCCAGTAAAAAGGGTCTCCGGTTTTCTACACTCACCATACGAAACACAGCAGTTTTAAGCTGCTATTTTACGCTGGTATTCGGTGAGAGCGTGGTCCTTCCCCGGTCGAGCCGACCCATTCGTGCTACAACTATACAATTAATATAGTTGCAGCATAGCTCTACCACGTATAAAGAAGGTGGGCCAAATGGTACCAGATGATGAAACGATGGTGTCACTATATGAAATATTTATGAAAAATATCCTTATTTTTTAAGGTCTTAAAAACACAAAAAATACCTCTCAAAGTAACCACAAAAAAAAGTTATCCTTTTTTTTTGTTTTTTTTTATAGAATAGGGGGCAAACGAGCATGCGGCTCACCTGATGGTAAGTGACTACCGCCGCCCATGAACAACCGCAACACCAGGGGAATTGCAGATGCGTTGCCGACCTTTTAGAAAGGTGTAAGCTCTTTTCTTGAAGGTTACTAAGTCGTATCGGTCTGGAAAATTCGCTGGTGGTAATTGATTCCACAAGGAAGTCGTGCGAGGGAGAAAACTTCTTCTAAATCGCACAGTCGTGGACCGCCAATCATCCAGATGGTATGGATGGTAACGCGAGTTTTGTCGCGATGTGCGATGGTGAAATTGAGCGGCTGGAATTAGTCCGAACAATTCTTCAGAGCACTCCCCGTGATAAATGCGATAAAATACGCAAAGAGATGCAACATCTCTACGCAGTGCCAGTGTATCGAGCCGATCAGAAATAACTCGGTCGTCGACGATTCGAACCGCTCTGCGCTGGATGCGGTCAAGTGGAAGAAGCTAGCACTGGGGTGCCCCGGCCCAGAGATGAGAACAGTATTCCGAATATGAGGGGCCGAACTTGCGCTTTGTAAAGTTGCAAGCGATGTGCCGGCATGAAATACTGTCTCGCTCTGCTGAGCACGCCAAGCTTTTTAGAGGCCAATTTGGCCTTCCCTTCCAAGTGACCACGAAACTGCACACTATTCGATATGTCGACGCCAAGGATTCCGATACTGGCTGAGGCAGTAAGGGGAGTGCCTTGAAACTGAGGAGATACGACAAAAGGGTTCTTTTTAGCGGTAAACGCGCAAACTTGTGTCTTCTGGGGATTGAACTGGACTAGATTTAGTCGCCCCCAATCCGAGACTTTGTTAAGCAAAGACTCGACTTCAGACACAAGTTTGTCCCGGTACTCGGCGACGTTTTCCCGAGAAATATTGGCACGGCCGGTATATAAGGCATCACCAGTGCTGTCGTCCGCATAGCAATGAATGCTGCCAGTTAGCAACATATCATTGATATGCAGGAGAAACAGCGTTGGTGATAGCACGCAGCCTTGTGGAACACCAGCGTTGATAGGCTTGAAATCAGAGCTTTCACCGTCTACTACGACCTTGATGCTCCGATCAGCAAGGAAACTGGTGATCCATTTGCACAATTTCTCGGGAAGCCCATAGGAAGGAAGCTTCGAAAGAAGCGCTTTGTGCCAGACCCGATCAAAGGCCTTCGCTACGTCCAAACTAACGGCTAATGCCTCCCCCTTGGACTCTACTGCCTCCGCTCATCTATGAGTTAAGTAGACTAGAAGATCACCAGCTGATCGACCCCGACGAAAACCGTACTGGCAGTCACTAATCAGCTGGTGATCCTCAAGGTACCTCATGAGCTGGCAGTTTATAATGGCTTCCATTATTTTGGAGAACAAGGAGGTGATGGCGATAGGCCTGTAGTTGGACGGGTCTGAGCGGTCGCTTTTTTTAGGGATCGGGTGCACCAAAGCTGTCTTCCATGAGTTCGGGACTACGCCTTGGGAGTAGGAGTACCGGAAAAGACGCGTTAAAACCGGTGCCAACTCCGGAGCACACGTCTTCAGCACAATGGGAGGGACTCCATCGGGCCCACTCGACTTGTTGACGTCCAGGGAGAAGAGTGCTTTGCGGACCGAGCGCTGTGTAAATCGCACATCCGGCATGGAGCTTTCACATCGCGGGATGGTCGGCGGTGTGTTCCCCCCGTCATCTAGAGTCGAGTTGGACCCAAAAAGAGAGCTCAACAGATCGGCTTTCTCCTTTGCGGCATGGGCCAGTGAGTCGTCCTCTCTGTGCAGAGATGGAAGAGATGGCTGACAGAAGTTCTCTTGCCTTGGCGAGCCTTGGCGAGAGACCAGAATGCACGGGTTACCGAAGGAAGGCGAACTAGCTTCTCGCCAATTCTGCCGATGTGCTCAGACCTTGCCTTGGCAATGACGCTTTTGAAGGACCTGGAGGCGGAATTATACTTCTTTTTTAATGCGCTGGTGTTTACATCCCGAGACGTTGATGCGTCAGCCCAGGCCTGGTAGCACTCCTGCTTATAGCGTGATGCTATTTTACAGGAGCGACCAAACCATGGCTGGGATCTGCTTCCGATGGACACCACAGAGGATGGAATAAAAAGTTCCATACCCTGAAGTACCACATCAGCAACAGAATCGGCAACAACGCTGGGATATTCCGGCGAGAAGCAAACCCGCCCCCAAGGGTAGGATGCAAAAAAAGACCGCATCCCGTCCCAATCAGCTGACCTATAGTGCCATACACGGCGGCAAGCTGTAGATCGCAACTGCGATTGGAGCGTGAGTGGAACCGTACTCCGGATCAGACAATGGTCCGAAGAGCCCAGAGGGGCATCGACGGAGACCTGATATCCGTCCGGATGAGAGGTCAGCAGAAGGTCCAACAGGGAAGGTGCATTGTCTTCCACATCTGGGATCCGCGTAGGCGAAGTAACCAGTTGTGTTAGACCATATGCCAAAGCAAAGTCATAGACAGATTTACCTGCATGATCGGTTAAACGAGAACCAAGCCATTCAGCGTGGTGGGCGTTGAAATCACCGAGTATCACGATCTCTGCGGATGGGACCTGTTGTAGCACGGAGTCTGCAGCCATTTGGACGTGGTCTATGAGTCGGTTTGTGTCGGCATTACCGCTATGGGACCTATAGAGGCACCCGTAGACGCGGGGATGGTCGTCGCTGTCTACGCGTAGCCATAGGATGGACAGGTCCGTACCTTCAAGGCTGCCGAGGCGTCGAAAACAGATGTCCTCTCTGACATACACGCAAACTCCAGCCCGGGGCACAAACGAGTGTTCTAATTTGTACCCCGGGTAGGAGAGATACGAAGTATCAGCCGGAGAGGACACCTGTGTCTCGGTAAGAAAGAGCAAGGCCGGCTTAGCTATCTCCAGATGGTAGTGGACGGCGTTAAGGTTTGAATGAAGTCCCCTGATATTGCAGAAATCCACGGTAAGCGTGGCAGGGGTTGCCTTTGTCTTCTTGCTCCGCTTGCCCCGAGCAGGTTTCGTCTTGAGCGGAATTTCGCCCCCCCCCCCCCCCCCCAGAATACGCGGGGCAGCCTGAGCACCCACGCCCAGGAGTGGAGTAGTTTGGTCGTGGATGCTCAGCGAGGGATTCTCCAGGGGTGCTGGTACCCTCCTGGGGTAGTCTTTTATTTAATTCCACTACCATGTTGATGGGGGGGGGGGGGGAATTGGGCCTCCGGCCACCTGCACTCACCAAGCGCAACGCAGAGGTAAACCTCTACTTCACGCTGGTATTCTGTGAGGTCGTGGTACCACCCCGGTTCGAGCTGGCCCATGCGTGCGACAGCAAAAGCTACCGCTTAGCTTTACCACTGTTCCGAAATTAAAATAATGGTTTCTGAACGCACTGAAACGCACCTAACGACGATTCATTTCACGTATGAAAGGACATTGTATTTAAAGACTAATTATTCACGTTTTTCTGAATAGTTGTTAATTGTAATTCAATTCAATTAGTATGTAGGCATCAAATCAACTACTATACTGATTTATCTGGATTCATGTCATAAAAAGATTATGTAGCTTCATAGTAAGCTAAGCGTTTTGTTCAATTACGTACAACGGGACATCATATGTCATCGTCAAGTTACATAATCTGTGGTCATCAATCGACATTGATTGTCACCCGGAAATCATCGACATATCTATATATCTTATTAGCTTCATTCGTTGTAGATTGTGATACGTATTGTACTATTTTAGATTTCCTTCTGTTGTTTTGACTTTAGCATTGCTTTACGGACTGATAACTACCACTTGTAACGATTATTCTGTGCTTTTGATTTCTGGACACCGATTTTGCATCTTGCATATTTGTTAGAGACATCATGCAGACTACAGCTACACAACAACGACAACTAGCCCTGCGATTGCTATGTGTTAGTTGTAACATATGCATTGATTCTCTTCACCGCCATCTCGTTTTTGAGCTGGATACCAGAGTAATTTCTAAGATCTGCGAGTGGGCATGGTACATATTTACATACCTACTTATTTTATTACACTAACATAAGCCATCACACACAATCGTACATCATAATACAAATCTAATTCTTATTTTATATCACTGAAGAAGATTACATATGTGATGCTAACCTCAAAAGTATTGTTGACGTTATTTTAAACAGTGGTAGAGCCATGCGGCAGCTTTTGCTGTCGCATGAATGGGCCGGCTCGAACAGGGGTGGTACCACGACCTCACAGAATACCAGCGTGAAGTAGAGGTTTACCTCTGCGTTTCGCTTGATGAGTGCAGGTGACCGGAGGCCCTTTTTACTGGAAATGAGGCATTCCATCTGAGTCCTCACGGGTGACAACGCGTCTGCATTTTGATTCGCGGACGAGGATAGATGTGGATGTCTATGGGCCGCAGCAGCCACTTGCCATTGGGTGGACTGTGTGCTCGTTTGTCACCCTTATCCTATAAAAAAAAATGTGGCTATTTAGATAAGATTTTCATACGGGATATTGTTTACAACATAAAAACAAACCAATCTAGCTATAGCTTGTTTTGGTATGATATGATATAAGTCAAGTCCAGCTCCTATAGAAATTTGGCCATTGTTCTTTGTTCGTGAAGTTGTATTACAATCAGATCAGCAAAGATTAGCTCGGATAGTCAGACAAACGAAAATTAAAAAAAATATGAATATTTTATACAAAAATATTAACATAAAAAATCAACAACGATTATGAAAATACCTCTTACATCGCGTCCTAGCTCACAAATTAGCAAAACTTTTTGTAGTTAGTAGGAAATTTGTTATCATTGATTCTAATGACAAGTTGGACTGACGTACGAAACGCGCTTATTGCAACGTATTTATAGCAGTCTTTAGCTTTAACGGCAGGTGTGAGTATAGATAGCGACAGTGTGCGAGCAAAAGGTGAATAGACGCGACGCGATTTTTAATCCCATTCGTTAACCAAATACCATGGTTAAATGCTACTACCATTATTATGGTAATGTCTTTTATGTTTCTGTTCAATTAAATAATTTTATATATTTAAATTTATGGTTACACTGTACGCTTGCAAGCAGATTAGATCGTTGTGAAAATCCACATTTCATAGAGAAGCGTAAGCTGGCGTATGAACGAATTTTATATCCAATTTATGTCAAAACAATTTCCCATGTACGTGACTGTCTGAGAATTACGATTGACTCAACGAAATAAATATCTCTCCTACGTACAAGTATAGTAAATACATAAATCGTCTTTATTTACACAATACCTGTAGAACATATTCCGAGATTGGCATAGAAATTATGGTAAACATTTAATCGTAGCTTTGTTAATATTTGTGTTAGTAGTTATTTTGTCTCCAGTCTCCAAGTTACAAGAGCTGGAGTTGGAAGCTCCTGTCATCCGCCGTACTCACCAGACCTAGCGCGTACAGACTTCTACTTTTTCCAGAATTTGAATAACTTTTTGGCAGGAAAAAAATTCAATACCCGAGAGGCAGTACAAGATGTCTTTGAAGAATTTGTTGCCTCCCGTCCAGCTGTTTTCTTCAAGAAGGGCATAAATATACTGCCACTGTCGAATGCATGGGTAAAAAATATAGAAAAAAATTACGTTAACTTATTTAATAAACAACGGCAATTTCATAGGCAAAGAGCTAATATTAGGGAACTTATCTTGCCAATTATTTAATGCTATGAGCTGACGGAATGCTTTCGGGTGACCTTTATCGACATCTAAAAACTTTTTCAAACACATCATTTCTCTTGAAAGCTCCAATCCCGAAATATCACAGTTAAGATCATGTGATAATTTTTCCTCCAACTTTGAGTATACTTTCTTCAAATTTTCATCGGTCCTTTTTTTTACAAGCTTTTATTTAACTTGCAATGTAACTATGTTCGGGTGGAATCTTGCAACTCAATTTTGAAGCAGATATCTTCAGTCGATTGAGCTGAAATTTTGTATACACGTTAAGTTTGGATGACAATCCATGGCTAGCTGTGTGACGTCATTCTAAATCCGACATGGCGGAACACCCAAGATGGAGGACTAGTTATTTTTAATGCACTCCTATAATATGGATATCAAATGTAAGGGCTTGCTAAGTGTAACTCGAAAAATAAAGAGATGTTACTCTAAATCCAATATGGCGGACTAATAAAGATGACGGACTAAGTTTTTTATACTTTCCTACAATATGGGTGTAAAATGAAAGGGCTTGCTTAGTATAACTCGAAAAATAAAGTGACGTCACTCTAAATCCAATATGGCGGACTTCTAAAGATGACGGACTAAGTTTTTTATACTTTCCCACAATATGGGTGTCAAATGAAAGGACTTGCTGAGAATAAGAATGCGAGTAAACCAAAAATTAGATGGTAATTATAAACTCGGTTGCTCCAATCAGTCTGAAATGTTGGTGTACTGGGGTTTTTCGAGTCTTAGAATATGATATTGAGGTCGAATTGCTCGTCGAGTCTGTAGCATTAGTTGGTAAACTTTGACTGTACAAAGGTCTGGTGAATGGTGGCATTAGACATTTTACAGAAATCATATGGCCCTGCTTACAGAGAGCACAAATGCATGATCCGTCATCCGTCCGTATATACTTCGTTAAAGACGGTGTTCAGCTTATTAAACCAAAGACTGTAAAATTTTATGCAAAATATAGTCACGGCACTGCAGAAAGAAGAATGCTGCTAATTATATTATGTTGGGCTTGCACACAAAATGCAGGGTAGTACTGTCGACCATGCCTTTGTATACTTAGGTTCGAAGCTCTTCGCTGCTGGTCAAGCATACGTGGCCTTAAGTAGGGTAAAATCAATAGAAGGTCTCCTTACTGAAGAGCTACACTGTTCGAAATTAACCGAAAAACGACCTTGCAACAATGATGCGTTGAATGAAATGATCAGACTGAAAAACCTGTCCAGCGATAACTAAAAAGTAAAAAATAAATTAAAAGTAAAAAAAAACTTTTTTAAAACAAGCTTTTAGTTAAATGCGCTAAAAAGAATAAAATAAACTTTTCCTTTAAATCTTTTACTATCAACTTATAATGTCATTACACAATTTATATGATATAAAAGCTTGTCGCGAGATTTACCTGAGTAGATAAACAGAATCTGATTGATTTTACTTTTTAAAATTTTTAAACTAAGTAAATATGAGTAAGTAGAAATGAGTATATCTTATGTATGTATGATAATAATATATGTATGATAATGTGAGTATGATAATATCTTAAATCTCGCGACAAGCTTTATAAGCTAGTTTAAAAAAGTTTTTTTTTACTTTTAATTTATTACTTATTATAAGCCAATAATTGACCACAATCCCACCTGGTGGTAAGTGGTGATGCAGCCCTAGATGGTAAATTGCACTGTTTTAGTGTAACAAAAGCCTATTAACTCTTGCCTTGAAGACGCCCAGATCGTATTCGGACGGCAAGATAGACGCTTTGCAAATTATTCCACTCCTTTGCTGTACGCATTACAAATAGACGAAGCAAACCGTTTGTTTCTAATGTGTGGAATATCGACAACAAAGGGGTGAAGACTGCCGACCGCCTGATTGTCTGATGGTGGAAAGGAGAGGGAGGAATAAAAGCGTGTAATTCCTGTGCACACTCACCGAAATGCAAATGCAAATCCTATAGAATTATAATATATTCAAATCATAGAGGAAACGCCAAGTCTCATTAATTGTAAAAAGTTAATTGTAAAACCCTCAGGATAATATAGGGAAGTGGATTGTCTTGTGCCACTACTGCATGGCAAAGTAACTTTCATTAAAATCAAAACGCTCCTGATTCGATAATCTAAATCTAAATTTATTAATTCAAATTCCTGTTGGCATTAATTGACGAAGAATGGCCTAAGTAAAGAAAATTGGAATATAAGTTCTAAAGAATCATAATAAATCCAAAATGATAAGATAGAAAAAAATCTAAATCTAAATTAAAGGGTAGCAATAACAACATGGTTACAGTACAAAGAAAACACTCATCATATTTAAAATAAAAAAAGAAACTTTCTTTCAGTAACATAATTCCTACAGTTTTAACCGTGTCCGGAATCTCCTTTTAAGTAAAAAAGACACTTGTGTTAGGTGATTCAGCTCTTTCATAACAAGTCACTTCCACAAAGTTTGTGTGTGTGTGTGTGTGAGTGTGTGTGTGTGTGTGTGTGTGTGTGTGTGTGTGTGCGCGTGTGTGTGTGCGTGTGCGTGTGCGTGTGCGTGTGCGTGTGCGTGTGCGTGTGCGTGTGCGTGTGCGTATGCGTGTGCGTGCGCGTGCGCGTGTGCGTTGCGTGTGCGTGTGCGCGTGCGTGTGCGCGTGCGCGTGCGCGTGTGCGTTTGCGTGTGCGTGTGTATGTGTGTGTGTGTGTATGTGTGTGTGTGTGTGTGTGCGTGTGCGTGTGGGTGTGTGCGTGTGGGTGTGTGCGTGTGGGTGTGCGTGTGGGTGTGTGTGTGGGTGTGAGTGTGAGTGTGAGTGTGCGTGTGCGTGTGCGTGTGCGCGTGCGTGTGCGTGTACGAGTGCGCGTGCGCGTGCGCGTGTGCGTTTGCGTGCGCGCGTGCGTGCGTGCGTGCGTATGTGTGTGTGTGTGTGTGTGTGTGTAAGTGAGTGAGTGTGTGTATATAAATATGCTACTACCTTAACTAGAGGTAATCGCTATTTAATACAATAAAAAGTCAAAATCGTATTAACAGCCCAAACAAATACTCGTATTATGTCGGACGTATATTTGCGACGTGTTTGGATTTGCTTTTGTAATTTAAACTTCAGACTTTTATACAAATACCCATTTGGATTCCATTGCCTTTTATCTTAAGTATACAAAAATATTTCAGTCAAATATATGCGAAATCAAAATAATATCACGGTAAATAGGTAACTACATGTGTTATTAACATAATATAATATATTTTAAGTTATTTAAATAATAGATCATAATAAATAGAATCAGGCGTTACTTTGCGGAAATCCATTGCATTGGCGTGAGGTGCTCTCCAAAATGGGTAGGCATACTCTACAAATACTTCAGCACTTCAATAAGTTGACAGTCAGCTTGTCTCCGCTGAAGGGACTGTAGAACCGTACAAATTTAGAAGGAATAGAAGGTTTTCTCATAGACTACATAAACAAGACGAACTATAATTTGCCGAAGGGTATGTGCGAGTATGTGGTTTATGGTACTGAAGCCTTTTCAAAATTCAACTTTTTTTTTTATAGGAGAGGGGGCAAACGAGCATGCGGCTCACCTGATGGTAAGTGACTACCGCCGCCCATGAACAACTGCAACACCAGGGAGGGAATTGCAGATGCGTTGCCGGCCTTTTAAAAAGGAGTACGCTCTTTTCTTGAGGGTCCCTAAATCGTATCGGTCCGGAAAAATTGCTGATGGTAATCGATTCCACAAGGAAGTCGTGCGAGGAAGAAAACATCTTCTATATCGCACAGTGGTGGACCACCAATCATCCAGATGGTGTGGTTGGTATCGGGACTTCTGCCGCAATGTGCGTTCGTGAAATTTGGCGGCTGGGATTAATCCGAACAATTCCTCAGAGCACTCCCCATGGTAGATGCGAAAGAAAATGCAAACGGATGCAACATCTCTTCGCAGTGCCAATGAATCAAGCCGATCGGAAAGGGCTCAGTCGTCGACGATTCGAGCCGCTCTGCGCTGGACGCGGTCAAGTGGAAGGAGCTGATACTGGGGAGCCCATGCCCAGAGATGGGAACAGTATTCCATGTGAGGCCGAACCTGCGCCTTGTAAAGTTGCAGGCGCTGTGCCGGCATGAAATACTGTCCCGCTCTGCTGAGCACGCCTAGCTTTTTAGAGGCCAATTTGGCCTACTCTTCCAAGTGACCACGAAACTGCACGTCACTCGATATGTCGACGCCGAGGATTCCGATACTGGCTGAGGCAACTAGGGGAGTGCCTTGAAACTGAGGAGATACGACAAAGGGGTTCTTTTTAGCGGTAAACGCGCAAACTTGTGTCTTCTGAGGATTAAACTGGACTAGATTAAGTCGCCCCCAGTCCGAGACTTCGTCCAGCAAATACTCGATTTCAGACACAAGTTTGTTCCGGTACTCGGAGACGTTTTCCCGAGAAATATTAGCACGGCCGGTGTATAGAGCATCACCAGTGCTGTCATCCGCATAGCAATGAATGTTACCAGTTAGCAACATATCATTGATATGCAGAAGAAACAGCGTTGGTGATAGCACACAGCCTTGTGGAACACCAGCGTTAATAGGCTTGTAGTCAGAACATGCACCGTCTACAACGACCTTGATGCTCCGGTCTGCAAGGAAGCTGGTGATCCAATTGCACAATTTCTCGGGAAGCCCATAGGAAGGGAGCTTCGAAAGAAGCGCTTTGTGCCAAACCCGATCGAAGGCCTTCGCAATGTCCAGACTAACGGCCAGCGCCTCCCCCTTGGACTATACTGCCTCCACCCATCTATGGGTCAGGTAGACCAAAAGATCACCAGCTGATCGACCCCGACGAAAACCGTATCGGCGGTCACTAATCAGCTGGTGATCCTCAAGGTACCGGATGAGCTGGCAGTTAACAATGGATTCCATTGATTTGGAGAACAAGGAGGTGATCGCGATAGGCCTATAGTTGGACGGGTCTGAGCGGTCGCCTTTTTTAGGGATCGGGTGGACAAAAGCTGTCTCCCATGAATGCGGGACTACGCCTTGGGAGTAGGCGTACCGGAAAAGACGCGTTAGGACCGGTGCCAACTCCGGAGCACACGTCCTCAGCACAATTGGGGGGATTCCGCCCGGCCCACACGACTTCTGGATGTCCGGGGAGAGAAGTGCTTTGCGAACCGAGCGCTGTGAAAACAGCACATCCGGCATGGAGCACTCACACCGCGGGATGTTCGGCGGTGTTTTCCCCCCGTCATCAAGATTCGAGTTGGACGCAAAAAGTGAGCCTAAAAGGTCGGCTTTGTCTTTTGTGTCATGGGCCAGTGAGTCGTCCTCCCTGTGCAGAGATGGTAGTGATGGCTTACAGAAATTCCCTTGGACATCCTTGGCGAGAGACCAGAGTGCAAGGGTTCACGAAGGAAGGCAAATTAGTTTCTCGCCAATTCTGCCTATGTGCTCTGACTTTGCCTTGGCAATAACTCTTTTGAAGGACCTGGAGGCGAAGTTATACTTCTTTTTAAGTATGCTGGTGTTTACATCCCGAGTCGCCGAAGCCGCAGCCCAGGCTTGATAACACTCCTGCTTACTGCGTAATGCAGTTTTACAGGAGCGACCAAACCAAGGCTGAGATCTGTCTCCGATGATGATGGAATATATAGTTTCATTCCCTGTAGCACCACATCAGTGACAGAGTCAGCAACAGTGCTGGGATCATCCGGCAAGAAGCAAACCCGCTCCCATGGGTAGGATGCAAAGAAAGACCGCATTCCGTCCCAATCCGCCGCCCTGTAATGCCAAACACGGCGGCAACCTGCAGAACGCAACCGCGAAGGGAGCGTGAGTGGCACCATACTCCGGATCAGACAGTGGTCCGAAGAGCCGAGAGGGGCATCGACGGAAATCTGATATCCGTCCGGATGACAGGTCAGCAGAAGGTCCAACAGGGGAGGTGTATGATCCTCCACAATCACAATGGAATCCGTGTAGGCGAAGTAACCAGTTGTGTCAGACCATATGCCAAGGCAAAGTCATAAACAGATCTCCCCGCATGATCGGTTAAACGTGAACTGAGCCATTCGGCATGGTGGGCGTTAAAATCGCCAAGGATCACGATCTCTGCGGATGGGACCTGTTGTAGCAAGGAATTTGTAGCCATTTGGACGTGGTCGATGAGTCAGTCTGTTTCGGCTTTACCGCTATGGGACCTATAGAGGCACCCGTAGACGCGCGGATGGTCGTCGCTGTCTACGCGTAGCCAATGGATGGACAGGTCTGAACCTTCAAGACTGCCGAGGCGTCGAGAACAGATGTCCTCTCTGACATACACGCAAACTCCAGCCCGAGGCACAAAGGAGTGCTCCAATTTGCACCCCGGGCTGGAGAGATACGAAATATCAGCCGGAGAGGAAACCTTTTCCTGCGTCTCGGTCAGCAAGAGCAAGGCCGGCTTCGCCGTCTCGAGATGGTAGGCGTTTAGGTTAGAGTGAAGTCCCCTGATGTTGTAGAAATTCACGGATAGCGCCTTGGTATTGTTGCTCAGTTTGCCCCGAGCAGTTATGTTTTTGAGCGGAATTTTGCCCCCCCCCCCCCCCCTCCCCCAGAATACGCGGGGCAGCCTAGCACCCACACTCAGGATTGGAATAACATGGTCGTGGATGCTCAGCGAGGGATTCTCCAGGGGTACTGGTACCCTCCTGGGGTAGTCTATTGTGTAATTCCGCTACCATGTTGATGGGTGGGGGGGGGATTGGGCCTCCGTCCACCTGCACTCACCAGACGAAACGCAGAAGCAGAGCTTCTACTTCACGCCGGTATTCTGTGAGGTCGTGGTACCAACCCGGCTCGAGCCGGCCCATACGTGCAACAGCAAAAACTGCTGCGTGGCTCTACCACCGTGTTCGGGAGACTGGCAGTCGTAATAACTCTAAAACAGGACGTAGACACAGCTCAAAAGGGAAATCGTCTGTGGGGCTTCAATAGAGCGTCATTAAATATACCTATGTATTATGGCGTATTAATTGTTCAGATTTTCAAATAATGCCAAGATCAAAATGTAGTTTTATTACAGAGTATATATGCTTTGTTAATAATTTTGAATTAATGCTTAATGCTTGTTTAGACCCCTAAAATCGGTGAACACGTATGAAATTCGAGATAGTTAATCCACAAATTACTAGAGTTACCTAGTGAAATCATAATGATGTCGTGTAAAATTCAGTCTGCATGCCTATCATAAATAATGATGGCTCCGAGCGACTTTCTGACATCATAATAATACATGTTTTGTGGGCACTGTAAATAGTAAATAGTGTTTATAAATCAACAATAATGATTAATAATAGTTTTTATTCAATATTTTAAATAATGTTATGATTCACGTGGAATGAACATTTTATTTTTTATTATTGCAAATGTGTTAAATGCGCTTTATCATATGCAGTTTGTTATTTTAAATTCATATAGCTTCTGTTGGTTTTTAATTACAGACACTTCGGTAAATACTTAAAATAAATAAGGGTTATAGGAGCTTTTAAATAGAAATAACTTTTATTTTCAATTTCTGATTCAAAGTAAAATGATACAAGGTGTTTAACAAAATACAATAATTTATTATAGGTGTACTATCTAAGTATCATTAGGGCTAACCGCGATCGGGTGGTTACAACCTTTTAATGAATGATCGCGTGAAAATAATTAATGGAAACTCGCAACATAAATTTAATCTTTATTAGTCTTTTTTATCAATTACTTGAAATAGGACTTTTAAGAATGTTCCAACTGACATGCATCATCATCAACATCATCGTCATCGTGATCATTGTTATATCAGCTGGTGATGATATTAATCACCAAACCGTAAAAGTCCACTGCTGGACATGGGCCTCTCCCGTTTCAGGGAGAATTTGCCTTAAGGCGGCTACTGACATGCCTGCCGCAGGGGAAATCTAGGGTGTAGGAGTGGGGATGACCCTTAATTGCCTCCTTAATTGTATTGTGTGTAGGCAAGCAGGGGCAATTTTTTAAGTCGGTCCTGCGGCAAGGCGGCAGGAGCGCAAGACCTTCATTGCTCCTTAGATTGGCCCTGCCGCTGTCACCTGTGTAGCGCAATTGAAGCAATTTCAATCAGTTCGTTGCGACTTTCGCGCGGAGCACACGTATGAGTACAAGTCAGAACCGCAGAAAGAACGTTATTTGAACGTTGTAACCTACAAGTAACAATACTAGGATTTGTTACCCAACTTATCATAAGGGCTAGTATGGGAAAGAAAATATTCCAATAGTATTAAAATTGCTGTAATGTAAATAAAATATCATTAACTAAATAATTAAACAAAAATAAAAATTTTAGTAATTAAATTTATTAAAACTCATCATTAGAAAACTATCCTGGCTATTTGTAATACTAGTTAAATTATAGTTACTAAGCACTAGTTAGTTAAGTTATATGACAGAGTAAATTGGTTATATTAAATTATGACGAGTGAACTCAGTTATATTTAATTGTCTTTGATAGCCTAAAAATAGCATGGCAGAGCTATGCTGCAGCTTATAAGCACTATGTTATGGTTGTAATTATTAACTAATTAGTTGTTTTATTGATAAATGTGGGTGTCTATGGGCCACAGTGTTCACTTACAATCAGGTAGACTGTGCTAATTTGTCACACTTATTCTATATAAAAAAGAGCCAAGGCTATATATACCGATTTATTGATATTTCGATAAAACTGGCGCCATTCTCAACACGTGCGTCCAGCGATACGTACACTCTCATACTGAACTGCAGGCGTGTGTGTGGAGACAGCTCCGATATTGCTTCGATCGCTGTGCTCCCTAGATTGCCTCTGCGGCAGGCATGTCAGTAGCCGCCTTTAATAATCACACTTGGCAGGTGAATTGATGATCGCAGTATCGCATTACGTGTTACACCTTTGACATTGCTGCTGTTCACCGGTATGTTATGGTAAAACCATCTACGCAAATGGAATCGCCATGTGAGAATCATCTCTTGTGCATCTTAAAATTGAATTAAAAAAATTACTAGAAACTTTTTATTTTGCACATTCCAGAATTTACTTTATTATTACAAACGTTACGAATTGCCCAAATATCAAGTGATTTTTTTTGATTGAATGTGAGTGATAAACGAACACACAGTCCAACTCATGGTAAGTGGATACTGTATCCATAGACATTAACATCTAACCTAAACTAAGAATCAAAGTGCAGATGCATTGTCACCTCTAAGAACTAAGATAGAATGCCTCGTTACCAGAAAAAATGTCTCCGGTTCTCTATAGTCACCATACCAAACACAGCAGCATTATTTAGCTGTTTAAGGTTGGAGTGCTGTGAGAGTGTGGTCATACTACAGTCAAGCCGAACCATTCGTGCTGCAGCATGACTCTACCATATTCAAACTTAATTCAAAATAACCTTACTTCTTTTTATAGTTAAGCAATACGCTGTTGTTCTGCAAATATTGCTATCATTTATAATAAAGATATCAAATTTTATCGATGGCCCAGATCACAGAAGGTCTAAAAGCATGGGACCACCGAATCATCATCACCAGCTTATATAGATACTGTTCTAATTTGATAATGGAATTTATCTGTTTTATTGGTATATCAGAAAATCCTGTTTTGTTCACAAAACTAAACGCAAAACCCAAATTCCGTTGATCGAAAATAGTATTAACAGTACGAGTGTCATCACTACCCTCATCAATACCCAGCGTGGTGAGTAATTTTTTTTAAAATTGGTTATTGAATGCGCCAATGTTATTTAAAAGGCCTGTATTCCAGTAGAAACTAAAAAGTTAATGAATCAACAAACAGAGAATGTGAGAACTCATAAATTTGATATGCGTTGTCACCTCTGAGAACGCGATGAAGCTCGTAGACTCTGCGATAGCTGACCGCTTAGTTTATTTAAAACTTAAGTACACCTACTCTTCAGTCACCACAGTCTATTTCACCTGATGATGCCTCGTTTAGAGGCGAAATACGTGTCGACAGTGGGGTGTCTTTCCTAGTGTAGTGGTAATGGTGTTAGGGTTATGGTTTTACTATCTTAGCTAGTTCATTTCTAACGTCTTTAATTTAATGGATTTGCGCAAAGTAACGTCGGATTGTATTAATTAAGACGGAATGCCGAGCATCCTGTACTTATTCCGGCTCTCTATATCCTTCCGACTGGAACACAGTAGTCCTCGCACTGCTGTTTGGGAGCAGAAACAGGTAAGAGGATGTTCCTACAATGAGGGACTCCTACACAAAAATGGAGTCCTACTAAATAATAGAGGTCGTCGTAAAAGGTGACTATGGCAGTGTTAATGGAATATGCCAAAAAGTGCTTATGACTTCTAATAGCTGGTAGTATAAAAATCTCTTTATAAGGCGAACCGACGGGGTGCAGCGTCCAAGGTACGAGACGTCTGGAAATTCGATCGTCAACTGACTTGCCAAGTTTTCCCAACAACGGAAGAGAGAAGAGAGTAATGGCCAGCAGTGGATTGGTTTATGCTGAAGATGTTTATAATTATATCTAACATAATGTGGCTATTGTAAGATTTTATTTATTTCCACGAACAACAATACAGTAACGATTGAAGTAAATTACATTCACTTATTTGCATTTGTTGATTGCGTCGCGAAACTTCTATTTAATTTCCTTTATAAAAATGGGGAAAAGCTATTATGTCCCTCTCGACCATTGCTCCGGAAAATGAAAATTTATTTAGATTATTAGTATTCAATAATTTAATGAAGAATCAATCCTCCAACATCAGATCAGATTGTCAATGATCGCTAAGGAAGTTTTAAACTTTGCGTGTTTGAATTTAATTTTGACATTTGTGTTTTTCTATGTAACGTCTTGAAGAATGTTATTGCTTGTGCTTGACACAGGTACTTTTATAAATCAAGAAATGTTCACGTATACTATTAAAAAAATTATATATATTAATAAAATGTTTTAAATCCTCTCTATTAAAGAAGAGGTTTAGCAGTAAACTGTTAACGGACAGAAGGAGAGGTGAAAACTCTTTAATAAAATTTACTTAATGACATGAAATTGAACATAGAATAATATTGTCTAATATATATCCTTTATATTATTAGATTATATTATATATACATACATATATGGATGAACAGGCTTTGTTCAACTCTTTGTTAATTCAGATTTATGACGTTCATGCTCCTGTTCGTCCAGTGCGTGTAAAGCATCCTCCCTCTCCTTGGCTGACTGATGATATATAAAAAGTCATCCACATTAAAAATTGTGCCAAAGCGAAATAAAAGTCAGTTCCTAACGACCTGAATCGAGAGAAGTATAGATTAGTACGGAATCGTTGCTGTGTAGAAATCTGTGTAGAAAAGGACAACGACGCTATATCCATGAATCAGTACAAGATCCTGACACTGCTAGGGTCTGGAAATTTCTTAAGTCTTTAGGAGTTGGAAAATTATGACAAAATTTCACTCACCATAACTTTGATCTCAATCAACTGAATTTGCATTTCTCATCTTCGTTTTGCATTAATGATAAAGCAAAACACAATACTTTGGATTCTCTTTCAAAAGCTCCCGCTCCTGACACCTCTGCTTTTAATTTTAGTCAATTTAACAATTGTGATGTTATGAAAGCCATAATGTCCATCCATTCACATTTAATTGGTAGTGACTGCATTAGTCGAAAAATGGTCATCCCTCTCATTGATCTCCTTTTACCTGTGATCACTTCCATCCTGAATAATTCACTGAATTCTTCTATTTTCCCTTCAGCTTGGAAAGATGCATTTGTAGTTCCTCTTCTGAAAACCAAACAACCAGTGCTTGTTGCCAGTGATGACTTACGGAACTGAGACGTGGTCCTTCACTGCTGGCCGTATGAGGAAGCTCAAGGTCACTCAGCAAGCTATGGAGAGGGCTATGCTCGGAGTTTCTCTGCGTGATAAACTTAGGAATAAGGATATCCGCAGTAGAACCAGAGTAACCGACATAGCCAAACGGATTAGTAAGCTGAAGTGGCAGTGGGCCGGCTATATAGATCGAAGAACCGACAACCGATGGGGAAGAAAGGTTCTCGAGTGGCAGCCTCGTACCGGTAGGCGAAGTGTAGGGCGTCCCCCCACGAGATGGAGTGACGACCTGGTAAGACATGCAGGAAGGCGATGGATGCAGGTGGCTCAGGACCGTGCTTTGTGGCATTCTTTGGGGGAGGCCTTTGTTCAGCAGTGGACTTGTGAAGGGCTGTAATGATGATGAATGATGATTCCGAAAAATTCGAATCCGTCTAGTTTTTCTGATTATATGCCTATCTCTATTTTGCCTTTCCTTTCCAAAGTTCTTGAACGTCTTGTGCACAATCAATCAAGCACCTATCTTTTAAAACATAATCTTTTAAATCCTTCGCAATCCGGTTTCCGCCCTGGCCATAGTACGACTACTGCACTTTTACAAATCACTTATGATATTTGGTATGATATGGAGAAACAAAAGCTTACCATTCTTACGTTACTTGATTTTAGTAATGCATTTAATACAGTAGATTTTGATATCTTGTTGGGCATCCTGCGCTTTCTCAACATATCTCCAACTGTAGTTGACTGGTTTCGAAGTTACTTGTTTGGTTGCCGACAGCGCATTCAGGTGCAAGATGTTTTTCCCACCTGGACTATTACAGCGGCTAGCGTACCACAAGGTGGCTTGTTCTCTCCTCTCCTGTTTGCAATTTTCATTAACTCTATAAGTCATAATTTGTCCTCTTCCTACCATTTGTATGCTGATGATCTCCAAATCTATACTCAATCGTCTCTTGAACATTTGTCTAAATCAGTTGACACTATTAACGCTGATCTGACTTGTATTTCGAATTGGAGTAAACGTTATGGTTTAACGATTAATCCTAAGAAAAGTCAGGCCATTATCATTGGTAGTTCTAGATTAATTGGGAAAATTTACTGGTCTTCCCTACCTCCTATTTTACTAGACTGTACTCAAACCTCTTACAGTAACAAGGTTAAAAACCTAGGGTTGTATCTCGACTCTTGTATGTCTTGGACCTCACAGGTTAATGAGGTTAGTAGAAAAATGTTTGCTGCTTTAAGCTCTTTACATAGATTACGTAATTTTCTTCCCACAGTAATTAAAGTTACGCTCGCCCAGTCTCTACTTCTGCTTATCCTTAGACTATGCTGACATTTGCTACCTTGACATTTACCGAGGAGCAGCTAAATAAGCTTGAGCGCATTCAAAATTTATGTATTAGATTCATATTTGGGCTTTGCAAATATGATCATATCTCTGAATTTGGCAAACAGCTCAAACGGCTCCCGATCCGCCTTCGCAGGAATACTCACATTTTGCGTCGAAAGCGATGTTCACGAGTTTCTACAGCTGAAGCAAAGAGTAATAACATACATGTAATGGTATTAGGAAAAGGTGTAAAGGCATTTTTGGGCGATCTAATACGTTGTTCCAGTAAGTATTACCGAGTTTCTTTGACATGAGTATATTTTATGTTTTATACGCTCAAGGGTCTATCATAGTCCTTAAAAAATTACATTCATTTGAAATACGTGGCTTATTAGTATTGTGGACGAAAAAATTATTTAAATTATATTAGATAACATAATATTAACCGCAAAATAAATTAGCTGTTCATGGAACATGGCAAATAATTGTTGTGATATACCCTAACACATATTTCATTGAGAAATATAATATCCTGAATTTATCGATTCTCGCCCAGCGGAAATTTCGCCATGAGCATGAATATCACTTTTAATCGTCTATGTAGTGATTTCATTTTACATATTTCACACTTTATTTTGCTTTATGTGAAAAACCGTTGTATTATTCAGAGAGAGAAACCAACGAAGATAGTTTTAAAATATCGTTTTCCTAAAATTGCTGCAACAGCAGAGCTGATATTCGATATTTTGAGGCAGGATGCAGCGCGTGCTGGTGAGGTTTGATTGTATTATCAGAGGCAAATGAGCACCTGATGGCAACTGTTCACGGTCACCCATAAACGTCTGCAATAGTGTAGTCAGACTTTTAAAATGGCGTAGACTCATTCGTTGAAGATCCTTAAGACATATCAATACACACCTTCGCTATTCATACAGAGCAGACATATTTTACAATTTTTAAATAAATTCAATTACGCTCAACGATCTAAATTAATACCTTATTACTTAACGTTAAGTTATAAAGTTAATTAAGTCACCAGTGCACCGGTTACGCGTTACAGTGTGAAGATTAACTTCTACGACGCTTTTTTTTTACCTTTGCACTCTGTAGCGATCACTACGCTTAGCGTGATAGATGTTGTGTCACAGATCTATGATGAACGTACTACGCTCGCCTACTTAAATTGGCCTAAGTGGGTCGGAACCGAATTTTACCACAACACCTGAGTCTACAAATAAATCAAAGAATGTCATGCGCAATAAGAGAAAGCGTTTTGATGATTGCGAAGATATCAAGGAATTAACTAATTAACAGTGGTAGAGCCACGCGGCAGCTTTTGCTGTCGCACGGATGGGCCGGCTCGAACCGGGGTGGTACCACAACTTCACAGAATACCGGCGTGAAGTAGAGGTTTACCTCTGCGTTTCGCTTGGTGAGTGCAGGTGGCCGGAGGCCCTTTTTACTGGAAATGAGGCAATCCATCTTAGTCCTCACGGGTGACAACGCATCTACATTTTGATTTGTAATAGAGGATAGATGTAGATGTCTATGGGCCGCAGCAACCACTTACCATCAGGTGGACTGTGTGCTCGTTTGTCACCCTTATCATATAAAAAAAAATTAAGCGAGATTCGTAAACAAATGTCACCTTTGATGGTGATGCTAACAAATTTAAGCATTAGTCAGCAAGAATTTAACAATAAAATGAATGATGATGTTTCAGCTATTAAAGAACAGATGGCTGATATAAAAACTAATATTCAGAATTTTACAATGGAACAAAATACAATAAAATCTGATATCCTAAATATAAAGTCCAATAACAATTTTCACATTGAATTCTTGCAGTCTTAAGTAAAACTGCTTAAAAATACGTCAGCCAATCAAGTAACTCAGTCTGCAGATACTTTTTACGTGTCTATCATATCTGAAATAACAGAACGAAACATTAGAAGCAAAAACATAATCATAAATGGACTACCGGAACCCGTATCGAACAATAAAGACAAAAGGAAACACATCGACATAAAACAAGTGACTAAAATAGTAAAGACAATAGATAAGAGTTTCCAGCCCAAAGTAGTATACCATCTTGGGAAATATAGCCCCGACAAAAATGGTCTCATAAAAGTATGTCTTTCGTCTTCAGAGACAGCTATAACTATGCTAGTAGAAACCTCATCAAAAAACTAAAATACAACGACACTACTCACATCCAAACATCTTCGTGCAACACAGACCCAATTACTTATAAAATTGTAGACAGCTACGAAGATAATTCTTCTACCAAAAAGTCTCTACGATTTCTATATGCCAATGTAAGAAGTATAGTGAAACCAGGGAAATTGGATGAATTAAAATGCGTAGTTGAATCGTTTCCAAATAGGATTCATATAATCATCCTCTCAGAAACATGGATTAAGTCAGACGAAGAAGCTATTAGTCTTCAGATTCCCAGCTATATTTCACTATTCTAACTACAGACGTAACATGAGAGGCGGAGGAGTATCAATATTCATTTGCAATAGCCTAAAACACCACGTCACAGAAAATCAGTCTAAAGGTGACAATCACCACTTTTGGATTCATCTTGACCACTATTCTCTTGATATCGGTGCAGTATATCGGAAAACAGACACTTCAAATTTAAAAAACTTTTATTCCAAGTAATTGAATTAAAGAAACAGAGCTGTTGTAGTTGAAGACTTCAACATTAATTTACTGAGTCAACAACAGGCAACTAATAACTACAAATATGTGTTAGAGGAGAATGGTTACGATATAATAAATAAAAAAGACGAAAAATTCTGTACACGTGAAACAGTTTCAACAAAATTAATAATAGATCATGTTTGCTCAAACCTTAAAAAACACATATTGAATTTCATCATAATTGAAACCCCCATGTCTGACCACAAGCAAATATACTTCGAAATGCTGAAATACCGGCCTGAACCACTGCGAAGAGTTAGATATGAAGCTATCAACTACGATCAACTATATAAAACTATGGGAAACTGTACAGATACTGGTAATAAATCATATGAACTATTTGAAGAGAAGCTGAATTCTTACGCCAGCAATAGTAGACTCACAAAGACTAAAATTCTTAACCCACCCCGCCAAGACTGGATAAAGAGGATAATTATAGATAGCATAAACATCCGAAATATAATATGGAACAAATTTAAGAAGAATCCAGAAGACAGATTATTATAAGAAGCATTCATCAAAGAAAGAAACGAAGTATCAAGAACCATTTATAAAACTAAAACTAAATATTATTCAAAAGCATTCAACGACTGCAAGAGCAACCCTAAAGAGATGTGATTGAGATTGTGACCTTGAGCTTCCTTATACGGCCAGCAGTGAACGACCACGTCTAAGATCCATAAGTCATCACTGGCGACACGCACTGATTGTACAATTTCGTTTTAAGGTTTTAAGGTATGTCTGACGAGAAGATGTGTCGTAGTTTCCCGAACGCTGCCCAGCCGAGTTGAATCCGTCGATTGACCTCTCGGTCGAAGATGGACTTACCTAGTCGGACTGTTTGTCCCAGGTAAACATACTCGTCAACAACTTCGAGCTTAGTGCTCCCAACAACTACCGGCATAGGTGTGACATGGACATGATGAACATGATCTTTGTTTTGTCCATGTTCATCTTAAGACCTATTCGTTGGGAGACACTATTAATGTCATTGAGCATGGTGCTTAGTTCCTCCAGCGATTCTGCCATAAGGACTATATCGTCGGCAAATCGAAGGTGAGTGATGTACTCGCCATTGATGTTAATACCGTATCCGTTCCAGTCTAGAAGCTTGAAAACGTCTTCCAATGCAGCGGTGAAAAGTTTCCGGGATATAACATCACGCTGTCTTACACCTCTCTGCAATTGGATAGGTTTCGTATTCTGGTTCTGTACTCTGATAGCCATCGTAGCTCTACTGTACAAACACTTCAGCACTTCGATATACCGACAGTCAACTTGGCACCGCTGAAAGGACTGCAGCACCGCCCAAATTTCGACGGAATCGAAGGCTTTCTCATAGTCCACATATGCCAGACATAGTGGCAAATTGTACTCCTCTGACTTCTGTACAATTTGCCAAAGGGTATTTATATAGACTTTTTATTTTAATCCGACTTTAAGGGAGCTTAGATTATGAATTTATTTTATGTTACGTAGAAAATTATATTCGAGGTCATTTAGTCGATTTTTCTCGGTCTGTTCAACCAATCACTTGAGAGATAATTAAAAGTACCCTTAACTTAACCGAAAAGCATATGTGCGTAGATTAATGGATATGAAAGAAGCGATGGAGGTGTGTAAGAATCGTGCCATATAAAAGGCTAAAAAGGAAAGTTCGTGTCTACCTACGTTTCTAGGTGACAGACGTGAGAGTTTATGTGAGTATATATGTTTTCAAACGAAAAGTCCCCGTATATCAATCAACATATCCTATATCAATTAATGTCAATTTTTTTTTTAATTTTTGAAAATCGATTTTGAAAGGAGTCACGAATGCATAACGAAACTGTTGTATATTTTGTTTTTAGGCCTTGTTTATTTATCGCATATAAATGATGTTTATTTTAATTGTGATATACAAATACACCTTGTGCTTTTTTATAAACGTTTGTTTAAATGTAACGAATGCTGTACACATACTTTTTTAAATATTTCTATGTTGACGGTATTGCTAATATAGTAAAAATAGTAATAATGCTGCAGATGATTCATTACTTTAAGTATTTACAATATTGAATTACAGATTGATCCATACTAACTACGCAGACGGGTAAGTGAATATATCTGTTTCTTCATCACCCCGCTAAAGTATTTTTGGTGGGCGAATTAACGATCGCATTAACCAGGCACGCTCGACCCATTGACGCAGTTCCCTGCTCCCTGACACCGTGCCGGTCTGGGTATTTTAGGTTTGGTTAAACCAAGTGATCATACTGACCTATACGGGATGAATAGAATGATTATTGAAGATTGTTTTACGCCACAAATAATTATAACTTTTAACAAAAAGTAAAAACCCACTTCAAATTGCTGAAAAAGAAGTTATTTATTTGCTACCTTATTCGGTAAATAGGTATTACTTTAAATTATTTTTAATATTATATTCTTGTACATAGATATACATACTTACTCTTGATGTTTTAAAAGACTTAACATTATCATCATCTTAAATTAGTTATATATAAAAAAAATTAAATTATCAGCCTCGATTCAAGCTAGTTTTACCTATAAAATATGGAGGATTTCTAGCGTTACGTTGCCCGGTTTCCTTGCTTTCATTCCAGTCATTTATGTTACAAAATTCTAAATAATAAAGTAGACCTGTGCTTTGCAGCGGAAGGAAGGCAAACATGAACCACTCTGTCCCAGTGATAATGTTCTATTTGAAATTAACCAACAGAAACAAAAGGGTATCCCGTTAGTACGGAGTGTGCAGAAAGTTTTGTTTAATAATTTCAATAGTGACCGAGATCAGGCCCAACCTAGCTGTTTCGACTAAAGAATCTAGTCACTGATTTCACACTTTACCATCAATTAGTCCCTGCACCTGACTGTGAAGTCATTATTTGATATTTAAAATCAGTGTGAAGACTTTACACTGACTTTTGGTTTGTATTTTCGTTATGATTCATACACAATCCTTTGAAATAAAAAAAAATGTAAGTACGTCTTTACTTTTATGTAAAAAATGTATGTCTACATTACAAGAGTTGTCCCACGAAATTACACCGTAGGACATTCTCGAATTTTTAAATCCATCACCTAAGGTGACCACAAATTTCTTACTGTAGGCGCCGCATTTAAGAATTTGTTGTATGAAATCATATGAAACTCCGCAAATTTCACCCGCATCCTACGCGCCGTATTTTATAAAATACGGGATAGATGTCCCAATATTGAAAAGGCATGCTGGTGACGTCATATAATGCAGCGCGTTCGGCGAGTGCTAATACTCAGTGTTGCCTAATAACGCCAACTTAGTGGATTTTCCACTAAAACTAGTGTTTTCGATCCCCTTCTAGTGGAGAAATATTGCTTTTAGTGGCTGGTGTTTTTTGTAGTGTTTCAGTATTATTAAGTTTTAATTAGTGGCTAGATGATTACTCTACTATTAAGCCTCTTACACATTTCAAACTATATTTTTACTTTCATTTCAGGAATATTTACTTTTAATGTGTTGGCAACAATGATTCGTCAGACTTTTTTTAATGATTATTCTTAATCCAGAACCTTCTCTTTCTTGGAATTTTATTTCCTTCTTCATCTATCAGGCTAATACATTTTCTTCCAAAGCTAAATCAATGTCACTGTACCGTTTCACACTAGTGGTTAGAAAATACTGCAAAAGTTGTTGGCAACACTAAATATTAGCGTATGGTGCGTACGGCGCGTAAGCATGTGAGGACATGAAATACTATTCCCATCTCTGGGCCGGGGCTCCCCAGTGCCAGTTTCTTCCATTTGATCGCATCCAGCGCAGAGCGGTTCGAAGCGTCGGCGGCTGAACTCTTTCTGATCAGCTTGACTCACTGGCACTACGAAGAGATGTTGCATCTCTTTGCGTATTTTATCACATCTACCACGGGGAATGCTCAGAGTAATTTTTCGGACTAATTCCAGGCGCTCAATTTCACCATCGCACATATCGACAAATTTCGCGATTCCATCCAAACCATCTGGATGATTGTTGGTCCACCACTGTGCGATTTACAAGAAATTTTCTTCCTCGCACGGCTTCCTTGTGGAATCGACTAACAACAGCGATTTTTCCGGACCAATACGACTTAAAGACCTTCAAGAAAAGAGCCTATGTACTCTTTCTTAAAAGACCGGTAACGCAAATACGATTCCTCTGGTGAAGCAGTTGTTCATGGGCGGCTGTCCCGGCGAAAAGCCGCATCCTCGTTTGCCCCTTCTTCTATAAAAAAGTACCCACCACGTATATGTCCGATTTAAATACCTAGTTCACAACAGGGACAAATTCAAAGAAGCGAGACGACTAGTAATGAGATCGTCAATCTACCTACCAAGTGCGAAGCGTTATTGACATACTTCCTTGACGAATTCTTTATACTACGGCAGAGACCTACCTTCAAGTCAGTTCAGTCTGAGTCTAAAACAACGAACACATTCCAATGAATAACTTGTTTTATGAGTGTTAAATTTCTGAAATAAAGTATTTTGTTTTATATGTCAGCAAATACATGCAAGTTTTTTTTTTAAATTTGGAAACCACTTGATTTCTTTTTAAAACTACAAGGATTAAATTTTTCGGGGGTGCCTTATGAAACGATTGCCAATTTTCCAACTAAAAGCCATGGAAATGGAACTTCTTTAGTGTAATAATATATGTTAGTCTGTACGTGGTCTATATTTTGATGACATATTTTATATTTATATATTAGAAGGAAAATTGTTAGTAATAAATTCTTTCCAATTGTTAAATCCATTTTAGTTTTGTTTGTCTTTGTCCAACTGTGGTCTTAAATGACTGCTAATGATGATGAATATGTTTGTTAATTTTAGCAGAGGCAACGACTAAAGAAAAATATAACTAATTGTGTTAGGTAATGACGCAAAAGTATAGTGTCCTTGTCAATAAAGCTAATATAAGAATAAATGTGAGAGTACAACATGCTGCTCGGATCTTAAATAATGGGTTAAACGCGAGGCTAATGTAAAATTCACACAATAAAACTACCATCAGAGAATCGTATATGATATCCGTATATCCGTATATATAAGAGAATCGTCCATGTTATCTACTTCAATATAAAATAGTTTGTATCTGCTATAATTTCATTTACTATTTAATCGTGATGTACATAAAAACCGTGATCATGACAATGTAAGAATACTCGCTCTCTCGTATCGTTTCCTGGGTGACGTAAGAAATTATAAAGGGAATCAAACCAAGAGACGGGCTACAATATCTTCCTAATAATAACTAAAAGAAACTGTGATTGCCAACCCTCCAGCCAAACGCAGTTATGGCATATATCCTCCTTATGAGGAAATCTATACGAGATTGAGTTCAGTCCATCATACAACCGAAAATATTAGATGCTATCGAACTCGAACAACGATGACGTAAGGTAGCTTGCGACCTGACAAAAGTTCGCGTCCTTATACCCTGGCTCAGATCAAATTATAAAAGCCAAGAGGCTAACAGCACTAACATCCCAGAATATTGCTATGACGCGCGGCTCCTTCCCTAATCGTATGAACCTTCCCTTCCCTCATGAGATGCGAAGAAATAATAGCGGATGTTGTTGCGATCGGTTGAAATATGCGGATGTGTGTAGTGAATTCAGACGATGATGGAATTTTTTTATATAGAATAAGAGTGAAAAACGAGTGCACAGTTCACCTGATGGTAAATGAATACTCCATAGACATCTACATTTATCTTCGATTAAGAATCGAAATACAGATGCCTTGTCACCCCTGGAGACTAAAATAAACTGCCTCGTATCCAGAAAAAAGGGTCTCCGGTTCTCTATACTCAGAGCGTATTACTTCCTCGATCGAATCGACCCATTCGTGCTACAAGGATAATATAACTGCAGTATGGCCCTATCACGTATAATAGTATAGTTCGCCCACAAAACCGGAACTTTGCGAACAATTCTTTTTGGCACAGCATTGGCAGTCTTCTTCATCGTCCCAGTCTGAGTCTAAGTCTGTCCTTAAGAAACGGATAAGATTCAATTCGGGTTAGTATAATAGGTCTAAAATTGTTCGCATTGTTACAATGACATTTCTGGGACAATCTCTTTCTGAATCTATCTGAATACACGTTTACACGTTTATGTTCATAATCAGTTTTTCCGATAGTTATCGTTGAGCCCTACAGTTTTGGAGATCTCTCAGAATCCATAGGATTTTGCTAACATACATATCCCATAATCACCACTCACAACACCCACGGGACGTAATGGGGTAATTGTTAATCTCATATACCACTAGAAGGTTTACACGCAAGTTTGTTTAATATAATTTAAAATATTGTACAATTTACTTTTAACTTCATAATTTTTTATTTTTTCAACAAAGTACATAATATTGTTGCGCGCCACTATTAATGTCTTGTACATGACAACACTAGTTAACCTTAGCGCCCTCTAGTGTCGAGTAGCAGAACTAGGAGAGTCAAGATCCATCTAGAAATTTCGGGACCGATATGTACTCGAACATTCTAGATGTTGCTACAGTAGAAGGTTCTGGAAACGATCTGAGGCCCTATATAAGACCGGTATAGACCACGACCGGGAGAGTATTGAATTGGCGATACAAGAGAATACTTCGAAACGAAATAACTGCGAACTATAGTGATCAGTAGTACAATTGTGTTTTATTAGTGTGGTTTTAAGTTGCAATTAGTGTTCTTTAATTAAAGTGTAAATTTTGGTAATTCAATCGGCAGTTTTTAATTGTCTCGAACCTCAAGTTCGTAACAATAGTTTTAATTATAATATAATTTCTTCGTGCCAATAAACATCATTTTATTTGTCTTGTCACGGCACAGGTTGCTCTTGTATATTATATATTGTTGCGCGCCACGATTAATGGAAGGTACATGGCAACACTAGTTACCACTAGTGACCTCTAGTATCGAGTAGCAGAACTAGAAGAGTCAAGATCCTTCTAGAAATTTCCATGGAAGATCATCCTACAACTATCGATACCTAGTAAATCGGGACAGATATGTACACGAACATTCTAGAAGTTCCTATAGTAGGAGGTTCTGGAAACTACCTGAGGCCCTATATAAGACCGGTATAGACCGTGAACGAGGCAGTATTAAATTGGCAATACAAGCGAAGACTTCGGAAGCGAAATAACTGCAAACTAAAGTGGTCAGTAGTTCAAATGTGTTATTATTAGTTTGCTTGACAATATTTTTAAGAACGCTCAGGTGGGATTTAATAGAGTCTGTGAATGGCTTAGCTACAATATCTTAACACTGAATGTTAATAAAACAAAGTACATTGCATTTGGTCATAGAGCTAACCTCTTTCCACCACTATCTTTGACAATCACATCCCACACCTGTGGTCTTAGACTTTCAGGATGTCACTGTCCCTTAATTGAAAGAACCAATAAAATCAAATATCTTAGCATTTTCATTGATCACACCTTAACATTTAAATCCCATTTTGAGGATTTAGTATCCCGACTGCGAAAGCTCATTTATATATTCAGAACGTTAAAACATAAAGCTGAACGCCGTGTTATAATGGTAGTTTATTTCGCTTTATGTCAATCCATAATTGAATATTGTATAACATCATGGGGAGGAGAAGCCAAACATACCTCATTGAAGTAGAGAGAGCACAACGTGCAATTCTTAAAGCAGGTGCTGGTCTCCCTTTCTGTTTTCCTACAGAGGAGCTGTATAAAAAATGGGATATACTAACGGTTAAACAAACTTTCATTCTGCATATCGTGCTTAAACAACACTCTCATCTACGTTATAACCCAGATTTTAAGTATAAACGCCGCAAAGACATAATATGCAAAACTCTAACTTTCAACTCAGCTCTTTCACATAAGTTTTTCTGCTTCTTGGGACCCTTTTTTGTAACAAACTAAATAAAATTTTATATATATATCCCAAAAATAAATCTAATTGTAAAATAACATTAAGAAAATTCCTAAAAACCCTTAACTACCAAGAAACTGAGAATCTTATTTTAACCCAATACTAATACTTTTAATTTACTCAGAAACGTAAATCACTCTTATAACAATCTTTAAAAACCTCTAATAATGATACTCCATGATTGCTTCTGTACAATCATTAAAACATACATACACACACACACACACACACACACACACACACACACACACACACACACACACACACACACACACACACACACACACACACACACACACATATATATATATAGATGCACCCGCGCTAATACATAAAAACCTACACATATACTCCCCTATATACGTCCATATCCATTGAATGGATTCAGCAATTCGCCTTATAATGTAACTTTTTATAATCTCTATTATGATATATTTCCTCCCTGTACTATTTCTTTTCATTATATGTAACCTATCCGCGAGGGGGGTTGGTGATCTCTAACTCAGATTTTTAATATAAAACCTATAATAGGCACCAGTCTCTCACAACGTCCTTTCTATGTACATCGATATTGTTAACCAAGCAGTAAGTTGTGAAGAGATAAATAAAACTGAATTAAACTGAATTATTTTTGTGGTTTTAAGTTGTAAATAGTGTTTTATAATTAAAGTTTCAATTTTGGTAATTCAATCGGCAGTTTTTAATTATTTCGAACCCCAAGCTCATAACAATTGGTGTCAGAAGTGGGATCAATTATTCCGATTTACCTAAAGACGACACGGAGGGTATCGGTACCCGAAGTTAACGCCAACAGGAGACGGATCAGAGACGATTTGGTGGTGCAACGTCGCAGACGGCGGAGTGCAGCCGCCGACCACGGAGGCCGGCCCGTCAGCAGCTCCTGCATCTGGAGGAGTGGGCTCGCCGACAGGATAAACAGGCCCGTTGGTTGGAAGAGCAGCTGCAGCGCGGCATGGAAGAGCAGATGCTCCTCAGGAAGGACCTTCACGCTTACTTCGGGAAAGAGATAAGGGAGGTGAAGGATGGGTTGCTCAACATGACAACTGCCTGTCGGAAGCTGAAACCCGCATCCACCAAGTGAACAATCTGGTTAACAACGTTATGGCTGACGTGAAGAAAACGCTAGACTATCTCAAACTTGGGGATGGAATTACAGCTCCCGTGGTAGCTACAACACCTTCGCTACGTGGATTCAAAGTTCCACCGTTCAACGGGACTTCTTCCTGGTCGGCCTACAAATTCCAGTTTGAGGCTGTCATGAAGCCTTACGGCTGGAATAAAAGTCAGGTCATGACTGATCTCACCCTAGGCCTACGGGAGCAGGCCTTAACTGTTCTGGAAACTTTAGGTAAGGAAGTGACTTACGAGCAGCTCCTTGAGGTATTGTAGGCGAGATATGGCCACGCTCACTTGGAACACATCATTCAAGCGCAGATGAAAGATCGCGTGCAAAGCAGCAATGAAAACCTGCAGCAGTGGGTACTTGAGGTGGAGAAGCTGGTTCGAAAAGTATACCAGTTTGTACCTTCGCTCATTGTAGAGAACCTGGTGCAGACATTCATCGATGGCATCCGCGACTTTGAAGTCAGAGCTGCTGTGAGGCTCGGGCACCATGAAACGCTTTAGGACGCCTTAGCCCATGCACTAGAGATAGAAGCCGTACGGCAGGATCATCGTTCCCATCGTGTAAGAGAGGTTGCAGCAGCTACAGTTCGCGACCGTAATAAAGGATACAGACCTACGTGCTACGATTGTGGGGAAAAGGGCCATCTTATATTTAGCTGCCCTAAGTGAACTATAGAAAGGGAAGGTGATCGATCTCGAGAGGGTAGTGCAGCTAACAGCACCACCCAGCGCAGCGGGAAATCTCATGGCAACGCAGATACATTGTCAAGAAGACCTTGTCCTGAAGATTGAACGCATTGTACTAGGCAAGAGGGTAAGGTAGTGGTATCTGTGAGGATACTCAGGACAGACCAGCTCAGCAATGAGTGGAAGGACAGCCTACAACATGCACAGCAGGAAGATTCGGACATTAGGCCGATTCTGGAATGGATGAAGGCCAGTGCGCCTAAGCCCAAGTGGAGCGACGTCTCAGCAATGAGTTCAACAACGAAAAGCTATTGGGCCCAATGGCACAGCTTGCTGATTCAGGATGGAGTCCTGTGCCGTAAATGGAAAAATGATCGGGGAGACAGGTGTCATTTGCAAATGGTTTCCCTAAAGCTAAAGTGCCGGATGTTCTACAGCTGTATCATAGTGGTTGTTCAGGAGGCCACCTGGGAGTTAAACGAACTCTATTGAAGATCCGAAAACGGTTTTACTGCGTCCACTGTCGTGACGATGTCGAAGACTGGTGCCGCAAATGTACAAGTTGTGCGGCTGTAAAGGGACCTCAAACTCGTAGTAGGGGCGCATTGAAATTGTACAATGTTGGTGCACCATGGGAGAGGATAGCCATTGATGTTGCGGGGCCGTTTCCGGAAAGTGAAAGTGGTAACAAGTATTTCATGGTTGTGGTAGATTACTTCACTAAGTGGCCAGAAGTCTTCGCCATTCCAAATCAAGGAGCTTCAACAGTTGCAGATAAACTAGTTCATGAAAACTTCTGTCGTTTTGGAGTACCCTTAGAGATTCACAGCGATCAAGGAAGGAATTTTGAGTCTCAAATATTCCAGGAAACTTGCAGAGTTATGGCTACTTATAAAACTCGAACAACTTCTTACCACCCACAATCTGATGGAATGGTAGAACGATTTAATCAGACATTGGAAAGGTACCTGGCAAAAGTTGTGGAAAAACAGCAACGAAACTGGGACAGGCACATACAACCGTTTTTGTTGTCATATCGAAGCGCTGTTCACGAAAGTACATCAGTGACGCCAGCTTTCGCAAACTTTAGGAGAGAATTACGGCTGCCTGCAGACCTGATCACCGGAATACCACCTGATGCCCCACGCAGTATAACCGATAATTCAAATGACTTGTGGAACAAAATGAATGACATTTATGAGCACGTCAGACAGTTGGGCCAGCAAACGTCTGAGAAGATAAAAACACGGTATGACCGCAAAATGAACAACAAAGGGTTTGACGCAGGTTCACTAATATGGTTACACAATCCAGCTCGCAGCAAAGGGAAATCTCCTAAGCATCAAGTTAAATGGGACGGACCGTACCGGATTGTGACAAGGATCAATGACGTAACCTACCGGATACAGAAAGGTACCAGAGGTACTCCTAAGATCGTCCATGTGGGTCGACTGGCGCGTTACTATGGGGCCAATAATGCTCGGGACGAGCATGTCTTAGGAGGAGGCAGTGTTACGCGCCACTATTAATGCCTTGTACATGGCAATACTAGTTACACTAGCGCCCTCTAGTGTCGAGTAGCAGAACTAGGAGAGTCAAGATCCTTCCAGAAAATTTGGGACCTATATGTACTCGAACATTCTAGATGTCGCTACAGTAGAAGGTTCTGGAAACTATCTGAGACCCTATATAAGGCCGGTATAGACCACGACCAAGGCAGTATTGAATTGGCGATACAAGAGAATACTTCGAAGCGAAATAACTGCGAACTAAAGTGATTGTGTTTTATTATTAGTGTGGCTTTAGATTGTAATTAGTGTTGTGTAATTAAAGTGTCAATTTTGGTAATTCAATCGGCAGTTTTAATTGTTTCGAACCCCAAGCTCATAACAATATGTTTATCAATGCAGCGCTGTACACTTTAGGAGATATAACGTTACCTATCTTACACTTCTATGCAATTAGGTATATCCCAGAGTTTGTTGGGGATTTTGTCTAAAAATATATACTAAACTTTATTTCAAAAATAAAATTATACATAAATATAAAACGAACTTAATTTTTGCCAATAATAAAACACTGAAAAACATATCAAAAATCAAAATTTAAATCAAGTTTTACTAATTCTTGAAAAAATTGATTAGGATAAATTTACCTACGTAGAATATTAATGAAACTATAACTATAACCAACTTCTAGACCGAACGCATAAAATTAAATGTACGTGACTTACCCAAGGCGTTATAATTTCGTGTAAAAATTTAAGATTTTTCATCCGACATATTCAAAATAAAAACAACTACAAAACATTACTAACTAATTACAAAAAATATTAAAAAATATTAAAACGTATTATTACAAAGGCTAAAATACTTGAAGAATCTATTGATAAAATGAATGTCCACTATTAAATAAAATACATGTGGCAAATAATCAAAGAACATACAAATAGACAAAAAAAACATCATTAAACATCTACGAGTATAATTTAATAAATGAAATCCCAAGTTAGTAGCAAAATGCAACAAACCATGGGTTATCAACCGATTTCAAAAAGAAGACGGTACTCAATTCGACTGTATGTTTTTTTATGTGTTACCTCATAACTTTTTACTGGGTGAATCGATTTTGATGATACTTTTTTTATTTGAAAGCTGGTGTTTCACATGGCGGTGGTCCCATATAAATTTGATCAAGGTCTGACCAATAGCTTTGTGTTATTCTTCACAATTTATATAGAACTCGGTTGTACAAAATTTTTAATTTTTAATTATTTCTTTCGGTCAGCTAAGACGGCGGGGGACACGAGCTCTGCGTTTGCGACTTCCGCGCCGTGGTGTCGAATCGCTCAACAAGCTACGAGATACCGAGAATTCAATATATCTGTGGCCTTTCGATTTAAAATAAATTATGTTTTTGAAGTGTGAATTCAAGTGCGAACCAATTTATCCATAACTAATAACCAATGGAATAGATGAATTAACATAAATATTTATTAAAAAATTCACCCATTTGTTTCATTGACATTGCTTAACAACCAATCATTTTTGTAAGGTGTTTTCCCCGAACTCTTCAAAAAACCTTTACTAAAATGTGTTAAAAATATCGTATAAATCCGGAATCGTATAATTACCGTTTCTGTGAACATCTACAAGTAATTTCAAAGATATGTGATAAAGTTGTGTGGGGCTACGTTTGTGTTCTGTTAGTGAAAAATTTTATATATTTGACGATTCTTCAAACCGAATCGAAAAGTCGGACCACACCTTTAGAATATTAAAAATGCATTCACATTATTTTAAATATTTTAAAGAATAAAAATTACTATGTAGGAGTTTTATTTCACATAAATATCACATTCTAAAAAGTTAAATTCAATATAATACCTAGTAATGTACGACACAGAAGTGCGTGGAGTACCTCATAAATTTTTCACTAACTTGATTTTTTTTTATAGGATAAGGGTGAAAAACGAGCACACAGTCCACCTGATGGTAAGTGGATGCTGCGGCCCATAGACATCTACATCTATCCTCTGTTACAGATCAAAATGCAGATGCGTTTTCACCCGTGAGGACTAGGATGGAATGCCTCATTTCCAGTAAAAAGAGCCTCCGGCCACCTGCACTCACCAAGCGAAACGCAGAGGTAAACCTCTACTTCACGCTGGTATTCTGTGAGGTACACAACCAAGACCAATATGTTGAGGTTACGAATGACTTACCAATTCTAGTTTTCTTCAATATTAATGTCAATTAAAGAAATATAGCAGTAGTTACCCAAATTGAAAATTCGTTGACCGATTTACAAATCAATTTTGCCTAATAATGAAATTCAGGCCTACAAGAATATTCTACGGTACAATGAGGTTGCTGGATCACGGTGCTAACCGTAATTGCATTAATATTTCTTGCAACAAGCAAGCATTTAAACAACTTATATATTATTATAATTAATAGATAAAACATTGGTTATCATTTTAAATGTGAAGTTACAAAAACAAGCATGTTATACGCCCAAGAATTTTGAATAAGAATCAATATTAACGTCTACCTACTTGATCCTAAGTGTAACCAGACTTGACACAAGCTTTTAAAAAAACTGATAAAGTTACGTAATATATGTTATTCCAAATATTCATATATTGAACAAAACTAATTTTACGGATTTTGTCGCGTTTTGTAGACTTATGTAAATATTTTTTCAATCCCCGACGTTTCGGGTGCAGTGATATGCTTGTGTTTGGATTTAATTTTATTAATTATAGAATTCCAAGTAGATGGGTGAACGTAACAGCTATTGTCTCTACTGAAATTTGGATGTTTTCTTATTTCAATAGCCTCGCGAATCATCCTTGGTAGGAACCGATGTTCTTTTCGAGTACTTGTGGTTTTTCTTACAAACGTAGTTACGATGACGGTCTTGAACATGTTCACTGACTGCAGACTTCCTGGAGCATTGGTGCTTCACATGAGTTATATGCTTTTGTTATGTGGATTTTTATTGATCTTTTTTATTGCATATGCATGTTTATTAGAAAAAAAAGAAGACTTATTTTAAAATGGATTCGAACTTTTAGTACCATATTACATAGTCAGTTAAAATAAAGCTGCATTCCGTATATACTTATATTCATATACGCCTTTATTTGAACGACCTTGTTCGATTCTGATTCTTATTGACATTCTGATTAATATTGAATTAATTTGACGACCATTGACATCAATATAGAAATTGAACTTTTGGAATATATGTAAATATACAGAACACCGCTTCATTGCTTCATTCTTCACCGCTGCATTGGAAGACGTTTTCAAGCTTCTGGACTGGAAAGGATACGGTATCAACATCAATGGCGAGTACATCACTCACCTTCGATTTGCCGACGATATAGTCCTAATGGCAGAATCGCTGGAGGACTTAAGCACTATGCTCAATGACGTCAATAGTGTTTCCCAACGGATAGGTCTTAAGATGAACATGGACAAAACAAAGATCATGTTTAATGTCCATATCACACCTATGCCGGTAGTTGTTGGGAGCACTAAGCTCGAAGTTGTTGACGAGTAGGTTTACCTGGGACAAGTAGTCCGACTAGGTAAGTTCAACTTCGACCGAGAGGTCAATCGACGGATTCAACTCGGTTGGGCAGCGTTCGGGAAATTACAGCACATCTTCTCGTCAGATATACCTCAAAACTTGAAAACGAGACTATACAACCAGTGTGTGTTGCCAGTGATGACATATGGAACTGAGACGTGTTTCTTCACTGCTGGTCGGATAAGGAAGCTCAAGGTCGCTCAACGAGCTATGGAGAGGGCTATGCTCGGAGTTTCTCTGCGTGATAAACTTAGAAATGAGGATATCCACAGTGGAACCAGAGTGACTGCCATAACCCAACGAATTAGTAAGCTGAAATGGCAACGAGCCGGCAATGTAGCTCGAAGAACCAACAACCGATGGGAAAAAAATTGACGGGTTGCACTCCGGGAATGCCGGCAGAAGTGAAAACTTGAATATTAATTAACGTTGTGCATTTTTGATATTTTTGAATGGTTAGGGAATAATTTTGCACGAATTGCTTTAATTATCAGTATAAAAGTACTAACGTTTATGTGGTAGAATACAATATTTATTTATTGCGCTATCGTACACAAACATGACAATTTATAATACATTAAAAAGTTTATCTCTCCGAAAAACCACACACACGAACGTTCGCGCAAGCGCCGGCTGTCTACTCTCCGTCCATCTTACGAATTGTCGATCAGGTCACGTGTCCTGACGCGAGTTTAACATTTTTTACCCATTACAAAAAAAGTGCACAACGCCGCTAAAGAAGTTTTCACTTCAAAAAGGTTCTCGAGTGGCGGCCTCGTACCGGCAGGCGAAGTGTAGGACGTCCCCCCACTAGCTTGAGTGACGACCTGGTAAGATATGCAGGAAGTCGATGGATGCAGGTGGCTCAGGACCGTGCTTTGAGACATTCCTTGGGGGAGGCCTATGTTCAGCAGTGGACTTGTGAAGAGCTGTAATGATGATGATGATGATACAGAACACGTTTATTTTCGTAATTTTTTATTTACCTTTATTATCGCGATAAATAGTCATATAATCTATTATTTTTTATCACATTGATTTGCAATTAATATAATCATATTAATAGATCACAAATTGTGTAAATTACTAATAAATCATTTTCGAGTTAATCTCGAGCTTGTGATAATTAACTTTTATGGCGGAAATTGACGAAAGGTCTCTTGATGGAGTATGGGTCGGACTCAAAACCAGTGCTATTACTGAAATCGATCCTTTTTACTTTTTCATGCTGCAACACAGGGTTTTTTAAAGTGTATTTTTTTATTTTTTTATGTTGGTAAATACGTCGTCTTTTTGCCTATTATTACTTCTTTAAAATTTTGTGCTGCATGCTTAAACTGGAATAAATGCATTTCTTTCTTTTTTTATTACTAAACTAGCTGTTCCCCGCGACTTCGCCCGCGTGTAATTTGAGGTTTTAATTATATTGCTCAGAACCCTAATTCATTTTCTCAAATATAACTGGCCTAAGTTACTCCTTAGAACATCAGCTATCTGCCAGTGAAAGTTCCGTCAAAATCGGTCCAGCCGTTTCGGAGATTAGCCGGAACAAACAGACAGACAGACATACAGACAGACCGACAGACAGACAGACAAAAATTTTAAAAATTGTGTTGTTGTTATAAGTACCATATATACATTCATATGCATTTAGTAAAAAGCTGTTATTTCAAAATTACAAACAGACACTTCAATTTAATTTATTTGTATAGGTATAGATTTTTTTGTCTTTTTAGGATTCCATACCTTAAAAGGAATAAACGGAAAGTATAGAATCACTGTCTTCCATCTGTCTATCCTTCGGTGAGAGCTTCTTTTCTCAGAAATGGGTAGAGGTTTAATCAAACATTAATTTTAGAATGTCTGAAATTAATGTACCTACACACTAAACTAAAATACTAAGGCGGTCGCGTAGTTCGAGACATAACGGGCGGCGGGTATTCACGCTAAGTGCGAGGTCATAAGAGTTAATTCGAGTGAAAACTATTTTGTCATCAGTATATATATATAAAAAAATTAAGTGAAGCAATCTATAGACTCTTATTTCTTTAATGTTTCTGTAATATAGGATGTTTCATCTTGAAAGTTTTTCTCTACTACGCTTGTGACTGCTGTTGCCCTTTAGTTTTAGGTAGTTGCTTATTTCGGATGAATTCTTCTAATGACTTTACTGTGAAAACAGACGTGCTTACAAAGTCATTAGAACTTTTTTCTATAGTTAAGTAAAAGCTATCGTGGAGTTGGTTAATCTTATTTTAAAGTATAAACATCTATGCTTTTAACACTTCTAATATTAGCGTTAACTGCTCCAGTTGAGCTTAAAATGCTTTGGTTAGTAGTAGATTCGTACATTTAAGTTTTACTAACTATCGTACTGATAACCATTAAGCTACTGTTACTCAATCTCTAGCTGGTGATAGTCTCAGTCGCATCTTCAGGTTATAATTACCACATTGCAGCGTCATCGGAAACGGAAAGTGTGCCAACTTTTAAGTCAATCGAAGAAGTGGAAGAAAATCAAATATTAATTAATGGCTGAAATCCCTACGCTAAGGAAATACAAAGTGGGTTGTCATTAAATCTATGAACTGAATTTCATTAAACATAAATACTAACTTTAATAAAATGTATATATGAGATATTTTAAATAATGGTGAAATCATCATCATGAAGAAAAACTAAATCTAAAAATTTAAATTATCACACAGTCCTACTCCCCCAAACACAAGAATGCTTCCTGTGCAGCCATTCAGCGTGGAAATCTTTGAATGGCTGTTTCAATTAAATTTGTTTATTTTTAGGAGCTATGACCCCAAAGGTATTTTTTTATAGGATAAGGGTGACAAACGAGCACACAGTCCACCTGATGGTAAGTGGTTGCTGCGGCCCATAGACATCTACATCTATCCTCTATTACTAATCAAAGTGTAGATGCGTTGTCACCCGTGAGGACTAAGATGGAATGCATCATTTGCAGTAAAAAGGGCCTCCGGCCACCTGCACTCACCAATCGAAACGCAGAGGTAAACCTCTACTTCACGCTGGTTTTCTGTGAGGTCGTGGTACCACCCTGGTTCGAGCCGGCCCATCCGTGCGACAGCAAAAGCTGCCGCGTGGCTCTACCACTGTTAGATTAGGTATACACAAAGATCGACAATAGCTTTAAAGTCCTTTTTACAACAGAGCTTTATTAAATAAATTTAACGCTTTATAATTTGAAAAACTGTTATTACAGTCCAAAAAAATTGGTTTTTGAAAAATATTGTGTTTGTAAAATTTCTAACTTTATTTTACATTATAAGGTTTTTTTACTTTTAATAAATTGCTCAATAAAATCAGTTTGATTTTACAAGAAGTCCTTCAGTTACTGATGCTTGATGATTGATAAAAAATATTAATCTTCAATTCATGAAGAATTCACAGGAAGCTTGATTTATTAGTGACTTTTACAAAGCCTACAGCTACGTTAAGCATATTGCATTAATGACAAAACTATAATATAATGGTGTACAAAAATGTTATCAAACTTTCTTTTTCATATTGTAACGCAAATAGATATTATCGAGTATTCCGAGTCAAAAATAGGTGTTTCTTTTGTTTTTAATGTGGTATGATTTTCATATTTATTAATATTTTTCAATAATATCATTATGATTATAGTCTATTGCTGAACATAGGTATCTTCTAAATAAAGGCACACAATGTTTTGTGGCATATTTTTGTTATTTTATATAAATATAACTTGATAACTATGACCCTGGATCTTCCGTTAAAATTACGTGTAAAATAGCTTGAAAGATATAGTATACAGATACGAGTTATCTTCGAAATGATGCTCATCTGTTTGAAATCGAGGCAATGCTGAACGCTAGGAAAGGAAAATTAAGCCAATTGTTATCGGAAATTGATCTTATTCCCTCAGGACAGCTCTTATTTGCAACTGGCTAGTATCTTGTTAAAATTAACCGTTTGTTCTTTTGATGTGGTGTTCTTTGATAAGTTATTAATTTCAGTTTTAGAAACGTGTTGTGGTTTGATAACTCTGATAATCAGCTTTTGAGTTTATAGATTTTGAACTTTATTAACATTAAAAATAAAATAATACAATATGAAATGCTAAATTAAATATATTTTTATTTATTTACTTTTTACAATTTGGGAAAGGACTCTACATCCAGCATGCAACATGTTCTTGTACTTTCAGAAGTGAGTACCTCATAAAATAAACGAACGTTAAAATAATGAAAAAACATATGGATCCTGTATAAAGACCGCGATTATTCGTGTTGTAGGTAAATCCAGGACATGTAGTCCAGCAATTACCATAACAAAAAATGATTATAAAAAGGTTTTTGACACCAGCGCTAATAGGCTTGTAATCAGAGCATGCACAGTCTACACAAACTTGGTGCTTCGATCAGCGAGGAAATCTGGTGACCTAATTGCATTTTCTCGGGAATCCAATAGGAAGGGAGCTTCGAAAGAAGTGCATTGTGCCAGATCCGACCGAAGGTCTTCGCTATGTCCAAACTACCGGCCAATGTCTCTCCCTTGGACTCTACTGCTTCCGCCCATCTATGAGTCAGGTAGACCAGGAGATCGACAGTTGATCGACTCCGACTAAAACCGTATTGGCAGTCACTAATCTGGTGATCTTCAAGGTACCTAATGAGCTGCCAGTTTATAATGAACTCTATTATTTTTGGGAACAAGGAGGTCATGGCGATAGACCTATAGTTTGACGGGTCTGAGCGGTTGCCTTTTTTAGGGATCGGGTGGACCAAACCTGTCTTCCATGAATTCGGGACTACGCCTTGGGAGTAGGAGTGCCGGAAAAGATGCGTTAAAACCGGTGCTAACTCCGGCTCACACGTCTTCAGCACAATGGTACGGACTCCATCAGGCCCACTCAACTCGACAGGAGTGCTTTGCGAACCGCGCGCTGTGTAAACCGCACATCCGGCATGGATCACTCACACCACGGGATGGTCGGCGGTGTGTTTCTCCCGTCATCGAGAATCGAGTTGGATGCTAAAAGAGAGCCTAACAGATCGGCTTTCTTCTTTGCGGCAGTCCTCTCCGTGCAGAGATGGAAGAGATGGTTGACAGAAGTTCAGGAGCTACCAAACCATGGCTGGGATCTGCCTCTGATGAGCACCAAAGAGGATGGAATAAAAAGTTCCATACTCTGAAGTATCATATCAGCGATAGTATTAGCAACAACGTTGGGATCGTCCGGCGAGAAGCAAATCCGCCCCCAAGGGTATGATGCAAAAAAAGACCGCATGCTATTCCAATCAGCCGACCTATAGTGCCAAACACGGCGACAGCCTGCAGAATGCAACCGCGATTTCAGCGTAAGTGGCACCACACTTCGGATTATACAATGGTCACCGAGAAGCCAAGAGGGGTGTCGATGAAAACCTGATATCCGTCCGGATTAGAGGTCGGCAGAAGTTCCAACAGAGAAAGTATATGATCCTGATCTTTGGAATCCGCGTAGGCAAAGTAACCAGCTGTGTAAGACCATATGCCAAGGCAAAGTCATAAACAGATCTCTCCGCATAATCGGCTAAACGTGAACCGAGCCATTCAGTGTGGTGGGCGTTAAAATCGCTAAGGATCACAATATCTGCGGATGGGATCTGCTTTAGTAAGAAATATGTAGCCGTTTGAACGTGGTCGATGAGTCGGTCTGTTTCGGCATTACCGTTATAGGACCTGTAGAGGCACCCGTAGATGCTGGGATGGTTGTCGCAGTCTATGTTCTAATTTGTACCTCGGGTAGGAGAGATATGAAATATCAGCCGGAGAGGACACCTGAGTCTTACAGCACTTCTGCGTAGTGTTCAACAGATTCATTTTTTATTTAGATAATTTTCGAAAGTATCGTTTAAATATTTACTACAATTTTATACTGAAATTTTAGAGACTAGAAAAACATATTCTTTTAAATTGAAACTCGTCCATGAGAATTTAACAAAAGTGGTGTTAAAGGGTATATATACATATTATAAAACAAAGTAAAAAAGTTTGTTTTTAACACCAGATCTTCAAAATGATTAGGTAACAAATTTGTGATCCACATAATAAATACCATCATGTGGTCTGTCGCAGGCACATATTTATAGGTTTATATACTCATAGGTTTATCCTAAAGAGCGCCATTAATCCAGATATCGTTTTCTAGCATACAGCTGCTTACAGCCACCTTGAGTAGATCGTCCCTCTATCTCACCTAACATAATCACAAAACTAAAATTAATTTTTCACTCAAAGAGATACCATTTTGTAAATAAGTTCAATCAAAATGATCCAATGTCATAATGTGTACGCAACAAAAACTTGATTATTTATTGGTAAGGTTATACTTTTCTAACTGCAAATTAGAAACACTTTTTAACATATGGGTTAGCATAGCCTATTTTAAGAAGCTATTTACGATTATTGAAAATTGTGCAGTTCTAACAAATAATGTCTCACTAAACATTTTTATCCTATTTTTAATATAAATAGTCCTATATTTTGGTAAGTTGGAAAAGAGGTCAGAATCTCATTACGTGCCGTAACAGAAAACAGACATATAAGCTAGCCCGTAACGTCGCGACCAATCATCATAAAATTGTGTACTAACTAAATGTAATGTGTCTGCAAATGCTCGATAAGATACCTCTGTCTCTCCCTCACTTTGTGATTATTAAGGTAGTAATAAGAGGTAATTATTTTTGTAATTTATTCATGATTTGTTTTTATTCTTGGTAGATATAATTCTAATAACATAATCGGATACTTTGTTTGTACTTGGTTGTTAAAAAAGCTTAGCGTGCATGGTATAGCGGGATAGAATTTTATACATGGTGTGGATTTGACAGGTGAAGATGCCTTTATATCGGGAACAGCAGGAAGAATCGCTTGCAGTAACAATAAATTAAAAAAATACATTAAAATTAATAAATACATTAATAAATTGCAAAAAAAAACATAAAAAATAAAATAAGTATTAAAAATCATGTTAAGTTATGTAAAGAAAAACAAGAACTAATTAATAAGGTCAAAAAATATTCAATTGAGGTGGATAGCATTAGGAAAAGTTATGAGACTGACATGGAGTATCTTAATTTAGAAATTTCTTCACTTCATAATGCACTACAAGTTATGACAAATAAATATAAATTAGCTCAAAATGAAATAAAGGAACATATACTGGCCATGGACGAACTGGTGACACTGTGTAAATATAATGAGGAACGTTTTGAAACATTAGTAAAACATCAGTGTGAGTGTCAGCACTCATTACCGGTTACTTCAGGGACAGTATGTGTTAATAATATGGAGAAAAAGAATTCCTCTCGTACTTATTAACTCCATGACAGTTCCAGAACAATAAATAATTTAAATAATTTAAATGTTAGCAAAAATAATATTGTTGTGTACAGTGATGATATAGGTAAAAACTTAGGTTTAGTATTAAATAACTGTCTAAAGGAACACCAAATTACTAATTATTGTATGCCTGGAGCAACATTTAGTCAAATTATAAATAAAATTCTAATAAGTAGCCATAGTTCTAATAGTATATTGATACTTCTTATTGGGAGAAGGGGCAATGTGAATAAAAAGCAATTATTGGATTATATTGAAATTCTAAATAATTTAAATGTTCACAAGATTGTTTTGTTTACATTGCCTTACTTATGGGGTTTGCCACAAGAAAATAAATTAAGACATGACTTAAATATCCAAATGACTAATTTAATATGCAATAATAATGTAAAACTGGCATATAATTGTAATAATTATAAATTTCATTTATTTGATTTAAATAATTTAATTAAGAAGTTTTTGACAAGAGATAGGTATTACCTATCAATGTATAGTTTAAGGTTGGTAGCTAATACGCTATCTTATTATTTATATTTTAACTAAGCCAATGATTTGGCTACCTTGACACCTGCTTTTTTTGAGCAACAAAATAATTTTACATTTGATTCGGAACCAGTTCCAAGTAATTTAAATTAGATAATAAGGCAATAGAGGTAACCTCTAGCAAAGATAATTTAAATAGCTTAGAATGCAACTTACCAATACATAATTATGTAATTTCACAAAATAACAATAATAAAAACTGTATCAACCTGGTGCATCAAAATATACAAGGTATGTTAGGCAAAGAATTAGAAATTGAATTATTTTTAAATAGTAACAGTATACATATTTTATGTATTACTGAACATTGGTTGAAAGATTACAACTCCATATTTAATTTCAGTAATCACCAGGTGGTCAGTTCGTTCAATAGAGATACTAAGTTACGTAGTGGCTCCTTAATATTAGCTAATAAATCCTTATCATGTAAAGACCGTAAAGACATTGTGAGCCTCTCTGTTGAGCGTACTGTAGAAATGGCATGCGTTGAGCTTGAGCACCTTATTGTTGTCAGTGTTTACAGACCCCCATGTTCAAATTATGATACCTTTGAAAAGGTTATGGAAGAAGTTTTAGTTAAGCTTAATAAACAGAATGAATCTCTTGTAGTGTGTGGAGACTTTAATATCAATCTCCTGGAAACTTCTTCCATCAGTATTAAATTTTGCTCTTTGTTCAAATCTTATAATCTTGATAATTTATTCTTTGAAGCTACACGTATTGCAGGGTGTAGTGCAATTTGTATTGATAATATTTTTACAGGTGTTGTACCAATCAACAAATCAATAATTCAAAAACTTAGTTCAGATCACTGTGGACAACTGGTTTCATTACCTTATATGCACAAAAAACAGGTAATTGATAAAAGTGTGTTTGTTCCTATTAATACAAAACGCCTGGAGAGATTTAGAAGTAATATGGTAAAAAACCTTCCATCACTTTCTTATACGAACAATGCAGACTATTTATATGGACAATTATTTACCCTTATAAGCAATGAATTTAAAAAAACATATACTTCTCATACATTCTCCAGAAACAGTCGCAAGGCATTTAATGAATGGGCGACAGTAGGAATTCATAAAAGCAGACGAAGGTTATATGACCTTTACCATGAAAGATCATATAATCTTTCCGATGCTTTTAAAGAATATGTAAAAGATTATTCTAAAATGTTTAAAAGAGTTTGCTCCACAGCCAAATCGTTACATATTAGCAACAAAATTAAGACGGCTAAGAATAAAATTAAAATGACGTGGAGTATAATTAACAATGAAACCGGTAAAGCCAAACCTCGTAACCCAAACTATCAATTAAAAATTAACAATGAATTGACTAAATCAAATCAAGAAGTCGCAGCGGTGTTTGAGAAATATTTCACTGATATTCCTATCTTGACAACCGAGTCATTGAATACTTCTCCAACTGTCGCCGAGTCATTACTCAAACAGAATGTTAACACCTGTTTAAAAGAATTTAGATTTGAAAAAGTACTATCGCAAGATGTTGTAAAATTTTTCAAAACCATTGATGTAAAGAATACCGCAGATTTGTGGGGGATTTCCGTTACAGTTATTGCGTCCATAATAGATTTAATTGCACCTCATCTAGCTATTATTTTTAATACTTGTATCGATTCTGGTGTGTTTCCTGATTTAATGAAGTATAGTAAAGTAATACCTTTATTTACGTCTGATAGTACATTGGACCCCGCTAATTTTAGACCTATTTCTGTACTACCAACTCTCAGTAAAATTTTTGAAAAAATAATTATGGATCAATTGTTAACATTTTTTAATACAAATAAATTACTTCATAAAAACCAATTTGGTTTTACAAGGGATCGCTCGACGTCTGACGCCGGTGTTGAGCTTATGAAATATATTTTTAATGCCTGGGAGAATTCACAAGATGCCTTAGGTATTTTCTGTGATCTTTCCAAGGCTTTCGATTGTGTTCATCATGAGACATTAATCAGGAAACTACAACATTACGGTGTAAAAAATTTAGCGCTTAGACTTATTACTTCATATTTAAGTAAAAGAATTCAAAAAGTAGTGATTAATGGTAAAGGTTCCTCCGGATCGGTAGTATCAATGGGCGTTCCTCAGGGCTCGATTCTTGGCCCATTCCTGTTTTTAATTTATATTAATGACTTACCTTATCTTGTAGGGGACAATCACGATATAGTATTATTTGCTGAAGATACCTCTTTAATTTTCAAACTCAAACGACAGTTAATTAATTATGACGATGTAAATAATGCTCTATCAAAATTGGTACTTTGGTTTAACGCCAACAATATGCTCTTAAACGGCAATAAGACAAAGTGTATTAAATTTATAATACCTAATGTAAAATATTCGAATACCAATGTGCTGTTAAATGGGGAGGAGTTGAGTCTTGTGGATACCACTGTTTTTCTTGGTATTACTATTGACGCGAAACTTCAATGGGGCCCCCATATATCTAAATTAGCAAGCAGACTTAGTTTTGCAGCATATGCTGTAAGAAAAATTAGAAGTCTCACACATGTTGAGACAGCTAGATTAGTGTATTTTAGTTACTTTCATAGCGTAATGTCTTATGGACTTTTGCTATGGGGTAATGCGGCTGATATTGAAGCTATATTTGTTTTGCAAAAGAGAGCCGTACGGGCGATTTATAACCTAAATTGTAAAGAATCCCTCAGAGAAAAATTTAAAGAAATAAACATATTAACTTTGGCATCGCAATATATTTATGAGAATGTAATGTATGTGCATAAAAACATAAATAGCTTTAATAAGAATAAGGATGTGCATACTTTAAATACTAGGAACAAACATAAGCTTGTAATGCCAGTTACTAGACTCCACAGAATCAGTAATTCATTTATGGGGCAATGTATACGCTTTTACAATAAAATCCCAGAACATATTCAAAGTTTGTCAATAAACAAGTTTAAAAGTTTTATTAAAGAAAAACTGTATAAAAAGGGTTATTATAATACGAGTATCAAGGAATACATGAGTGAAAATAACCCCTGGGAATAGGGTGATCGCCACCATGCTGGTTCTATGAAAAATCATTTAAAAATTGTATAAACAAAATTATTGTTAAGTGAAATTATGTATTAAAAAAAAGTCCCGCTGGGTTTCTTGCTGGTTCTTCCCAGGACTGAGGTATTTTCCGAACCAGTGGTAAATAAAAAATGACTTTCAATAAGTATTACGTAATAATCAATATTGAATAAAAAATTATTCTATTCTATTCTATTCTATTCTATTCTATTCTACAGCTCGCACCTTTTTAAGGCTCAAGTTTAGCCTCATATGGAATACAGTCCTCATTTTGGGATATTTTAGTTGGGTGAACGGTGCAAATCGTTGACGACCTATCTCTGTTATGGGTTTAATTCATTGGCCTTACGTAGAGACGATTAAAGTTTTTGTATTTTTATAGAATTTATATTATGGAGTTCTCTGAATAAATTTTCGAATTCTGAAATATTCAGCCGCAAAGTTTCAATACAGTTGCGATAAAATTATAACTACCATCTGCACAATCTGGTGACAGTTTGCTTGGCGGCCCACTAGCGTGCGCAATTCCGGAAGTTTTATGCCTCGTACGACTTGTCTGTGAAAACCACCATCACCAACTATTAAATTAATTTATTTTTGCTATCTGACCGATTTGAAGAGTTCAAAAAAGCATACTCCTTTCTCAAAGGCCGACAATGCATTTGCGATTTCTCTGATATTAAAGGTAGCAGTGGTTACTTTTCATCAGAAGAGCCCCATGCTCGCTTGTCTCCTATTATATAAGAAGTAACGTATAAAATTTATTTTTAATTATGCTTGATAATACTTTTGTCATATGGTGGCGGCGTATGAAAATTACTCACTACATTTTGTCCATTCGATGTTTAGTTACATGACAATCTCTACTATGTATCTACTAAACTAAATATAATATAATCCGTATCCCAACCAATACAAAGAATAACATACTATATCGTTATTAAAATACTTCAACGGTAGATAAATTACAAATTCTCATAAAATAAAGTAACATTATTGGAACGAGGGATTTTGAAACATACCAAAACTAATATTCATCATCATCATCATCATTACAGCCCTTCACAAGTCCACTGCTGAACATAGGCCTCCCCCAAAGAATGCCACAAAGCACGGTCCTGAGCCACCTGCATCCATCGACTTCCTGCATGTCTTACCAGGTCGTCACTCCATCTTGTGGGGGGACGCCCTACACTTCGCCTACCGGTACGAGGCTGCCACTCGAGAACCTTTCTTCCCCATCGGTTGTCGGTTCTTCGAGCTATATGGCCGGCCCACTGCCACTTCAGCTTACTAATCCGTTGGGCTATGTCGGTTACTCTGGTTCTACTGCGGATATCCTCATTCCTAAGTTTATCACGCAGTGAAACTCCGAGCATAGCCCTCTCCATAGCTCGCTGAGCGACCTTGAGCTTCCTCATACGGCCAGCAGTGAAGGACCACGTCTCAGTTCCGTAAGTCATCACTGGCAACACGCACTGGTTGTACAATTTTGTTTTAAGGTTTTGAGGTATTTCTGACGAGAAGATGTGTCGTAGCTTCCCGAACGCTGCCCAGCCGAGTTGAATCCGTCGATTGACCTCTCGGTCGAAGTTGGACTTACCTAGTCGGACTATTTGTCCCAGGTAAACATACTCGTCAACAACTTCGAGCTTAGTGCTCCCAACAACTACCGGCATAGGTGTGACATGGACATTAAACATAATCTTTGTTTTGTCCATGTTCATCTTAAGACCTATCCGTTGGGAGACACTATTGAGGTCATTGAGCATAGTGCTTAGTTCCTCCAGCGATTCTGCCATGAGGACTATATCGTCGGCAAATTGAAGGTGAGTGATGTACTCGCCATTGATGTTAATTCCGTATCCTTTCCAGTCCAGAAGCTTGAAAACGTCTTCCAATGCAGCGGTGAAGAGTTTCGGGGATATAACGTCACTAATATTGAACCATTGTTATCCTGGAGTTAAGTAGAATCTTACTCAAATTAATTCCCTATTTTAAAAATTAGATGTATATTATGTTTCTTCTTCTCTTTTATTTAAGTCTTTATTTAAGTTTTTGTCAAGTTGTTCAAATATTTTGAAACATCCAAAGTAATCATAGACATTCAATCGCCTATAGCGGCTAAATTATTGAAAACATTAAACTCGCTCAAATAAATCGGAACACGTACAACATCATTTAAACCGTTAAAAATTAAAAATCATAGCAACAAAAAGATCAATCAATTAACAATATGTCTCCGATAAAAGAGACTATTTGCCGTTTTATCATTGTAAAATTTTTGTATAATGCATGTCCTTATTTCTCAATTGCAAACCGCTTGGCAGACGGATTGACGATCCCCCCTCGAACGAGTTCTGGACTTTACGTGGCGTGCGTTTGTCCAAGCCACGGTTTAGTAGCCATGACTTGGTCACCTGCGGTGAATTAAGAAGAACCCACATGGCTGGCCCGAGGTGGCCACTCAGATGTATTGGCTGCGGCGAGAAAAGTGTCCTCTCCGCCTACCGCTGCAGCCGAGGTAGGGCTGCAGTTGGAGAGGATTGTTGGTATTGCGAGGCGCCGCTCTCCCTACCCTCTGCAGCCGAATCTTGGTTGGCAGACCAGATCCACCGCTGGGGTTTTGAATGCTGGTAGATACTTCTGAGTCTTGTTTTTCCCGGCCCCATGGCCTTTACGCATCGGTAACGAGGGTGTTGCGCAGGTGAAGTGTAAGCCGTGGAGTAAGGCACGCCATGTTAACTATGCTCTCACATAATACGAGCGAAAAATAGCAGCTTAATGCCATTGCTTATTGCTATTGTTTCGTATGGCGGGTGTAGAGATACAAAAGAGTGACAACGCATTTGCGTTTTGATTCTTAATCGAGGATGATGTAGAGGTCAATTGACGGATCCAACATGGCTGGGCAGCGTTCAAGAAATTTCGAAATATCTTCTCAACACGTTCACCTTAAAACTTGAAATCAAAGGTATATAAATGCGAGTTGCCAGTGATGTTATATGAAATTAAGTCGTTATCATTCCTTTCCTTGCTGTATAAGGAAGCTTAAAGTCATTCAGCGAGCTATGGAGAGGGCTATGCTTGAAGTTTGTTTCCGTGATAGACTTTATAACGAGGATATCCACAGTAGAACCAGATTACCGACATACTCCAAAAATTACTAAGCTGAAGTGGCAATGAGTCAGCCATATAGCCTGAGATAGCCTATGAGGTATGAAGATGTAATAGAGTGAAGACTTGTAACAGATGCATGAAATCGATGGATGCAAGTGGCTTAGGACCGTACTTTGTGGTATTCCTTGGGGTTTATGTTCAACAATGGACATCATATTGATTGTAATGATGATAATGATGATGATGAACTTCAGAATATAGAACACAGAATCGAAAGTAGAATCCAGAGGAAGATTGAGGTGAACATGTTTTGAGAAATTTTCAAGTTTACTAATAAATTTGACTCATTTACTGTATTGTACCAGTTTGAAGAAAATATTACAGTCAGTGTAGGATAGGATGGGACAGAGGGAGTGGTGCCGCCACCACTTTTCCTTATGAAATTAAAATTGTCTATTGATTAAGTGAAGATAATGTCTCAAGTTATAAGGTATATAATTTTGTAAATTTTAAATATTTTCTTCGTTTTTACGACTAAAATATTCAAAATATTTAATAAAAATTATTCAAAAAGAAATTATTGATCAAACGCTTAATATAAATACAAATATGTACTAAAACACATCAAAATAAATACTTATAAAAAGGTCCTTTGACAATGTTAAAAAATGGGCAGACACTAAAGAAGTTATTAGGAATAACTACACAAGAATTCGATATTCTGTACGAAATATTTCCGAACATCGCTTTTATCGCTCTAAAATAATTTTAGCTTCTCTTAAATCAAGTCTATTTAGGCCGATTCGAGTAAACAAAGCTTTGAGATTTTTGAAGTTATAACCCTATTATTTAGTCAGCTTGTAAAGTTGTTCTTGTTTAAGTAACTTTTCTGCCTTCTCTTACGAGGGGCGTTCAATATATTCTCGGTATGGGTGTGTTAGAAAAACGATAAAATCATGAAATATTTTTAATTTTTCTATATAGCCTCACATGACATAAGTACATTAACTAGTTAGTGAAGAAAGCTTTTCTATTCCCATGGAAAATTATTCTTCGTCTTGGATTGAAAAATCCTCATTTACAGTGCTTGAGCTTGAGTACTTGAGCTCATTATCGTCAGCAAATCGCTTTCCCCGAAGGTCTTTTTTTAAGTTTGTGTGTAAAAAGTAGTAACTAGGGGCTAGATTTGGTGGGTAGTTAATTTCCCCCCACAGTCTCATACAGCAGCCTTGGAGAGCTGTGCGACGTGAACCGGTGCGTCAAGAAGTTTCATCAAGAAGTAGTACTAATTTGGTCAGCTTTCCTCTTCTAATTCCTTTTATTGTTTCTCTCAAATGGCGTGAAGTGGCTGAGTATTAGTCTGCGTCTATGGTTTCACTTTTTTGTGTTCTCGATCAATAGTGTGGATTGATTACCTATTGATGGAATACCGAAACAATATGGCCATGATTTTACCGGCCGATGGAGTGACTTTGACCTTCTTCGGGGGTTCTGGAACATATTTTGCTTATTTTGATATAATAATATGTCAAAATTACAAATTATCATTTGCCGTGTAAAGAAACATATAAATAATATTGTAAGAAATTTTAATGTAAATCTACAGGAAAAGGCTTTAATACCACTTCTGATGTAAGAAACTGTTCCACTTCTGATGTTAGAAATTATTCTCAAAAGTATTTAAATAAAAGAACACCACTCGGTAACAAACGCTGCTTACTATCAGGACCCCAATTACATGATAACACCAAAGTTTGCAAACCAACAGCATCACTACCCATCTCAATGTAACACAGGGCAGCCTCTCAGCAACACGACCTTCCTTGCCTACACTAGTAGAATACCCCATCGGGCATAGTAACGATAGAGAGCCTCGTATAATTACAAACTGTTCCTCTTAGTCGACTGCGTGATACTTTATACTGCTACTTAAAGTTTTAACTGCTACAAGTGGGAGATTACTATTCTACCTTCATTTGTTCATATTTTCTTTTATTTTTTTACCCTCATTCCCTACAATATTATTTTTAGATGAAGGACAAATATAATTTTTAATAATCTCGCCAACAATCTAGCGGGAGACTGACAGCAGGCACCTGCCCCAGAAATTTTGATTAACTAAAATGTCTATAGTAATTTTTGTAATGCCAACAGTTTTTATTTTATCATATCTATGCAATACCGGACATAAAATATCTAGCAAATATATTGCTGGATATTTTATGTGTTGAAATATGGGGCTTATCTGCGATTCCCCTGGTTCCCCTTGTGTTGCAGTTGTTCATGAGCGGCGGTAGTCACTTACCATCAGGTGAGCCGCATGTTTCTTTGCCCCCTCTCCTATATAAAAAAACTACAATCACCATACAAAACACAACAGCATTAAGCTGCTATTTTACGCTGGTATTATGTGAGACTGTGGTCCTTCCCTGGTCAAGCTGACCCATACGTGCTAAAACCATAATATAGCTGCAGCGTGGCTTTAACAAGTAAATATAATAAAAAGTAGTAAGTAAATTTTGCGACTGGCAGCTTCGCATCGGCAAGCGATGGGTAGGGCAGCCCCCCACCAGCTGGAGTGACTAAATTCTAAGAGATGTAGGAAGTTGATAGGTGCAGATAGATTAGGACCGTGCTCTGTCCCTTCCGAATTGGTTTCCACCTTGTCGTGGCGGGGGGCTTAGTAGCCAGCCACCCACGCTGAATAGTTGGCCCAAGGCTTGTCAAGCCCACTTTTCCCCCCTTTACCACTGTAGTCGAGGTGGAGTCGCGGGTGAAGAGTAGTGTTGGTATGACCAGGCGCCACTTGCTCTATCATCCGCGACTCTGGCAGGGCTGCACAGTCGATGAGGTGGTGGTGGGACCGCGTAGGGAGAGGAATGTCGGTACTACGAGATCCCGCCCTCGCTAGCTCTCCTTGTATGCTCGATAACCTGGAACCTGAGAAGGAAAAGGGACAAGAGAATTCCTTCTTCGAAGGGAGGCTGTCGTGGGGCGGCTGGTGCTGGTAGGTCAGCGGATGTGCTTGAAAGCGTTTCCGTGGCTATGCCAATATGCGACGAAGGTGAAACACTATGGGGTTTTAGTAGGTGCGATCCTACATAACCCTTCCTTGTCCCCGCGAGGCAGGTATGCGTAGGCATTTCCCCATCTAAAAAAAGGATCGTGGTCTGTGTCACGTTGCTTTGGTGAGGCCTATGTTCAGTAGTGGACTTGTGAAAGTTGACGAAATATTCGTTAACGAAACATAATTCTTTTTATTTATTATTAAAGTATAAGGACTTATACAATGAACCATTTTTGAATATATCTTAAAATATTTCATTAAAAAATTCATGATTTTTTCGTTTCGTAATTGTAATTTAACCAAAAAAGGAGAAAAGTCTATCGAATAAGGTAAAATAAGAACTTTATTATAATTCACCAGCAAATTTAGCAGTCTGCAAAAACGAGCAACGTAAATGAACTGCTATTGAAAAAGTTGAAGGTAGAATCCCTTTTTCGTAACCCACTTCAACTAAAAGTAGGTTAAGTTCTGGTTCAATTAACGGTATTTCAAGTAGTTTAAGATTTCTTTCTGTGTTATATACTTTAAGGAAACAATTGTTTCCTAGTGGATCTTATTACACCAATGTTACAATATCCACTGGCCGTATCGCCCCGTGGGTGTCATGTGAGGCGAGGAGGGGAAACAAACTGGGAGGTGGGTAGCAGCGTCGTCCTAATAATAACTAAAAATATAAAAACTGCGGCCGCAAACCCATCTCGTTAAACGTCGCAACTATGAGAAAAATACCCCCTATAATGTATGGGCGAGGCCTATGGTCTGTAAGGGGCTATTATGAGCTAAAACTGTAACGGTAGGCGTGTTAGTTTAAGGGAAAAGCTCTCGCCTCAAATTTTTATTTAACAAAACCAAACCAAGTTCGATACCCATTGACACCAACGAAATTTTAAATGCAGTATTAAATGCTGATTTACCACACGGTGAAAATAAAAGGAAACACTGTCAGAAAATAATATGGTTGATAAACCAAAAAAAAAATCAAGGGCCATTTACTATACTCATGAAAAATAAAATCTCATTTTTAGTTTAAAGTGGTTTATTTATAGCTTAATATTATTTAGTTTCCAAAAATATAAATCTAAATACAGATAAGTACCACTTGAAACCAATAGAACATTAATTATTTTAAGCAATAGGTTTTAAGATGTAACTGTAAATAATATAGCGCATTATACTCGTAATTTCATCTTGGACTGGTTATTATTATTAAGGGCTGTCTAAATAGCTACCGGACTGTTGAGGGGAAAAAGGTTCATTAAGTTGTAGAATAATAGCATTTTTACATTTCAATATTACAGTGACAAACAAGATGACAAATTACAAAAGTAAATTTATATTTGGCATTTAAAACAATATATGAGTAAGAAGACCCAGAGCACTCTCACTCATCTTTTAAACTAGAACACAACAGTGCAAATTAGTGACGCGTTTCAACTTAGATAATGTGGATCTTGAGATAGTTGAGTTTTACAGCACAAAAAGCATATCTTGAACTCGGGTTTCAATGATATAACGATAGATATGACGAGATATATGTAACTAATGCATTTAATTATTAGTAAAATATCAACCTTCGTTAATTAAAATATTCAAATTGATGATCAACTTATTCAGATTTATAAAATCTGAAAGTATGAAGTAAGTTGAGTCTCAAGATACCAAGTATTTTTTTAATAATAATGGCATAACCGCAAATAGCACACTTGTTGGTTATAAGAAATTATAACTCATCTTCAATTTAGAGTACATTGTTTTATCTATGGGTAAACTTGAGCCTTATAGTAATTGCATACACACGTTGATTGTTTAGAGGAGAGAGTAATCAAATGTTTTATTGATAGCGAAGCGAGAGGCGGCGTCTAGTTTATACAAACGTATTTCTCTGTATTTCCTCTGGATAATTCATCTAGGGATACATTTTTTAACGATTCAATTCTTTACGTTATAATCTGTAGTTTGCATGTTTTGATATTTAATGATCTCATGTCCTAATTTAATTATTTTTAAAATGGAGAATCTTCTCATATTACTAAAACTCTTTAGTTGTTACCGCCGTTATTAGGCATCCAGCAAACAAATTTAACGGATTAAAAAAGAACATAAAAACGTAGCCATAATATTCTTGTATTGTTCTTGAAACGAAGAGGTTATAGGGGAATATGAGATGATGATTATGTAAATTTTCCATAGGTAATCAGTCATTGCTGCAGTTGTCTCTCTCGGTTACATATCTAGGTCGCTCGGGCATACCACGTCTGCAAAAGGTCGTTAAAAACATATCCTCTAAATTTCTAAAAAAAAGGAAAAAAAAGTTTCTTAATAAGTATTTGTATAAATTTATTTTGTCATCATCATTATCATTACAGCCTTTCATAAATCCACTGCTGAACATAGGCCTCCCCCAAGGAATGACACAAAGCACGGTCCTGAGCCACCTGCATCCATCGACTTCCTGCATGTTTTACCAGGTCGTCACTCCATCTAGTGGGGGGTCGCCCTACACTTCGCCTACCGGTACGAGGCTGCCACTCGAGAAAGTTTCTTCCCCATCGGTTATTGGTTCTTCGAGCTATATGACCGGTCCACTGCCACTTCAGCTTACTAATCCGTTGCGCTAACGCAAACGTAGCCATAATATTCTTGTATTTTTCTTGAAACCTTTTCTGTTCTATGGAAGATTATGTAAATTTTCCCTAGGTAACCAGTCAGAGCTACAGTTGTCTCTCTCGGTTACCTATCTAGGTCACTCGGGCACACCACGACAGCAAATGGTCGTTAAAAACAAATTCTCCAAATTTCACGCAACCCAAATAACCTCTTAAAAAAGTATTTGTATAAATTTATTTTGCAGGTACGATTAAATATTATAAATATGACAGTATTATATATATATATATATATATATATACTAGGTGGCGCCTAGGTGATCACGTTAAATAGCACAGCAGTTAATACAAGTTGATATATGTCTGTTAAAATAATAAAATAAACAACATTAAAAGAAAGTAAAAAATGCATTTTTCAAACAAAATAAATAGCGTATAAATTGACAAGAAATAAATCAGCCTTGATAATATTAGTTCACTGACCTGAAGTAAAGTGTAAAAGCGGCAATGTCGCTAATCCCATTTCTTGTCATTTCGCGCTGTTTACGCAAAAGCGTTGGTGTCAGGCATCAACGTTAGATGGCTCTCGGCTCGGCTGATACGGGATGACGTTCGCGCGTGTTGAACGTCCGAGCTTGCTGAACGGTGGGAGTCGAGAGCAAAAGATTAGATGCCTTGTTCGCGTCGAAAGAGAAGGCAGTCCTTTTGTTTGGGAGCTCTTAGATCTAATTTTATGTTAGGCGCGTATAGTAAATATACCACTGGGAATGGTAGCGCGAGTTGAGAGTTTACCCGGGACTTTAGGTTTAACGCAGAATCTGTATAAGTGGATTCGACTGTATTAGTTACTAGTGCGGTAGTTAATATTCTAGAAATAACGGTGACCTTTGACCCGTACGTTCTGTGTTCATTTTCGCGAGTCAATCGTAACAAAGGAAGAAAGTGACTGCGGAAGGCGACCTTAGCTTGGAGAGGAGCTGAGGGCCGAACTGCTGCAGGGGGAACGGTCAAATAAGGTCAATAACACTACCAGCCACACCCAAATACACATCACTGACCTTTACTTTCTAGCACAATACATCCACACGAGACCTGACCGAATCCTGAGGGACCAGTCGCCTTGAATAGAGGTAAGTAAGCTCTGTTCAATAATTGTAACGCTCCCCCCGGATTATTTAGTGTAATTAGATTTTAACCCGTGGCGTGAGGACGCCCGACCAGCATCTGCCTGTAGCTTCTTCGTCTATGGGCCGCGAAGGATTCTACTCCTGGGATAGGCAGCTGCCGGCCGTAACATAGAGAATTATGCCTTAAGGCCTTTATTTTAAGTAAATTTTTCGCTTGAATTTGTTTTCACACACCCGTAGGGCACGGTCCCTTTGTTTTTTATTTCGCACGATTTATAAAATTATGCCTTAAATTGTTAGTCATAAGTACATTTTTTCTTTATTTCAGTAATTCAAATTTGCAACGTTTAAACTACGTATATCGCCTTCAAACGCCATGGGTCTTTGACCTTCTAGTATTCATCAGGTGATATCTGTATGCATTTACATGATGTTATTTAAAATCAAAACGAAAAAAATGCTACCGCGACTAAAATCCTATCTACGTGATCGATTCCACTTTGCGCACTCCCCCGATGCAGTTTGCAGATCACATTTAAAAACCCTCCTAAATTTCCCTTCCTCTAGAACAAAGTCCTATTCTCACTCTTTTACAGTACATGCAGTTAGGTTATGGAATTCTCTTCCTGCTGCAATTCGAGAGGCTCAAACAGTGTCCGTGTTCAAAAGGCGAGTCAAAGAGCACTATCTTTCTTTGTTGTCCTAATGATTATATATATAATATATTATTATATTTATATATGTAATATATATATGTATATATATGTGTATGTGTATATGTATTTATAGTGGTATTTAGTTATATGTATGTTTACATGGATATTTTTTTTATTAGCTTTACTTTATGTTAAGTATATTAATATTATAAAATTTTATTATAAGAGTGCACACTAGTTCAGCTTCTCTTTTAATTTGTCCAGTATCAGGCCTGCTGGAAGAGATTTCAATATGAAATAAGCAGTGCCTTTGTACAAAATATCTTTTTTTTCTTCATTTTAACATTATTTTGTGTGTACATAAATGGTTAAATAAAATAAATAAATAAATAAATAAAATATTAATTGTTATATATTTTTTTAGTTATGTATGTTTAAAGAAACTTATGTAGGATACGTCTTTTCATTTAATGTGATAACTTTATCGTCACTCGGTATATATTAATTCACGTTAACCGTGTAATTAACGGAAAAAACCAAACATTTACCTTTATTTTAATTTTGGTACGGTCAGTTTTATATGCATTACCTTGATTTTCCATCAAGACAGAGACTGACTATGGAAATTCATGCAACGCTTAAAGCAACGAAAGGAAATGATTTTAGTTTAAGCGCACTATTATCATGATAGCTATTATCGTATCCCTTAAAATATTGCCAGATCGCTATATGAATTTATAATCTGGACTTTAAGCACAACGTGTCTTACTAGCATGTGTATATATTTGAAGTAATTTCGACAAGAATCCATCTAGAATGTGATATGTGATCACTGGTCATACATAATTATATACATATAAACATAACATAACATAAACACTCACGCCTGTCACCCAGAGGGGTAGGCAGAGACTATGGACTTCCATTTGGCACGATCCTGACAGACCTCTCTCGCTTCCTCCACATCCATATACCTACGCATACACGCTCGTCGGTTAAAGGTACTCTTGATTTGGCCCATTTTCAACATATCGCCAATTTGGTCGATAAACTTTCGCCTATGGCGACCCTTCCCGACTCTGCCGTTCAACTCTGCAACATAAATTTGCTTTGTCACTCTTTCCTCATTCATTCTTTGCACATGACCAAACCACCGAAGCATTTCTTTCTTAATCCTGGTCACAACATCATCTTGCAAACCACACTCTTCTCTTATTAAACAATTTCTCACTCTGTCATTCAGATTCATCCCTAACACACTCCTTAATGATCGCATTTCTACAGCATTTATTGTACTCTCGTGCTTCTTCTGCCACACCCAACTTTCACTATCATACATTAAAGTAGGCACTAACATAGCATTGTGAATTGCCATACGTGCCTTTTTGGACACATTCTGACTTTTCACAATAGATTGTAGAGCCCCATTCACTCTATTTCCTGCATTCACTCGTCGTTCTATATCCTTATCATATCTACCATCCCTGCTAAACACACATCCCAAATACACAAACTCATCTACTTGCTCTACCAACTCCCCTTCTATTCTTCTTTCACATATCGTTTTACTTTCTTGTCTTTCAAAAACCATAAATTTCGTATACTTGCGTTCACTTTCATTCCCTTTTCTTTTAATGTCCTGTTCATTAACGTAACCATCATTTGCAACTCGGCTGCCGAAGACGCATGTATGACTTGATCATCGGCGTACAAAAGGCATTTGACGGTTAACTCACCCATTCTTAACCCGCATTCTTCTACTTTCAAATTTTCCAAACAACTGTCCATAAATAGGTTAAACAGCCACGGGGAAGCCACACAGCCCTGTCTGACACCTTTATGGATGCCAAACCAGTCCGAGTAGGCCCCGTTGATCCTGACACAAGCACTAGAGTCCCTATATAGAGACTTCAATGCCTGTATCAGACCAGCGCTCAACCCAAATGAGGTCAGTGTTTGCCATAACACGTTCCTGTCCACTCTGTCATAAGCCTTTTCCAAGTCCATGAACGCACAAAAAACTTTCTGGTTTTTGGCCAAAAATTTCTCCGCAATCATGCGCATGGAAAAGACTTGATCCGTACACCCCATCCCCTTTCTATATCCAGCTTGCACATCCCAAATTTTTTCATTCGTTTCTTCCATAACTCTTTCAATTAACACTTTAGCATACAGTTTACCCACAATGATAAGCAAGCTGATACCACGGTAGTTTTTACAGTCCTGCTGCGACCCCTTTCCCTTATATATTGGGACTATAACGGCTTTGCACCTGTCTTCCGGTACCCGCTTCAGTTCCCAACATAAATTAAACAAGGTGTACAGCAGTCCTGCAACCACTCTCTCTCCAGCCCTTAGCATTTCGAGTGATACTCTATCATATCCGGCTGCCTTACCTGCTTTCATGCTTTTCATTGCTTTCACTATTTCTCTACCTCTCTCCACTTCTTCCGGAATTTCCATTTCACTTACTTCAGACGACTCTTCACTCTTAAACACGCTTTCAAAGTATTCCTTCCATCTCATTAAATTCGAAACTTCATCATTAAGCATGCAGCCATTCTCGTCTCGTATAGCATTCATTCTAGGCTGTTTTGAATTTCCCCTGGCAGTTCTTACGAGCTTCCAGAACATTTTAATATTTGCCTGGAAGTTATCAGATATTCTTCTATCATTCTTATCTATTCTTTCTTGCTTTTTCCTTTCAACAACTTCTTTTACTCTCTTATTTATACGTCTAAAGTCTGCCTTTTTTCTTTCAATCTCATCATTCATACCGCCAGAATTACCAGCTTTGGTTGCTAGTTAATCTAGCCATGCCCTCTTCTTTGCTTCAACTTCCATCCGTACCTCATCATCCCACCACAAAGTATTACTTTTCCTTTCATTCGTTCTCTTACTTACACCACATACTTCGGTGACTGTATCCACCAAAACTTTCTTAACATTATTCCATATATTCTTCAAGTCTAAATCATTCATACAAAATTCATTTAACACACTTATATTTTCCCTCAGTCTGCATTTATACTTCTCTTTCACACCTTCATCTTGTAACCTCTCTATTCTTATACGCTGTAACGCAGTGGTAGACACAGATGTCCGATACCGCCAACGCTTGAATAGACCATTAATTCGGCATTAGACCAAGTAATGATCCGTCCCTACGTTGGACCCCCGGTAAACCCTTGTATCTACCACTGCGCTCCTCATTCTTCCATCCACAATTATGAAATCTATCATGCTTCTATCATCCTCTCTTTCCCATGTATACATGTGAATCCTCTTATGGCGAAAGAAAGTGTTCGCCACAAAAAGATTCTTTTCAGGTCGAATCGTTTTAGGTAGCAACCGAACCTCGACCAGAGATTCTTAACACACCCTACCCTGGCATTACCATGGTCGCCGGCGGGGCCGCCGTGGACTGGGGGCCGTATCTTCGTAACTTACATTTCATGGGGGGATATTTGCCATAGTTATTATGCTTGGCGAGCGGGTTGGCAATAGCAGTTTTTTTCATGTAATCTTGCTGTTATCCGGAAGATGCTGCTGCCTGTTTCGCACTGCTGACTCTTGCGACACCCACGAGAAGATATGTGGTTGTGGATATTCTTGACCGCCAATACACGGAAATAGCTTGAGCTATAGTATCCCCTAATTATCAAGTGGACGATGTGCACGTTTTCGTCCATACTTTTATAAAAATAAACTCTATTCGTTATTAATATTATATACTTACTATTTTATTACGAATGCTTGTGTACACATTTGAAAGTAATTTCTAAATATTATATTATTCTAAGCTATTACGCATACAATGGCTCTCGAGTCGCAACCTCGTACCGGTAAGCGAAGATATGCATTATGTAGAAAGTCGATGGATGAAGGTGGTTCAAGACCTTGCTATGTGGCGTTCCTTGGAGAAGGGCTGGATTTAGCAGTCGACTTGTGAAGGGCTGTAATGATGATGATGGTGATGACGAAATATACATATAAAGTGATAACTAGCAATCAAAGTAGAAGCACACTGGTTATTAAAACTAATCCAAGAGCGAAAATTCCTAAAATTGAAGTATCTAGCGTAAGCACATGAGTAAAGAAACCGACCAGAGGGGAAGCTACATACAAACGGCTCGCGGCGAGTACACCCATACACAGCGCAGCGATGTGTGCGTGAGCTCTCACCGACAGGTTCACCGACGCTCCGTCGGGGTACAAACCGGTTTGCGCCGGCTCAGTCAGAGTATCCATGAAAGGGCTGTTAGTCGTGCGCATTTAAATAAACAGACCAACAATATTTCGAAATTTTATACATCAATTAATTTATTAAGTATTTTTGCAATTATTAAATAATTAGATTAAAGTATTTTAATAAGAATAATTAAGAATTACGTTATTATAAATTTATATAGGTAAATAATAAGTTTTGTACAGTATGCATGAATAATTCTAGAGAAAATAAGGATATTTCCTTTTTTTTGTACCCGAGAGATCAAGTGAAGTAAGTACCTTTTTACGTATTATATACAATAATACTAGGTTATAACATTGATAGGTAAGTGAGATTGTGTTAGAATGGTGCGTCACCGAGTGATGAAGTCGGTCTCCCCTACTTGAAACGTTGGTCAGTCTAACTTTGACAGTGCCGTAGATGGCAAGATATCTTACGTAATAAGGCCAAATGTGTGACTTTTTCCACCCACATTAGTATAAAGGTAGGTTGCTTCCTGGGGTAGGATATAAGTTACTTTTTGCGAGTCGCGACCGCAGGAGTAAATACTGCAGTGGTATATTATGGTTGGAATACAATCACCAGACATTGGTGTGGGTGGTGGGATTAGTGTTGGTGAAAGTGGTGCTGGTGTTGGTGGATAGTGTTGGTGGAAGTGGTGCTGGTGTTGGTGGATAGTGTTGCTGATGGTGGTCAGTGGTGATGGAGGTGGTAGTATCGTAGGTAGTGGTAGTAGGCAGTGGACCAACAGTGGCTTCATCAACACTACCACCATCACCACCATTACTATCACCACCACCGCCACTGCCCACGACCACCATCACAGCCACAACTACCACCACCACCACTTACACCAAAACTCTTGATTTCGAACAATTAATAAACATGTTGTTAAATTAATATAAGTTATAATTAATACATATGTTGTCTTATGCTATACAATATTTTTATTTTTTCCTTAAAATTTTCACATGCATCAGATGACAACCCTATCAGAATAGGTATAGATTTTCGACGTTGTTAGGAAGCTTCCCCTTTGGTCCTTCTTACTCTGTGGCGTAAGTACGTGTGATAGAGTACTGCTAAGTGACATTTATCTCCAGCCTTTCTATGCTTTGATACGAAACCTAGTTAAAAGTGTAACAAGTCGATAAACAACTTGCTTAGTTCATACGCGGTAATGTGGAAACTGACAAGTTTTCAATATCAATTTGTTTGACTTTATTGCTTTTCGCTGTATACTTTGTGTACTATATCTTTATTTATATTGGCACCCCAACTTGCTATTATATTCAATGCTAATATTGAATCTGGTGTGTTTTCCTGATTTAATAAAACATAGTAAAGTTATACCTTTATTTAAATCTGACAGTACATTGGACCTCCCTAATTGTAGACTTATTTCTGTACTACCAACGCTCAGTAAAATTTTTGAAAAAATTATTCTAGATCAAATGATAAGTTTTTTCATGTAAATAAATTACTACATAACAATCAGTTAGCCGTGTAGTGGCGGTTAAGAATATCCACTACCCCATAACTTCCCGTGTGTTTCGTAAAAGGCGACAAAGGGAAACAGGCAGGAGATGGGCAGCAGCATCTTCCTGATAACAGCAAAATTACAATAAAAAAACTGCGGTTGCCAACCCGCTCGCCAAGCGTGGCAACTATGGCAAATACCCCCCAATGATGAGAGCAACAAAGAGACGGCCGACAGTCCCCGGCGGCCCTGCTATTTCTGGCTACGGTGGCGACCATGGTAACGGCGGGGCAGGGGGTGCTAAGAATCTCCGGTGGTGGATCGATTGCCACGTAAGACGACTCGACCTGGCAACATACAACGCATGAACCTCGAGGACTGACGAGAAGATCGTGGAGCTGAAAGAAAAGGTTGACAAGTTACGCTGCCATATTATAGGATTATCCGAGGTCCGAAGAGAGGGGGAGGACACGGTAATCCTCGAATCTGGCAAATTGCTCTAGCGCCGGGAGGGCGACCATCTGTCCCAAGGAGGTGTCGGATTTATCGTTCACAAGTCTCTCGTTAACAACGTTGTAAAGATTGAGAGTGTGTCGACGAGGATTGCGTACCTTATACTCAGAATCACCAAAAGGTATTCGCTTAAGGTCATCCAGGTTTACGCACCAACCTCGGCACATCCCGATGAGGAGGTGGAGGAAACATATGAGGATATTTTTAGAGCCATGCATTCCTCCAAAACCCACTATACGGTGTTAATGGTAGATTTCAATGCAAAACCAGGCACAAGAGAGATCGGTGAGTTGAAAGCAGGGAAATTTGGAATAGGGCAACGGAACCCAAGGGGCCAGCAGCTGGCCGACTTTATGGAGAAAGAGAGACTCTTTATGATGAACTCTTTCTTCCTGAAGCGGCCCCACAGGAAGTGGACCTGGTCGAGCCCCGACGGTTCGAAAAAAAATGAGATTGACTTCATTATGACGACCAGACTACAACTATTCAGTGATGTCTCCGTGATCGCGAGGGTAAAAACTGGTAGCGATCACCGAATGGTTAGATGCACACTGAACCTAAATATTAAGTTGTAGAGGTCTCGTCTAATGAAGTCAACGCTCCGTCCCCCTCGCGCTCTGTTCCAAAGTCCGAAAATCTTTCATTTCGAGCTATAAAACCGTTTTCAGTGCCTATAAGACTGCAATGAAGTGGATGATATGAATGACAAGCTCGTGGAAACTATCCATGCAGTCGAAGTTAAGTTCTGCAAGACCCGCCGCAGAAAAACACAAAAACTCTCCGATCACACTCTTAATCTCATGGCTGTTCGACGGGAGATGAAGCTACATTCTCCAACAGATTTGACAGCATACAGGCAACTGAACAAGCAGATCTCCAAATGCATGCGGCGGGACTTACGCAACTTTAATACAGCTTGTATTGAAGAAGCGATCGAGCGGAACCAAGGCTTCAAAGTCTTTGCCAGAGATCTGTCTGCTAGAAAGAGCCATCTGTCAAAGATGAAGACTGAGTGTGGCAGCATCGTTTCCGGGACACCTGAGATTTTGAGTGAGATTGAGAGGTTAATATAAAGTTAATAAGTTTACAATACATTGATTTATCTTATACCAATATATTTGGACGATGGAATGACGGTCGAATATGACTCTGGATTAATTTTGTCATGAGGGACCAGTGAGGGTAAGTTATGATATATGTTTATGTGTATAGAGTTAATGAGGGGGATTTTTACTGTAAACACTACTTTTTCTTTATTTAAGTAACTAGATATTTCTGATACATTTAAAATAGTATGCATGTTATCGAGATTTAAAGGAACTGGGAGCTGTTTAGATTCCAGGTAAAGTTCTTTAGGTGTTAGGATAGTAGGATACAGGATATTAGATTTGCTAAACATGATAGCATTAATTATGTCCTCAACTTTGAATGACAAGGCTAGGAGACTATTTTCTATTATGGAAGTTAATTCCAGCATGCGAGATCTAATAACTAGTTCTCTTGAAGCGTAAGTTAGATTTAGGATGTCTTGAGACAGTCCATCAATTGCGTTTTTCAGGTGGTTTTCATTTAGTCTAATTTTATGCAGAGTTTTGTTAAAAGATCTGAGCAAAGAAGTAGTGGCTAGCATATTTTCCTTCATCAGGAGGGCTAAGTTCTTTTCGTCTATTTCTACCTCTGCAATGACGTTGTCGTATCAGATGGCATCGTCTTCTAACTATTTTGACGCAGTGCCTACGAATCCTAGAAGTGCAGACCTTCTCGATTGGCGAGACGTAAGATGAAAGAAGCCACCTTTCATCTTACGTCTATATCATTATAACGGGTGATCAACGGTTCAAAGAAGTTAGTACATTCCAAAAGATCAAAGAATTTGCCATCATTATATACTTGTTTGGATTTATCAAGGACAAGTCGCAGATTTAGAATATGTGGACTAATAAAAGATAGATCATACGGGATAACTACAACTATCATCTACTAACCATCAACTAAACTTAAGGAACCTAAAGGGTCGAAGTAGATACCAGGACTGTTCGTCAAAGACGTAATGAATTCTTGACTTAGCGCGGAATTACTGCAATAGAATATAATTAAAATTGGTATTATGTATATAACTAGGGTTACGTTTCAGATCTAGGAGCTAATTTAACTTCGTCATAGTGATGTGTCACATGACGTCTACTTATGAGTAATGTCAAACTGTTTCTGCCATTAATTTTTATAACCTTATACGGTCCTTGCCAAATAGGCGAAAAGTCTTTGCGCAGACGCACATGATTCTTGAGATATACGTAATTTCCAACTTTATACTGAATGGGCCGTGACCGGGTGTCGTAATACTGTTTAGATCATTCCTTAGATCTTTGTATGTTTTCTAAGGCTTTTTCGAGTGAAAGTTTTAGACGATGGTGTAGGGATTTGAGATATTCTGGATATGTAAAGTCCGATTGTAATTCATAGATGGAGTTCGGGATAAAAGGCTTCTTACCGAAGATGAGTTCGTATAGTGTGAAATTAGTAGTGGAATGAGTAGAGGTGTTATATGCCAACATAGCGCTATAAACATACTTAAGCCAATCAGAATGATTTTCGTTGACATAAGATTTAAGGTACTCCTTAAGTTTGGAGAGACTGTGCTCAAGTGCACCTTGCGTTTGAGGATGGTATGAAGAAGACCAGATTTGTTTAATTTTCATGAAGTTGCAGGTTCTTTTAAATAGATCTGCGGTGAAGTTTGTGCCTTGATCGGTTAAAATAGACTTCGGGATGCCGAAAACAGAAATAAAATGCACTAGACATTCACATTTTTCTTCTGCAGTCGCATTAGCGATAGGGTAAGCGAGGGAATATTTGGTGAGGTCATCCTGCAACGTAACAATAAATTTGAGTTTGTTAAGTCCAGCTTCTGGAAGTGGTCCTACAAGGTCGAGGCTGATTCGTTCAAATGGTTTGGTGGAAGTGATTTGCATAGGTGATTTATTAACTTGTCTTAAGGCTTTATTACTTTGGCATTGGGAGCAATTCTACACGTATGTTTCGATGTCTGTCCGTATATTTTTCAATAAGAATATGAAGAATAAAGGCTATTGTGGAAGCGGATCCATCATAAATCACTTCAGATATCTCTGCAGGCTTTCGAGGTAAGTTATAAAACTGTATTAATCCACTTGAAGCAAATCGGGAAATTAAAATAACTTGAACGATGGGTACCTCAGGAATTGAGTGAATTGAACTTGCAAACACGCGTCGACTGCTGTTAATTTGCTCAACCGACACAATAATGAAGGGATTTTAAATCGAATCATTACTTGTGATGAAAAGTGTATACTGTACGATAATCGGAAGCCCTCGTCATAATGTCCGAACCCTGGAGACCCAGCCAAATCCTGCCCTGAACGAAAATTGACTCAGAAAAAGTTACTGTGAGTATTTGGTGGACTAGCGCCGGTGTCGTTCACTACAGCTTTCTAAAATCTGGCCAAACAATTACGGCAGAAATCTATGGTCAGCATCTGCAAACCATGAAGGAAGAACTAGCTGCTAAACAACTGAGATTGGTCAATCGCTCTAGGCCACTGCTGCTTCATGACAACGCAAGACCACACACTGCACAAAAAACATCCACTAAGTTAGATGAGTTACAATTGGAATGTCTGCGACATCCACCGAACTCCCCAGACCTTGATCCAAGATATTATAATTTTTCCGGAATTTGGACACCTTCATACAAAGAAAAAAATTCAACTCCGATGCGGCAGTCCAAACCGCCTTCAAAGAGTTTATTGATTCTCGCCCCCATGATTTCTTTTAGTAAAGGAATCAATGAACTGCCTGTGAGATGGCAAAAGTGCATAGATAACAGCGGTGCATACTTTGATTAATTAAATATATTTTACAAAAAAAAAAATTGACTTTACATTCCTCCCGTACAAAACGCCAATTTCATATGTAAGGACCTAATATTATATTATTTCCCCTTGTCGCCTCTTATGACACCCACGAGACAATATGGGACAGCGGATATTCTTACACCACCACAAAACGGTTATTTATACTTATAATAAACAACAAAAAAATAAATCTTAAACCACATTAAATGCCGTTAATTAAACCAGAACTTAACCTACTTTTAGTTTAAGTGGGTTATGTAAAAGGGATTCTACCTTCAACTTTTTCAATAGCAGTTCATTTTCGTTCATTTCGCTCGTTTTTGCAGAATGCTATAATTGCTTCTGAATTATTACCAAGTAAGAAGTTCACCTTATTCGATGAACTTTTCTCTTTTTTCGTTATTGTAAATGTTCAATTTACAATAACGAAACGTAATAAACGTAATGAATTTTTTAATGAAATATTTTAAGATATTCATAAATGGTTCATTATATATAACTCCTTATACTTTTATTATTATAAACAAAATAAAATTAGAGTATTATGTTTAGTTAATCAATATTTCATTAAGTTTCACAATACTACTGAACATAGGCCTCCCCAAAACAACGTGATACAGAGCACGATCCTTTTTTTAGATGGGGAAATGCCAACGCATTCCTGCCTCGCGGGGACAAGGACGAGTTATGTCGGACTTGCGCGGATTATAACCCTACTATATTCCACCATTGCCGCATATTGGCATGGCCACGGGAACGCTTTCACATACATCCGCTGCCCTATCAGCGCCGGCCGCCTCTTGGCAATCTCCCCTCGAGGAAGAACTTCTCCTGCCCCTTTTCCTTCTTAGGTTCACCAAGGGCAGGGAGAGCGGTGACTGGCGAGAGTTCTCAAAAATTGTTTTGGATGACCAGCTAGTCTTAAAATAGTGCAAGTAGTGTTAGTAACATATTTTGAAGTTTTGAATCATTAACTTTAGTGGCCACAGACCGTCAGGTGAACTGGGAAGTCTTTTGGTTGTACAAGTTACAGTGCCAAGCCTTAGAGAGGTTTTCATTATTTATTATTTATTAGTTAAGCAAACTTAGCGCATTTCTTCAGTTTTAACTTCGTCAGGCTATCCTCCTTTCTGGCCTTAAGAGGTCTACAGGAACTAAAAGCAAGTTTTATAGTGCCTTAAAATATATGATCCACTTCAGTAATCAATATCAGAAACATAGATGATATTTTTCAGGATATATGCTAGTTAGATAGTGTGTTGAAAACAAGATAGTACTAATTTGATAAGGATACCTCTAAAAATTTCTTTCAACGATTAAAAACCATACTACAAAAATTCTGATTTTTTGTCAGATTGTTCTACAAGCAACATATTAACGTAATAGTGTTTTAGTCCAATCAATAGATTTTTTCACATCGCATATTCTAATTTCTGAACATTATACGTATGTTTGCATGTGTGCGTAAACGCCTGTGTACCGACAGTACCGGCCGAGGCCTGATGATATACAGAAACTGTGTAAATGTGCCTGTGTGTCATTCGAGGTCACATAATTTTGTAGTCCTCTTAAGAGGACATCATGCCATAGGACTAAGACAATTAGCGGCAATAAGCACCTCGCATAGAAGCGACACTCGTAACGTATTATCGACGATTGTCTGACTTTCCTAGGGTAGCGGGTATTGGTAATGTATTTAGTGGTGTCGGTGGTAGCGCACGCAATTGAGAAAGGAAATGCGTATTTTATCCCGTTTTTAGAATACCTTGCTTTTCAAAAAGACACATCATTTTTGTTTTTGCTGCAGATCTTAGCTAATTAATTTTGATATGTTAAATCTAATAGACATCCGCAAAGTAACGCCTGATTCTATTAAGTACGCAAGTTTAAAAATTTTCTAATATTTAAGTTTAATTTGAGGTATCATTTTTATCAAAAACATTTTAAATAATACCATACTTTAAACTCGGAGGAAACTTAAACATTGATTTTTCTTTAACATATTTTATTAGTGAGGACATAAAACCCCATGATCCATAAAAACATTGACATTCTTAATCTCAGTCACGACCCTAAACCCTTAGTCGGATGAATGCGGATTTCGGTATTATCTACTCGTATACTTCGTAGTTTCTTTGCTAATCGCGTGACTTAATCACACCCGATGAATTTATGTTAGGCAAGTTTAAATTAATCTATTCTGTGTCGCAGATACCTTACATTAATACATACACATGTGTGTTTGCATTTTGTTTCCTTTTTGTTTGTACTTTCTCATATATTATTCTACTCGTACTCATAACATTAAATGAAACATGCAATGTAAGTGTAAATAGGTAATGTGTAGTGGCGGTGTAGGAATATCTACTACCCATATCATACCGTAGGTGTCGTAAGAGGCGACAGAGGTAATCAATTCAGGAGACTGCCAGCAGCGTCTTCTTAATAACGACTAAAAATAAAAACCGCGTTAGCCAACACGCTTGCCAAGCGTGGCAACAGTGGTAAATATGCCTATGTTCAGCAGTGGACATAAACAGGTTGTAAAGGGAACGATAACGGTAACATCTAGGATGCTAACACCACTTAACTGGACTTGGGATCTTAGTCAAACATAAATATCTTCATCATTTTCATAATTACTAGTATAATTAGTAATAATTTTAGGAAGCCTAGCCTTACATATGTAAGTAAGAGAATTTGAATGAATATGTAAACATGCCGTAACATACTTATTAGTAAGACCTTCATGTTTTTCTTACGGTGGACGCTCATTATTACATAACAGTTTTTAGATGTTTATATAAAGTTAAATTTAAAAACAATTATATGAGTGCATTAAAAAGTGAGCTTGTAGTCCATTTAATAGTATGCTGTCATTGCAGCTCATGGACACCTGCCAACTCCAAATGAAAGAACGAGACAGACATTTGACCGGTAGTAAATGTCTAAAACAGCAAAAGGCTTGTACCTACCCAAACATACCTATCCAGAAATAGGACTTACCACCATGTGCTACCATGCAGAAAAATTTTCTTTTTTTTAATTTTAAAGATAGGCCCACAAAATTTCTTATTATGATAACGATTTAGTTGCCATTATAGCCCTTTTTTTAGAGGATAAGGGTGACAAACGAGCACACAGTCCACCTGATGGTAAGTGGTTGCTGTGGCCCATAGACATCTACATCTATCCTCTATTACATATCAAAATGCAGATGCGTTGTCACACGTGAGGGCTAAGATGGAATGCCTTAATTCCAGTAAAAAGGCCTAGGTAGTATCCTGTTAAACGTTTTTAGGTGGTATCGAGGCATTCCATCTAATTATTTGGAGCAAAATGCATCTTCAATTCGATTCTTAATCGATAGAATTTTGCTCACTTAATAACAGTACTTGTATGAAAAAATATTTAGTCATCATCTATTAGTATTCAGAAAATACTATATACTATATATAAGATTATTTAGCTAAAAACCACCAGTAACGTTTCATTTTAAAGTCCACAATAATGAAATTAATTTTAATAATGATAATATAGAAATCCGCACTATTATTGTTATAATAAGAATAATAAATTAAACGGTATTATCATACAGGCTTACGCACCAACCTCGGCATATCCAAGTCAGAACCTTTTTTCAAGAAATCTAAATACTTATCTTTTTTTAATTATCTTCATTGCACCATATTTAATTTTCGTATTTATTTCGGCAAATTTTGTGTATCATTTAATGCTTTTAATTTCCTTATTTTTTAATTTTAAAGAAAAAAAAAGTAAGTTAAAAAGTAAATGTTATAAAATTAGTCGAAAATTGATTCATTTCTTAAAATAAAATTGAGGGGAATTTTTGGAAAATCTGTTGAAGTTTTGTCGTTAAATTGGAGAATTTGTCATGAATTTACGGGGAATTGGATAAATCGGTATTGTACATTTACAGTGCTCGTGAATACGGCAACATGTTAATGTGCCTTGGAGAATCTCATAAGATTTAGATCGGTAAGCTGATTCATACCTAGCTTTTTTTAAATAACTTAGTACTGAACTCATCTGAACAGGTACATAACTTAATACATCAGATTAATAAACATACACCTACACAAAAAGCATGACTTGTTAACATTTCATTTAAGTATTTTTTTTATTAGCGGGGAATCGAACCAGGTATTTGGTTTATTTATCCTGTGAATAAAGTGGTTAAATGGAGACAAGCACAATGGCCAAATAGTTGGTTTAGTAGATAAGTATTTAGACAAGTGTTGTAAATTATTAGCTATTGTGGTACCTTTGCTAGCATCGGGCCGCGCGAATTCGGCGTCCACGCGTACATTGAACTCTAGTTAGCTGATTGTAATTCAGTAATTCCACTGCTGGTTTTATGTTTAAGTATTTTCATGATTTTTTTAATGAAACTATCGTTTCATTTAGCTGAACTGAACTATGCTGCTGCTTCACAATGGTCTTTCCCCGGTCGAGCTGATCCATTTGTTCTGTGGCACGTAATTTTTTGGTAACAGCAATGATGGTTTGAGAATTTGATAGTTAATTTTTTAAAATATTTACTATGTTTTAGAAGCTTTTTTTAATTTTATATTTCTGTGTTAGTTAAATACCCAGGACTTCAGTATGAAAGAGCCATGCTGCAGCTATATTATGGTTGCAGTGCCAATGCGTCAGCTTGACCGGGAAGATACTCTGCATTTACAGAATCCTAGCGTAGGAATAACAGTTTAATTCTCCTTTATTTCGTAGAGTAAGTGTAGGGAATTGGAGACATCTTTTGGTGGTGATGGGACACTTTATTTTAGTCTTCAGGGCTGATTGCATCATCATTGTGATTCTTAATCGAAGATAGATGTAGGTGTTTATGGGCGACTGATATCACTTACCGTCAATTGGCCTGTGTGCTCGTTTGTTACCTTAATAAAAATGTTTCTCACTGTAGGGATGATTCGCCATAAACCTGATGCTTGGCAGGCGTATGGGCAATCGTAGTACTAGATGTATCACACCATTGATGTTGCTCTTCGACGCTCACCTGGGTCTTTACATCTAATATGTAAAATGAGTATACCGCGCTATCTATCGGAAGCCATGAAATCTTTTTGGCATTTCCTATAGTAGTCTCTTACAATTTCCGTGCGGCGGATTTCGATGATGGTTTTTCCTGAATCACCGCCAAATTTTATTTTAGGTACTTATATTCATTTATAAATAGGTTTCAAGAAAAATAAACTGAAACTTAGTAATTTTTAAATGTGTTGTTCAGATGGAATTAAGTATTCATGTTATAAAATGAACTCAAGGGGCTCTCTCAGCTCAAAAGTAGGGCCGTTTGTCATAAATTTTATAGTAGGAGAGCAAATTGAACTCGATTACTCGTGCTGAAATTGTTAATTTCAAGCCAGTCAAAAAATATTACGAAGGGAACCTGCATTTTCGAGAAATAAAATAAAAAATAAATAATTAACAAGTATGCCAACATAGTCAACATACAGCCCTATGGATTCTTCCTGATTCATTAGTCTCCGTCTCTCAGATATGTGTAGTTGTTCTTTATTTATGGTACAGTCTTAAAAGAAAGTTAAGATTAATATTTAATCTTACAATTTGCCACTGTTGCCACGCTTGGCAAGCGTGTTGGCTAACGCGGTTTTTATTTTTAGTCGTTATTAAGAAGACGCTGCTGGCAGTCTCCTGAATTGATTACCTCTGTCGCCTCTTACGACACCTACGGTATGATATGGGTAGTAGATATTCCTACACCGCCACTACACATTACCTATTTACACTTACATTGCATGTTTCATTTAATGTTATGAGTACGAGTAGAATAATATATGAGAAAGTACAAACAAAAAGGAAACAAAATGCAAACACACATGTGTATGTATTATGTAAGGTATCTGCGACACAGAATAGATTAATTTAAACTTGCCTAACATAAATTCATCGGGTGTGATTAAGTCACGCGATTAGCAAAGAAACTACGAAGTATACGAGTAGATAATACCGAAATCCGCATTCATCCGACTAAGGGTTTAGGGTCGTGACTGAGATTAAGAATGTCAATGTTTTTATGGATCATGGGGTTTTATGTCCTCACTAATAAAATATGTTAAAGAAAAATCAATGTTTAAGTTTCCTCCGAGTTTAAAGTATGGTATTATTTAAAATGTTTTTGATAAAAATGATACCTCAAATTAAACTTAAATATTAGAAAATTTTTAAACTTGCGTACTTAATAGAATCAGGCGTTACTTTGCGGATATCTATTAGATTTAACATATCAAAATTAATTAGCTAAGATCTGCAGCAAAAACAAAAATGATGTGTCTTTTTGAAAAGCAAGGTATTCTAAAAACGGGATAAAATACGCATTTCCTTTCTCAATTGCGTGCGCTACCACCGACACCACTAAATACATTACCAATACCCGCTACCCTAGGAAAGTCAGACAATCGTCGATAATACGTTACGAGTGTCGCTTCTATGCGAGGTGCTTATTGCCGCTAATTGTCTTAGTCCTATGGCATGATGTCCTCTTAAGAGGACTACAAAATTATGTGACCTCGAATGACACACAGGCACATTTACACAGTTTCTGTATATCATCAGGCCTCGGCCGGTACTGTCGGTACACAGGCGTTTACGCACACATGCAAACATACGTATAATGTTCAGAAATTAGAATATGCGATGTGAAAAAATCTATTGATTGGACTAAAACACTATTACGTTAATATGTTGCTTGTAGAACAATCTGACAAAAAATCAGAATTTTTGTAGTATGGTTTTTAATCGTTGAAAGAAATTTTTAGAGGTATCCTTATCAAATTAGTACTATCTTGTTTTCAACACACTATCTAACTAGCATATATCCTGAAAAATATCATCTATGTTTCTGATATTGATTACTGAAGTGGATCATATATTTTAAGGCATTATAAAACTTGCTTTTAGTTCCTGTAGACCTCTTAAGGCCAGAAAGGAGGATAGCCTGACGAAATAGAAGTTAAAACTGAAGAAATGCGCTAAGTTTGCTTAACTAATAAATAATAAATAATGAAAACCTCTCTAAGGCTTGGCACTGTAACTTGTACAACCAAAAGACTTCCCAGTTCACCTGACGGTCTGTGGCCACTAAAGTTAATGATTCAAAACTTCAAAATATGTTACTAACACTACTTGCACTATTTTAAGACTAGCTGGTCATCCAAAACAATTTTTGAGAATTCTCGCCAGTCACCGCTCTCCCTGCCCTTGGTGAACCTAAGAAGGAAAAGGGGCAGGAGAAGTTCTTCCTCGAGGGGAGATTGCCAAGAGGCGGCCGGCGCTGATAGGGCAGCGGATGTATGTGAAAGCGTTCCCGTGGCCATGCCAATATGCGGCAATGGTGGAATATAGTAGGGTTATAATCCGCGCAAGTCCGACATAACTCGTCCTTGTCCCCGCGAGGCAGGAATGCGTTGGCATTTCCCCATCTAAAAAAAGGATCGTGCTCTGTATCACGTTGTTTTGGGGAGGCCTATGTTCAGTAGTATTGTGAAACTTAATGAAATATTGATTAACTAAACATAATACTCTAATTTTATTTTGTTTATAATAATAAAAGTATAAGGAGTTATATATAATGAACCATTTATGAATATCTTAAAATATTTCATTAAAAAATTCATTACGTTTATTACGTTTCGTTATTGTAAATTGAACATTTACAATAACGAAAAAAGAGAAAAGTTCATCGAATAAGGTGAACTTCTTACTTGGTAATAATTCAGAAGCAATTATAGCATTCTGCAAAAACGAGCGAAATGAACGAAAATGAACTGCTATTGAAAAAGTTGAAGGTAGAATCCCTTTTACATAACCCACTTAAACTAAAAGTAGGTTAAGTTCTGGTTTAATTAATGGCATTTAATGTGGTTTAAGATTTATTTTTTTGTTGTTTATTATAAGTATAAATAACCGTTTTGTGGTGGTGTAAGAATATCCGCTGTCCCATATTGTCTCGTGGGTGTCATAAGAGGCGACAAGGGGAAATAATATAATATTAGGTCCTTACATATGAAATTGGCGTTTTGTACGGGAGGAATGTAAAGTCAATTTTTTTTTGTAAAATATATTTAATTAATCAAAGTATGCACCGCTGTTATCTATGCACTTTTGCCATCTCACAGGCAGTTCATTGATTCCTTTATTAAAAAAACATGGGGGGCGAGAATCAATAAACTCTTTGAAGGCGGTTTGGACTGCCGCATCGGAGTTGAATTTTTTTCTTTGTATGAAGGTGTCCAAATTCCGGAAAAATTATAATATCTTGGATCAAGGTCTGGGGAGTTCGGTGGATGTCGCAGACATTCCAATTGTAACTCATCTAACTTAGTGGATGTTTTTTGTGCAGTGTGTGGTCTTGCGTTGTCATGAAGCAGCAGTGGCCTAGAGCGATTGACCAATCTCAGTTGTTTAGCAGCTAGTTCTTCCTTCATGGTTTGCAGATGCTGACCATAGATTTCTGCCGTAATTGTTTGGCCAGATTTTAGAAAGCTGTAGTGAACGACACCGGCGCTAGTCCACCAAATACTCACAGTAACTTTTTCTGAGTCAATTTTCGTTCAGGGCAGGATTTGGCTGGGTCTCCAGGGTTCGGACATTATGACGAGGGCTTCCAATTATCGTACAGTATACACTTTTCATCACAAGTAATGATTCGATTTAAAATCCCTTCATTATTGTGTCGGTTGAGCAAATTAACAGCAGTCGACGCGTGTTTGCAAGTTCAATTCACTCAATTCCTGAGGTACCCATCGTTCAAGTTATTTTAATTTCCCGATTTGCTTCAAGTGGATTAATACAGTTTTATAACTTACCTCGAAAGCCTGCAGAGATATCTGAAGTGATTTATGATGGATCCGCTTCCACAATAGCCTTTATTCTTCATATTCCACTTTAGTCTCCGGCCGTCCACGGGGTTGGTTCTGAAGGTCGAAATTTCCAGAACGAAAACGTTGAAACCAAAAACGTACAGTGCTATCTTTTGAGACACCAGCACCGTACATATCATTAATTCTTCGTGCTGTTTCTGCAGCAATGGTGACAAGGTAGAACTCGTACTCGTAAATTTACCGATATTTTCATGTTTTTCATTGTGCGGTAATAAGCTACGCTAAAGAAAAAACTAACGACGAAAAAACAAATGACTGACTGTTTTCAAAACTCAAATATACCAGCTAAATGAATTTATAAATTTAAATTTGGAATTCTTAACCAAAGCGGAGATATTTCAGATCAAATTGGTCAGTACGACAAAACGCTAATTTCATATGTTATGACTTAATATTATATGCGTAAATGTACTATGCTTATGTAAAATAAAACCTGATTTTTATTTTAAAGTGGTTTATTTATAGCTTAATATTTCTCTTTACATAAATATAAATCCCAATACAGATACGTTATTTGAAATATATTTTTGAATTATATTTATTTTTAATCATATTAATATATTTTATATTAATATGATAATATGATTTATATTTTTTATTAATATGATTAAAAATAAATAAACCAAACCACAGATATTCACAAAAAAAAAGTTAAATATGTGCTAAAAATTATAGAGCAAACCACAGAGGCATTGTTTTGTGTATTGATTTAATACTCTAGAAACTGATAAACTTTTAATTAAAACTCACTACTCATATAAATGACATTGTGTAACAAAAAACTTTACCTCAGTGTAAAGTAGCGACATCTGGTGAGTGGAATAATATTTTAGCCCTAATTACTTTAAAGTAAGCCGACTTGCTCTTACACCCATTTTCGGGTCATAATGTAACCTTCGAACTAACAACTAGGAGTTATTTATGCGACGTCTGGTACGGCGATCGTCAATGTCTTCCAAACGTGACAATTAAAGCAGGTCTCGCTACACTGGCAGAGGCTTCATTGAATATAATATACAGCAGTAAAATTGAAGCAAACGGTGGATATTTTTTATTTTAATTTGATCAAAGAAAATGGTTTAGGAAGTTTAATTATTTATTTTTAATATTATGTTTTGAAATTAAAATTGAAAAAGTATTATTTCATAACATATTTTCGCCATGATAAATTAACGACTCGTTTCAGCTTAGATGATGTGGATCTTGAGATAGTTGAGTTTTACAGCATAAAAAGCTAAATTTCGTCGTGTTCCAATTAAAGATATATACGAAAACATATAAAAAAGTATCAAAGTACGTAACTAATGCATATAATTACTAGCAAAATATCAACCTTCGTTAATTAAAAGATTCAAATTGGTGATTAACTAATTCAGATTTATAAAATATGAATGTCTGAAATTCAGAACAATTGAGTCTCAAGATACCAAGGATTTTTTTTAATAATAATGGAAAACCCACGAATAACACACCTGTTGGTTATAAGAAGTCATCACACATACCCAATTTAGAGTACATTTTTATCTATAGGTAAACTTAGAGCTTTATAGTAATTGTATACAAACATGGGTGTTTACAGAAGACAGTAATCAAATGTTTTATTGATAGCGAAGCGAGAGGCGGCGTTTAGTTTATACAAACGTATTCCTCTGTTTTCTCCCTGGATAATAATTAATCTAGGGATAATTTTTTTATAATTCAATTTTTTACGATATGATCTGTATTTGGCATGTCTAATACTTTTATGATCTCATATTCTCATGTAAATCTTTTTAAAATGAAGAAACTTCTTATATTACTAAAACTGTCTAGTTATACTGCCGTTATTAAATATCCAGCAAACAAATTTAACGGTTTTAAAAAAAATAATATACCATAGCCATTATATTCTTGTATTTTTCTTGAAACAAAAAAATATCAGTCCAGGTTTGAAAGAGGGCATAGGAGGATATGGAATGATGATACTGTAAATTTTCCATAGGTAATCAGTCAGTCCTACAGTTGTCTCTCTCGCTTGCCTATCTAGGTCGCTCGGGTACACCACGACAGCAAAAGGTCTTTAAAAACATATTCTCCAAATTTCACGAAAAAAAGATATCCTTTCAAAAAGTACGTCTAAAACAGATCATCTATCTTATATCTATGTATTTGTATAAATTTATTTTTAGGTACGATTATATATTATGAATATGACAGTATTTTATATATATCTTGAAATTCACGTTAAATGTGTAATTTAAAAAAACCTAAACATTTAACTTTCATTGAATTTTGGTTTAGTCAATTTTAAATGCATTACCTAGTTTTTCCTCAAGACGGAGACTGATTATATCGTATCGCAACGCTTAAAGCAACGAAAGTAAATGTTTTTAGTTTAGGCGCACTATTATCATCATGATAACAGGCTATTAACGTGTCCTTTAAAATGCTGCCAGATCGCTACATGAATTTATAACCTGAACTTTAAGCACTACGTGCCTTAATAGCATGTATATGTATATTTGAAATAATTCCGACAAGAATCCATCTAGAATGTGATATGTCATCACTGATCATACATAATTATATACATTTTAATATGTGATATCACTTTGACCTTTAGTTACAATGTTGCTTCGCATTACTAAGTAAACATTCAAGTTTGGTCATTATAATGTTTTATTCAAACTGATGGAGCTGGTGCTTGGCACTTAGTCAGCACTTTATTAAAATTGAAGGACTACAACGCAGGCCTACCCGATTTTGCAATTTCTAGTAATCTACAAATGTTCCTAAATAAATATAATTTTAATAAATTATTTACAAACGTTTATCAGCTTACAACAGATTTTATTATGTTTATGTAAAACATTGTAATAATTATTTATTAGTACCATAGGTGATACAGATTTTTACCAAACCACAAATTAACTACGTTTTTTTTAAATAACCGGTGTCTCGAGGCAAATTCGATTTCTTGTTTCACCTTATGGTTGTTAACATTTAAGCGAGTAAAATAATTTGGTCGCAAAAGTCTACTTATTTAGTGTAATATATTTTTAATTAAATATTTTATTTTTATTTTTCGTTAATTTACAACCAATTCCCTGCAAGTATTTAAAATAGCAACGTGTGCAAAGATATGTCAAAAGTACACGACACGTAAAGACTACCGTAATTTTATTAGAATACGTTTGATTGGAACGTATTTTAAAAACGCTTAAGCTAAAATAATATCCTTATTACATTAATTTGTATTATATATATATATATATATATATATATATATATATATATATATATATATATATATATATATATATATATATATATATATATAATAAATCCTTACACCAGAGAGAAATTAATGGCCGTGGTACATAAACTTGCACGATATAAATAACAAATTCTTACACCAGGTGTATAGCTTACATAGAGACATTAAAATTGACGTATACAGGCTTCACTCACAAGTCCACATGAGTCACATTTTTAACCGAAATTAAGGTAAACTTCGTATGCTCTGACACTGACTTTACATGACGACAAACTAAAATCTTAGTGGAATGTCCAAGAACATCTGCATGCGCTTGCCGATGTCTGCAACGGAGCGATCGTCTAGTTCTTGTTAGCTGTCGTAGGAAGGGTCTTCAGCGTCGTCCTCGACGAGTGGCTGGCTGGTAAGCGCAGCCCAAAGCGGCGAGCGTGCGCCGAGCTGCGCCGAGTCTCGCCGCTAGCTGTCGCGAGCACATGCCGCCGCTGCGGCTGCCGCCGTTCCTACCGCACCTATCGCACTGAATAATATCGTACCCACTTCTCGGTCCGGTGTAATGTCCACCTGAAAATAATATCTAGGGTGTAACATGTCCCATGTCAGTGTGGGACTTATAGGCCTCATGTTTATGTGACAAAAAAATAATATACCACCTGAGTTACTTGCGTAGCATCTCGTAAAATATTACTAATGGAATATTGGGTTTCTGATTATGAGGGCGTTGGGCTAGTAACCTATCACTTCTTTCATAATTTTCTATGTATACCCATATTTTTGTTGCCTAGCGTAGTCCGAGTGGCTCGTTGCTCTTTGATCTCTGCCTATCCCCTCGGTGAATACAGGCGTGTCATATATATGTGTATATGTATGTAGCTTGTTCCCTGGGTGTCAATGTAATAACACTTAAATATAAAACCTCATAGTTATACATTCTCATCAACATGATAAATATTTACTGTTTTAATTATATCTGTGAGAATTTGTACTTGGACTTTTCCTTTTCTGTCGACTTCCAAAAAGGAGACGGTGCTCAATTCGACTGTATGTTTTTTATGTGTGTTACCTCATAACTTTTACAACATAAAGCGATTTCGATAATTCTTATTTGAAAGCTGGTACTTCTCGTGTGATCCCATATGAATTTGACCAAGGTCAGACCAATAGTTTTTGAGTTATTCTTAATAACTTATATTGAAGTCGGCAGTACAAAATGTTTTATTTCAAATTATGCTTGTACTTTTTAATGTATTTGTTGATGTTTTAGCTATAAGTTTCTCAATGTGATGAAATAAAATTAAAATAAAATATGTACGTAACTTGTGAAATTCTTTTCATAAGTTACTATTTATATTCACTATGTAAAAGTACTGATACATAATACTCGTAGTAAAAATAACTTTTAATAAAGAGTACAAGCCGACTTCAAAGAACAATAAAATAATAAAATAATTCCACATTCCGAAGGCAGTGTTAAGACAGTGAAATAATTTTCTATTTAGGTCTTTGTAATCTGTTTTATTAAAAGTTATTTTTAGGGTTCCGTAGCCAAATAGCAAAAAACTGAACCCTGGATTCGTTATATCTATCTGTCTGTCCGTCCGTATATCACAGCCACTTTTTTCCGAAACTATAAGAACTATGCTGTTGAAACTTGGTATGTAGAAGTATTCTGTGAACCGCATTAAGATTTTTACACAAAAATAAAAAAAAACAATAAATTTTGGGGGTTCCTCATACTTAGAAACTGAAACTCAAAAAATTTTTTCCATCATAATCATACGTGTGGGGTATGGTATATCTATGGATAGATCTTCAAAAATGATATTGAGGTTTCTAATATCATTTTCTAAACTGAATAATTTGCGCGAGAGACTTCCAAAGTGGTAAAATGTGTGTGTCCGAAAATAAGAGAATGATAAAACTAAAAAAAATATATAATGTACGTTACCATATAAACTTCCACCGAAAATTGGTTCCAACGAGATCTTGTAAGTAGTTTTTTGTAATACGTCATAAATCGTAAACCCCAATTTACCTTTCATTCAATTAATTTAAATATAAAAATAAAAAAATACACTATTATTAAAACATCGTTCAAAGTTACAACGAACTACAAGAACTTTTATATTGTTACTTGCTGCTACGGAACCCTTCATGGGCGAGTCCGACTCGCAATTGGCCGCTTTTTTACCGTTTTGAGTGGACTTAGGAGAATATTAAAATTTCAATATCGTCTAAATGTTTACATTGAATAATTCAATTTCCTAATTTGCCACACTTCAAGTGTAATTAGGGATGGAAATTATTTTTCAAATGTATGTGGGACTTCTTCTAATCTACAATATATTTAATAAAAAAGGAACATCAAAATCGGCTTACAATTGCCAATTATATCGTGTAACATAAATACTCGTGCTTATGAGAGGAAGCCTAATCCCAGCTTTAAGACGTACTCGTATATAGGCTGAAACTGACTATTTACTAATAATATTATGATGAAAGTTAATTTATTCTACATTTCTTCTTCTTCAATAAGTCCCTTATAAGTCTACTGCTGTACATGGCCTTGTCTCGTAGTAGGGAGGTATTTAGATTGCCAGCGGCAGGTATTTACGATTGCAGTGTGTCTCGCAATATGACGCTGATGATAATTTGAAACAATGTATCTAATAAAAAATCTATAATTATTTCATTTACTTGAGACAGTGTAGTCTGTTCAGGGTCGGAACGTTCTTCTAGTACGGTGTCGAGCTCAAGAGTTGGTAATGGTCGAGGTGAGCGCACTAGACTCACGGCACGTACTCGGCTCTTCATCGGCGACAGTCGCACCACTGATAATTCTCCACGATCTAATTCGCAGTTACGACGTCTTGCTCGCTCTCTACAAATATCATAGTTTTTAAATGGTCAGTGTATTACTTACTTATTTATCATATTTTATATAATATAACTAATATAATCAGGAGTCAGAAATCAAGTAATATAAAAGAATTGTACGAAATAAATTGAGTTAAGGATATTTGGAGAGTGCTCTATTGAGCACTCAAAAAATTTATCAAATTTGCCAAAGGTAGAAAAGCTAACCCTTCAGATTTAAACTTTAAACGTTTGTTAAGTTAAACCGATAGAAAGGATCTTACAATAGGGTAAAATATGTGACGAAAGGATAGCTTACGAATTTTGTTGGAGCTTATATATTTTTTTCTAGTACAAGAGTGACAAGCGGGCACACAGTCCACCTAATGGTAAGTGGTTGCTGTGGCCCATAGACATCTACATCTATCCTCGTTTGCGAATCAAAATGCAGATGTGATGTCATCCGTGAGAACTAAGATGGAATGCCTCGTTTCAAGTAAAAAGGGTATACGATTCTCTACACTCACCATACGAAACACAGCAGCTTTAAGTTGCTATTTTATACTGGTATTCCGTGAGGGCGTGGTCCTTCCCCGGTCGAGCCGACCCGATATAGCTGCAGCATGGCTCTACCACGTATAGACCATGGCAATATATGGAAATTCGTAGCTTTATATAGTAACATTATTCCCGAATTAGTTCAGCCAAGCTAGCCTATGATGAACTTGATATATAGGTAAAGACGGCTCAATATATTAACCACCTATTAGAAAGTTATTGTTTCATTCATTCATTCATAATAGCTTATCAAAATTAGAAGTTATCGTGGGTTCGATAATCATCAATACAACCCCCTAAGTTCGTATAATTCCTTTGAATGAGTTTTTCTGGAAATAGCCATACATTGGAATTATACGAACATATACGGTTGTATTGATGATTATAATGATTATAATTCTGTAAATACATTCTCGTTACGCTCGCGAATCATATTTTGTTAAACATACAACCTGACACTGACCTGCAAATTGCAAAAAACGTAAGAAAATTTGAATTTCGCAGGCTACCCTGGCGCTTCCACCTTAAGCCGAATAATCCGTGCTGCGATGTTTAATACTCGTATTCTTCCATTATCGATTGCCGATTCATGGACAAAAATCATAATAAGGAATAAATTGAACAACTAATTTAGCAGAAATATAACAACCCAATATTGAATTGTGTGGTTTACCTGATTTTCTGTTACCAGAAATAAAATCATACACGAATTATATTATGCGTACGATTTTATTATCAAATAATTCTCAAATAAGTGTACGTAGAAGATTTAAAATAACAGTATGTTCAAAGTATTACCTGGCTAATTTTGCCCTTCGTCTAAGGCAACAAATAACTGTTAACGCCAGCAATGGAAATCCAAATATACAGGAAACAATCGGGATGACTATTGACTCGGGCGTAACTAAAACAGAAATTACGGTGATAGTCATTAATAAAGATTTGTAGTTAAAAGCTTATTATGTCAACGATTTGTCAACCCCATCAGTGTCCCTGTGGTAGCAGCGTCGACAAGTTTGGGCTCCACGGACTTTCATGTAAGAAAAGCGCTGGTAGATTTTCACGACACAGTTCTTTGAACGATGTCATCCGAAGGGCTCTTGTCTCTATAAGTGTTCCCTCGGTATTAGAGCCTTGTGGAATATTTAGAGACGATGGCAGGAGACCCGACGGTATGACATTGGTCCCTTGGGAGAGAGGTAAAGCCCTAGTGTGGGATGCTACTTGCGTAGACACTCTGGCGGTCTCTCATCTCAGGGGTACCTCGTTTAGAGCCGGGGCGGCATCAGAGGCAGCTGAACTGAGTAAGTGGCGCAAATATGAGTCTCTGAGAGATGACTACATATTTGCGCCATTTGCTGTAGAGACTATCGGTCCGTGGGGTTCACGTGCGGTGGAGTTCCTAAAGGAACTCCATCCGCGGCTGGTCGTTGCTGCTGGTGATAAGAGGGCTGGTTCTTTCCTTGCTCAAAGGCTAAGTATAGCCATTCAGCGGGGAAACGCAGCCAGCGTTCTTGGCACGATACCGCGGGGAGTAGGACTATATGATATTTAAGTTTCTAGTTTTAGTTTTTTTTTTTAAATTATTATTATAGTTTTTAGTATTGTATATTATGTCTTAATTGTAATTTGTAGAGTATGGTTGATAGAGATTTAAGATTTTTCGTCAAACACGCTTTATTTTTTGACGGTGCAAGTTGACAAACATACATATTACTTTTGAATGTAAACATTTAAAAAGATTGATAATCTACTGTACGTTATTTACCAACGCTACCGCAATCCTACGATAGCATTATGTTGAGTCAGTGCCCTTTTCAGCATCACATCACTCATGCAATCGGATCATTCTATCACTCTTTTTGTTATTTACTTTTATCTTTGATGTTTTTATGTATTATTTTATTTTCTGTATCAAAACTGTACGAGTGTAAGTTGCTGAATAAATGCATATCTATGTCTATGTCTATGTCTTATTTTACTTCTTGTTAAAATTTTATTGCTGAAAATATGCCTCCTTTACTAGCATATATTTAGAAGCAATATTTTTACAGCATAATGTTATAGTTTCCCGATTAACGTCCTGTGTCCCTTAGAAAGATCACAAAAAATACCCAATGCATCCTTTTAATTCTCTTAGGCATTATAATATATATTTAATGGGCTCAACACTGGCCTCAGTTGTCAGCCGTCTTACCTAGTTAGAGGAGCACCTCTTTCTTCAGACTAGGAAAAATACAAACAGTGTATTTTAAAAGGTTTTTATTCAACCTATTTTCTTTTAAAACTAGTAATTAATTTTTGAAGCTTTTGCGAACTGAGCTGACAGTAACTGCCTGGACAATTAAATAATATGCTGCCATTGAGCTGCTCTGACGATGGACGCGGATTCCGGCCCAAGCAACTATTATAACAGCTTGTTTATAAAGAGATTTTTTATATATTTTTATATTAGGCGTAACTCACTTAAAAATAAAATCTTTTAGTCTTTAATTAAGTTTGACGGCTCCGTGGCGCAGTGGCTTAGCAATGAGCTGTTGCGTTGGGGGCCGGAACAAGTATTTGTATGGCCTACAAGTAATTGTTCCGGGTCTGGATGTTTGTTCTTGTGCAATTTATGTTTGTAAACTGCTTCCACGATACCGAAGAAAATCCTAGTGTGGGGGTAACGTACTCGTATTTAAAAAAAATTAAGTCTTTATGACTTGAGAGCATGAGCATGTCTAAAAGGTTTTTCTCATACTGTGGTGTTATTCCAATTAATACTATGTTTTTACAATGGGATTTGATACAAGCAAGATATAGTGAAATAAATTTGACATTTTTCGTGCATAGTTTATAAAAAGATTCAAACGGACCTTAGCTAATTCATTTTCACACCTCTTAAGGTCGATTCATCCATTACAATCAATTAATTAATCCGTGGATTGCCTCATGCCTCTTGGTAAGCGAGTTGGCACCCGCAGTTTTTTATACGTTTTGCGATAGTTATTTTTGTATTAAATATTATGATTAAAAATTTTATGTTGTTTTAAGTAATTCATATATATTTTATTTTTCGCATTACATATAAGACTTACTAAAACATATGAGTAAAGTGAGACTCACCAGTCGGATAAATGATGATGGTCGGTCTTTTGTTTCCGTTTGTGCTGGACTTGGCGACCGACCCAACGTTAGTAGCGGCTGTCGTTGTCGTGGTTGTGGTGGCGACATTGGTGCTCAGCTGATCAAGCATTGCTAAAGAATCTGTTGTTCTCAATCGTGTCATTGTGTTCCATCTAAATATACTATGAAGATAAACGTAGCATATTAAAAATGTTTTTGTTGAGTGAAGATCGTGTTAGTCCTAACTACCAACTTTCGGTTCATCATCATCATCATTACAGCCTTTCATAAGTCCAGTGCTGAACATAGGCCTCCTCCAAGGAATGCCACAAAGCACGGTCCTGAGCCACCTGCATCAATCGACTTCCTGCATATCTTACCAGGTCGCCATTCCATCTAGCGGGGGGTCGCCCTACACTCCGCCTACCGGTACGAGGCTGCCACTCAAGAACCTTTCTTCCCCATCGGTTGTCGGTTCTTCGAGCTATATGGCCGGCCCACTGCCACTTCAGCTTACTAATCCGTTGGGCTATGTCGGTTACTTTGGTTCTACTACAGATATACTAATTTCTAAGTTTATCATGCAGAGAATCCCCGAGCATAGCCCTCTCCATAGCTCGCTGAGCGACCTTGAGCTTCCTCATACGGCCAGCAGAGAAGGGCCACGTCTCAGATCCGTAAGTCATCACTGGCAACACGCAATGGTTGTAGAATTTCGTTTTCAGGTTTTGAGGTATGTCTAACGAGAAGATGTGTCATAGTATTCCGAACGCTGCCCAGCCGAGTTGAACTTTCGGTTAATTTGACATAATCATTAAAAAAATTAAAAATACTAAGATAGTTTTTTTTTATAGGATAAGGGTGACAATCGAGCACACAGTCCACCTGATGGTAAGTGGTTACTGCGGCCCATAGACATCTACATCTATCCTCTGTTACAAATTAAAATGTAGATGCGTTGTCACCCGTGAGGACTAAGATGGAATGCCTCGTTTCCAGTAAAAAGGGCCTCCGGCCACCTGCACTCACCAAGCGAAACGCAGAGGTAAACCTCTACTTCACGCTGGTATTCTGTGAGGTCGTGGTATCACCCCGGTTCGAGCCGGTCCATCCGTGCGACAGCAAAAGCCGCGTGGCTCTACCACTGTTAAATATATATACGAGCTAATAGTTCTCTTCGTGGTAAATGACTACCAAGGAATATATCGAAATTCCATACAGCCAGGAATATATCTGGCTTTTGAACGTTATACAAAACTGTTATGTTACTGGGGTGCACTGCTACTTTATTGAAATAAGCGATTTATAATAGAATTATTATATTATTTAATCATTCACAGCCCACGCAATTTTTTTTTCGTTCGGTAATAGTGATATCAACCTTGATTACTCAAGCGTCGATTATTCATAGTATCTGATCGCTATGTAATGACCAGTTAAAACATACTGGCGTAATAATGATAGTTTACCTCAGTTCAACTAAAACTAAGTTATACTCTCTAGTTTGTAGAGACTTGTATAAGGCCAGCAATCGATATTAGCCGAAAATAGAAAAATTAAATTGGGTCATACATATTAATTAACCTTGAGCCGAACAAATCAAATTCTGTAACTACTTTGTGACAAGTTATTCTAATACACATGGGTAATTATGTATCTGTTTTCTGTAGAACTCCCTCGCCCTTAAATACTATATGCATTATATTTGCTTTATAGTTTTTAGTACTCGGATATTTTCAAACTCATTAGCCCAAGTGTTCGAGTTTTTACCTTCTCTCACAAATGCAAAATAATCTCTAAAATAGAAATAAAAATGTTTTAATCAGAGGCTTTTATTTCGTATTTTCGTAAGACGACATGAATAATTTCAAAAATATTACTGAAATTCCAGATACTGACTGTAGATCAACTTATTGTATCACACGAATAGTTGAGGTCAGAAGCACCTGCATTTTGGTGTAATAACCCCATACGTGTATTTAATATAGGATCGCCCTATATTGCACTAGTTGGTAGGAGGCTACAATCTAAAAGCCACTCTTCGTTAGATAGTTATTGAAGCTAAATAAAACTTATACTTATACTATCTATTAAGAGGCTACTTACTCCAAATTAAAACTTTTTTTCTGAATGCATATAATCTTCCATGTTATTAACAAATTACGTAAGAGTCTTGACGACTACAGGCCATGCAGTGCGATTGTGTAACTCTGGAATCCTCGTCGGCATCTAGTCTAGTTTCTGTGATGTTAATGCTGTTAGCCTATGCGGCTCTTACAGCTTCATCAAACTCAAGCCTCGTTGGCATCGTTTAGACGTTGGATGTTTGGTTTTGTTGTATTGTATGTAATTTATAAGTGTTGATTATAGGCCGATATCTTTTTAAAGTGAAAACTTCTTTAGAATCGTTGTGATTTGAAACTCGGTGAAACGAAAAAGCAATACTATAAAGAGACATATATATGTATATACATCTATGGCATTTAGATTGCGAGAGAATGAGATAGAATACAGTATATAATTTCCTATTACCTCAGTCTCCTCTTTTTGCGGTGCTTTATAATAGATTAATATAACTTTTAACTCTTAAAATAAGCAGTTAAAAGTGACAAATTTAGTAAATAAATAAAATTAAGCATATTGAACAAAATTAACTTAACCAATCCATTCATAACAATCCATGATTTCATAACTTACCGATTTATATTAAAATAGTCGTGTTTAGGTCATCTAGCGCCTATTTTAAGTACCACCTTTAGAGTCAATCAATTTTTGTTCAATAATATGACTATCTATACAAAGAAGTGGTTTTTACGCTATTACAAAGCAATTTTGTTCGCGAATTTCTGAAGGTTTCACTTCTACAGCGGGTGAACTGCACACATGTTTTTTAAAATTAACATTTACATTTAACCCAAAAATTTATCCTAATAAAAAAAACGTTACGATGATACCGCTGATAATGGTTCTCATCAGAGTTACACGATTACACTGCTGACTTTGAATCGGAGCCAGAGCCAATATTTGTGCAAAACATAAATTGTTTCTTAAAAGGTTTATTTGTATTGTGATTGTTACCCTCGTCACCTCGCCACTCCAATTTAATGGCGAAAGCATTATATAGGTTACAGGTGGGTTAGGAAGCCTTTGTGTACATCAGTGTGAAGCACTTTAATCCTTTCAGTGCATTGACAGCATTAGCCAGCATACGAAATGGGTCATCTCAACCAAATTCGGTCTGAAAGACATCATTATAATAAAGAGTTAATTTGCTTAAATCACTTTTGTTTATTAGCTTTAAAATTTGTCAAGAAGATATTTTTTGTTGGCCAGTAATCAAATAAAATATAAATTTGGATACTGGCAATACAATATGTACGTAAAATATACAATAACAAACAATTGAATTAAAAAGTTTAGACGCTGCATTAAAGCATTAACCTGATCAATAACAAATAAGAGCCATAATCAAAATTACTAAGGAACGTAAACGATAAAAATTTCGAACTATCAATTCTATCGCGATAGTAAAATTTATATTGAACACAGTATATATTATATATAGCTACACAAATTATTAGTATATGAGCAATTACTTTGCAGCAATCAATTACTTTTTGAACTAGAAGAGGTATTACACTTGAATGCACTTGTATTGCACATGTGGTGGAGGAAAACTTTTTTCTCCTTTCTAAAGCAGGTTAAGTGAAGTTTTGCTCTATTAATATCATGCAATACAATTAATTTCTAAGTATAGGAACGGTGCTATCAATATATAAGCATAATAATTTATGTTGAAACTAATGATTACGTCCAATATTAATAATAAACCTAGAAACAAATCCATTGATACTTTTGGAATTATTAAATAAAAATATTAAAATTGATTATAAAGCCTGGATATTGTTATATCTATAAAGAACACTTACATAAAATATTTTTGTTATACACTAATTAATACTATTATTACTAAACATTTTATATATTACTCTAGGATTTATAAACGCGTATTGACGTGAATACTGAAGTTATTTATAACATTGAAAATCGCATTTCGATTTAGACTTACCAATTTGATCCGATTTCATGCACTTCAATACTTTTATTGCAGTGTAATTGTTATTTAATTAAAGAAGAAAAAGGGAAAATATCCACGTATTTTTTTCTGACTGTGTAATTATCCGAAGCGCTTTTTCGACGCTAGATGTTAGAAAAAATTTCGCGGTTTCAGCTCAGGAGCGGCTTCGTACAAGCGAGCTTTCCCTTGTTCTGCCGCCGCTACACTAAAGCTCGAGCTCGACTCGACTTGATAGAATGGAATTGAAACAACCGAGCAGTGTCAGTGCATTTCATCCAGCGACCCGAATTCTCCAGCTTTAATAATACAAAGTCGCATTCTCCGCGTTCAAATCTGCTTTATTCAAGGTATGCCGATGTACGAATGTAGTAGACGCCTTCTCTCTTGTATCAGACTTGGTTCAGAGAAAATGGAACAATGTTAAAGAATTGTTTTAAAAGTAAGTCATATAGTATAGAGTAAAAAGCAGTGCCAGTACAGAAAGTCTACAAGTAAATTTAAAAATATAGCCTTCGTAGCCACAAAGCCACAAAGACGAGGCTTTATTGCGAAAAAGCATTCGTTATTAAAGTATATGAGTTTTGTCGAGGCTTTCTCGTTATGAAAATATATGCTTTTGAATATTTTAGCCCCTATACTAATGTAAATTAAACACTGAATACGCTTATAAAGTATTTTCTAAAGAAATGTAAGTAAATATATATTATGTGCTAAAAGGCCTCTCTCAAATTGAATATTCTTATCATAATCGCTAGGTTTGACACTTTAATTGGTGACTGCAATACTAAATGCTTCATACTTCAGATGCTAATTTACTTCAGCAGTCTTGATATTTAAGGTTTGATAATTTTAAATATATGCAATAACTCTTAATTGCTAAAATTTTTAATTTTTAATCCATTTTATGTTAATGATAATAAAAAAACATTATTAATTAATTTTAACATTATTGAATAGTTTCAAAACTTCAAATACATTATTAGATTTTTTAAATGAAATAAGGGTAACAGTAAAAATGAATGACCAAAGTAAGTGGATGCTGTAGTATTTTTGTATTCTTATTTCATGTACATTTATCGGATATAACTTTAGGAATATAACCAAGCAATTAACAGACTTGTTATAATAATTTTAATTTTGTGGTTAGAGAAGCATATTTGATGTTAGTAAATTAAAGTAAAGACTGAAATAAATCTGAACAGAAAATAGAAAGCTGATGCATTTTGAACTACTAAGTATGTATAGTACGGCAAGTATACATTCCTTTACCCTTTTTTGTCCCGTGGGTGTCTTAAGAGGTGATTTAGGGAAATGGTAGAAATAACGATCCTGTGTACACTATATTCAAAATACCCAGACTGTTTATCCAGTAGTGGACTTGTACGGCTGATGATGAAGAAAAAAGGTCCTATATATAGTCTATACCAAAAAGTATACATAAGTAAGTTATAGAGCTATATAAGTTCATTACCCATTACGCTAAGTTCTATAGATACAAGCTAAGATACATAGATGAAGCGGTTGAATAACGATGCGCCAAGATTGACGCCTATGAGTTATTGTACTTAAGTTATTAGTTTAATTTTTTTTATGGAATAGGGGGCAAACGAGCATGCGGCTCACCTGATGGTAAGTGACTACCGTCGCCCATGAACAACCGCAACACCAGGGGAATTGCAGATGCGTTGCCGACCTTTTAGAAAGGTGTAAGCTCTTTTCTTGAAGGTTCCTAAGTCGTATCGGTCCGGAAAATTCGCTGGTGGTAATTGATTCCACAAGGAAGTCGTGCGAGGGAGAAAACTTCTTCTGAATCGCACAGTGGTGGACCGCCAATCATCCAGATGGTATGGATGGTAACGCGAGTTTTGTCGCGATGTGCGATGGTGAAATTGAGCGGCTGGAATTAGTCCGAACAATTCCTCAGAGCACTCCCCGTGATAAATGCGATAAAATACGCAAAGAGATGCAACATCTCTACGCAGTGCCAGTGTATCGAGCCGATCAGAAAGAACTCGGTCGTCGACGATTCGAACCGCTCTGCGCTGGATGCGGTCAAGTGGAAGGAGCTGGCACTGGGGTGCCCCGGCCCAGAGATGAGAACAGTATTCCATGTGGGGCCGAACTTGCGCTTTGTAAAGTTGCAAGCGATGTGCCGGCATGAAATACTATCTCGCTCTGCTGAGCACGCCAAGCTTTTTAGAGGCCAATTTGGCCTTCCCTTCCAAGTGACCACGAAACTGCACACTATTCGATATGTCGACGCCAAGGATTCCGATACTAGCTGCGGCAGCAAGGGGAGTGCCTTGAAACTGAGGAGATACGACAAAGGGGTTCTTTTTAGCGGTAAACGCGCAAACTTGTGTCTTCTGGGGATTGAACTGGACTAGATTTAGTCGGCCCCAATCCGAGACTTTGTTAAGCAAAGACTCGACTTCAGACACAAGTTTGTCCCGGTACTCGGCGACGTTTTCCCGAGAAATATTGGCACGGCCGGTATATAAGGCATCACCAGTGCTGTCGTCTGCATAGCAATGAATGCTACCAGTTAGCAACATATCATTGATATGCAGGAGAAACAGCGTTGGTGATAGCACGCAGCCTTGTGGAACACCAGCGTTAATAGGCTTGAGATCAGAGCATGCACCGTCTACTACGACCTTGATGCTCCGATCAGCAAGGAAACTGGTGATCCATTTGCACAACTTCTCAGGAAGCCCATACGCAGGAAGTTTCGAAAGAAGCGCTTTGTGCCAGACCCGATCAAAGGCCTTCGCTACGTCCAAAATAACGGCCAATGCCTCCCCCTTGGACTCTACTGCCTCCGCCCATCTATGAGTTAAGTAGACTAGAAGATCACCAGCTGATCGACCCCGACGAAAACCGTACTGGCGGTCACTAATCAGCTGGTGATCCTCAAGGTACCTCATGAGCTGGCAGTTTATAATGGCTTCCATTATTTTGGAGAACAAGGAGGTGATAGCGATAGGCCTGTAGTTGGACGGGTCTGATCGGTCGCCTTTTTTAGGGATCGGGTGCACCAAAGCTGTCTTCCATGAGTTCGGGACTACGCCTTGGGAGTAGGAGTACCGGAAAAGACGCGTTAAAACCGGTGCCAACTCCGGAGCACACGTCTTCAGCACAATGGGAGGGACTCCATCGGGCCCACTCGACTTGCTGACGTCCAGGGAGAAGAGTGCTTTGCGGACCGAGCGCTGCGTAAATCGCATATCCGGCATGGAGCACTCACATCGCAGGATGGTCGGCGGTGTGTTCCCCCCGTCATCTAGAGTCGAGTTGGACGCAAAAAGAGAGCTCAACAGATCGGCTTTCTCCTTTGCGGCATGGGCCAGTGAGTCGTCCTCTCTGTGCAGAGATGGAAGAGATGGCTGACAGAAGTTCCCTTGGACAGCCTTGGCGAGAGACCAGAATGCACGGGTTCCCGAAGGAAGGCGAACTAGCTTCTCGCCAATTCTGCCGATGTGCTCAGACCTTGCCTTGGCAATGACGTTTTTGAAGGACCTGGAGGCGGAATTATACTTCTTTTTAAGTGCGCTGGTGTTTACATCCCGAGACGTTGATGCGTCAGCCCAGGCCTGGTAGCACTCCTGCTTATAGCGTGACGCTATTTTACAGGAGCGACCAAACCATGGCTGGGATCTGCCTCCGATGGGCACTACAGAGGATGGAATAAAAAGTTCCATACCCTGAAGTACCACATCAGCAACAGAATCGGCCACAACGCTGGGATCTTCCGGCGAGAAGCAAACCCGCCCCCAAGGGTAGGATGCAAAAAAAGACCGCATCCCGTCCCAATCAGCTGACCTATAGTGCCAAACACGGCGGCAAGCTGTAGATCGCAACTGCGATTGGATCGTGAGTGGCCCCGTACTCCGGATCAGACAATGGTCCGAAGAGCCCAGAGGGGCATCGACGGAGACCTGATATCCGTCCGGATGAGAGGTCAGCAGAAGGTCCAACAGGGAAGGTATATGGTCTTCCACATCTGGGATCCGCGTAGGCGAAGTAACCAGTTAGGTAAGTGTTTAGTAAATATTTGGTAGGTGAGTAATTATAAAGTCGCCCTTGAAATTTTGAGACTGTTCATACCTGTGCTTACTGTAAGCTAACGCGCTTATATATGCTCTAAGGTTTATACTGAATAAAAATATTCTTTCTGTTCTACTGTGTTTGCTATTTTGAGCACTATCATGGTACTTAAACTACGAATAGGGATTATTTTATGACACTGTAGCTATGTAGCGTGTGTCCATCTGAGTATCCACTTTAATTATTTTATATATCGTAAATTTTTATGTTTTATATTATTTTAATAAAATTGAAGTGACAAACGACTTACATTAAAGATGTTAAAAATAATAAGCTAAGATCAGTGTACAAATAAAGTATCAATGATGTCTTCCCTAGTTTGAGGAGCGCACCTTTCGCCCACCCTTAATTTCATGCACTATTACCGTCACCACTAATCTCAACAACACTACATTAGGAAAGACAAACCACCGCCGATAATACGACACGTGTTTCACCTATAAACGAGGTATCATCAGTTGAAATAGCATTTTGCATACAAAAATTCATACTCGAAACAATTATTTGCATAGTTGTACCACGTGAGATCGGAAATCGCGGCGGGCACCGCCGCAAAGAGATACTTCGTCTTTGCGTTACCGAGGAGGATATCCGGGCAACGTTTAGTCTATACAAACGTATTCCTCCGTTTTCTCCCTGGATAATGACGCTAAAGACAACCGCTGTCATGTTTATAAGCTTTTTATTTCTTAAATAATTGCTTTATAAAAACTAAGAACCTTCTAAAATAACTAAAATTGCTTCGTTACACCGTCGCGTGGTTTTCACTAATTCAATTAACAAATTTAACGAACATAAAAATTAAAACAAAGAATTTTTTGACATTGAAATGATGATTTTTCCATATTTTTAATTGGTATAATGAGTCCGAATTGCAATTGTCTATCTTGTTTGCCTGCCTCGGTCATTGCATTTTCAATTTTAAGTCACGTCTGCACCACAAGAGGTAGACGTGACTTTAAATAAGTGTTAATTTTATTTACAAAATTGCAAAGTTAATTCAACAAATAAATTATGCCATCAAAAACGTAACTTGTAAAAAAGCCTCGTGTCTCGCAACTCAGTTCTTCTACCGTAAAAAGTTGTGAGATCCATGTAATAGCAAGTCGGTTAATTTATTCAGTTCCTACTTAAGGGTCCTTCTGTCTTAAATTATTACGTAATTAGCTAACCTTACAAAATCTTATAGTGACCATATCAATATCAAAAATCTTATATGTTTTAAATAAATAGATTGACTTGGCCATTGCATGATAACACAAGTAATCAAAATAAATCAAGTAATACATATTATACTAAATTAGATTCTTTAGTGAGATTGCCAAGTCAATTTATTTATTTAAAACATAAGAGTTTTGATATTCATATGGTCACTATAAGATTTTGTTAGGTTAGCTAATTACGTAATAATTTAACACAGAAGGACCCTTAAGTAGGGACTGAATAAATTAACCGACTTGGTATTACATGGATCTCACAACTTTTTACGGTAGAAGAACTGAGTTGCGAGACTTGGCTTTTTTACAAGTTATGATTATGATGGCATCTCATTTCTTTTTTTAGATAGTTATATATAGGTACCTATGTACACCTATTATTCAATTATATTATACATATACAGGTACACTGATTCATTCACTGCAAATGTATCTTTGTAATCCGATATATTTATATGGGATTACAAAGTTATTTATGCAGTTGGTGTATCTCGAAAACTGGACGGAAATCGCAAAAATATTTTAATTTTTCCTTGATTTATATAATAAATACTAATTGTATTCCCAATTTGAAGTTTCTATATCTGCTAGAAGGGCCTAATAGTTTTGATGATCGGTCAGTCAGTGAGTGACAATATTAAGAAATTTTGACTAGTTATAATTCTTAAACTACTAGTTAAAATTTAATGAAATTTGAAATATACTGAGTCTATACAATGCCTACTTGGTTAGTGAATTCAGGCTTCTAGTTTTATCCATAACGAAGTTATAGGGTTTCGAAAATGCTTCCTGAACCTGAACTGCTTCTAGAAAAGGATGGTACGGCCGTGCCGCATTTTTGCTCGACTTGGCGGGGGCACTGCCGTGCCCCCAGATTTGAAAGAATAGGAGTCTATAATTTTAAAAGACAAAAAACGTCGAAGAACTTAACAGTTCTGTGGCCCTCGTACCCCATTTTTGTGAGTGTTAAGAACATTAATAAAAATTAACGAGTAAATTGTCCTCATTTATATTTGCACTCATACTTTTGAAAAAAGTTACTGACTTAAAAACAGCTCTTTTGGCGTATTATGCGTATGCTCAATCTATACTAACTTATGGAATAGTCATCTGGGGCAACTGTACTGACATAGATAATATTTTCAAATTGCAAAAAAAATGTATCAGAATCTTGACAAATATAGAAAAAACGGACTCATGCAGACCACATTTTAGAAAACTTGGTATACTCACACTTACGTCTATTTACATTATTGAATGTTGTAAGGTCGTTAGAAAACATCTAAATCTATATTATCCTGTAAATACTGTTAAAAGAAATAATCGAACTCAAAATAAATTGAATATTCAATTCTCAAAATTAAAATTATCCACAACAGGTCCCCATACGATGGTAATTAAAATATATAATAATGTTCCAAATAACTTGAAAAATATTGACAGCACCAAGTCTTTTATAAAAAAATTTAAGTCATTCTTAATCGATAAAAGTTATTATAATTTAAGTGAATTCTTTATAGATGCAAATAAATAGTAAATGTATGTGTAATAATTATAAAAAAAAATTGATGTTAGACTAGCAAATGTTAAGAAATAAGAGAGTTGGTATTTAGTATGTAGTAGTTAATATTTAGTATAATAAAATAAAAAACTACCCTCTTATAAATTGTTTTGCCCCTACGGGGCGTCACTTGATGTATGATGTATTTCTTGTGGCATGCAAATTATATAAATAAATATATAAATATAAATCACATTTGCTGTACAAGTTTACAACGAAAACATAATCCCAACTAAACTGTACTAGTGTAATCAGTGAACGTCAAAAATATCATTTCTAGTCCTGGTACTCCTACAGATCAGGGGATTTAAGTCAATGAGGGCTAATAATTTTCTGCTTACCAGATATCGCTAGTTGACACTGAGGTAAAGATTTTTTTTACACAATATAATTTAATCTGTTTCCTAGAGTATTATGTTAATACCCAAAACAATGCGTCAGTGGTTTGCTCTTTAATTTATTGCGCATTTTTATTTTTTTTTTTATTTTTTTTACTTTTATGAATATCTGTGGTTTGGTTTATTTATTTTTAATGTTATTAATATATAATATAGCTAATAGTACAGAAAAACCAATAACTTCCACATTTTCCGAACAAATTAACTAAACGCTATGAAATCTGTCAAATATTATACTTCACTTTCTAGTGGCGCCGCCCTGGTGGCAGAAAAAGTCGTGGATGCTCTCATTGAAAAGCTCCCCCACCTTGTGGCTGATTGGTAATTATTTTAAATTAATTAATTCCACTAAACGTGCTTTTGTTTTGTGTTTGCCTATCGGTGTGAGTATAAACTCGTCACATCTAAAACATTTTTTTGTATAGCGTATTGTCATTGTGTATTGATTTACTTAATAGTGTCCTATTAGCTTCGACAAAACTAAGGGCGGCCACACACACATACTAAGTGATTTTTACTTTCATGATTTACTTGTACCGGACAAAATTTAAGGTCTTATATCAAACTACAACATGGATAAATCCTTTTCTGAAGCTGATTTGTGTCAAGTGGGACAAAGAGAGAATACGCCACCCAATTTTGTGTCAATGCGTAGCAAGCGCCGCAGGGAAGAAGATAATTCAATAGAATTAATTAATTTCAAGGATGAATTTAAGAAACTGATAACTACTTTAATTTCCCCGCAAGAACAAGTACTTAAGAAAATTACACCTACATTAAAAAATATATAATAAACAAATCTATATATCGAAAACTCCATTACGTTTCTTACTGAACAAAATGAGGAGTTTAGACGAAAAGTTAAATGTTTGGAAAACAGCAAGACAGCAAATATGTAACGATACTGAAGGAAAAAATTGAGGATATCTAAATAGGAAGCCGTAAGATGAATTTTGAAATGAAAAAAGGTTCCTAAAAAGTGAATGAATCTAAGGAGGACTTAATAGACATGGTAATGTGTTTATCCAAATGTATTTGGAGTAACTTTACCGAAGCAGATATAAGAAATATATATATATTATATATATATATATATATATATATATATATATATATATATATATATATATATATATATATATCGTAATTGTAGTAAAAGAGAAGATATACGCAATACTCCTATTGTGGTAGAGACTTCGTCAAAATTGCTAAAAAATAACATATTATAATTGGCAAAATCTTTTAATAACAGGCACAAAACTAAACTGTGTGCAAAACATATTGGCTTTCGGACAACTGAAGACATAACCGACCATCTAACTGCAAAAGGCACACGATTACACTTCCTGGCACGAGATTTTGTCAAATCAACAAAGTACAAATATTGTTGGACTGCCTATAGAAAAGTTCGCAAGGATGAAGTTTCGTAATTAATAATCATCAAGAACGAAGCCCTGATTTACCAGTTACTCCAGACCGCCTGACTAGATCACAAGGCGCAATTTCTCCGAAATAATAAGATTACTTTACCTTCTTCTATATTTCTATTAGTGCGTAAGTTTATTCTAGGAAATGTAATTAATTCAATAATCTTTAGTGTTCATACGTATTACACTTAACTTATACACTCTTACACACAGTTTACACTTACACTTATTAAAACCAAATTACCTTCACCTTCACAAAAATAATTATATATAATACTGTCACTAATATACAACTTACTTGTAAAATTAAAAATTTTAATCAAGTAGAACAATATACGGGAAGAGCAATTGATATATTTCGATGGTATCTTTTTATCTGTAAATGTATACATTATTTTATGTAGAATAGGTAGATGTGTAGATATATGCATGTATATATATCTACACATCTAGACGACAGCTAATGTTACTATTTTCAAAATGGACAATTCCCTAATTACCTGGAAAGAATTGGATGACATCGAAATTGCAAACGTTATTGAGTGTGACACTGAAGACCTTTCAAATTACATAACTGTAAAAGATAATGATTTAATTATCATCATCATCATCATCATCATTACAGCCCTTCACAAGTCCACTGCTGAACTTAGGCCTTTCCCAAGGAATGCCGCAAAACACGGCGCTGAGCCGCCTGCATCCATCGACTTCCTGCATGTCTTACCAGGTCGTCACTCCATCTAGTGAGGGGACGCCCTACACTTCGTCCGCCGGTACAAGGCCGCCACTCGAGAACCTTTTTTCCCCTTCGGTTGTCGGTTATACGAGCTATATGGCCGGCCCATTGCCACTTCAGCTTACTAATCCGTTCGGCTATGTCGGTCACTCTAGTTCTACTGCGGATATCCTCATTTCTAAGTTTAATATGCAGAGAAACTCCGAGCATAGCCTTCGCCATAGCTCGCTGAGCAACCTTAAGCTTCCTCATCCGGCTAGCAGTGAAGAACCACGTCTCAGTTTCATAGGTTATCACTGGAAACACGCACTGGTTGTATAGTCTCGTTTTCAAATTTTGAGGTATACCTGACGAGAAGATGTGCCGTAATTTCCCGAACGTTGCCCAACCGAGTTGAATCTGTCGATTGACCTCTCGGTCGAAGTTGGTCTTACCTAGTCGGACTATTTGTCCCAGGTAAACATACTCGTCAACAACTTCGAGCTTAGTGCTCCCAACAACTACCGGCATAGGTGTGACGTGGACGTTAAACTTGATCTTTGTTTTGTCTATGTTCATCTTAAGACCTATCCGTTGGGAGACACTATTGAGGTCATTGAGCATAGTGCTTAGGTCCTCCAGCGATTCTGCCATAAAGATTATATTCGAAGGTGAGTGATGTACTCGCCGTTGATGTTAATACCGTATCCTTTCCAGTCCAGTAGCTTGAAAACGTCTTCCAATGCAGCCGTGAAGAGTTTCGGGGATATAACGTCACCCAGTTTTATACCTCTCTGCAGTTGTATTGGTTTCGTACTCTGATTTTGTACTTAGATAGCCATGGTAGCCCTACTGTACAAAAACTTCAGCACTTCGATATACCGATAGTCAACTTGGCACCGCTAAAGGGACTGCAGCACCGCGCAAATTTCGACGGAATCAAAGGCTTTCTCATAGTCCACATACGCAGGGCAAAGTGGCTGATTGTACTCTTCTGTCTTCTGTACATTTGCCGAAGGGTGTGTATTTGGTCTATAGTATTAAAGCCTTTTCGGAAACCGGCTTGTTCGGGAGGCTGGAAGTCGTCGAATCTGCGTGCGAGACGATTCGTAATGACTCTCGAAAACAGCACGTAGACGCGGCTTAGAAGGGAAATCGATCTGTAGTGCTTCAAGGTGGGTTATTGCCTTTCTTGAAGAACAAGACCACCGCACTTCTGCTCCACGCCTCTGGAGTAGTACCACCATGGAGGACGGAATTAAAGAGCTTCTGAAGGACTTCAAGTACCGGTTTTCTACCCGCTTTCAGAAGCTCCGCTGTAATTCCGTCCTCGCCCGGGGACTTGCCTTTTTAAGGTGCTGGAGAGCCATTCTAATCTCACTCAGACTGACGTCCGGAATATTTTCGGAATAGTGTTCGATAAGACTTGCTCTTGGATCGTCACTCACACTTGCGTGTGGCTCCAACGATGACGCGTACAGCTGCCCATAGAACCTCTCAATCTCACTCAAAATCTCAGGTGTCGCGGAAAAGATGCTGCCACACTCGGTCTTCAGCTTTGACAGATGGCTCTTTCTAGCAGACATATCTCCGGCAAAGACTTTTGAGGCTTGGTTCCGCTCTATCGCTTCTTTAATACAAGTTGTATTGAAGTTACGTAAGTCCCGCCGTATGCATTTGGAGATCTGTCTGTTCAGTTGCCTGTATTTTAGATTTAATAAAATTTGTTAGCCTGTTTTTTAGATTTCATTATAATATCTCAAAATATAAGAAGTGTGTATAGTAACATAGATGACGTAAATTTAACACTATCTTGTTTAAAATATTTTGACTGAATGCCGACTAAGCCTCCACAAAACAATTACATGTATTACTAACTATAATCATTTTGCAACAACCTGTCATCTTGACCAGAGTGATGGATTAGTAGTGCATATCAAAAATACTATAAATGCAAAGGTTAAAGAAATAAAGTTAGAACACGCTTCATGCTTTCAAATAGGGACATATTATAATAACATTATTTTAGCAATATACCGCTCTCCTTCAAATATAAATGCTAACAAATTCATTGCTGTTTTTAATTTGAAATGAAGCCTGTCCAAAATATCAGTGTTATTTCAGTTCTGTATTTTAGCCCTCTAGAGGTCTTAACTTTTATTATATTTTGTAATATCGCCGTTATATGGTATTAACGGGCTTAATTTCCCTTTAAAGCATGCGAACAACGTTTTAAGATAAAAATAAAAATGTTATTTTTTTTTAACTTAAACACTTATAACAAAATAAAGTAAAAATATTTTCATAATTAAATCCACAGTGTCGGACATTTGTCTTTTCTATTTTTTTATCGAAATCAAACTGGAGCAAGACGACAAAGGAAGCAGGCAATTTTAGAGAATAATAAAGTTCTAGAGTTCGCTTAATGTGTCAAATATTTCTATTTTATTATAAAGTGCTGTGAAAGAGATTGAAATATGACATATGGAAAAGCGCATTGACACGAGTAATTATAAAAAAATCTAAACTATACGAATTAAAGTTTACTGATATGCCTTTTGTCATAAATTTTGGAGAAAAGAAAGTACAATTTACTAAAGATTAAAAAAAATACAACTAGTATTTCATGTATGAATCAACAGTGTTACTAATAAGGATCAAGACTTGTAAACAAACATTATATGTACAATGAAAGGAAATGCCTCATTACGATTACGATTTTTTTACGTGTAGAGTCATGATGCAGCTATATTATGGTTGTAGTACGAATGGGTCGGCTCGACCGGGGAAGGACCACGCTCTCACAGAATACCAACGTAAAATAGCAGCTTAACACTGCTGTGTTTCGTATGGTGAGTGTAGAGAACCGGAGACCCTTTTTACTGGAAACGAGGCATTCCATCTTAGTCCTCACGGGTGACATCACATCTGCATTTTGATTCGTAATCAAAAAGATAGATGTACATGTCTATAGACCACAGCAACCACTTAACATCAGGGGAACTGTGTGCTCGTTTGTCACCCTATCGTATAGAAAACTCACTTGTTAGAGTTAAAAGTTATATTAATCATATATAAAGCACCGCACAAAGAGGAGACTGAGGTAATAGGAAATTATATACTGTATTCTATCTCATTCTCTTGCAGTCGTCTAAATACTATAGATGTACACATATATATATATATACACAGTCAGGTCATAAGTATTGTCACACACTAAAAACTTTTCTTTTAGAATGCTGGCCACAAAAAAGTTTATTGAATTTCGAATTGTTCATGAAAATAAAACTGTATACATTTTAGAATTTTACTCATTTTTAAATATGGAGTGGACGCTTAAAGAAGACCGTGTTGCAGTTATTGCGTTGCATCGTTGCGCTTACGCGCCAATTCAAATTTTTGACATACTGAAAAATTTGAAAATAACTAAAAGATTCGTTTACCGTATCATCAAACGATACAATGAAGACTCTAGTGTAGATGACAGGTCAAGAAGTGGTCGCCCTCGGTCTGTTAGGACTCCAGCAGTGATAAAAGCTGTGAAGGCGCGAATTCAAAGAAATCCCAAACGTAAGCAGAAACTGTTGGCCCTTCAGATGGGGTTAAGCAGAACCACGGTGAAAAGGGTGTTAAATGAAGACATAGGGCTTCGGGCATATCGAAGAAAAACAGGACATCGTTTGAATGCTCGTCTAATGGACCTGAGACTGGAGAGATGCCGCGCTTTGTTGAAGCTGTACGCGGGAAAAAAATATCGGGAAATTCTTTTTTCGGATGAAAATATTTTTACCGTTGAAGAGAGCTACAACAAACAAACTGATAAGGTCTACGCACACGGTAGTGAAGAAGCAAGCAACCGTATTCCGCGTGTCCAACGAGGTCATTTTCCATCCTCGCTCATGGTATGGTTGGGAGTTTCTTATTGGGGCTTAACAGAGGTACATTTTTGTGAGAAAGGTGTAAAAACGAATGCAGTTGTGTATCAAAATACAGTCCTGACGAACCTTGTGGAACCTGTTTCTCATACCATGTTCAATAACAGGCACTGGGTATTCCAACAAGATTCGGCGCCAGCTCATAGAGCGAAGAGCACACAAGACTGGCTGGCGGCTCGTGAAATCGACTTCATCCGGCACGAAGACTGGCCCTCCTCCAGTCCAGATTTGAATCCGTTAGATTACAAGATATGGCAACACTTGGAGGAAAAGGCGTGCTCAAAGCCTCATCCCAATTTGGAGTCACTCAAGACATCCTTGATTAAGGCAGCCGCCGATATTGACATCGAACTCGTTCGTGCTGCGATAGACGACTGGCCGCGCAGATTGAAGGCCTGTATTCAAAATCACGGAGGTCACTTTGAATAAACTTTAGTGTCATAAGAATCTATGTTTTGTTAAGTTCATTTTGGTATATAAATGATTACATAGTGAATAAACTTGTTTCAATTATTTTATATTAAACATGTGACAGAATTTATGACCTGACTAGGTATATATATATATATATATATATATATATATATATATATATATATATATGTGTGTACATCTATAATAAAATAAATAAAAATCAAAAAACATTTTGTAACATTAATCGAGTCGAGAATTGAAACCTATTTGTAGTCGATGTTTTTGCATAATCATATTTAGTTCCTTTTTGATAGATGTTTTAATGATCTCAATTTTCAGAAGTATAAAGGAGAATGGAATTTTTGGGCCTGAAGTAACTAATTGGTTTATACTTTAAAAAATTGGCCATATTTTTCTCAAGTGAAATACAAAAGAGTAGCTCTTTTTACAATCTAGAATTCGGAAAAACGATAAAATAAGAAATAAGTTAGAAAATCGATTGTAGCGTATTCTTTGTGGCAATAAATCGATTACCATAAACAATACACTAGTGAAATTCTCGTTTCTGAACGTTATCTTCCAATAGAGGACTTCTCATTTTGAAACTTGATAGTTCAAACTTCAAACTATTTACTAAAAAGGAAAAGACAGATTTTCGATTCGATTTGAAACGAGCGCAATATAATCGATTCTTGATTAAATTGAGCATTTTTATATCTATTTTCGATTATTTTTGTGTTTACTAGGGAGATAAAAAATAGTTGCGTACATATCTACAGAATAATAAAAAATACAAAGTATCAACATTCCCACAAGTAACAGTTACAATGACAATTCAAGTAATCGATCTCAGATCGATTTCCTTACTATTCACTTCATTTAGTTGTTGTTGTTTTAACTTTCATTAATTGTTTCACCATTTCATTTCATTATTAATCACAGCTTTTTTTGTGATTTTATACTGATCCTGCTTTTATATATTTAAGTAATTATAGTAAAAAATAGCCTACTACTCGCACCAGTGTAATAACCGTGAAAAATCACCTATTACGGTGTAGGTAATAGATAATCTTACTTTTACATATTTTACAACAACTTAGCTCCTAGATTGACAAATCTTGCCAGATTTTCAGCTATGAATTGATTAAATATACGCATTCAAATAGTCCTAATTTCATCTTGTTAACACTTGGACCCAATAATCCTTTCAATATATTTCTACGATTTGCGGTCTCTATGCGTCGTACTCTACTCTTGAACGTTCCCGTTCTCGAGAAAAATATTAATATCACCTCGAAACCATTTTTATTGATTGTTTTTAATTTTTTATAGATTAAGGGTGACAAGAAAACATACAGCTTATCCGATGGTAAGTGGATGCTCCACAACATCCACTTGTAGATGTCTATGGTCCACCCCATTGACATCTACATCTATCCTCGATTAAGAATCAGAATACATATGCGCTGCCACTCCTGAGGACTAAGATGGAATACCTCGTTTTCAATAAAAAGAACCTACGATTCTCTACACTCACCATACGAAACATAGCAGCATTGAGCTGGTATTTTGTAAGAGCGTAATTCTTCCTTGGTCGAGCCGACTCATTCGTATTTGACGCGTAATTGCATAATTAGTACCTGACTATTTTGTTCTTAAAATTGTTGCTGTAGGTTTCTTTAATCATAAAAGATTACACACAAAAAAGTTACCAAATGAAATTTGGTGGATAGGGATTAATTAAAATCACATTTATGTTTTGGTATTGGATTTTGGAGGTATGGTAATTACTGTCGCGTCAAGTTTAATTATAATAATTCTTGAGCAGTTAAGAAACTTCCGACGCTCTTTATAAATTGTCGATGTGTTCGAAATCGATCAGAAGAGCATTATTAAATTCTATAGTACCCAATTCGTCTTCATTAGCCCGTAAATGCCCTCTGCTGGACATAGGTCTCTCGTTGTAGGGAGGATTTGCCTTAAGCGTCATGCTTGTGAAGTTGCCACATGGAGAAATAATTGACACAGTCTTCTTTATTACTTACGTAGACCTTATCTTTTTCTCTTTAATATACACTATTTGACTGCGCATTATTATTATTAATAATAAAATTAATGTAGGTTTATTTCCAACATTAAATATTATGGTAAAGTAAAGGCTTAAAATATTCAAATGATATTACATAAAAGAATGCACGACGATTATTTTAATAAAGACAAATAACATTTATACGTCCCATATTGTAATCAGGAAATGGAAAAATATTTCTTTTTTTTATAGGTGCGTTCATGCAATCAATGAATCTTATTTTGTCAAATATCTCAAAACTAATGCTCTAAATTTAATAATAATAATAATTAACTGTATCATGATCTCTAACACGTATAAAACATTTGTAGTTTTACAAAAATAAGTGATATTCATTCTGTAAATACTATGAGATAGACACAAGCTAGTAGTACCAGTTACTTGACTCCATCGAGTCAGTAATTCATTCTTGGGGCGATGTATACGCTTTTACAACAAAAATCCAGAAAATATACGAAATTTGACCTGCTCAAAGTTCAAAAGATTAATAAAGTAAATTTGTATAAAAAGAGTTATCATAATATTAAAGAATTTATGGATGATAATAAACCCAGGAAATGAGGTGATCGCTAACAAGCTATTTCTAATTTGTTGTGTTGTTAATTTGTGTAACATACATGATTGTAAGCTGTTATTTAAAAAAAGTCCCGCTGGGTTTCTTGCTGGTTCTTCCCAGGACAGAGGTTTTTTTTCGAACCAGTGGTAATTAAACAAAAGAGTGACTTTCAATAAGTATTATTTATACGGCTTGCCCGTGGACATCGCACACCCCTACAGATTTTGGGCGGCCTCTTAGCGCATAACGTTATGATACGCCGGCTTTCTTCCGGATGAGGGAGAATGTGTTTGATAAGTCTTTTAAGTGCAACAAGTATAATCAACTCCATGTCTCAGTACAATAGATCAATGATACATTGATGTTTGGTTACTGGCGTCTTAGTAGCGTGCTACCATGATACGTTGGTGCTATTTTTAGTTACCAACTTTAATAACTTTAATGCCAAAGGGTCGATAGGGATCATGTAGGTGTGTTGTGAGGGAATGCCATCCGTATGATAGTTGCATTGATGCTTACTGCTACTGCATCAGGCTGCGGAGCTATGAAAGGGAAGAGAGGGAGATTATTTATTTAATACAATGCTGTGGACGCGCGATGTTGCACTAAAATCGATAATATCGAAGGAGTGGCATAATATTATGTTCAGTGATCATATTATCATCACATCAACATCACCAGAAACCACAACATGACATGCGTGAGTTATCTAACCGCCGTTCGAACAAGGGAGCGGACCCCAGCTCTGATGGCTAATTCGTATCGTTCGATGTTCTGGGCGTTAAGAACCGCCCAAAGACGCGTGTACGGTGTGTATGCGGTATGGAGGGTTGTGCGGCGCGCCCGTCTGCAGACTCGCTGCGTCCCATCCGTTGTAGTTCTAACAGTGTTTGTCGCACTATGTGAGTGTGTAGTATTCATGTGTGACTGACTGGCGACAATTCGGTCGTTGGCATCTAGCGGTACGGGGGGTTCTATTAGAACGTCACGGGGCCTCCAAAGGCTATCCGTAAAGTTCGAAGCCGGAGCGTAAGTGGATGCGTTTACCACTTGCGGGTTTGGATGAGTCTCGTCCCTCTCAAATTAGTGCTGAGACATCTACTTGAAATCCTCAAAGATCATCGGAAGTTGACAATCTCTACGTAAGTTGTAGTTTCGCTAGTACCACTGAGCTCCGGTGGCTATGTGAATGAATCTATTTTGGACGACTTGGAGGTCGTACAAGTGTCTATGGGCCGCTTGCGAGAATACCACGCTTGCGTAAGACATGCTTGGTCTTACGCACGCTTCGTATATGGTAATCGTACCGAACGCTCTCTTGGAGATCCTTTGAAAGTGTATTTCTAAATTTTACTCTAGATTCACTTCGATTCTTCATAAGAGGAACCAATCGCCTAAGCAGTTGCCGGCTGTTTTGGAGCTTGTAATAGACGACGAAAAGTGCTGTATCATCGGCGAAAAGAGCAGTATTAACTACTGGGTCCTTCGGGATGTCACTCGTAAAGAGTGTGAAGAGTAGTGGAGAGAGGACGGAATCTTGTGGGACTCCGGCCTTGAGGCGGTGCTTTGTGGAGCGAGTACACTCTAACCAATAGCGGAAGTGGCGATTGGCAAGAAAGACTCTGATGATATGGATGAGCCTATCAGGCACATTGAGTTTATGTAGCTTGTAAAGCAAGCTATCGTGTCAGACTTTGTCAAACACCTTTGCTACATCGAAGAAGGGGGAACCGGTCATGGTGGTTATGGGACCTCTTTATAGGAAGTTGAATACTTTCAGAATGTATTCCATGAGGCGATGTAATTGGTCGGTACACGAATGTTCGGGTCTGAACGTGAACTGCTCGTCTGGAAGAAGTTTGTTGGTGAAAACGTGCTTATGAAGGCAATTTAATATGAGTCGCTTGTAAACTTTCCCCACTGAGGAGACTAATTGGTCTGTAACTAGAGGCTAAGTTACGTGGTTTCCTCGGTTTCGGGATTCCTATTACGTCTGCCTCTTTCCATGTATCGGGGAAGGAGCAGCTAAAAAGAAGAGCGGCGAAGAATAGAGCTTTCTGCGTCTTGGTTTGACTCACACGTAAGTAGTTTTGCCCAAGTTGTCGGCCTTTGTCGACGGGGCTGCAGACTGTTTAGCCTCCCCAATGTTTTATATAACAACGAATTTTATATAACAATGTAAAAAAATGTCCGTAAATTTTTCACCTTTAAATAATTGAAGAAAACTTGTTGGTGGGTGAAACAAACACGATGGCAAAATGGATATACTACTCAACGTTAATTACACAAACCCTTTCTGATGACCTAATTGCTATTATTATTATTATACATTTGACTTTGGCTATATCTGCTCTAGAATTGGTTGTTTCAGCCTGTTTGTCAGCCTTATGCGGGTGGTAGCTGGAGGGAGGACAGTGTGACAGTCAAGGCTGAGGCCGAAAGCAGCTCAATCTGTGACGCTATTCCCTTGAGGTGAGCAGTAAACTCATGACACGCTCTGCAGCTAGAAGCTGTGCTGACCACGCACTTCGTCTTTCATCACGTCTGCAGGAGCGGAGTTCTGGCAAGTGGTAGCATTCACGGAGGGCTTTTCATGGCCAGTGTACCTATTATTCGACGTGAGCCTTAACTTTGTCTAAGCGGAAAGGGATTAATTGATAAGGAGATACTTGATACGTGGTAGCGCCATGCTGCAGCTATATTATGGTTGTAGCACGATTGGGTCGGCTCGACCGGGGAAGGACCACGTTCTCACAGAATTCCAGCGTAAAATAGCAGGTTAACGCTGCTGTGTTTCGTATGGTGAGTGTAGAGAACCGAAGACTCTTTTTACTGGAAACGAGGCATTCCTTCCATCTTAGTCTGCATTTTGATTCGTAATCGAAGATAGATGTAGATGTCTATGGGTCACAGCAACCACTTACCACCAGGTGGACTGTGTGCTCGTTTGTCACCCTTATTCTATAAAAAAAGGAATTGACTGATGTGAACCTGATACAAGTGCAATAAGTGCGATTTAAGGTTAATAACCTTTTTGAGCCCTTTCCTCGTGAACGGCGTTATTGAGCCAAATATAATTACTCGTATAAGGTTCTACCAACAGCTTTCGATTGCCCAAAAGAACATTCATTCTTCCAAGAGACACATATAAAGCATAAATTCAAATACAAATTTATTTATTGCCAGAATGTAGTATATAATATTATGATGTTGTTATTTATTAATGAGACCTTACATTCTACCATGATAATGGTGTGCAATATCTACAATATACAAAAAAAATATTATTATTACAATTTAACGAGGTAAAATATTTAGAAAAAATAATTATATAGTTGCTTAAAAATATTTTAGCGTCAAGTTTTTAAGTTACAATAAATATATGTCAAAAACTTAATTAATTTGGTAATTGATTATATATAAATGTATAGTATCTAAAAAAAATGTCAAAAAAAATTAATGTTAAAAAAAATTAATAAGCTTTCTATATTTCACCATTATTTTAAATTTCTTTATAATTCATATATTCGTCTAACCTATAAAAACATTTTGTTGCCAGCCATTCTGTGAGTTTCCTTTAAAAATTACGAAAGGGAGGTCTTTAAAAGTGTTAGGCAATTTATTGTAAACTCTAATAGCATTTATAAATACATTTCTTTTATATATGTCAAGCTTGCATAGAGGCAGATGGAGCTCAAATATATTTTTTTGGAATGGCAGTTCTACTGATTAAACTTGAGTTAATGATGAAATATTGTGCATGCTGTTGGACAAAAACACAAAGTTCATTAAAATCTCGAACTTGCTCTAACCACTTGATCAAATCTCGCTTTTTGTTCGCCTTTATTGTAAGAGTTTGACCCGTCTCGTGGTCTGATAAGCCTAAGTAGTGGACCTCAGCTCGTATTTGCCTTATATTACTTGCAAATTGATCGATACATTTCGTTTGTCGAGTAGGTGACTTAATATGTATTTCCATATTAAAGTTTTTTAATAAATTTATTTTTATTAGGTCTTAGAGTGTAAAAGTTCCAATCTCCACATAATATTATTTTTTTGGATCTATTAGAAATTCTCAACAAAAGTTGTTCCAGTTTGTCAATAAAAAATTGAGGATTACTGTTTGGGGTTCTATATATAAATATTATGAAGATTTTTTGTGACGTGAGTTCTACACCAGCAACTTCAAAATTAAAATTGCATGCCAAATCACTAACAATGGCAAGGGTTTTGCATTATTTAATACTTTTAGCTGGGATACAAGAACCCCCTCTTTTAGAGTTACGGGAGTACGTAGAGACGACTCTATACCCTGGTATCTTCAGAAGCTGCTCCATGCCTTTTTTATAAACGTTTCAGTCAAACATACTATGTCTATTTCTTTATTATTTTGTGAAAATTCTGAAAGTGCAGATATAATTTCTTGGGACTTATTTATGGCACCAGCAATGTTTTGGTGAAGTATGGTTAAATTATAAATATAATAAATTAGTATATAATAAATTAGTAACTTAGTTCTTTTAGCTATATCTATAATAAACACAACACAAATAAGGGTTCTAACTAAAGCGATCATGCTATAAATATAACGACCTATAACTAAACCTTTAGAAAGATCCTTTAGAAATATCAATATTAAATAGCCTGGTCACGTAATAATTCATAATATTTATATACTTATAATTTTGATATTCTGCGAACGGCCTTTTATACAGCTGTGTCTCGCCAGCAACGCAAAGTCAGGAATTCGGATTTAGAAAAACCCAAAATCAGGGGCTTTTTAGGTGCTAATTAGGTGCCACGTTCAAAAATTAGGTACTCTAAAATATTCACCACAACGAACTGTTGAAATTTGCGTTGCTAGCAAAACGTCTCACTAGCAACGCAATGAAGTTATTAAATATACGATAAATATTAATAGCAAGAAATTAAGTGCTAATTAGGTGCTGCAAGTAGTTATTACTTATATATATATATATATATATATATATATATATATATATATATGTGTGTGTGTGTGTGTGTGTGTGTGTGTGTGTGTGTGTGTTATATACTATTATTACTAATTTAGGATTTTTCAAAAAGCAATTTTGATTCTATTTTGATTTTCAGTAAACCTGAATTTTGCGTCTGCTATGTTTTGAATAACGACTTTATTTTTATTAGGGGCGCCTTGTTATTGTCTATACTTGCAGCACCTAATTAGCACTTCATTCCTTGCTATAAATATTTATCGTATATCTAATAACTTCATTGCGTTGCTAGCGAGACGTTTTGCTAGCAATGCATATTTCAACATTCGTTGGGGTAAAAAGTTTAGAGCACCTAATTTTTAAACTTGATACCTAATTAGCATCTAAAAAGCCCTTAATTTTGGGTTTTTCTAAATGCAAATTCCTGATTTTGTTCTGAATTCCTGGCGATACACAACTCTTATATACTCGTATATACAGAATTGGGGAATCCTTACAACTACAAAATAATTACTATTATCATCATAGTACACATCATTTTTACAGCCTATTTACTGCTGAACATAGACCTATCCTATAGATTGCCACATTGGGGAGATATTTGCCATAGTTGCTAGGCTGTGTAGGCGAATTACCATCCACAGTTTTATTATTTTGATTTATTATGAGGAAAAAAGTTATGCTGCTTATCTCCAGTTTCCTGACACCTACGGGTTAATGTGAGGTAGTAGATATTTCGCCGCGGAATATCTAAAACCATTAGTTATTATACTCACATAAGATATTAAAAATTTATTTTATAAAATACGATACAACGACGATCGGATCTCACTTTATTATAGAGAATAAAGTTAGATCCGATCGTCGTTCTATCTGATAATCCATTTCTTTTGAGTAACTGTTAGAAAGAAATATGCGTGCCTTCACGTTTACTGTTAGTGTTAAAGAAAATTTTAAATAGCAATATATAAGGCTTAAATATAAATAAAATAAGGGATTTTACAAATATTATTTCACTCCTGGCCACAGGCCAAAAAAAGTTTACTGCGCTGCCCAAATGCGTGTTGGCGGACTTTAAATGTCTTTGTTTCATTTAAACGTACGAGTATATTTATATATCGTTTAAATAAAATCATGCTGATAAAAACAACCTCTCCCCGTACACTAATCATTTGTAAGCAAAAATAAACAAAAGTAGGTAATTATATTGGAATCGCTTTATTGTGACTGTCTTGTGATCAGTGTTTTTTTTTTTTTTTTATAGGATAAGGGTGACAAACGAGCACACAGTCCACCTGATGGTAAGTGGTTGCTGCGGCCCATAGACATCTACATCTATCCTCGTTTGCGAATCAAAATGCAGATGCGTTGTCACCCGTGAGGACTAAGATGGATTGCCTCATTTCCAGTAAAAAGGGCCTCCGGCCACCTGCACTCACCAAGCGAAACGCAGAGGTAAACCTCTACTTCACGCTGGTTTTCTGTGAGGTTGGTATTGTTTCGATGATTTCTATAAAACTTACTGTCATAAAAGTTGGGAAATATATTTTTTGTTTTCGGCAGTTATTGGCTGAAAGTTTAGAACACGGCGATGGTTAGTGGCTTCGTTAATATGTTTTATTATTGGCATTTTTATGTTAGTATAATTGTTTGTCTTTATATTAATATTTATATAATTTGTATTAATACGTGCGTCAATAAGTGGTATCGACGCAGTGGTACCGCATTTCTACAGTATTTGTACTAAGTCTTACTTTTGTTACACTCGATTTTCACTAGCATACATAAGGGTAGGAACTAGCATAGCATAATAAATTGCCATTTGTGCCTTTTTGACACATTTTGACTTTGAAGATGCTGCTGCCCATCTCCTGTTTCAGTTCCTTCTATCGCTTTCATGATGTATTAGGTCCTTACATATGAAATTAGCGTTTTGTCGTACTGACCACTTTGACCTGAAATATCTCCTCATTGGTTAAGAATTCCAAATTAAAATTTATAAATTCATTTAGGAGGTACATTTGAATTTTCAAAACAGTCATTCATTTGTATTTCCTCATTATTTTTTTCTTTAGCGTAGCTTATTACCGCACAATGGAAAACATGAAATATCGGCATATTTACGAGTACGAGTTCTACCGTAGCACCAGTGCTGCAGAAACAGCTCGAAGGATTAATGATGTGTACGGTGCTGGAGTCGCAAAGAAAGCACGATACGTTTTTGGTTTAAACGTTTTCGTTCCGGAAATTCCGACCTTCAGAACCAATCCCGCGGACGGCCGGAAACCAAAGTGGAAAATCAAGAATTAAAGGCTATTGTGGAAGCAGGTGTAGGCTTTGGGGTAAGTGATAAAACTGTATTAATCCACTTGAAGCAAATCGAGAAAGTAGTAAGAAGAACTTGAACGATGGGTACCTCATGAACTGAGTGAATCGAACTTGCAAACACGCGTCGACTGTTGTGTTACTTTGCTCAACCGGCACAGTAATGAAGGTATTTTAAATCGAATCATTACTTGTTATGAAAAGTGTATACTGTACGATAATCGGAAGTACCCGTCACAATGGTTGAACCCTGGAGGCCCAGCCAAATCCTGCCCTAAACGAAAATTAACTCGGAAAATTTACTTGTGAGTGTTTGGTGGACTAACGCCGGTGTCGTTCACTGCAGCTTTCTAAAATCTGGCCAAGCGATTACGGCAGATATCTATTATCAGCAACTGCAAACCATGAAGGAAGAGCTAGCTGCTAAACAACCGATATTGGTAAATCGCTCTAGGTCAATGCTGCTTCACGACAACGCAACACCACACACTGCACAACAAACAACCACTAAGTTAGATGAGCTACAATTGGAATGTCTGCGACATCCACCATACTTCCCGGACCTTGCTCCAATAGATTACCATTTTTTCCGGAATTTGGATACCTTACAAAGAAAAAAATTCAACTCCGATGCGGCAGTCCAAACCGCTTTGAAGGCGTAGTAGTTTATTGATTGTCGCCCCCCATGTTTTTTTAATAAAGGGATCAATAAACTACCTATGAGATGGCAAAAGTGCATAGATAACAACGGTGCATACTTTGATTAATTAAATATATTTTACAAAAAAAAAATTGACTTTATATTCCTCCTGTACAAAACGCCAATTTCATATGTAAGGACCTAATATTATATGGCATAGTGCATTCTCTTGTGCTGTCAAATCACGGCATGAAGATGGGTTGATAATTCAGAATATACGAGTATGAATACCGTCATTATACTTCTATTAAGAACGTTAGATTGATTACGACGAGAGAGTGCCACCTTGTTGTCAAAAATTTAGCTATATATTTTGTTGAAAAATGTTTTCCAAGACATGAAACTGGAGTAAAAATGTATTAATGGTAAGGGAATTTAATCAAATTAAATTTAAAAACTAAACGTGCCAACAGATGGTCCGCGAAAACAGCTTTTAAATAAAAAGTGATTATTTTGTCACAAGGAAAGATGATCCCTAAAGACGTACCTCGTCTGGTCACAAGTAATGTACCTACTTCGTGTAATTTATAGCTTGCAAGCTCTGCTCTATGAGTGCTCTATTAACAGTATGAGTTCTTCCGGGTCGATGGTACAGATGGGCGTGCCTCAAGGCTCAATTCTCGGCCCCTTTCTGTTTCTTGTATACATTAATGACTTACCTTACATAGTAGGAGATAACCATGATATAGTATTATTTGCAGATGACACTTCTTTAATTTTCAAATTAAGTCGACAATTGCTAAAATATGACGAAGTAAATAATGCTATATCTATTTGTTTATTTATTTATTTTGCATAATGTGTGTGTTTTACAGTTTTTATAGAAAATATAGTACAACACATTAACCATTTTTGGTGTACAAAATTATTGAATATCATAAACATTAGGTATGACATTATGAATTAAAATTATCAAAACAAAATACATACATTGCATAATAAATAGCAAAAACAAAAAAAAATAAAGTGTAAAATTAAAAAAAAAAATTTACTACTATTTGCATTATCATACTCGTATCATTAATATTTATAATTTCATGTCACATTAGTATATATTATAATTACCAAAATATTATTATTAAAAAAAATTAAAGATAATTATTGTTTTTCTAACAAGTCGCTAACCGAATAAAAAGATTTAATACGAGGGTGGATTGAAAAGTACTCGGCCTAACCAAGAAAATAAACACATACTAAATCAGTTATATTTTTATTTTTCTACATAATCACCATCAAGTTCAATACACTTTTGCCACCTCCCCTTCCAAGCATTTAGACCGTTGAAAAAAAATGATTCTTCCTTAGAGTCAAAATATGCGTCTACAGCTGCTTTGACCTCGTCGTTTGTCGAAAATCTTTGACCTCCCAAGTGCTTTTTTAGGTTAGGGAACAGAAAGAAGTCTGATGGTGCCAGATCAGGTGAATACGGCGGATGGGGTAACAGTTCAAAGCCACAGTTGTGAATTTCAGCCATTGACTGTACTGACGTGTGAACACGGGCGTTATCTTGATGAAACAGGACTTTTCTTCTGAGCATTCCTTGACGTTTTTCTTTTATTTCCTCTCGTAAACGACGTAGTAAGGTGCAGCAGTAATCAGAGTTTATAGTCTGACTCCTTTCAAGATAATCAGTCATAATCACACCTTTCGAGTCCCAGAATACTGAAGCCATCACCTGATTTGCCGACAAAATCGACTTAGCCTTTTTAGGGGGTGGTGAACCAGGTCTTCTCCACTGTTTTGATTGTTGTTTTGTTTCCGGTGTACAGTAATGAACCCATGTTTCGTCTATAGTAACAAAACGATTCAAAAAATCATCTGCATCGGCTTCAAATAACTCCAAACAGTCGCGTGAAATAGTCAATCGCGTCCTTTTTTGTTCAACTGAAAGCACTCGCGGAACCCACCTCGCAGACACCTTGTGGAAACCCAACTCGTTGACAATGATGTTTTGAGTTCGTTCATAAGAGATGCCTATAATCTCGGCTATCTCTCTAATTTTTAATCTGCGGTCTCCCATTATTAAATCAAGTACTTTTTTAATATTTTCGTCAGTAGTTGACGTCGAAGGCCTTCCAGAGCGGGGTTTATCTTTGACACTCTCTCTACCACGCTTAAATTCTGCTATCCATTTTTTGACGGATGAATATGACAGAGCAAAATCGCCTAATGTACTGACCATGTCATCATGGATGGCTTTTGATGATAGCCCCTTCTTATGGAGGTACTTAATGACGGCACGCTGCTCGATTTGCTCCATTCGCGGAAATTATGTCCGATTACTTTGTTAATAAATTTATAAAATCACAATTAATTATCGCACACGTTTCGAACTTCACACAATGAACTAGTCTGAACTGAACTAAATAATGTGGGTAGATTTGATTTTTAGAATTGAATGGATCTGTGTTAGGCCGAGTACTTTTCAATCCACCCTCGTAACTAGCCACTCTTTCAACTCGTTCCCGAAACGCTTCCTTGGTAGTAATTTTATATTATTGGGTATTGCGTTAAACACTTTTATGCACATTGCATAGCAATTTCTATGATAATTTACTGTTTTTGGTATTTTATCAATGACTAATTTATCTGGATATACACAGATAACGCTTTATGGCGGCGGTGTAAGAAAATCCGTCACTCCATTTCGTCCCGTGGGTATGACGTCGTATAGTGACTGGAAATTCTCATGACTTCCTATAGATAGTGTTTAAATATCTATGCAATCGTCAATCAAGATTAAATCAAGTCCTCCCTATAATGTAAGAGACTCAAGTCCAGCTAAAACCTTTACAGGTTTAAAAATGATACACATATGACACAGAGAGCGCGCCATGCTTACTTTCTTTGATTCGAGTGCTTTTTATCGATATTAAAAGTACTTCGTATCGATAGGCACGTATCCAATTAATACTCGTATGTACATGTATCGTTTCTTTTCTTTTTTTAAATAAAATACTAGTAATGCTATTAACATTGCTAAGTTTTTAACATTACTAAGAACAGGGAATGTACAGATCTGGTATGAAATAAAGGTAAAAATAATCAAATTTAAACGCTGCGATATAAAAGTCTTTCCCAAGGTATGCACTCAAGGCAAGCCTCCGATTAAAAAATAAATTTAAAAATAAGAGAGTATTAAAAATAAGACTGTATTTATCTGGCAATGACGATTATGACTGATTTCCGAAACACATTAATACAATTCACTTATCTAAATTTAAAATAAATAAGCTAGCTACTTCCTTCTCCTTTTTGCAGTTTAAATTATTTTTTTCCACCAACAATATACATTCAGAAAATAACAAAAATATGTCCTTACATCTGAAACAATACTTTCGTTAGGTGAAAAATAAATAAAAATATCTATAAGTTAGCCCAGCCAGTAGTATTTATATCTCATTGTATTGCGTTATGACAAGAGAGTGTATTATCATGATAATAGTGAAAAAGTTTTAGAACTATTTTTCGGGTTTATATTACAGTAGGAAATTATTTTACTAAACTTAATTAAATTATAAGAATGAGCTGAAATAAATATGATATATCCACACATGAATGGCGGATTTTTTGCGTTATGATTTTATCTAAATATAGGTCGTATTCATTAACTTGCGCAACGATTTACTGTAATATATAGGTTCAGACTTTATTAATTCATAAAAGTAGTTATATATTATTTATATATTATGTATAAAGAATATGCCCCTATACAAAATACAGAAATTAAAGCAATTTTTAATTTAATCAAGTCACTTAAGACAAAATTTTGAGTTGAAATGCATTTAAAATATCGAAATAAAATTTTGTAAAAATAATTTTATTTAATTAAAATAATATTCACAAACGACATAGTCCACCTGATAGTAAGGGAGAGTCTTTTTTTATCGATATTTATGAGATGTTACGAACCCTAGGCATTTAAGAAAATTGGCGCGTTGCTGAAGCCCTACACACCAGCCGAAACGTGATATCGAGGTTGTAGTCACGTTATCGCAGTACTGGGGATGTAGCTGAATGGCACACTCAGCAGCGATGCAACTACTACATTTACTTTTATTCTCCATTAAGAATCAAAATGGAATGTCTCGTTTCAAGTAAAAATCAAATCAAATCTGTTTATTTTGTGAACATAGGTTAATTTACAAATCTCGATATTGTACATAATAAAATATAATGTAGGTTCTCTATGTCTATGCTTGTAGGCATACAAAATATAAAATTAATAACTGCATCATTAATTAATAACATTCATAAATTATTTTCTCTTCTGATGTCAGGTTCTAATTGAAATCATTATATAATATATTAATAATTATGAAAAATTTAAAGATAGTAAAGGTATAGTGTACATACAATAATTGTTATCATTTTGTGTAATTACCATCTAGTATGAATTGACATGTGCCATGTCATGATAGTTATGTAATCAATGCAGTTTAATAATATAATATTTTGTCAAAATGTACCATTAAGGTATTCTTCTATAGAATAATATTATGCTTTATCATTTGGTAGATCAAAAAGTTTACCTCTATAAATATTTATGTTTTTACAATCTCTAATGCACTTAGGTATTTTGTTATATACTTTTCGCGCCATTGCGTATATACTTTTTTCTTTTCTTTTTTTAAAAAACATTACCCCCACACTGGGATTTTGTCCTGTATCGTGGAGGCAGTTTACAAACAAAAATTGCACGAGGACAAACATCCAGACCCGGAACAATTATTTGTAGGCCAGACAAATACTCCTGTAAAAAACAGTTCTGCTTGGTACTTAATGAAGCTTATCTGAGCGACGTTGCCTTTCCACAAATTTATGCAAGTTAAGATTACGTTTTACAAAAATGCTTGTTTCATAAATATATAATAAGGGAAATGCTAGAATTTTTAATTTTTGAAAATGTGGTTTACAAGTGTTGGTGCTTTTCTGCCGACTTACAAAAAGGAGACGGTACTCAATTCAACTGTATGTTTTTTTTAATGTGTGTTACCTCATAACTGTTTACTGGGTGAACCAATTTCGATGATTCTTTTTTTTATTTGAAAGCTGATACTTCTCGTGTGGTCCCTGGTCGTGGTTCTCGTGTGGTGGTAATTTGATCAAGGTCAGACCTATAGGTTTTGAGTTATTCTTAATAACTTATATTGAAGTCAGCTGTACAAAATTTTTAATTTTAAATTATTAAATTACAGATCGCACGTATACAGTTTTTTTGCACAATGAACACATTGCGAAAGTTGGGTGCATTGTCCCAAAATAAAACGCCATATCTCAGTATTGAGGTGACACAGCCATGGTATGCTGCTAGTAGTGCTTTCTGGTTTGCAGTTTTTCCCAGCATATAAAGGACGTATGCAAATTGGTGCAATTGTTTACAAATACATTCAATTTAAGTTTTCCACGACATATTTCAATGTCTATATGTAGTCCCAAAAATGTTTTACCTTTGTTTCGTTTACATCTTGGCCCATATATTTAATGTGTAGATTTATTGAGGTAATTTATTTAATTTGAAAAGTCATTATTTTGGTTTTATCTAGATTAATTTTTAGGTTATCTTCCTTCAACCAGTTGATAATTCATATAAGACTATTATTTATTTCACTTTCAATGCCATCATAATGATTACTATTAAAACTTGCAGTGTTGTCATCGGCAAATAACGACATTTGGTGACTTGTACAATTTGGAAAATCATCAAAATAAATGATAAAAAGGAGAGGCGGAAGAACTCCGACCCGAGGAATTCCGTATTATATCAATTGTTTATCGGAAGAGTATATTTTTTCGGATTTCGACTTTTTTTTGCTTTCTGTCTTCTAGATAAGATTTCATTATTTGAAGCACGTTTCCCCTAACTCCATAGATGTATAATTTGTTTAGTTTTGGAAAGTCATCTAAATAAATGATAAAAAGGAGCGGCGGAAGAACTCCAACCCGAGGAATTCCGTATTAAATCAATTGTTTATCGGAAGAGTATATTTTTTCGGTTTTCGACTTTTTTTGCTTTGTCTTCTAGATAAGATTTCATTATTTGAAGCACGTTTCCCCTAACTCCATAGATGTGTAATTTGTTTAGTAGTATATTATGATCTACATAACCGAAGGACTTAGTCATGCCCAATTCCCCCCCCCCCCCCTCCCTACCCCCCTCATCAGCATGGTAGCAGAATTACATCAAAGAATACTCCAGGAGGGTACCAACACCCATGAAGAATCCCTCGCTGAGCATCCATGACCATGTTATTCCACTCCTGAGCGTGGGTGCTCAGGCTCCCTTGCGTATTATGGGGGGAGGGGGGAGGGAGGGGGGAAATTCCGCTCAAACACATAGCTGCTCGGGGCAAACTGAGCAACAATACTAAGGCGACCCCTGCCACGTTATCCGTGAATTTCTGCACCATCAGGGGAATTCGCTCGAACTTAAACGCCCTCCACTACCGTCTGGAGACAGCGAAGCCGGCCTTGCTCTTTCTGACCGAGACGCAGGTGTCCTCTCCGGCTGATACTTCGTATCTCTCCTACACGGAGTACAAATTGAAGCACTCCTTTGTGCCTCGGGCTGGAGTTTGCGTATATGTAAGAGAGGACATCTGTTCTCTACGCCTCGGCAGTCTTGAAGGTTCGGACCTGCCCATCCTTTGGCTACGCGTAGACAGCGACGACCATCCGCGCGTCTACGGGTGCCTCTATAGGTCCCACAGCAATAATGCCGAAACAGACCGACTCATCGACCCCGTCCAAATGGCTACAGATTTAAACATAACATAACATAACATAAACACTCACGCCTGTCACCCAGAGGGGTAGGCAGAGACTATGGAATTCCATTTGGCACAATCCTGACACGCCTCTCTCGCTTCCTCCACATCCATACACGCTCGTCGGTTAAAGGTACTCTTAATTTGGCCCATTTTCAATATATCGCCAATTTGGTCGATAAACTTTCGCCTAGGGCGACCCTTCCCGACTCTGCCATTCACCTCTGCAACATAAATTTGCTTTGTCACTCTTTCCTCATTCATTCTTTCTATATGACCAAACCACCGAAGCATTCCTTTCTTAATTCTAGTCGCAACATCATCTTGCAAACCACACATTTCTCTTATCACACTATTTCTCACCCTGTCATTCAGATTCAGCCCTAGCATACTACGTAATGACCGCATTTCTACAGCATTTATTCTACTCTCGTGCTTCTTCTGCCACACCCAACTTTCACTACCATACATTAAAGTAGGCACTAACACAGTATTGTGAATTGCCAAACGTGCCTTTTTGGACACATTCTGACTTTTCACAATAGAGTGTAGAGCTCCATTCAATCTATTTCCTGCATTCACTCGTCGTTCTATATCCTTATCATATCTACCATCCCTGCTAAACACACATCCCAAGTACACAAACTCATCTACTTGCTCTACCAACTCCCCTTCTATTCTTATTTCACATATCGTTTTACTTCTTCTCTTTCAAAAACCATAACTTTCGTCTTACTTGCGTTCACTTTCATTCCCTTTTCTTTTAATGTCCTGTTCATTAATGTAACCATCATTTGCAACTCGGCTGCCGACGACGCAAGTATGACTTGATCATCGGCGTACAAAAGGCATTTGACGGTTAACTCACCCATTCTTAACCCGCATTCTTCTGCTTTCAAATTTTCCAAACAACTGTCCATAAATAGGTTGAACAGCCACGGGGAAGCCACACAGCCCTGTCTGACACCTTTGTGGATGCCAAAATAGTCCAAGTAGGCCCTGTTAATCCTGACACAAGCACTAGAGTCCCTATATAGAGACTTCAATGCCTGTATCAAGCCAGGCTACAGATTTCTTGCTACAAAAGGTCCCATCCGCAGAGATCGTGATCCTTGGCGTTTTTAACGCCTACCAGGCTGAATGGCTCGGTTCACGTTCAACCGATCATGCGGAGAGATCTGTTTATGACTTTTCCTTGGCATATGGTCTGACACAACTGGTTACTTTGCCTACGCGGATTCTAGATGTGGAGGATCATACACCTTCCCTGTTGGACCTTCTGTTGACCTCTCATCCGGACGGATATCAGGTTTCCGTTGATGCCCCTCTCGGCTCTTCGGACCATTGCCTGATCCGGAGTTTGGTGCCACATACGCTCCCCTCGCGGTTGCGTTCTGCAAGTTGCCGCCGTGTTTGTCATTACAGGTTGGCGGATTGGGACGGAACGGTCTTTCTTTGCATCCTACCCATGGTTTGCTTCTCGTCGGATGATCCCAGCGCTGTTGCTGACTCTGTCACTGATGTGGTGCTACAGGGAATGGAACTATTTATTCCATCATCTGTGGTACACATCGGAGGCAGATCTCAGCCATGGTTTGGTCGCTCCTGTAATACTGCATTACGCACTAAGCAGGAGAGTTATCAAGCCTGGGCTTTGGCTTCGGCGACTCGGGATGTAAACACCAGCATACTTAAAAAGAAGTATAAATTCGCCTCCAGGTCCTTCCAAAGAGTTATTGCCGAGGCAAAGTCAGAGCACATAGGAAGAATTGGCGAGAAACTGGTTCGCATTCCTTCGGGAACCCGTGCATTCTGGTCTTTCTCCAAGGCTGTCCAAGGGAATTACTGTAAGCCATCCCTTCCATCTCTGCACAGGGAGGACGACTCACTGGCCCAAACCGCAAAAGTGAATGCCGACCTATTTGGCTCCCTTTTCGCGTTCAACTCGACTCTTGATGACGGGAGGAAAACACCGCCGACCATTCCGCGGTCTGAGTGCTCCATGCCGGATGTGCGGTTTTCACAGCACTCAGTTCGCAAAGCACTCCTCTCCCTGGACATCCACAAGTCGGAAGGGCCTGAGGGAATCCCCCCCAATTGTGCTGAGGATGTGTGCTCCGGAGTTAGCACCGGTCCTAACGCGTCTTTTCCGTTACTCCTACTCCCTAGGCGTAGTCCTGAAATCATGAACGACAGCTTTTGTCCACCCGATTCCTAAAAAAGGCGACCGCTTATACCCATCCAACTACAGGCCTATCGCTATCACCACCTTATTCCCTAAAATAATGCAATCCATTATTAACTCCCGGCTCATGCGGTACCTTGAGGATCACAGCTGATTAGTGGCCGCCAATGCGGTTTTCGTCGAGGTCGATCAGCTGGTGATCTTCTGGTTTACCTGACCCATAAATGGGCGGAGACAGTAGAATCCAAGGGGGAGGCGTTAGCCGTTAGTTTGGACATTGCGAAGGCCTTCGATCGGGTTTGGCACAAAGCGCTTCTTTCGAAGCTCCCTTCCTATGGGCTTCCCAAGAAATGGTGCAATTGGATCTCCAGCTTCCTTGCAGATCGGAGTATCAAGGTCGTTGTAGACGATGCATGCTCCGACTATAAGCCTATTAACGCTGGTGTTCCACATGGCTGTGTGCTATTACCAACGCTGTTTCTTCTGCATATGAATGATATGTTGGTAACATTCATTGCTATGCATATGACAGCACTGGTGATGCTCTATACACCGGCCGTGCCAATATTTCTCGGGAAAACGTCGCCGAGTACTGGAACAAACTTATGTCTGAAGTCGAGTCTTTGCTGAACAAAGTCTCGGATTGAGGGCGACTAAATCTAGTCCAGTTTAATCCTCAGAAGACAAAAGTTTGCGTGTTTACGGCTAAAAAGAACCCCTTTGTCGTATCTCCTTAGTTTCAAGGCACTCCTTTTCTTGCCTCAGCCAGTATTGGAACCCTTTTGAGACGCCATATCGAGTGACGTGCAGTTTTGTGGTCACTTGGAAGAGAACGTCAAATTGGCCTCTAAAAATCTTGCCGTGCTCAGCAGAGCGGGAAAGTATTTTATGCCGGCACACCGCCTGCAACTTTACAAGGCGCAGGTTCGGCCTCATATGGAATATTGTTCCCATCTCTGGGCTAGGGCTCCCCAGTGCCAGCTCCTTCCACTTGACCGCATCCAGCGCAGAGCGGCTCGAATCGTCAATGACCGAGTCCTTTCCGATTAGCTCGATTCATTGGCACTGCGAAGAGATGTTGCGTCCCTTTGCATTTTCTTTCGCATTTACCACGGTGAGTGCTCTGAGGAATTGTTCGGATTAATCCCAGCCGCCAAATATCACGAACGCACATCACGGAAGAACTTCCGATACCATCCACACCATCTGGATGATTGGTAGTCCACCACTGTGCCATTTGGAAGATGTTTTCTTCCTCGCACGACTTCCTTGTGAAATCGATTACCATCAGCGATTTTTCCGGACCGATACGACTTAGGGATCTTCAAGAAAAGATTCTACTCTTTTTAAAAGATCGGCAACGCATCTGTGATTCCCCTGGTTTCCCTGGTGTTGCAGTTGTTCATAGGCGACTGTTGTCACTTATCATCAGGTGAACTGTATGCTCGTTTGCCCCCTCTTCTATAAAAAAATGTCCATATACATTGCCACAGCTGGTTTTTTTTTTTTTATAGAATAGGGGGCAAACGAGCATGCGGCTCACCTGATGGTAAGTGACTACCGCCGCCCATGAACAACCGCAACACCAGGGGAATTGCAGATGCGTTGCCGACCTTTTAGAAAGGTGTAAGCTCTTTTCTTGAAGGTTCCTAAGTCGTATCGGTCCGGAAAATTCGCTGGTGGTAATTGATTCCACAAGGAAGTCGTGCGAGGGAGAAAACTTCTTCTAAATCGCACAGTCGTGGACCGCCAATCATCCAGATGGTATGGATGGTAACGCGAGTTTTGTCGCGATGTGCGATGGTGAAATTGAGCGGCTGGAATTAGTCCGAACAATTCCTCAGAGCACTCCCCGTGATAAATGCGATAAAATACGCAAAGAGATGCAACATCTTTACGCAGTGCCAGTGTATCGAGCCGATCAGAAATAACTCGGTCGTCGACAATTCGAACCGCTCTGCGCTGGATGCGGTCAAGTGGAAGGAGCTGGCACTGGGGTGCCCCAGCCCAGAGATGAGAACAGTATTCCATGTGGGGCCGAACTTGCGCTTTGTAAAGTTGTAAGCGATGTGCCGGCATGAAATACTGTCTCGCTCTGCTGAGCACGCCAAGCTTTTTAGAGGCCAATTTGGCCTTCCCTTCCAAGTGACCACGAAACTGCACACTATTCGATATGTCGATGCCAAGGATTCCGATACTGGCTGAGGCAGTAAGGAGTGCCTTGAAACTGAGGAGATACGATAAAGGGGTTCTTTTTAGCGGTAAACGCGCAAACTTGTGTCTTCTGGGGATTGAACTGGACTAGATTTAGTCGCCCCCAATCCGAGACTTTGTTAAGCAAAGACTCGACTTCAGACACAAGTTTGTCCCGGTACTCGGCGACGTTTTCCCGAGAAATATTGGCACGGCCGGTATATAAGGCATCACCAGTGCTGTCGTCCTAATAGCAATGAATGCTGCCAGTTAGCAACATATCATTGATATGCAGGAGAAACAGCGTTGGTGATAGCACGCAGCCTTGTGGAACACCAGCGTTGATAGGCTTGAAATCAGAGCATTCACCGTCTACTACGACCTTGATGCTCCGATCAGCAAGGAAACTGGTGATCCATGTGCACAATTTCTCGGGAAGCCCATAGGAAGGAAGCTTCGAAAGAAGCGCTTTGTGCCAGACCCGATCAAAGGCCTTCGCTACGTCCAAACTAACGGCTAATGCCTCCCCCTTGGACTCTACTGCCTCCGCCCATCTATGAGTTAAGTAGACTAGAAGATCACCAGCTGATCGACCCCGACGAAAACCGTACTGGCGGTCACTAATCAGCTGGTGATCCTCAAGGTACCTCATGAGCTGGCAGTTTATAATGGCTTCCATTATTTTGGAGAACAAGGAGGTGATGGCGATAGGCCTGTAGTTGGACGGGTCTGAGCGGTCGCCTTTTTTAGGGATCGGGTGCACCAAAGCTGCCTTCCATGAGTTCGGGACTACGCCTTGGGAGTAGGAGTACCGGAAAAGACGCGTTAAAACCGGTGCCAACTCCGGAGCACACGTCTTCAGCACAATGGGAGGGACTCCATCGGGCCCACTCGACTTGTTGACGTCCAGGGAGAAGAGTGCTTTGCAAACCGAGAGCTGTGTAAATCGCACATCCGGCATGGAGCACTCACATCATGTGTCGGCATTACCGCTATGGGACCTATAGAGGCACCCGTAGACGCGGGGATGGTCGTCGCTGTCTACGCGCAGCCATAGGATGGACAGGTCCGTACCTTCAAGGCTGCCGAGGCGTCGAAAACAGATGTCCTCTCTGACATACACGCAAACTCCAGCCCGGGGCACAAACGAGTGTTCTAATTTGTACCCCGGGTAGGAGAGATACGAAGTATCAGCCGGAGAGGACACCTGTGTCTCGGTAAGAAAGAGCAAGGCCGGCTTAGCTATCTCCAGATGGTAGTGGACAGCGTTAAGGTTTGAATGAAGTCCCCTGATATTGCAGAAATCCACGGTAAGCGTGGCAGGGGTTGCCTTTGTCTTCTTGCTCCGCTTGCCCCGAGCAGGTTTCGTCTGGAGCGGAATTTCGCCCCCCCCAGAATACGCGGGGCAGCCTGAGCACCCACGCCCAGGAGTGGAGTAGTTTGGTCGTGGATGCTCAGCGAGGGATTCTCCAGGGGTGCTGGTACCCTCCTGGGGTAGTCTTTTATTTAATTCCACTACCATGTTGATGGGGGGGGGGGGGGGAATTGGGCCTCCGGCCACCTGCACTCACCAAGCGCAACGCAGAGGTAAACCTCTACTTCACGCTGGTATTCTGTGAGGTCGTGGTACCACCCCGGTTCGAGCTGGCCCATCCGTGCGACAGCAAAAGCCACCGCTTAGCTCTACCACTGTTAAGCTCTACCACGGTTTCCTACTATCCATGTACTAACCTACTATTATATTTTTTTTTGCGCCCGAAGCAATTGGAAAAGGGCTACCACAGAGGGAGGCGGAAAATGCATTATGCATACCACGACAGCCGGTCTGTCCTGGTTATGCGGGACTCACTGCCTACCGGGGGACCTAAGTGATACCCGCTAAAAACCGCCTATAGGGACTGGCAACCAGATGTTTAAAGCTTCTTATGACGTATCGGAAGCGACCCTCTTTTGGGAAAAGAGGGCGCAGTAGATATTATTAATTTCGAAGTAGTTATATAGTCTTGTAGGTGTGCTGCGCCCACACTCATCTATAATTGGTAATGTTGTACCTATCTACTATATATATGTATACTTAGTAATGTTGTACCTCTACTAAGTACTAAGAATAGTAGTCAGTAGCTAGTTGCCCACCAACTGTATTACACGCTCCTGTATAATAAATATGTCATAAAAGTTGTGCAATCTTTCATTATAGTCACCCATAAGGACCCATAAGGAGTCAGCTCCTAAACTGGTGACCCCGACGTGATGTTAATACAGTAGTGTGCAATTTTTGCGTGTGTTGTGATCGGACGGACAATTTATAATAGTAAAAAGATTGTGCCGCTTCCGCCACCGCCACAGAACGTGCCGCTTGTTCGCCACCGCCCATTATGGCGCTAGGTGTAGATTCAGAGTTTCTACAGTCCCGGCTCTCGGACTTTTGGACGAACCAGCCGCGCGTGTGGTTCGTACGCACAGAAGCTATCCTCATACCGCAGAGGATGAGTGATGAGGCAAAGTTTGACCTGGTCGTGTCCAAGCTGAGTAACGAGGTCATCGCGCAAGTGACAGACATATTACTAAATCCGCCTCCTACCCACAAGTACGACGCACTTAAAGCTCGGCTGCTCCACATCTATGAGGAATCAATGTCGAGGCGGATCGAGAAGCTTATGAACGAGCTAGAGCTGGGCGAGCAGAAACCATCCCAGCTGCTCCGTCGGATGCGCGAGCTTGCTTCTGATAAGGTTCCTGATGCAACTCTTTGCGTGCTGTGACAGAATCGTCTTCCGACACAAGTTAGTGCCGTGCTCACCGTGTTTGACTCCAAGGATTTAGACAACCTAGCAGCAGTCGCAGATAACGTCATGGAGGCTGTGCGGCCTTTCTATGCCGCCGCCACTACCTACGTTGCGCCAGCGCCGGCGTCTACTACTGCCCTTGACTTGGCCCTGTCAAGGGCTGAGGTGGCTAAAATAAAGGCTACCGTGGACCAGATTGATCAGCGGAGGTCGCGGTCTCGCGCTACTGATCGCACCCGTCATCGTCCGCAGTCCCGGCGCCGTAGCGGTTTCCGCCATCCCCGGAAGGAGAACTACTTGTGCTTCTACCACTACCGATTCAGGGAAAAGGCTAACAAGTGTACGGAGCCGTACGCGTGGAAACCAAAGCTGCCGGAAAACTGAGCGGCGAGGTACAGTCCGAGGATCTAGAGGTCTGTACCATTTTTCCATTTGATCGTTTGTGTGTGTCAGATAGTAACTCTGGGCTTAGATTTTTAGTTGACACAGGTGCCAATGTGTCTGTTTTACCAGCCATGAGAAAAGACCGTGCAAACCAGTGCAGTGAATATAAATTATACGCAGCTAACGGTAGTGAAATTGCAACTTACGGTACCAAGACACTAGTGTTAAACTTAAAATTACGTCGACCTTATCGTTGGGAATTCGTGGTAGCAGATGTCAAACAACCAATTTTAGGTGTAGATTTTTTAGCGCATCACAGGTTATTAGTTGATTTAAACGCGCGTAAATTAATAAATAAAACCACAGAATTGAATGTTTCGGCATCTGTTGTCAAGGTATTCCAACCTAGTGTTAAAACTATTGATTTGAATCATCCGTATCAGGATTTATTGTTAAAGTACCCGGACATTACTATAGTATGTGCCATATCGATTGAGAAAAACGGACAATGACCTCAGATATGAGCCGAGTGTCAAAAGGCGTAACTTACAAAATCTCAATTTAGATGTGATAACAATATTTAAATATTGATATTATTCCCACTTCTAGGTCAGCACATATGTTTTGTTTTTTTGTTTCTTAAATAATATTGTCTGTGGTTCCTATAAACATAGTAAAATCTTACGGTACATCGCGAAAAATGTGTTATATTTTATATTTCAATTTATGGTAAGTAACGCAGCAATTCATTTAATAACAGTTTCATATTAAAAAAATATTTGAAGCAATATAATCACCATATTGAGCTTTTGCAAATTCATCCCTTTAAAATAAACAAAACGCGCGTTACGTCAGTTCGTTCTAAAAGAAACGTGACAATGGCAGCCAGAGATGCGTCACCTTTTTTGGGCCGGTCCGCCATTTTGTTTTCATTCGTGTTCGGATAGCGCTTGCGTGTGTACGTCTCGGGTAATTCATAGCATTCATTGCATTGTTTTAGTTGAGTTTTTACTGTTAAATTTGTTATATCGTTAAGTTTTTGTTTTTTGAATCTGTTATATTAGTTTTACTGTGACGGTCGTTACTAAATCGACATGAGTTCAGGAGAATTTGGTGAAGGACCCGGTCCTTCAACATCAAGTGGAAAGAGACGTCGCCGACCCATAATAAACGTAGCAGGTACGTACAAATAGGTACAAATGCGACGACGTAGCCTTTCTATTTCTTAAAGCGCTCTTTTTATGTGACCATGTGGTATTTATTTTCTAAAACAATATGTATTTATGTGATGTAGTACTATGGTAGTATATTTTTGTCATTTATTTACAGGCCCATCTTCTGGAGCACCTTTAACGTCACCAGTAAAAAAGAGAAAACCTACCACTTTGTCGGTCGGGGAACAAGAGATTATCATTAATGTATACAAATATGTCAAAAACACCTGGCCCGAAGACGTGTATCCTTCAAACGTTAATATGGTAGAAAAGGTTTCGGAGATCTCAGGAGTCAGCAAGAGCACTATATATCGCGTATTAAGCGTGTATAGAGATTCCCATAAAATACCAGAAAAGGGAATAATTAATAAAAGAAAAAAGTCTGTAATTGACAAGTTGGACGATTTTGATAAATCGGCTATAAGAGCGAAAGTGCATCAGTTCTTTCTTGCAGGAGAATTACCGACTTTAGACAAAATTTTGCTCAGTATAAATCAAGATGACCAGTTGCCAAACTTGAGCAAAACTTCCCTGCGACGTGTGTTGCGCCATTTAAAATTCAAATATATAAAGAGAAACAGAAAAAGTGGTCTAATAGATCGCCCAGAGATAGTTCTGTGGCGTACCAGATATTTGAGAGAAATACAAATATTAAGAAACGAGGGACGTAACATTTTTTACCTTGACGAAACATGGATTAACGCAGGTCATACTATGGGAAAGGTATGGGAAGACACCACAATTGAATCTTCTCGTCAATCACGGTTAGAAGGCTACTCTACTGGCGCGAAAGCCCCTTCGGGTAAAGGAAAGCGATTAATAGTTGTACACGTTGGCAATGAAAATGGATTTTTGGAGGGATGTGATTGGGTATTTGAATCATCATCTACTGGTGACTACCATGAGAGTATGGACGCTCTCCATTTCGAGGACTGGTTTAGAAAAGTAATAGAAAAACTGCAAAGCGGCGATGTCATAGTTATGGATAACGCTAGTTACCACTCCAGACGTTTAGAAAAAACCCCAACAATGTCTTGGCGGAAACAAAATATGCAGGAATGGCTAGAATCTAAACAGATCGCATACGTGCCCTCGGACACAAAGACCCACTTAATGGAAAAAATAAAGGCAGTTAAAGATAACTATCGAAGTTACGTCACCGACGAGATGGCAAAAGAAAAAAGCATCACAGTGGTAAGGTTACCTCCTTATCACTGTGAGCTTAACCCCATTGAACTTGTGTGGGCAGATGTGAAAGGGTACGTTGCACGAAAAAATACAACTTTCAAGTTAAAAGATGTTAAAAATTTACTTAAAGATGGTTTAACTCAAATCACGCCAGATAAATGGAAAAACTGTGTTCAGCATGTCCTTAAGGTTGAACAAAAAATGCGTGGCATGGATGATAGAATTGACCAAACTGCAGATCGCTTTATAATTAATGTTACAGATAGTTCATCAAGTGAAGATACGAGTGATGATTGCACCGAATAAAAATAAAGTTCTTATATAATATTAAAAATAAAGTTTTATCTTTTGCATAAGTACGTACTTATTCGGTGTCGTTATCACTCGAATCTTTATATGTGTTATAAATTAATGTTTTTTGTTGTTAAATGAATAAAGTACTTTATAACAATAGATGATTTTTCTTCTACAGCGATCTTTCACATAACTTTTTAATAATAGTTAATAAATATATATTATATCAATCATTATAAAAAAATCATTATAAATAAAGAAAGTACTACATATAAAATGTGCCTATATATTGAAGGTTTGTAACCCCTGGTTAAACGACCGAAAGGTCATTGTCCGTTTTTCTCAATCGATTTGGCACATACTATAAAGCGGCGTCATTCCGAGAAACTGCGAAACACGATGTCGTCCACCATATCGAGACCTCTGGTCCTCCCGTGCACGCGAAAGAGCGCCCGTTGCCACCCGACCGGTATAAAAAAGTTAAAGAAGAATTTAGCATCATGCAGGAACTGGGCAGATGCCCAGTTCGACAGACGACAGATGTCGTCCTTCGAAGAGCGCGTGGGCTAGTCCACTCCATGTAGTTCCTAAGAAAAATGGAGATATAAGACCTTGTGGGGACTATCGCCAGCTGAAAGCGATAACAAAGCCCGAAAGATACCCGATTCCTCGCTTGAATGACTTTACTTTTATTCTCCTGTATAAAGAGATATTTTCGAAATCAGACATTAATAGAAGTTATCATTTTATACCTGTTGTGCTAGGTGACGTGGAGAAAACCGCTATCATAACACCATTTGGGCTTTTCGAGTTTTCCCGAATGACCTTCGGTTTAAGGGGAGCAGCGCAAACCTTCGAGCACTTTATGGATTCCATTTTACAAGGGCTTGATTTGGTATTTTGTTATTTAGACGATTTACTTATCGCTAGTGACAACGAAGTTCAACACTGGCAACATTTGGAAATAATTTTTGAAAAGTTTAATAAATATGGAATTTCAACTACTTTGGCAAAATGTTGTTTTGGACAAACTAAACTAGAATTTTTGGGACACGAAATAAGTACTGAAGGTGTCAGGTTGTTGCAAGATAAGGTTCAGGCAATTGTGGAATTTCCGAAGCCGAAAACTATTTCAGAGCTAAGACGTTTTCTCGGCATGGTTAATTTTTATCGATCTCATCTTCCCAATGCTACTATATATCTAAGAGAACTGGACTGATAGTGCGAACGAAGCATTTACGCAATGTAAGGCAGATCTCACACAGGCCGCTATATTGACGTACCCTAGAGTGGATTCCGCAATTGCTATAATGAATGACTGACGCATCTAATTCATGCGTGGGAGCAGTCTTGCAACAGAAAGAAGGAGAGAAACCATTGGGTTATTTCTCAAAAAAATTAACCAACACCCAACAGCGATATAGCACCTACGATCGCGAGTTGCTCGCTATATACTTAGCTATAAAACATTTTCGGAAATTATTTGAAGGTAAAGAAATAACCGTGTATACGGACCATAAAACTTTAACTTTTGCATTTGAAAAGGTAGGACGCGATGAAAGCGAAACACCTCGGAGAACGAGACATTTAGCTTTCATAAGCGAGTTCACTACAAATATAAAACATACAACCGGTGAGAATAACATTGTAGCCGACACCTTATCACGCGTCGAAGCCGTGATTATGCCAACTGCGTTAAATTTCGATGACATTGCAAATGAACAGCGTAGCGATAGTTATATTACGAATTTTATGTCTGGTTTAAATACCGATAATATTTTGTTGAAGGAACTAGTTATACCTATGTTAGACAAGCCTATTTTTTGTGAAATGTCTACTAATATAGCTCGTCCGTACCTAGCGGAAAAGTTTCGACGCCTCGCTTTTGATAGTTTGCATAATTTGAGCCATCCTGGAATTCGGTCTACACAAAAGATGTTAGCTAAAAAGTATTTCTGGCCGAGTATAAATCGTGATGTTTCTTTATGGGCAAAACGTGCATACAATGTCAACGTTCTAAAGTTAACAGACATACGGTATCGAATTTGACTAAGTTTCCGGAGGTAGATCGTTTTGAGCATGTGCACATCGATATCGTTGGCTCTCTTGAGATTTCACCAGGTGGTTATAGATACTTAATCACAATAATTGATAGGAGGACTAGGTGGGCCGAAGCTTTTCCGTTACACGACATTACAGCAGAAACTGTTGCCAAACATTTATATGAAGGTTGGATTTGTCGTTACGGTTTCCCATGAAGTTAACTAGCGACCAAGATCGCCAGTTTGAGAGTAGTCTTTTTAACCAGCTGTTAAAAATGTTGGGGGTTAATAGAATTCGGACTACTCCTTATCACCTGCAAAGCAATGGCGCAGTCGAACGTTGGCATCGTTCTTTAAAGACAGCACTTTCGACTCGCCTGTCACATGGATCTTGGGTGGAAGAGCTACCCACAGTATTACTGGGTCTTCGCGTGGCCGGCCGCAGCGACTTAGGGATTAGCGCCACCGAGTTAACTTTCGGACGAAACTTACGTCCACCAGGAGACTTTATGACAGCTCTTAGAACAACTGTAACGTCAACGACTATTGTTAAGTAGATAAGATTAGAGATACTATTCGTTGTTATAAGCCTACATCTGACAATTCACGTAACTGTCAAAGTTTCTTTGTGCACAAGGACTTACGTAACTGTGAATATGTCTTTGTTCGGGACGATTCAATACGTAAACCTTTGAAACCACCCTACGACGGTCCATATCGCGTGATAAAAAGGGCTTCAAAAGTTTACCTAATTCTATTACCCGATAGGCAAGTACATATTTCTATTGACAGATTAAAGCCTGCATATGTGTTAAAGGAATGCGATGGTAACATAACAACGCCAAGCAGCAGTAACGCTGACAATTCAGCGGATGTGGTGCCTGTCGTCGCCCGGCCCTAGAAACCCGATAAGCGTGAAAGCAACGCGGAGTGGTCGCATTGTTAAGTTACCTTCACGATTTAATATAAGTTAGTGTTAACATAAAATGTATTATATATGCAATACAATTACATGTTTAAATAATAATCAGGTGAATTACATACTATGGATGTGATAGTATTATTTGCATTGTTAGGTGCAGAATATTCAAGTTACATTATTTAAGTTGAATGTAATTTTAGATGTATTGTGTTTTGTATTTTGCGTGTACTTCAGTTTCATATAGGTTTAGGTAGTTAGTTTAGTTATAATGTATTTCGTTTCATTTGAAATATTTCCTTTGCAGAAGCATTAGTGCGAAAAGTTTTATAATTTTTACTATGGGTAATTATCAAGAAAAACCAGTTATTGTTTCTCAGGCTCAGAATACTGTAGAGAATAAAGTGGATAATTTTCAAATATGGTTATATGTGATAGCCAGTTTTATGGGAGCAATAATATTGTATACTATTTGGGTGAAGTTTAATAAGAAATTCAAAAATTGGCTTCGCCATCAAGTGTTCATGGCCAGCGTTCCGATGTCGGGCCAGAATATGGGTCAGATAATAGGCTCCTCTAGTGCCAGTCTGCAGCACACGCCCGCGCCTGCCGCGGCGGCCGCTCCCTTTTAGATGGTCTCCGTACAACCCTGCACCTCAGCGCATTAACAAGTGTTTATATAGTTTTTAAGATTTTGTATTATTTTTGTAAAGGGGGAACTATTGTAGGTGTGCTGCGCACACACACATGTATAATTGGTAATGTTATACCTATCTACTATACATATATGTATACTTAGTAATGTTGTACCTCTTTACTAAGTACTAAGAATAGTAGTCAGTAGCTAGTTGCCCACCAACTGTATTACACGCTCCTCTATAATAAATATGTCATAAAAGTTGTGCAATCTTTCATTATGGCCACCCATAAGGACCCATAAGGAGTCAGCTTCTAAAGTCTAATATAAATAACTTTTTCGAATATTTTAGAGAAAATAGATGGTAAAACCACCGGTCTATAATTAATAACATTTGTTCTATCTTTTTTTTTAATTTAAAGGCTTGATATTTGCAATTTTCAGATTTTCTGGAAATGTTCCACTTTGGACGCAATTATTGTTTATATAATAACATAGTATAGGCGCTATTAAAGGTGCCACTTCTTTAATTATTTTTGTATGTACGTTATCATATCCAGTGGTGTTTGTACTTTTAAGGTTTTTAATAATTATCATAATTTCTTTTGTTGTTGTTGGTTCCATGAATATTGATTTGGTTGATTTGTGACTGCAAGTGTTTTTTTTATTAGTCCATTTTTCCTCATTAGTCTGTATTTGATTTGAATAATAATTATTAAAATTATCCCCTATCAATTTAGGATTTGTCACATACTGTCCTCGGATCTTTATTCCCTCAATGTTTTCTTTAGGTATGTTTGGCTTCATTGCATTTATCACTTTCTACGCAGCTTTTGTTTTATTATGACTTGACTCAATGAAATAACTGTGTTGAGATTTCTGTGTGAGTTTAACAATTTTTTTATATCTCTTTGTATAGTTTTTAAATCTTTGCTTTGTATATTTACATGGTCTCAGTCTATATTCCCACAGAAGTTCTCGTCTCTTTTTGCTGCATGAATTTACTCTCCGCGTAATCCATTTTGTTTTCTTAATTAGGTCTACTTTACATTTGACAACAGGGAAGCATATGTAATAGAAAAGTTTAAATAAGGTAATAAACCTATTGTAGTCTTCTTTTGGACCATTAGTTTCGTATGCTTCTGAGGAGCTTAGACTGCCGATGCATTTCTTAAAAAGTGTTACATTCTCTTTGCTGTAATCGTGTTAAAGAATACACGTTTTTTTTACTTGCCATTTTATCAACTGTGCTATATGATCACAAACACCCAGCTTTATTATTTCACTATTACATCCGCGTATATTATGCAATATATTATCCAAACAGGTACCACTACTTATTACTTATCACGAGCAAAGTATGTATCTAATTTAAATATATATATATTAAGAAAGTTTTCGACGCTCTGTAATATGTTATTTTCGGTGAAGCATAAAATACTAACATTTTTTTATTATTAGAGAGGTCATCCAGACGTTCTATTAAGATGTCACATTTATTCAAAGGTCAATTTATGTTTTTTATGTTGTTGCAGTATATATAGATTATTATACACGAAAAAATATTGTGTTAGGTTAATATTTTCCCTTTCATTTATATAATGTGAATGTATTTTATTTGACGGACTTTCTGCTGCTAAACCTCCCCGTCGTGTTTCGGGACTACTAAACATATTTTCATTAAAATTTTTATGAATTACACGCATCAGATTTTCCATAATATTCCTCATTCCCTTTTTCTTTAATTTACCTGATGTTGGTGAGAACATGTCGTATGTCAACGCGTTATTTGAGACAAATACTTAAGCGAATTTATTTCTCCATGCATCCATATTTAGTAATGTGTTAAATATTTCAACTTGGTATTTATATACATTTGCCCCATATATGTCGGTTGATAAGGCGATAATTATACTTGAATATCTTAAATATTTTAGGTTTTTACAAATTTCATATATCTAAGAGGAATATTGTCGTGATAATTCTATAATATAATAACATAATGATGCAGATGTCTTTTTTTTGCGAAACCCTCTAATTTTGAGTTTAGTCTACATATCATTTATTTATTTACTGTTTATTTTACGCCAAAATACAAAATAACAAGTAAAGTTAAATCTAAAGTAGAATATGTACAACAGGCGGTCTTATCACTCTGAAAGTAATCTCTTCCAGACAACCTTAGCGTAGAGAATTGACGCAAACAATAGTTAAAAATAGAGGGGGCATACAAAATAAAAATAAAAATATGAAAATAAATATAATTACAGATAAGTGAAGGTTATATATAATATCATATTAATTTATCATTAAATGAAAAGAGTGCGAAAAAGGAAAAGTAATTTATCTAATAGCGTTATAAATAATACGATTTAACAAGATTTTTCTAAGAGTGAAAAGATTTAGCACCGCGAATGTTGAGAGGTAAAGAGTCATAAAAACGCACAGCAATTACAATATAGGATTTTCTTAAAAAAATCAGGAAGAGTGCGAAGGAGTGGAACCGATTTTGGGTAAGAGAAAGATAGCATCTGCTTTATTCCCCCACCAGATAATATATAGTGGCAGTATGAATAATTTGTGCTTAAGCCAGTGTCTTCTAATAACTGTAATATTTTACTTTTATTATCATTACTGACCAAACATAATTTATTGAGTCCCTGAAGATTATTACCTTTTCTTTTCTCTACTATTGTTTTTTTTTTGTTTTTTCGCAGTCTGAGGTATTATTTATAACCAATATTGTCGTTTCTTTTGATGTGTTATTTTGCATATTTGACGTGAGATTTAGTTCACTTTGCAGTCCCATGTCTATGGAACTATAATTTGCTATATTGTCTGAGGCTGACTTTTCAATATGGGATATAATATACAATTATATCCCGAAATATAAATTATATCCCGCGATTGACTTTCACACTGTGAGATATATCTTTTAACTAGTGTGCGTTCGTCATTGGTCATTAGATTACCCCCCTTTACCCCGTACACCGTTTTGCAGGGGCGCGGAACGGTGTGCGGGGTACAGGGGGCGAAATATAATATGAAAATATCGCTCGGTCGATCGAAAAATCATTTATAGCTTGAGATGTAATAGAAACAGAAACAGAAACAGAATTTTTTTTATTCAATATAGATTATAAATAATACTTATTGAAAGTCACTCTTTTGTATAATTACCACTGGTTCGAAAAAAACCTCTGTCCTAGGAAGAACCAGCAAGAAACCCAGCGGGACTTTTTTTTAAATAACAGCTTACAATCATGTATGTTACACAGGGAGCGATCACCTCACTTCCAAGGGTTATTATCATCTATAAATTCTTTAATATTATAATAACCATTTTTATACAAACTTAGTTTAATAAAGTTTTTGAACTTTGAGCAGGTCAAATTTTGTATATTTTCTGGAATTTTGTTGTAAAAGCGTATACATCGCCCCAAGAATGAATTACTGACAAGATGGAGTCGAGTAACTGGTACTACTAGCTTGTGTCTTTTCTTAGTATTTACAGAATGAATATCACTTATTTTTGTAAAACTACTCTTATTTTTGTGTACGTACATTACATTTTCATAAATGTATTGAGAGGCCAAAGTTAATATATTAATTTCCTTAAATTTTTGTCGCAGCGACTCTTTAGACTTTAAATCACAAATTGCTCTTATGGCCCTCTTCTGTAAAACAAATATAATTTCAGTGTCAGCTGCTTGTCCCGATAGCAAAATACCATACGACATTATGCTATGGAAATAGCTAAAGTAAACTAGTCTAGCTGTTTCAACACTAGTTAGATTTCTAATCTTTTTTACGGCATATGCTGCAGAACTAAGTCTGCTTGCTAGTTTTGATATATGGGGGCTCCATTGAAGCTTCGCGTCTAGTGTGATTCCAAGAAAAATGGTGGTATCTACAAGACTCAGTTTCTCCCCATTTAAAATTACATTAGTATTTAATTGTTTGACATTTGGAGTCATAAATTTCATACATTTCGTTTTAGTGCCATTTAAATGCAAATTATTAACATTGAACCAATTTACTAATTTAGATATAGCATTATTTACTTGGTCATATTTTAGCAATTGTCGACTTAATTTGAAAATTAAAGAAGTGTCATCTGCAAATAATACTATATCATGGTTATCTTCTACTATTTAAGGTAAGTCATTAATGTATACAAGAAACAGAAAGGGGCCGAGAATTGAGTCTTGATGCACTCCCATCTATACCATCGACCCGGAAGAACTCATACTGTTAATGACAACTTTTTGCGTTCTCTTACTTAAATATGAAATAATTAATTCAAGAGCATCACTTCTTACACCGTAGTGTTGAAGTTTCCTGATTAATGTTTCATGGTGAACACAATCGAAGGCTTTGGATAGGTCACAAAATATATCCAAAGCATCCTGTGAATTCTCCCATGCATTAAATATATATTTAATCAGCTCAACACCGGCATTAGTTGTCGAGCGACCCCTTGTGAAACCAAATTGATTTTTATGAAGTAAATTATTTATTTTAAAGAAATTTAACATTTGATCAAGAATAATTTTTTCAAAAATCTTACTAAGTGTTGGTAGTACAGAAATATGTCTAAAATTGGCGGGGTCTAATGTACTACCAGATTTAAATAAAGGTATTTCTTTACTATACTTCATTAAATTAGGAAACACGCCAGATTCCATACTAGTATTAAAAATAGTAGCTAAATGCGCGCGATTGTATCTATTATAGACGCAATAACTTTAACGGAAATCCCCCACAGATCCGCAGTTTTCTTAACATCAATAGTTTTAAAATATTTTACAATATCTTTTGATGATACTTTATGAAATGTAAAATTCTTTGTACACGCATTTACATTTTGTTTAAGTAATGATTCGTCGACCGCAGGAGAAGAATTCAGTGACTTAGTGGTTAATATCGGAATATCAGTAAAATATTTCTCAAAAACCATTGCAACGTCCTGATCTGATTCGGTTAATTTGTTATTAACACTTAACTGATAGTTTGAATTGCGAGATATATATAATATATTAATTATTATATATATAAGATATGCATGAGGGGGTGTTGGTTCCGACACTCATGTACGGAAGTGAAAGTTGTGTATGGCAGAAGAAACATGAAAGCAGAATAAATGCAGTTGAGATGAGAGCATTAAGAAGTACGATAGGAGTTAAACTGAGTGACAGGATAAGAAATAGTGAGATAAAGAAACGTTGTGGTCTGAAAGAAGATGTAGTGACGAAAATTGAGAAAGGTATGCTGAGATGGTTTGGCCATGTCGAGAGAATGAATGAAGAACGATTGACGAAAAAAGTGTATAAGGCGAGTGTGAATGAAAGTGTCGGAAGTGGTAGACCTAGGCGGACATTTCTAGACCAAATCAGGGACGTCTTGAAAAAAGGCCAGGTCAAGAGTACCCTAAACCGTAGAGCATGTATGAAGGGAATAATGAAAGTGGACGAAGCGAAACAAGTATGTAAGGATCGTAGCAAGTGGAAAGAAGTGGTCTCTGCCTACCCCTACGGGAATGAGGCGTGATTATAGGTATATTATATGTAAGATATATATAATTATTAATAGATAATATACATTATAGCTCAGTGTAAACGGTTCAATATGAGATGTACGGTGAGCGATATTAATTTATATCTCGAGGTGTAATATATATTATATCCCATAGTGAAAATGGGCTTGAAAGTGACGACATTCCATGTCGCTTTTTTATGTTTTTTTCATGTTAGGTGTTTTAGGAGAATATATTTTACAATAATAATAATAATAATAATAATAGACCCAGCACCGAATCAGGTCGACACTATCGCATTCTGGCGCGGCCTGTGGTCAGAGCCAGTAAACCACAGCGAAGGCCCTTGGACGGAAGTTGTGGCGAGTCAGTGTGCGAATATTACGCCCATAGACCCAGTCATCATAAAGCCGGATGACGTAGCTGAGGCGGTCCGTAGGGCCCCGAATTGGAAAAGTCCGGGACTCGACGGACTGCATCACTACTTGCTAAAGGGGTTCATGGTGTGTCACGCTGTGTTCGCCCGACAGTTTCAAGAGGCTCTCGACCAAAAGTCGCACCCGAGCCTCTTCACTACTGGGATCACTCATTTAGATAAGATAAGATAAGATAAGATAAGATGATTTCTTATATTTACGCGAACACTACACATATAAATAAAACTAATTTAACGGATTTTATCGCGTATATTAACTTATTTTATATTCCCGACGTTTCGAGCACTTTACAGCACCCATGGTCACGGGGGGGACTAATAATATACGCGATAAAATCCGTAAAATTAGTTTTATTTAAAGATAAGATGATTTATTTGTTAGAATATGGTACATTTAAGTTGTTACAGAATAATTGAGATCCTAAATATTCTGCAGTTTCCTGCGTACAAATATTTTCAGACAGATTATGTTAGAATTTAAGAGAATATCAAGAGATTAATTATTATAGAATATAAATATACTTACAGTTATACTTAAGGAAACTAAGTAGCATCTATATAAAAACAAAAATGGCAATCAATTAATTCATAATATTTTTTAGTTAAAACATGTCAGTAAATTAAGTCGAGATTAATTTCAATAATTACAATTCAAGTCAAATTCATCATTCAAGAAGTCATTTATAGAGTAATAACATTTATTTTAAAAAAAATTATATAATTTACGTTTAAAGATTGCTATGTTAATTTTTTTTTGATTTTTTTTTAAATTTCGTTCCTAAAGACCGGGATTCCACAGACCCGAGCAAATACCGCCCCATAACGTGTCTATCTATCATATACAAGACACTTACATCCATTTTGAGCGCGAGAATCACTCGTCACCTGAACTCAAATTAGGTGATGTCGCGCGCTCAAAATGGATGTCGGGCGGTGGTCGTGGAACCAAAGAACCACTCCTCATTGACGCTGTCATTGGCAAGGTGGTTAAACGCAACCGTCGGAACCTCTCCGCCGCCAGGATAGACTACAAAAAGGCTTTCGTCTCAGTGCCTCATACATGGCTTAAGAGGGTGCTCGAGCTGTACAAGGTTGAATGTACCGTTCGAGACTTCCTCGGGCAGTGTATGGGGTAGTGGAGTACTATCCTTTGTCATCTAGCCCAGCGGATGACAGCTGCGGAAAACAACATAAGGATAAGAAGGGGTATCTTCCAGGGCGATTGTTTGAGTCCAATCTGGTTCTGCCTCTCTCTGAACCCTCTCAGTACCTTACTGGAGGGCTCCGAGAGGGGATTTCAGCTTCGGAAAAGAGGTACAAAAGTGACCCACCTTTTCTACATGGATGATCTCAAATTATTCGCCTCCAGTCGCTCCCATCTTATGGAATTGCTAAACATCACATGTGATTTTAGCAATTCTATTGGAATGGAGCTGGGGACGGATAAGTGTGCGATCCTCCATGTTGAAAGGGGAAGGGTTGCTAACTCTGAGGGCATAGACTTATCTATGCCCATCAACATAAAGACCCTTTCCAAGGCTGAAACATACCGATACCTGGGTATGTCACAGAACATCGGTGTAGATGAGGCGGGTATGAAACAGTCAGTTTGCGATGTGTTTTATGCACGCTTGACCAAAGTGCTTAACAGCCTTTTGTCTGGTGTGAATAAGACGCACGCATATAACGGTTGGATCATGCCTGTTCTTATGTATACTTTTGGCTTGCTCAGGTGGACTCAGACCGAACTGAACGCTCTGGACAGAAAAGTTTACATCTTTATCTGATCCACTAAGTTATTGTATACTGCAGTGTAGACAGGTTAAATTGTTGATTTTCTAGTCCGGTGTGTATGTAATAACGTTAGTCGCTACAAACTTGTCTTTTTACAATGATAATCCAATACATAAACAAAACTTAAGATTACGGCGCCGAGTCTGCGGACTGCTCTCTGGGAGCGGCGGCAGCATCGCGCTCTGGCGGCACGGAGGACGTCACCCAGCGCTCTGCTGCCGGGTGCCAGTATTGCACCCGGCAGCAGAACGTCAAAGGCTCAGGCACTGAGTCAGTTGTGCGTCATCGGCTAAGTGCAAGTTCACACTATAATGACGTCCCACAGGATGCATCATCCGAGATCGTCAGTAATGAGTCTGTACTTGCCGCGGAAACATAGTGGGCGCGGCTTTTTAAGCGCGTTTACCATGCATAGTCGCGAAGTGTGCAGCCTCCGTAATTACTTTCTGACGAGAGAGAGAGATCCATACACAGTCGCCTCCCTCCAATGGCTACGTTTCGGTGACCTCTTTGGGGAAACCGAAACCATTCGTGCTACAACTACACTACTAATACAGCTGCAGTATTGCTTTACTACGTACATAACCAGAGTAACTGACAAAGCGAAAAAAAGAAACAGAAGCTTATGGCAGCGCCATACTAGCTCCAACCGCAATCTAGTGATGTTCTCGAATAGAGTTGACTGTCAGTACCTGAACCATTGTTGTATGGTTCATATATTGGCAAATAAATTATCCGAAATTTATTTATTTATTTTTAATTTACTTTTTTTATTATTATTATTAATTAATAACAATAGACTATATTATCATCTAATTATACTAATTATGTAATATAATCCTTATTGATTGAAATAAATACATTATTATTATGGAGTACATATATATATATATATATATATATATATATATATATATATATATATATATATATATATATTCATCATTATCATCATCATTACAGCCCTTCACAAGTCCACTGCTGAACATAGGCCTCCCCCAAGGAATGCCACAAAGCACGGTCCTGAGCCACCTGCATCCATCGACTTCCTGCATGTCTTACCAGGTCGTCACTCCATCTTGTGGGGGGACGCCCTACACTTCGCCTACCGGTACGAGGCTGCCACTCGAGAACCTTTCTTCCCCATCGGTTGTCGGTTCTTCGAGCTATATGGCCGGCCCACTGCCACTTCAGCTTACTAATCCGTTGGGCTATGTCGGTTACTCTGGTTCTACTGCGGATATCCTTATTCCTAAGTTTATCACGCAGAGAAACTCCGAGCATAGCCCTCTCCATAGCTCGCTGAGCGACCTTGAGCTTCCTCATACGGCCAGCAGTGAAGGACCACGTCTCAGTTCCGTAAGTCATCACTGGCAACACGCACTGGTTGTACAATTTTGTTTTAAGGTTTTGAGGTATTTCTGACGAGAAGATGTGTCGTAGCTTCCCGAACGCTGCCCAGCCGAGTTGTATCCGTCGATTGACCTCTTGGTCGAAGTTGGACTTACCTAGTCGGACTATTTGTCCCAGGTAAACATACTCGTCAACAACTTCGAGCTTAGTGCTCCCAACAACTACCGGCATAGGTGTGACATGGACATTAAACATAATCTTTGTTTTGTCCATGTTCATCTTAAGACCTATCCGTTGGGAGACACTATTGAGGTCATTGAGCATAGTGCTTAGCTCCTCCAGCGATTCTGCCATGAGGACTATATCGTCGGCAAATCGAAGGTGAGTGATGTACTCGCCATTGATGTTAATTCCGTATCCTTTCCAGTCCAGAAGCTTGAAAACGTCTTCCAATGCAGCGGTGAAGAGTTTCGGGGATATAACGTCACCCTGTCTTACACCTCTCTGCAATTGGATAGGTTTCGTACTCTGGTTCTGTACTCGGATAGCCCAAATAGATATATATATATATATATATCTATTTGGGCTGTATAAGTATATAAATATCAACAAAATAAAATAAATACATAAATAAATATAAACCGAAACACATGGAAGCCCTCGGCAGGAGACACTAAACGGGCGAGGGTTAGGAAGAAAGGGAAAGAAACCGGCGGACGATGCGTGTGGTATCGAGGAGCAACGCCTTCTGCATCTGAGCCCGGAGCAGTCTGTCACGGAGTCCCAGTTGCCTCAGATGTCCTGAGAGGCTGACCGGGGTTAGCCCGCTCGCAGAAACGACCACAGGAATAATTTCGGTCGGCAAACCACCTCACATGTCAGTCAACTCATGGCCCAGGTCCAGATATTTTGTCTGCTTATCTGTTTCGGCTTTCACGAGGTTCTCATCATGAGGAATGGTAATGTAACTGAACGCTCTGAGTTCAGTTCGGTCTGAGTCCACATAAGTGGCATACTCATAGAAGGTGACTCAGACCGAACATGAGAACTTTTTTGAAAGTGTTATTATTGTTTGGGGTATTTATATAGTATTCTCATTTATTTGGGCGGAGTAACTATATTAATGGAAATAATAAATAAACATAAATACCTATATATATTTAATATACTAACACAAATAAATAAATTATACATAAATAAATAAAAACCAATTCAGATGGAAACTCTCGGCAGGGGAGACGAAACGGCCGAGGGTTAGGGGGAAAAGGAAAGAAATCGGCAGACGATGCGGGCGGTATCGAGGAGCACCGCCTTCTGCATTTGAGCTCGGAGTGCCAGTTATCTCAGATGACCCGAGAGGCTGACTGAAATTAACCCGTTCGCAGAGAAAACTGCAGGCACATGTCGGTCACCTCTTGAGCCAGGTCCAGATATTTTGTTCGCTTATCTGGTTCCCGTCATATGGAATGGTAATGTCGACGAAAAATATCCTTGACTGTGCCCGGTCTATTAGTACAATATCAGGCGTATTTGCAAAAATAGTTCTGTCTGTGATGATGGCCCGGTCCCAGTAGAGCCTGACGCGGTTATTTTCGAGCACGGCTTCCGGCAAAAACTAGTAATACGGTAATTTCCAGTTCACGAGACCATATTTCAGAGCGAGCTCCTGGTGTAGAATTCTGGCTACTAAGTTGTGCCTGTGCAAGTATTCAGTGTTAGACAGCGCCGAACAACCAGAGAGGACATGCCTAAGTGACTCACCGGGATGGCGACAAGCTCGACAGATGTCGACGGTGCCATTCCTTAGGATGTATCACCGATAGTGGTTGGTTTTAATATCCTGATCCTGTATCGCATAGACAAAACCCTCAGTTTCCTCAAAGAGGTCACCAAAACGTAGCCAGTAAACGGAGGCAACTATGACTACAAAAGGCTCGTGTAGATCCTTGTAGAACCTCCCGTGCAGCTCTTTCTCTTTCTATGCGGTCTCCCGGTCGAAAATACTCTGTACTGCCGGCTCCTGCCATGCTCGTTGGCTAAGGATGGAGGGATAAGTCCTTTATCACAATAAATGACGCCCCTATAGAACGGATCATCCGTTCTCGTCAGAAAGTAATTATAGAGACTGCACACTTCGCGATTATGCATGGTAAGCCATGCATAATCGCCCAGACAATTAGTCGATCTGTACCATAACCGAATGACTAACTGACAGACAAAGGACAACCTAAACCGGTAGGCCTAGAGATTTGAAATCTAGAGGACACATTCCTTGAATATCCTGTATGTGCACTAAGAAGGGATTTCGGAAATTCCCACTGGTATGTGATCCATGTAGGTTACAAAACGACCTAGAGCTAGTATACGTAAATGAAATATTTAACGAGTGCTTGTTATTGACGCGAAATATATAAACTTAACTTATGTCTTTGTGGGGTACTACACGGACGTTGGGGTGGGTTATTTTGAGATGATTTTAGACGAAAAATATTTTTAAGATATAACATTGTTAGGTAGTAGTTAAGGAAAAAATAGACTCTTAATAAAAGGTGATAGTCGACTTTTAAAAATCATGTATTTTATCTTATAAATATTTTTATTTTAATAAAACTTCAAGTTATTCGAAAAAATTTAGTCTAGATAACTCCTGGTATTACACTTATAATGGATCGAAGTGGACTGTATTTATTTACTGGAGCTAGTGGACTGTATTGATTGATTACTGTACTGATATTACGCTAGGGGACTGCTTAAAGAAAAGATGGTACTGTAGAACTATACTGTATTCAAGGTATTTACAATTCGGCACTAATAAACTATGCTATATGTACAGAGAGGGGTCTTCACTTATGGAGTCTTGAGTCTTATTTTCGTTTGAGTCTTCTTTCTTCAAGTGCCGCTTTCGAAATGAACAACTCACAGACCAAAACGCCCTTCTTACATGCCGCAAGAGAGCGTCTTAGCCTGTGAGTAGTGTCGCACGACGATGCTGCACGCTCATTGGTCGTCGATCTGCTGCCGGTGTGCGGGGTGCGAGGGGCGCAACGGGGTATGAAGGGGCGACGGGGCGGCGGTTCCCTCGCCGTCCGCAACAACACTCGTTCGTGAAGTTTTATTACAGTCAGATCAGCCAAGATTAGCTCGGATAGTCAGACAAACGAAAATTAAAAAATATAAATACTTTATACAAAAATATTAACAAAAAAAATTAACAACGATTATGAAATTACCTCTTACAACGCGTCCTAGTTCACAAATAAGCAAAACGGTTTTTTGTAGTTAGTAGGGAATTTTGATCATTGATTCTAATGACAAGTTGGACTGAAATTATAGAACGTACAAAAGACGCACATCGCAACGTATTTTTGGCAGTGTTTAGCTTAACCGGCAGGTGTTAGTATAGATAGCGACAGTGTGCAAGCAAGAGGTGAATAGAGGCGACGCCATTCTTAATCCCATTCGTTAACCAATACCATGGTTAAATGCTACTACCATTTTTATGGTAATGTCGTTATTGTTACTGTTTAATTAAGTGCTTTAATGTATTTAAATTTATGTTTAGCCTGGACGCTTGCAAGTACATTCGATCGTTGTGGAAATCCGTCTTTCATAGAGAAGCGTAAGCTGGCGTATGAACGAATTTTATATACAATTTCCCATGTACGTGACTGTCTGAGAATTACGATTGACTCAATGAAATAAATAACTCTCCTACGTACAAGTATCGTTAATACATAAATCGTCTTTATTTATACAATACCTGTAGAACATATTTCGAGATTAGCATAGAAATTATGATAAATATTTAATCGTAGCCTTGTTACTATCTGTGTTAGTAGTTATTTTGAGTTATGAATTCGTTTATAAATGTGTGTCATGTTTGTCACAATAACGTCAATATGAACAGTTTAAATCATAATGCAATTTCTATAAAAATGTGCTAAAAATGTTTTCGCATTCATCATCATCATCAGAAAAGAGCCTGCTTCTTTTAAAAAGTAGAAAATACCTGCAATTCCCTTGGGGTTGCTGTTGTTCACAAAAAAGTTGGCTTTAAAGTACATTTAAGACATGAATATGGTGTGATTTTGTTCATGCTTGTAATAGTCAATAATTGTTTTAAAATTTAAAATAAGTGTTGCAATTTTAAAATTTTGCTCTATACTTAAAAAGCCTTCTTATGATAAATCACACGATATAAGAAATGTCAGAAATAAAAATACATTCAAAGCCTCACAAAATTAGCGAAATTATGTCGTCGAGTCTTTGAATGAAGCAAACGCGTGCCTAATTTTTCCTACAAAATTTATTTACTTGTCATCTAAATGTGTTTCTTATTTGCAACACATTAAAAGTTAATTATATTTGACGACTAGGGCCTTATATTTAAGATTTATATAGTTTATTTTTTAATGTGTGGGCAATAACAGCAAGTACCTGCGCTTGTGGCTTCCTTCACTTCCTCGGATAAACTAGACGGTTGTATTTTTCCTTGCGCTAAACGTAACTAATATATGCATTTATATAATTTTGTATTGCGTAATAAAGAAACAATAAACTTGAAATCACTTTATTCGTTAGATAACTAATTACTGCGCACATTGTGCAGTACCAAACTTAAGTGTAGCTATCATTTAACATAATTATCAGTATGATACTTATTTCATTTTATAGGTAGTAAACATGTAAACAAAGCACTTACTAAATGAATTTTCTATGAAATGTTTCGATTATTAAAAGGTTAAGATACCGAACAGCGGGCTGTGGCTGGCAGCGAGTAGGACTGAAGTGAATAATGACGTTATTTTAAATGAGTTTGTAGAAACTGATCCACTAAAATCGCAGTAACTTTATGAATTTTAATCAGATCCACATAATATTTTCACTGTAAGTACTAGATTAATCAGTTCTATATTTTTGCATACTCAGTTAAATTCATGCAAAAAATTTATTATTTGTTGATTGTTGTCTAATATCGATAATGTTTTACGCACACTTTCAATGCTTTGCTTTCAATGCAAGTGCTCTGGAATTAATCGTCTATTTGCACTTTATTGGTTCTTAATCGAAGATAAATGTCTTAGGCCACATTATCCATTTACCTTTTTTTATAGGAGAGGGGGCAAACGAGAATGCGGCTCACCTCCTGGTAAGTGACTACCGCCGTCCATGAATAACTGCAACACCAGGAGAATTGCAGATGCGTTGCCGGCCTTTTAAAAAGGAGTAAGTTCTTTTCTTGAAGGTCCCTAAGTCATATCGGTCCGGAAAAATCGCTAACGGTAATCGATTCCACAATGAAGTTGTGCGAGGAAGAAAACATCTTCTAAATTGCACAGTGGTGGACCGCCAATCATCCAGATGGTGTGGATGGTATCGGGAGTTCTGCCGCAATGTGCGTTCATGAAATTTGGCGGCTGTGATTAATCCGAACAATTCCTCAGATCACTCCCCGTGGTAAATGCGAAAGAAAATGCAAAGGGATGCAACATCTCTTCGCAGTGCCAATGAATCGTGCCGATCGGAAAGGACTCGGTCGTCGACGATTCGAGCCGCTCTGCGCTGGATGCGGTCAAGTGGAAGGAGCTGGCACTGGGGAGACCCTGCCCAGAGATGGGAACAGTATTCCATGCGAGGCCGAACCTGCGCATTGTAAAGTTGCAGGCGGTGTGCTGGCATGAATTACTGTCCCGCTCTGCTAAACACGCCAAGCCTTTTAGAGGCCAATTTGGGCTTCTCTTCCAAGTGACCACGAAACTGCATGTCACTCGATATATCGACTCCGAGGATTCCCATACTGGCTGAGGCAAGAAGTGGAGTTCCTTGAAACTGAGGAGATACGACAAAGGGGTTATTTTTAGCGGTAAACGCGCAAACTTGTTTCTTCTGAGGATTAAACTGGACTAGATTTAGTCGCTCCCAATGCGAGACTTTGTTCAGCAAAGACTCGACTTCAGACACAAGTTGGTTCCGGTACTCGGCGACGTTTTCCCGAGAAATATTGGCACGGCCGTTGTATAGACATCACCAGTGCTGTCATCCGCATAGTAATGAATGCTACCAGTTAGCAACATATCATTAATATGCAGAAGAAACAGCGTTGATGATAGCACACAGCTTTGTGGAACACCAGCGTTAATAGGCTTGTAGTCGGAGCATGCACCGTCTACAACGACCTTGATGCTCCGATCTGCAAGAAAGCTGGTGATCCATTTGCACAATTTCTCGGGAATCCTATAGAGACCTTCAAAAGAAGCGCTTTGTGCCAAACCCGATCGAAAGCTTTCGCTATGTCCAAACTAACGGCCAACGTCTCCTCCTTGGACTCTACTGCCTCCGCCCATCTATGAGTCAGGTAGACCAGAAGATCACCAGCTGATCGACCCCGACGAAAACCGTATGCGGTCACTAATCAGCTGGTGATCCTTAAGGTACCTCATGAGCTGGCAGTTTATAATGGATTCTATTATTTTGGAGAACAAGGAGGTGATGGCGATAGGCCTGTAGTTGGACGGGTCTAAGCGGTCTCCTTTTTTAGGAATTGGGTGGACAAAAGCTGTCTTTCATGATTTCGGGACTATGACCTTTAGGTGGACTGTGTTCTCGTTTGACATTTTTATTTTAGTTATCATGTTCAGCACTGGACTTGTGAAGGGCTGTAATGATGAATGATGATAATTATGGTAGGTCATATGTAGAACTTGGATAATTATTATATAGCAGATATTAATGGCGTTTTAATATATTTGGATAAAATACTTGTAAGAATAATGCGAAAAAGAATATTCGTTTAGTCCGACAGGAATTAAAGTAGTTAGAATTTATATACACATAATATTTGGTTTAGTAATAAGTAAAAATCCATCAAGAAGTTTGCTTGGACCCTACTTGCTTTTATTTTATTGTTTGCAAAGTCATTTTTTCGAGTTCACATTTTCTTAGGCTGCTACAAATATTTCTAACATTCGTTTTTATAGGATAAAAGATTGATTTCGTTTACCTTATGCTTTTAGAAGACAAGTTATTAATCCAAGGTCAAAGTCAAAGCTCTCAAGTACGTCGAAATCTATGATTGTTCGCAAAAACGAAACCTCCTTAATCAAGAACTGGCATGAAACTTTGGGCTCGTTTTTAAAGCCGCGTTACGATTTTATTTACTACAACATATAACGAAAATAGTATATCAACAATTAGTAAATTCTACTCGATAATACCCGCTTAAAATTTCGTCGTTAGGTCACTATCTGCTCGGTTAGACTTTGATCTATTCTATTAGGCATTTCTTTTTACACCAGTAATTTTATCAGGCTTTTATTAGCTTTACGTGTATCTATCTATCTATCTATTTACCTATGTAACGAAATCTTTAAATGTAATTGTCACTAACTTGTAAACAGCCGATTGACTTTAAAATTTAATATTTTTATCTCGGTATCCTGATCAGGATCACTAGGATAAAATAAAATAATTATCAGGATCATCACATCTTATGATCAACACACATTAATCAAGTTTAAGTTTGAGTTTTTTAAAACTCTTATATTATTTATTCTATCCATTTGTTTTTAGAGGGATAAAGCACTTTAGTTTTGGCGACCATACTGACTAACTCTTACGTGATTTTTTAGGCCATACAAATACTTGCTCCTTGTGGGGTTCGAACCCGCGGCCCACAGTACTGCAACTCAAACTAAGCTCCTGGGCCACCGAGCCGAGCCCTCAAATTATGTTAAAACTAATGCTTTGTAACTCTAAGTAAATTTGTTAATGATCAGATAAGCAATAATCAATTACTGACATGTGAAGTAATTAGTAGAAACTTGATAATGATTTTGCAGTAAGTTTCTCTTTTGTGCAATAGCGTTTGTCGATTTTATTTAGAGGATTTTGTGTAATTTAGTCTTCCTGTTAGAATTTGGTACATCAATATTAACATTTTTAGAAACTGCTGCAAGCTGCGGTTTAGATCATTGAGTACATAAGCCGACAAGCCACCACCAGTTATGTCAATTCTCATATACTTTATTATTGTCACTGTTGATATATTAGTCATAAATTGAAGGAGCAACAAATTCACGATATTTATTTATAGCATCTTATTCCCCTTTTTGTTTACGGTGGTTGAGTTTGTCGCGTAAATCATTCAAGGCTTTTTGCTGAATTGCAATATGATCAGAAAATATATCGATCTCATTCGAACCTGATTTACTTTCATCACTAAGCATTTATTTTAATATTTTGTTTCTCTGAGAATTCATTCATTGCATGAATTTTTTATGGAAATATTTCTCAATTCGAAATAATCTCACCTTACGAACTTAAGGCTATCTGTGACTGATATTGAAAATATTTTTGATATTTCTTTTTCATCAACTGACTGTTATTTATTTTCATTTATTACATCTTATCCAAATTCCACTGCTACACACAGGTCTCCTTTATAAATTGCCTCAGAGATATTTGCCGTAGTCAACAAGCTAGGTATGCGGGTTGGAAACCACATAATTATTTTTGAGTAATTTTATCCAGTTTCTATCAGTAAGATGCTGCTGCCCATCTCTTTTCTTGTGTCGCCACTCCATGGCAAGTAAATTTAATTGAAATCAAAACGCTTCTGCTCCGATAATCTAAATATAAATTTATTAATTCAAATTCTTAATTGCCGAAGAATGGCCTATGTAAAGAAAATTGGAATAAAAGTTCGAAATTTTAATTAAAACAAGTCCAAAATGATAAGATAGAAAAAATATAAATATAAATTAACGGACAGCAATAACAACATGGCTACAGTACAAAGAAAACAATCTTGTATTAGCCATATTTAATGCCACAACAAAAAGTCAAAATCGTATTAACAGCCCAAACAAATATTATGTAGGACGTATATTTGCGACGTCTTTGGATTTGCTTTTGTAATTTAAGCTTCAGGCTTTTATACAAATACCTATTTGAATTCCATCGCCTTTTATCTTAAGTATACAAAAATATTTCAGTCAAATATATGCGGAATCAAAATAATATCACGTTACCTACATGTGTTATTAACATAATATAACATGTTATGTTATTTAAATAAATAATCATAATTAATATAATCAGGTGTTACTTTGCGGGAATCCATTGCATTGGCGGGATATGCTCTTTAAACTAGGTAGCTATACTCTACAAACACTTTTGCACTTAAATATGTTGACCTCTTGGTAGAGAGTAATTGTGTTCTGTGATGTTGACAGTCAACTTGTCACCGCTGAAGGGACTGTAGAACCGTACAGATTTAATTTAATTTTTGGCTTTTTCATAGACCACATAAACAAGACGAAGTAAAATTTATCGAAGGGTATGCATGTGCTCTATGGTACTAAAGTCTTTTCGAAATTCACCTTATTCGGGAGGCTGGAAGTCGTAATGACTCTAAAACAGGACGTAGACACGGCTCAGAAGGGTTATCGTCTGTAGTGCTTCATTAGAGCGTTATTAAATAGACCTTGTATTATGGCGTATTCATTGTTCAGACTTTTTAAATAATGGCAAGATGAAAATAAAGTTTTATTACAGAGTATATATGCTTTTTTATTTAATGATTTTGAATTAATGTTTAATTATTGTTTAGACCCCTAAAATCTAATAATGATGCGAGGTGTTTAACAAAATACAATAATTTATTATAGGTGTTTCGGGTGGTTACAACCTTTTAATAAATGATCGCGTGAAAATAATTAATTATAATCTGGAATGGAAACTCGCAACATAAATTTAATCTTTTTTATTAATTACTTGAAATAGGATCTTTTAAGAATGTTCCAACTGACATGCATCATTATCATTATCATTGTCATCGTGATCATCGTTATATAGACTGGTGATGATGTTGATCACTAGACCGTAAAAATCCACTGCTGGACACGGGCTTCTCCCGTTTCAGGGAGAATTTGCCTTAATCATCACACTTGGCACGTTGCTGTCGTTCACAGGTATGTTATGGTGAAGCCATCTACGCATATGGGGTCGCCATGTGTGAATCAACTCTTGTGCATCTTAAAATTTAATTAACGAATTGGCTAGAATTTTTTTATTTTGCACAATCCATAATTTACTTATTTATTACAAACGTTACATATTGCCCAAATCTCGAGTAACTTTCTTTGGTTGAATGAGAGAATCAAACGAGTACACAGTCCACCTTATGGTTAGTGGATACTGTATCCATATTCATTAACATTTCTATCCTTAACTAAGGAATCAAAATGCAGATGCATTGTCACCCCTAAGAACTAACATAGAATGCCTCGTTACCAGAAAAAAATGTATCTGGTTCTATAGTCATCATACAAAACACAGCAGCATTATTTAGCTGTTTTACGTTGGAGTTCTGTGAGAACGTGGTCATACTCCGGTCACACCGAACCATTCGTGCTGCAGCAAGACTCCACCACATTCAAATTAAATTCAAAATAACCTTACTTCACTTTATAGTCAAGCAATACGCTGTTGTTCTGCCAATATTGCCATCATTTATAATAAAGATATCAAATTTTATTGACGACCCAGGTCACTGAAGGCCTAAAAGCATGGGACCACCAAACCATCATCCAGCTAATATAGATACTGTCCTAATTTGATAATCGAATTTATTTGATTTATCGATATATCAGAGATTCCTGTTTTGTTCACAACACTAAACCCAAAACTCAAATTCTGTTGATCGAAAATAGTAATGACAGTATGAGTGTAATCAATCCCCTCATCAATACCTAGCGTGGCAAGTGAAATCTTTTAAAATTGGTTATTGAATGCGCCAATATTATTTTAAAGGCCTGTATACGAGCGGATTCTGAAGAGATAATGAATCAACAAACGGAGAATATGAGATCTCATAACTTCCATATGCGTTTTTACCTCTGAGAACACGATGATGATAATAGACTCTGCGGTAGCTGACCGCTAAGCTTATTTAAAACTTAATTACACTTACTGGTCAACCATCATAGTCTATTTCACCTGATGATGCCCGCTTAGAGGCGAAACACCTGTCGACGTTAGGTGTCTTTCCTAGTGTAGAGGTAATGGTGTTAGGATTATAGTTTTACTACCTTAGCTATTTAATTTCTATTATCTTTAATTTAATGGATTTCCGCAAAGTAACATCGAAATCTATTAATTAAGATGGAATGCTGAGCATCTTGTAATTATCCCGGCTCTCTATATCCTTTAGACTGGAACACAGCAGTCATCGCACTGCTGTTTGGGAGCAGAAACAGATAAGATGGTGGCCCTATCCGGACGGACTCAGGCCCTACTCGGATCGAAGAAAAATGGAGTCCTACTACCTAATAGAGGTCGTCGTAAAAGGTGACTATGGCAATGTTAATGGGACATGCCAAAAAGTTCTTATGACTTCTAATAGAAAAAATAAAAATCTCTTTACGAGGCGACCCGACGGCGTGCAGCGTCTAAGGTACGAAACGTCTCGGTGTGCGTACGAATCGTCGAAGTGCGATCGTCAACTGACTTGCCAAGTTTTCCCAACAACGGAAGAGAGAAGAGAGTCATGGCCAGCAGTAGATTGTTTTAAGCTAAAGATTTTTATAATTACATCTAAGAAAATGTAGCTATTGCAACATTTATCCACGAACAACATAATACAGTAACGATTTAAGTAAATTACGTTCACTTATTTTCACTTGTTGATTGCTTTGCGAAACTTCTATTTAATTTCCTATATAAAAATGGGAAAAGCTATTATGTCCCTCTCGCCCATTGCTTTGGAAAATTACATTTTAATTGGATTATTAGTATTCAATAATTTCATGAAGAATTTATCAGACTGTCGCTGATTGTTAAGAAAGTTTAAAACTTTGCATATCTGAATTTAATTTTGACATTTGTATTTTTCTATGTAACGTCGTGAAGAATGTTATTGCTTGTGCTTGACACAGGTTCTTTTATAATTCAAGAAATGTTCACGTATACTATTTAAAAATTATATGTTAACAAAATGTCAATCCTCTCAATTAAAGAAGAGGTTTAGCAATAAACTGTTAACGGGCAAACGAAGAGGTGAAAACTCGTGAATAAAATTTATCTAATGATATGAAATGGACCATAAAATAATAATGTCTAATATACTATTTTTACATCCTTTATATATTATTATTGGATTATATAATGTATGAACATACATAATATGTATGAACGTAATAGACTGTTATATTTACTTTAGTTTTCACCCGAGGTCAAAATAATTTAAAATTTTGCGGATTTCCGTAAATACCGCTGATAATAGACTAATTTTACGAATGTGACCTAGTCTTGTTACTGGTATCATGACAGTTCATGATCTATGCGTGTTATCTCAGTTTTTGTTAATTCTTTTATTTTATTAGCATTTCAGCTAAATAAATTTCAACCTAAGAATGGTGGAATTTTTTTATTACGTAGTTACTGCGCGAAGCGTTTAAGATACACGACCTCTGGTAAAATAAAACGATATGTCTCTTATTTATATTATATGGTAATTCACATTACCATATATTAATTTTTGTCCTCAATGGATTCTATTAGTATTGGCATGTAAATATTTATATTAGATTATAGTTTACGTAATATAGTATATCTGTATGTTTACATTAATATCATTCGAGTAGATAAAGAAAGCATTACGATATAAAACACAATAAACGCATTTATTAGTTTTTGTACGATAATGATTTGGAATGTAACATTAAGATTACAAAGAATTAAAGGAGACGGATACGTTTCCATACATTCTTGGGCCCAGGTGTTAACAAGATGAAAGTTGGGTCATTTGAAAGCTTACATATAAACACTCCATAGTTGAAAATTTGGCAAGATTTGTCAATCTAGGAGCTGAGTTATTTTAGATTAAGTAAAAGTGAGGTTATATTTTAACTGCATTGTAACAGTCGATTTATATCTATATATAATATAGTTATTTAACTATTAAATGAATATTTTTCAATTATTAAAGGAGGCAAAAGCTTTAAAGAATAAATATATTAATAAATTCTCATATTAACAGCGTAAATGGAGGTAAATGCCTACTTTCTTCGCCTGTAATGTTTTGCTCAAATAACATCAGCTCATATTATAAACTGTTCCAAGCTTTCCTGTAATTCAAGTGGTAAATAAATATTCAACCAAGCTGGCTACACTTCGAGTACACTCAGGCAACTTGTTTATTCTCACAAATATCCGTTAACAATCAATTTATTATACAAAAAAAGATAACTAGGAAACGAACCAGACACCTCTGACTTTGATAAGGTTTTTTAAGCACACATTAATATGTCTAAACCTACCTAATTACCTAATTAATATAGAGATATCTACCGAATTCAGCCAGATAGGAATAGGGTGTTGGTTATTAAACAAAAAATATTTTATTTAGGTATTTTAATCGTCTTCAATAATTATTAAAATATCGTCAAGGAACTGTGCAGGTGGCACTATATTGTCCTGATACCTTGCCCAACTAAGGTACCATATAATTGATCTATTCTACAATAATATTGAAAAATAGATTCTCGGCCGCTGTGAGAGCTGTCAACCAATATGTATACAAAGTATATTTTACGGCTAATGTGCCTTGAATTTATTTTTCCTCTAAGCAGCCATTAGGTATTTGAAACAGACAGCTCTCGCAATAGACTGCTGCTAGCCTCCCTGCACACTTCAATTATATAAACATAATTTGTTCTTATGTGTTCACCATACTAGGAACGTGCCTGTTTCAATTGATATGTACCTAACAAAATTAATATAAGTTTACTATAAGAAAGCTGAGAAAATCGTTCAAATTGTCATTTTGGATTCTTATTGTTTGGAACATGACACGTTTGGAAAAGAACTTGACAACGCTGGGTAGCCGTATAAGTCTGGGGGCGGGGGCACGGCAGTGCCCCCGCCAAGTCGAGCAAAAAAGCGGGACGGCCGTACCATCCTTTTCTCGAAGCAGTTCAGGCCATTTCTGAAACGCTATAACTTCGTTATGGATAAAACTATAAGCCTGAATTTTTACTAACCAAGTAGGCATTGTATAGACTCAGTATATTTCAAATTTCATTAAATTTGAACTAGTAGTTTAAGAATTATAACTTGTCAAAATTTCTTAATTTTGTCACTCACTGACTGACCGATCATCAAAACTCTGAGGCACTTCTAGCAGACATAGAAACTTCAAATTTGGAATACAATTATTGTTTAATATATAAATCAAGGAAAAATTACAATGTTTTACAATTTCGGTCCAGTTTTCGAGATACACCTACTGCATAAATAACTTTGTAATCCCATATAAACATATAGTATTACAAAGTTACATTTGCAGTGAATGAATCAGTGTGCCTATCTGGTCTATTCTGGTCTTCCTGACCCATAGATGGGCGGAGGCAGAAGAGTCCAAGGGGCAGGCGTTGGCCGTTAGTCTGGACATTGCGAAGGCCTTCGATCGGGTTTGGCATAAATTGTGCAATTGGATCACCAGCTTCCTTGCAGATCGGAGCATCAAGGTCGTTGAAGACGGTGCATGTTCTGACTACAAGCCTATTAACGCTGGTGTTCCACAAGGCTGTGTGCTTTCACCAACGCTGTTTCTTCTGCATATCAATGATATGTTGTTAACTGGTAACATTCATTGCTATGCGGATGACAGCACTGGTGATGCTCTATACACCGGCCGTGCTAATATTTCTCGCGAAAACGTCTCCGAGTACCGGAACAAACTTGTGTCTGAAGTCGAGTCTTTGCTGGACAAAGTCTCAAACTGTGGGCGACTAAATCTAGTCCAGTTTAATCCTCAGAAGACACAAGTTTGCGCGTTTACCGCTAAAAAAAACCCTTTGTCGTATCTCCTCAGTTTCAAGGCACTCCCCTGGTTGCCTCAGCCAGTATCGGAATCCTCGGCGTCGACATATTGAGTGACGTGCAGTTTCGTGGTCACTTGGAAGAGAAGGCCAAATTGGCCTCTAAAAAGCTCTGCGTGCTCAGCAGAGCGGGACAGTATTTCATGCCGGCACACCGCCTGCAACTTTACAAGGCGCAGGTTCGGCCTCACATGGAATACTGTTCCCATCTCTGGGCAGGGGCTCCCCAGTGCCAGCTCCTTCCACTTGACCGCATCCAGCGCAGAGCGGCTAGAATCGTCGACGACCAAGTCCTTTCCGATCGGCTCGACTCATTGGCGCTGCGAAGAGATGTTGCATCTCTTTGCATTTTCTTTCGCATCTAGCATGGGGAGTGCTCTGAGGAATTGTTCGGATTAATCCCAGCCGCCAAATTTCACGAACGCACATCGCGGCAGAACTCCCGATACCATCCACACCATCTGGATGATTGGCGATCCACCACTGTGCGATTTAGAAGATGTTTTCTTCCTCGCACGACTTCCTTGTGGAATCGATTACCATCAGCGATTTTTCCGGACCGATACGACATAAATTGATACATAGATTGACTTGGCAATCGCACTAAACAATCTAATTTAATATAATATGTATTACTTGTGAGATATATTGTGTTTTCATGCGATTGCCAAGTCAATCTATGTATCAATCTATGGACTGAATAAATTAACCGATTTGGTATTACATGGATCTCACAACTTTTATGGTAGAAGAACTGAGTTGCGAGACTTGGCTTTTTTTTACAAGTTATGTTTTTGATGGCATAAGATTATCGGTTTCCAATAACGAAGCAAGGGTCAATCAAAAGCAGGATAAGTAAGTAAAATCGCGAAATAAAGCCGTGGATAACAATAAAACGGAACGAGTCAAAACAACGAATGACAAGTGACGCACAGATTAATAAATACGAGCAAGCTATAGTGAAGTAATAGTTGACATGTCGATCTGAGATCGATAAAAAATCGATTATTTAAAGTTAAGGAATCGATTTTCAATTCTTTGGATCCATTCACAGATTCGATTCAAGAATCTGTCGTATCCAGTTATATCGGACCGAATCACATAGAAGCCGCTTTTTGTTGTTCCGGTTACCAAAAAGTCACAGTGAAAAATCATCGTGTAATATTGTACGTCGATAACGTTGGATACTTGGAACATTAGTACGGCCATCAAACGTAAAAGTTTGGCGAGTTTAGAGTTAAGCGACACCACTGTATCATAAATTCATTAAAAAATAAATAAAATAAAACTTATAACGTGACATGACTTAAGTATTATTATTACTTAAGTATTAATATTGTTATTGACATAAATAATTTATTAAAAAAGTTTTGGACAAAAGATAGGTATTACCTATCCAAATATAATTTAAGACTGATAGCAAATGTGCTATCTTATTTTTTACTTTTTAACTCAGCCAAGTTTTTGGCTACCAAGACTGCTTTTATTGAGCATAATCATTTGACATTTAATTTGGAATCAGTTCCAACTAATTTAAATTAGTGAATGAGACAATAGAGGCAATCTCTAGCAATAATAAGAGTTTAATTAATTTTGAATACAGCCCACAAATAAGTAATTACAATTGTTTACACCTGGTGCATCAAAATATACAAGGCATGTTGGGCAAAGAATTGGAAGTTGAATTGTTTTTAAATAGTAACAATATACACATCCTTTGTATTACGGAACATTGGCTAAAAGATTATAATTTCATGTTTAATTTCAGAAATCACCAGGTGGTCAGTTCCTTCAATAGAGAAAAAAGTTTACGTGGTGGCTCCTTAATATTAGCAGATAAGTCATTATTATATAAAGAACGTAAGGATATTGTGAGCCTCTCTGTTGAACGAACTGTAGAAATGGCTAATGTCGAGCTCGAGCACCTCATTGTTGTAAGTGTTCACAGACCCCCATGTGCTAGTTATGACCATTTTGAAAGGATTGTGGAAGAAATTTTACTCAAACTTAGTAAACAGAACAAGTCTGTTGTAATATGTGGAGACTTTAATATCAATCTCCTTGAAACTTCTTCCATTAGTATTAAGTTTAGCTCATTGTTTAAATCGTATAATCTCGTAAATTTATTCTTAGAACCAACACGTATTGCTGGGCCGAGTGCGACCTGTATAGATAACATTTTTACAGATGTTAAGCCCTTGCATAAATCAATTATTCAAAATTTAAGTTCAGATCACTGTGGACAGTTGGTATCACTACCTTACATACACAAAAAAACAGAAAAATAAGAAAGTTGTGTTTGTTCCAATAAATGAACAGCGCTTGGAGAGGTTTAGAAGTAATATAATAAAAAGACTTCCATCACTTTCGTTTAAAAATAGTGCTAATCATATGTATGCTACATTATTTAAAATTATAAGTTCTGAATTTAGTAGAATATTTACTTCTAAAACTTTCTCTTTTAACAGTCGCAAATCATTTAATGAATGGGCGACAGTAGGAATTTATAAAAGTAGGCGAAGGTTTTACGAGCTTTATGATGAAAGATCATATAATAGTAGTGTTATATTTAGAGATTATGTAAAAACATATTCTAAAATATTTAAAAAAGTGTGCTCCACTGCTAAGGCTTTACATTTAAGCAACAAAATTAAAACTGCATCCGACAAAATTAAAATGACCTGGAGAGTAATAAATAGTGAAACGGGCAAGGTCAAACCGCGCAACTCGGATTTTCAATTGAATATTAACAATAATTTAACGCGATCTGATCAAGAAGTTGCTATGGCTTTTGAGAAACATTTTACTGGTGTTCCTTTTTTGACAACAAAATCATTAAATTCTTCTCCTACTGTCGCCGAATCATTGCTCAAACAAAATGTAAAGGCTTGTTCAAATACTTTTAAATTCCATAGAGTACTGCCAAAAGATATCGTTAAATATTTTAAAACTATTGATGTTTGAAAACGGCAGACTAATGGGGGATTTCCGTTAAAGTTATTTTATCTATAATAGATATATTGGCACCTTATCTATCCACTATATTTAATATAAGCGTCGAATCTGGTGTGTTTCCTGATTTAATGAAACATAGTAAAGTCATACCTATATTTAAATCTGGTAGTACATTAGACCCCGCCAATTTTAGACCAATTTCTGTACTACCAACATTAAGTAAAATTTTTAATAAAAATATTTTAGATCAGATGTTAAGTTTCTTTAATATTAATAAATTGCTACATAAAAATCAATTCGGTTTTACAAGGGGTCGCTCGACAACTGACGCTGGAGTTGAGCTTATTAAACATATTTTTTGTGCATGGGAGAATTCAGAGGATGCTTTGGGTATATTTTGTGACCTTTCCAAGGCCTTCGACTGTGTTCACCATGAGACATTAATCAGGAAGCTACTGTACTATGGTGTCAAGAACACAGCGCTTAAACTTATTATTTCATATTTAAATAATAGAAAGCAGAAGGTTATTATCAATGGTAAAAGTTCTTCCGGGTCACCTGAACTAATGGGTGTTCCTCAGGGCTCGATTCTCGGCCCATTCCTGTTTCTGGTGTATATTAATGACTTACCTCACCTGGTAGAGGATAGTCATGATATAGTTTTATTTGCTGATGATACTTCCTTGATTTTTAAACTTAAACGTCAAGCATTTAAATGTGACGAAGTGAACAATGCTATATCAAAATTAGTGCATTGGTTTAACGTTAATAATCTGCATTTGAACGGAAATAAAACTAATTGTGTTAAATTTACAACAACGAATGTTAAAAATCTGAATACCAATGTGTTTTTAAATGGGGAGGAATTGAGCCCTGTTGTATCCACTGTTTTTCTTGGCATCACTCTTGACGCAAAGCTTCAATGGGGCCCCCATATATCCAAATTAGCAAGCAGACTAAGTTCTGCAGCCTATGCTGTAAAAAAGATAAGAGGTCTCACTAGTGTCGAGATAGCTGGATTAGTTTATTTTAGTTATTTCCATAGCATAATGTCTTATGGGATTTTGCTATGGGGAAATGCGGCTGATTCAGAAACTATTTTTGTTCGACAGAAGAGGGCCATTAGAGCTATTTACAATCTAAAACCGAGAGAGTCTCTTAGAGATAAATTTAAAGAAATTAATATATTAACTTTGGCCTCTCAGTATATTTACGAAAATTTAATGTATGTTCACAAAAACAAAGAAAGTTTTAGTAAAAAGTGATATACATTCTGTAAACACTAGGAACAAACACAAGCTAGTGATGCCAGTTTCTCGACTCCACAGAGTCAGTAATTCATTCTTGGGGCAATGTATACGCTATTACAACAAGGTCCCGGAAAGTGTACAGGTTCTCTCTATTGCCAAGTTTAAATGTTTTATTAAGCTGAAACTGTATAAAAAGGGTTATTATAGTATAAATGAATACATGGTTGATAATAACCCCTGGGAATGAGGTGGTCGCTTCCAAGCAGTTTCTAAAATAAATTTTGTAAATAGTTCGTAATAATTTCTATTGTAAAATTTATTTAAAAAAAATGTCCCGCTGGGTTCCTTGCTGGTTCTTCCCAGGACAGAGGGTATTTTTTCGAACCAGTGGTAAAGTAAAAAATGACTTGCAATAAGAATTACACATGTAATGTATATTGTATAAAAATTATTATATTCTATTCTATTCTATTCTATTTTAATTTATTAGGTTTTATTTCAGGTCGTTTTATTATTACCTTCCTTACCTGACCTTTTTTTTAATATACGAATTTCACCTATTTGCTGTCGTTCGTGTACCGTTCTAGTACATACGCGTGGTTCCTATTGTTTGGTTATATCAGTGACAGGAGTAACGCAGCAGTACTCCTGACACTGATTTAAAACGATGTACGTAGTACGGTGCCTGCGCGAAGGAACATAGTTTGTTTCTCCACTTATGCCTCAAAGATTTAGATTTGGAACTTTTTAAATAGTCAAAAAAAGTCACAAAGTAACGGTGATATTTATACCGTGACGTTATTTATCACGCATGTCTACTTATGCTGTTTTCGAATACATCATCTTTATTTAAAAAAGGTGCCGTAATCTGAGAATGAACTAAACGTATCTGTACTTTTTATTATCGACAAAGTTAACTTCATTATTAAATAACAGACGCCGTTACTTTTTAGTACAAAGCCAAAAGGAAAAGACAAGTCAATTGTAAAGTATTTGGCACTAGGGCTTCTCAAATGCCACCTATGTATTTTATGTCATTAATAAATGCAATATATAAATGTAATATTTCTTTCATACAGTAATCATGTATTTAGCCGACAGAAAAAGAAGAAAAGTCTGTTTTAATTTATGTTAGTCGATACCTTCGTCAATATCATGAATCAATATTAGTAATTCTTTTTTTACACAGTCGAAAGTTCTCAATATCATTAATATATTAGGTTACTATCTTTGGCAGCTATTTCAAAATTAATTATTAATTATAATTTGGCACACCAAGCTTTTGTTAAAATGCTCAATTTAGTCGCGAATCGATGATATTGCGATCGGCCAAAATCAGCGAAAATCTGCCCTTTTCAGGACAAATTGACATGCATGATGTAAATAACTTTGCAGTTTGTACTGTCTGCCGTTTTCTTAACATCAATAGTATTAATATTATTCAATGATATCTTTTGGAAGTACTCTGTGGAATTTAAAAGTATTTAAACAAGCCTTTACATTTTGTTTGAGCAATGGTTCGGCGACAGTAGGAGAAGAATTTAATGATTTCTTAACTTCTTAATCAGATCGCGTTAAATTATTGTTAATACTCAATTGAAAATCCGAGTTGCGCGGTTTGGCCTTGCCCGTTTAACTATGTATTATTCTCTAGTTAATTTTTAATTTTGTCGGATGCAGTTTTAATTTTGTTGCTTAAATTTAAAGCTTTAGCATTGGAGCACACTTTTTTAAATATTTTAGAATATGTTTTTACATAATCTCTAAATATAACACTACTATTATATGATCTTTCATCATAAAGCTCGTATAACCTTTCTTACTTTTATAAGTTCCTACTGTCACCCATTCATTAAATGAGATCGTGATCCTTGGCGATTTTAACGCCCACCATGCCGAATGGCTCGGTTCACGTTTAACCGATCATGCGGGGAGATCTGTTTATGACTTTGCCTTGGCATATGGTCTGACACAACTGGTTACTTCGCCTACGCGGATTCCAGATGTGGAGGATCAAACACCTTCCCTGTTGGACCTTCTGCTGACCTCTCATCCGGATCGATATCAGGTTTCCGTCAATGCCCCTCTTGGCTCTTCGAACCACTGTCTGATCCGGAGTATGGTGCCACTCACGCTCGCTTCGCGGTTGCGTTCTGCAGGTTGCCGCCGTGTTTGGCATTACAGGTCGGCGGATTGGGACGGAATGCGGTCTTTCTTTGCATCCTTTACATGAGGGCGGGTTTGCTTCTCGCCGGATGATCCCAGCGCTGTTGCTGACTCTGTCACTGATGTGGTGCTACAGGGAATGGAACTATTTATTCCATCATCTGTGGTACCCATCAGAGGCAGATCTCAGCCTTGGTTTGGTCGCTCCTGTAAAACTGCATTACGCAGTAAGCAGGAGTGTTATCATGCCTGGGCTGCGGCTTCGGCGACTCGGGATGAAAACACCAGCATACTTAAAAAGAAGTATAACTTCGCCTCCAGGTCCTTCAAAAGAGTTATTGCCAAGGCAAAGTCAGAGCACATAGGCATAATTAGCGAGAAACTAGTTCGCCTTCCTTCGGGAACCCGTGCATTCTGGTCTCTCGCCAAGGCTGTCCAAGGGAATTTCTGTAAGCCATCACTACCATCTCTGCACAGGGAGGACGACTCACTGGCCCATGACGCAAAAGACAAAGCCGACCTTTTAGGCTCCCTTTTTGCGTCCAACTCGACTCTTGATGACGGGGGGAAATCATCGCCGACTATCCCGCGGTGTGAGTGCTCCATGCCGGATGTGCTGTTCTCACAGCGCTCGGTTTGCAAAGCACTTCTCTCCCTGGACATCCAAAAGTCGAGTGGGCCTGAGGGAATCCCCCCAATTGTGCTGAGGACGTATGCTCCAGAGTTGGCACCGGTCCTAACGCGCCTTTTCCGGTACTCCTACTCCCAAGGCGTAGTCCCGAATTCATGGAAGACAGCTTTTGTCCACCCGATCCCTAAAAACGGCGATCGCTCAGACCCGTCCAACTATAGGCCTATCGCGATCACCTCCTTGTTCTCCAAAATAATGGAATCCATTATCAACTGCCAGCTCATCCGGTACCTTGAGGATCACCAGCTGATTAGTGACCGCCAATACGGTTTTCGTCGGTGTCGATCAGCTGGTGACCTTCTGGTCTTCCTGACCCATAGATGGGCGGAGGCAGAAGAGTCCAAGGGGGAGGCGTTGGCCGTTAGTCTGGACATTGCGAAGGCCTTCGATCGGGTTTGACATAAATTGTGCAATTGGATCACCAGCTTCCTTGCAGATCGGAGCATCAAGGTCGTTGAAGACGGTGCATGTTCTGACTACAAGCCTATTAACGCTGGTGTTCCACAAGGCTGTGTGCTTTCACCAACGCTGTTTCTTCTGCATATCAATGATATGTTGTTAACTGGTAACATTCATTGCTATGCGGATGACAGCACTGGTGATGCTCTATACACCGGCCGTGCTAATATTTCTCGCGAAAACGTCTCCGAGTACCGGAACAAACTTGTGTCTGAAGTCGAGTCTTTGCTGGACAAAGTCTCAAACTGTGGGCGACTAAATCTAGTCCAGTTTAATCCTCAGAAGACACAAGTTTGCGCGTTTACCGCTAAAAAAAACCCTTTGTCGTATCTCCTCAGCTTCAAGGCACTCCCCTGGTTGCCTCAGCCAGTATCGGAATCCTCGGCGTCGACATATTGAGTGACGTGCAGTTTCGTGGTCACTTGGAAGAGAAGGCCAAATTGGCCTCTAAAAAGCTCTGCGTGCTCAGCAGAGCGGGACAGTATTTCATGCCGGCACACCGCCTGCAACTTTACAAGGCGCAGGTTCGGCCTCACATGGAATACTGTTCCCATCTCTGGGCAGGGGCTCCCCAGTGCCAGCTCCTTCCACTTGACCGAATCCAGCGCAGAGCGGCTAGAATCGTCGACGACCGAGTCCTTTCCGATCGGCTCGACTCATTGGCGCTGCGAAGAGATGTTGCATCTCTTTGCATTTTCTTTCGCATCTAGCATGGGGAGTGCTCTGAGGAATTGTTCGGATTAATCCCAGCCGCCAAATTTCACGAACGCACATCGCGGCAGAACTCCCGATACCATCCACACCATCTGGATGATTGGCGATCCACCACTGTGCGATTTAGAAGATGTTTTCTTCCTCGCACGACTTCCTTGTGGAATCGATTACCATCAGCGATTTTTCCGGACCGATACGACATAAATTGATACATAGATTGACTTGACAATCGCACTAAACAATCTAATTTAATATAATATGTATTACTTGTGAGATATATTGTGTTTTCATGCGATTGACAAGTCAATCTATGTATCAATCTATGGACTGAATAAATTAACCGATTTGGTATTACATGGATCTCACAACTTTTATGGTAGAAGAACTGAGTTGCGAGACTTGGCTTTTTTTTACAAGTTATGTTTTTGATGGCATAAGATTATCGGTTTCCAATAACGAAGCAAGGGTCAATCAAAAGCAGGATAAGTAAGTAAAATCGCGAAATAAAGCCGTGGATAACAATAAAACGGAACGAGTCAAAACAACGAATGACAAGTGACGCACAGATTAATAAATACGAGCAAGCTATAGTGAAGTAATAGTTGACATGTCGATCTGAGATCGATAAAAAATCGATTATTTAAAGTTAAGGAATCGATTTTCAATTCTTTGGATCCATTCACAGATTCGATTCAAGAATCTGTCGTATCCAGTTATATCGGACCGAATCACATAGAAGCCGCTTTTTGTTGTTCCGGTTACCAAAAAGTCACAGTGAAAAATCATCGTGTAATATTGTACGTCGATAACGTTGGATACTTGGAACATTAGTACGGCCATCAAACGTAAAAGTTTGGCGAGTTTAGAGTTAAGCGACACCACTGTATCATAAATTCATTAAAAAATAAATAAAATAAAACTTATAACGTGACATGACTTAAGTATTATTATTACTTAAGTATTAATATTGTTATTGACATAAATAATTTATTAAAAAAGTTTTGGACAAAAGATAGGTATTACCTATCCAAATATAATTTAAGACTGATAGCAAATGTGCTATCTTATTTTTTACTTTTTAACTCACCCAAGTTTTTGGCTACCAAGACTGCTTTTATTGAGCATAATCATTTGACATTTAATTTGGAATCAGTTCCAACTAATTTAAATTAGTGAATGAGACAATAGAGGCAATCTCTAGCAATAATAAGAGTTTAATTAATTTTGAATACAGCCCACAAATAAGTAATTACAATTGTTTACACCTGGTGCATCAAAATATACAAGGCATGTTGGGCAAAGAATTGGAAGTTGAATTGTTTTTAAATAGTAACAATATACACATCCTTTGTATTACGGAACATTGGCTAAAAGATTATAATTTCATGTTTAATTTCAGAAATCACCAGGTGGTCAGTTCCTTCAATAGAGAAAAAAGTTTACGTGGTGGCTCCTTAATATTAGCAGATAAGTCATTATTATATAAAGAACGTAAGGATATTGTGAGCCTCTCTGTTGAACGAACTGTAGAAATGGCTTATGTCGAGCTCGAGCACCTCATTGTTGTAAGTGTTCACAGACCCCCATGTGCTAGTTATGACCATTTTGAAAGGATTGTGGAAGAAATTTTACTCAAACTTAGTAAACAGAACAAGTCTGTTGTAATATGTGGAGACTTTAATATCAATCTCCTTGAAACTTCTTCCATTAGTATTAAGTTTAGCTCATTGTTTAAATCGTATAATCTCGTAAATTTATTCTTAGAACCAACACGTATTGCTGGGCCGAGTGCGACCTGTATAGATAACATTTTTACAGATGTTAAGCCCTTGCATAAATCAATTATTCAAAATTTAAGTTCAGATCACTGTGGACAGTTGGTATCACTACCTTACATACACAAAAAAACAGAAAAATAAGAAAGTTGTGTTTGTTCCAATAAATGAACATCGCTTGGAGAGGTTTAGAAGTAATATAATAAAAAGACTTCCATCACTTTCGTTTAAAAATAGTGCTAATCATATGTATGCTACATTATTTAAAATTATAAGTTCTGAATTTAGTAGAATATTTACTTCTAAAACTTTCTCTTTTAACAGTCGCAAATCATTTAATGAATGGGCGACAGTAGGAATTTATAAAAGTAGGCGAAGGTTTTACGAGCTTTATGATGAAAGATCATATAATAGTAGTGTTATATTTAGAGATTATGTAAAAACATATTCTAAAATATTTAAAAAAGTGTGCTCCACTGCTAAGGCTTTACATTTAAGCAACAAAATTAAAACTGCATCCGACAAAATTAAAATGACCTGGAGAGTAATAAATAGTGAAACGGGCAAGGTCAAACCGCGCAACTCGGATTTTCAATTGAATATTAACAATAATTTAACGCGATCTGATCAAGAAGTTGCTATGGCTTTTGAGAAACATTTTACTGGTGTTCCTTTTTTGACAACAAAATCATTAAATTCTTCTCCTACTGTCGCCGAATCATTGCTCAAACAAAATGTAAAGGCTTGTTCAAATACTTTTAAATTCCATAGAGTACTGCCAAAAGATATCGTTAAATATTTTAAAACTATTGATGTTTGAAAACGGCAGACTAATGGGGGATTTCCGTTAAAGTTATTTTATCTATAATAGATATATTGGCACCTTATCTATCCACTATATTTAATATAAGCGTCGAATCTGGTGTGTTTCCTGATTTAATGAAACATAGTAAAGTCATACCTATATTTAAATCTGGTAGTACATTAGACCCCGCCAATTTTAGACCAATTTCTGTACTACCAACATTAAGTAAAATTTTTAATAAAAATATTTTAGATCAGATGTTAAGTTTCTTTAATATTAATAAATTGCTACATAAAAATCAATTCGGTTTTACAAGGGGTCGCTCGACAACTGACGCTGGAGTTGAGCTTATTAAACATATTTTTTGTGCATGGGAGAATTCAGAGGATGCTTTGGGTATATTTTGTGACCTTTCCAAGGCCTTCGACTGTGTTCACCATGAGACATTAATCAGGAAGCTACTGTACTATGGTGTCAAGAACACAGCGCTTAAACTTATTATTTCATATTTAAATAATAGAAAGCAGAAGGTTATTATCAATGGTAAAAGTTCTTCCGGGTCACCTGAACTAATGGGTGTTCCTCAGGGCTCGATTCTCGGCCCATTCCTGTTTCTGGTGTATATTAATGACTTACCTCAACTGGTAGAGGATAGTCATGATATAGTTTTATTTGCTGATGATACTTCCTTGATTTTTAAACTTAAACGTCAATCATTTAAATGTGACGAAGTGAACAATGCTATATCAAAATTAGTGCATTGGTTTAACGTTAATAATCTGCATTTGAACGGAAATAAAACTAATTGTGTTAAATTTACAACAACGAATGTTAAAAATCTGAATACCAATGTGTTTTTAAATGGGGAGGAATTGAGCCCTGTTGTATCCACTGTTTTTCTTGGCATCACTCTTGACGCAAAGCTTCAATGGGGCCCCATATATCCAAATTAGCAAGCAGACTAAGTTCTGCAGCCTATGCTGTAAAAAAGATAAGAGGTCTCACTAGTGTCGAGACAGCTGGATTAGTTTATTTTAGTTATTTCCATAGCATAATGTCTTATGGGATTTTGCTATGGGGAAATGCGGCTGATTCAGAAACTATTTTTGTTCGACAGAAGAGGGCCATTAGAGCTATTTACAATCTAAAACCGAGAGAGTCTCTTAGGGATAAATTTAAAGAAATTAATATATTAACTTTGGCCTCTCAGTATATTTACGAAAATTTAATGTATGTTCACAAAAACAAAGAAAGTTTTAGTAAAAAGTGATATACATTCTGTAAACACTAGGAACAAACACAAGCTAGTGATGCCAGTTTCTCGACTCCACAGAGTCAGTAATTCATTCTTGGGGCAATGTATACGCTATTACAACAAGGTCCCGGAAAGTGTACAGGTTCTCTCTATTGCCAAGTTTAAATGTTTTATTAAGCTGAAACTGTATAAAAAGGGTTATTATAGTATAAATGAATACATGGTTGATAATAACCCCTGGGAATGAGGTGGTCGCTTCCAAGCAGTTTCTAAAATAAATTTTGTAAATAGTTCGTAATAATTTCTATTGTAAAATTTATTTAAAAAAAATGTCCCGCTGGGTTCCTTGCTGGTTCTTCCCAGGACAGAGGGTATTTTTTCGAACCAGTGGTAAAGTAAAAAATGACTTGCAATAAGAATTACACATGTAATGTATATTGTATAAAAATTATTATATTCTATTCTATTCTATTCTATTTTAATTTATTAGGTTTTATTTCAGGTCGTTTTATTATTACCTTCCTTACCTGACCTTTTTTTTAATATACGAATTTCACCTATTTGCTGTCGTTCGTGTACCGTTCTAGTACATACGCGTGGTTCCTATTGTTTGGTTATATCAGTGACAGGAGTAACGCAGCAGTACTCCTGACACTGATTTAAAACGATGTACGTAGTACGGTGCCTGCGCGAAGGAACATAGTTTGTTTCTCCACTTATGCCTCAAAGATTTAGATTTGGAACTTTTTAAATAGTCAAAAAAAGTCACAAAGTAACGGTGATATTTATACCGTGACGTTATTTATCACGCATGTCTACTTATGCTGTTTTCGAATACATCATCTTTATTTAAAAAAGGTGCCGTAATCTGAGAATGAACTAAACGTATCTGTACTTTTTATTATCGACAAAGTTAACTTCATTATTAAATAACAGACGCCGTTACTTTTTAGTACAAAGCCAAAAGGAAAAGACAAGTCAATTGTAAAGTATTTGGCACTAGGGCTTCTCAAATGCCACCTATGTATTTTATGTCATTAATAAATGCAATATATAAATGTAATATTTCTTTCATACAGTAATCATGTATTTAGCCGACAGAAAAAGAAGAAAAGTCTGTTTTAATTTATGTTAGTCGATACCTTCGTCAATATCATGAATCAATATTAGTAATTCTTTTTTTACACAGTCGAAAGTTCTCAATATCATTAATATATTAGGTTACTATCTTTGGCAGCTATTTCAAAATTAATTATTAATTATAATTTGGCACACCAAGCTTTTGTTAAAATGCTCAATTTAGTCGCGAATCGACGATATTGCGATCGGCCAAAATCAGCGAAAATCTGCCCTTTTCAGGACAAATTGACATGCATGATGTAAATAACTTTGCAGTTTGTACTGTCTGCCGTTTTCTTAACATCAATAGTATTAATATTATTCAATGATATCTTTTGGCAGTACTCTGTGGAATTTAAAAGTATTTAAACAAGCCTTTACATTTTGTTTGAGCAATGGTTCGGCGACAGTAGGAGAAGAATTTAATGATTTCTTAACTTCTTAATCAGATCGCGTTAAATTATTGTTAATACTCAATTGAGAATCCGAGTTGCGCGGTTTGACCTTGCCCGTTTAACTATGTATTATTCTCTAGTTAATTTTTAATTTTGTCGGATGCAGTTTTAATTTTGTTGCTTAAATTTAAAGCTTTAGCATTGGAGCACACTTTTTTAAATATTTTAGAATATGTTTTTACATAATCTCTAAATATAACACTACTATTATATGATCTTTCATCATAAAGCTCGTATAACCTTTCTTACTTTTATAAGTTCCTACTGTCACCCATTCATTAAATGAGATCGTGATCCTTGGCGATTTTAACGCCCACCATGCCGAATGGCTCGGTTCACGTTTAACCGATCATGCGGGGAGATCTGTTTATGACTTTGCCTTGGCATATGGTCTGACACAACTGGTTACTTCGCCTACGCGGATTCCAGATGTGGAGGATCAAACACCTTCCCTGTTGGACCTTCTGCTGACCTCTCATCCGGATCGATATCAGGTTTCCGTCAATGCCCCTCTTGGCTCTTCGAAACACTGTCTGATCCGGAGTATGGTGCCACTCACGCTCGCTTCGCGGTTGCGTTCTGCAGGTTGCCGCCGTGTTTGGCATTACAGGTCGGCGGATTGGGACGGAATGCGGTCTTTCTTTGCATCCTTTACATGGGGGCGGGTTTGCTTCTCGCCGGATGATCCCAGCGCTGTTGCTGACTCTGTCACTGATGTGGTGCTACAGGGAATGGAACTATTTATTCCATCATCTGTGGTACCCATCAGAAGCAGATCTCAGCCTTGGTTTGGTCGCTCCTGTAAAACTGCATTACGCAGTAAGCAGGAGTGTTATCATGCCTGGGCTGCGTCTTCGGCGACTCGGGATGAAAACACCAGCATACTTAAAAAGAAGTATAACTTCGCCTCCAGGTCCTTCAAAAGAGTTATTGCCAAGGCAAAGTCAGAGCACATAGGCATAATTGGCGAGAAACTAGTTCGCCTTCCTTCGGGAACCCGTGCATTCTGGTCTCTCGCCAAGGCTGTCCAAGGGAATTATTGTAAGCCATCACTACCATCTCTGCACAGGGAGGACGACTCACTGGCCCATGACGCAAAAGACAAAGCCGACCTTTTAGGCTCCCTTTTTGCGTCCAACTCGACTCTTGATGACGGGGGGAAAACATCGCCGACTATCCCGCGGTGTGAGTGCTCCATGCTGGATGTGCTGTTCTCACAGCGCTCGGTTCGCAAAGCACTTCTCTCCCTGGACATCCAAAAGTCGAGTGGGCCTGAGGGAATCCCCCCAATTGTGCTGAGGACGTATGCTCCAGAGTTGGCACCGGTCCTAACGCGCCTTTTCCGGTACTCCTACTCCCAAGGCGTAGTCCCGAATTCATGGAAGACAGCTTTTGTCCACCCGATCCCTAAAAACGGCGATCGCTCAGACCCGTCCAACTATAGGCCTATCGCGATCACCTCCTTGTTCTCCAAAATAATGGAATCCATTATCAACTGCCAGCTCATCCGGTACCTTGAGGATCACCAGCTGATTAGTGACCGCCAATACGGTTTTCGTCGGGGTCGATCAGCTGGTGACCTTCTGGTCTTCCTGACCCATAGATGGGCGGAGGCAGAAGAGTCCAAGGGGGAGGCGTTGGCCGTTAGTCTGGACATTGCGAAGGCCTTCGATCGGGTTTGACATAAATTGTGCAATTGGATCACCAGCTTCCTTGCAGATCGGAGCATCAAGGTCGTTGAAGACGGTGCATGTTCTGACTACAAGCCTATTAACGCTGGTGTTCCACAAGGCTGTGTGCTTTCACCAACGCTGTTTCTTCTGCATATCAATGATATGTTGTTAACTGGTAACATTCATTGCTATGCGGATGACAGCACTGGTGATGCTCTATACACCGGCCGTGCTAATATTTCTCGCGAAAACGTCTCCGAGTACCGGAACAAACTTGTGTCTGAAGTCGAGTCTTTGCTGGACAAAGTCTCAAACTGTGGGCGACTAAATCTAGTCCAGTTTAATCCTCAGAAGACACAAGTTTGCGCGTTTACCGCTAAAAAAAACCCTTTGTCGTATCTCCTCAGTTTCAAGGCACTCCCCTGGTTGCCTCAGCCAGTATCGGAATCCTCGGCGTCGACATATTGAGTGACGTGCAGTTTCGTGGTCACTTGGAAGAGAAGGCCAAATTGGCCTCTAAAAAGCTCTGCGTGCTCAGCAGAGCGGGACAGTATTTCATGCCGGCACACCGCCTGCAACTTTACAAGGCGCAGGTTCGGCCTCACATGGAATACTGTTCCCATCTCTGGGCAGGGGCTCCCCAGTGCCAGCTCCTTCCACTTGACCGCATCCAGCGCAGAGCGGCTAGAATCGTCGACGACCGAGTCCTTTCCGATCGGCTCGACTCATTGGCGCTGCGAAGAGATGTTGCATCTCTTTGCATTTTCTTTCGCATCTAGCATGGGGAGTGCTCTGAGGAATTGTTCGGATTAATCCCAGCCGCCAAATTTCACGAACGCACATCGCGGCAGAACTCCCGATACCATCCACACCATCTGGATGATTGGCGATCCACCACTGTGCGATTTAGAAGATGTTTTCTTCCTCGCACGACTTCCTTGTGGAATCGATTACCATCAGCGATTTTTCTGGACAGATACGACATAAATTGATACATAGATTGACTTGACAATCGCACTAAACAATCTAATTTAATATAATATGTATTACTTGTGAGATATATTGTGTTTTCATGCGATTGCCAAGTCAATCTATTTATCAATCTATGGACTGAATAAATTAACCGATTTGGTATTACATGGATCTCACAACTTTTATGGTAGAAGAACTGAGTTGCGAGACTTGGCTTTTTTTTACAAGTTATGTTTTTGATGGCATAAGATTATCGGTTTCCAATAACGAAGCAAGGGTCAATCAAAAGCAGGATAAGTAAGTAAAATCGCGAAATAAAGCCGTGGATAACAATAAAACGGAACGAGTCAAAACAACGAATGACAAGTGACGCACAGATTAATAAATACGAGCAAGCTATAGTGAAGTAATAGTTGACATGTCGATCTGAGATCGATAAAAAATCGATTATTTAAAGTTAAGGAATCGATTTTCAATTCTTTGGATCCATTCACAGATTCGATTCAAGAATCTGTCGTATCCAGTTATATCGGACCGAATCACATAGAAGCCGCTTTTTGTTGTTCCGGTTACCAAAAAGTCACAGTGAAAAATCATCGTGTAATATTGTACGTCGATAACGTTGGATACTTGGAACATTAGTACGGCCATCAAACGTAAAAGTTTGGCGAGTTTAGAGTTAAGCGACACCACTGTATCATAAATTCATTAAAAAATAAATAAAAAAAAACTTATAACGTGACATGACTTAAGTATTATTATTACTTAAGTATTAATATTGTTATTGACATAAATAATTTAACAAAAAAGTTTTGGACAAAAGATAGGTATTACCTATCCAAATATAATTTAAGACTGATAGCAAATGTGCTATCTTATTTTTTACTTTTTAACTCAGCCAAGTTTTTGGCTACCAAGACTGCTTTTATGGAGCATAATCATTTGACATTTAATTTGGAATCAGTTCCAACTAATTTAAATTAGTGAATGAGACAATAGAGGCAATCTCTAGCAATAATAAGAGTTTAATTAATTTTGAATACAGCCCACAAATAAGTAATTACAATTGTTTACACCTGGTGCATCAAAATATACAAGGCATGTTGGGCAAAGAATTGGAAGTTGAATTGTTTTTAAATAGTAACAATATACACATCCTTTGTATTACGGAACATTGGCTAAAAGATTATAATTTCATGTTTAATTTCAGAAATCACCAGGTGGTCAGTTCCTTCAATAGAGAAAAAAGTTTACGTGGTGGCTCCTTAATATTAGCAGATAAGTCATTATTATATAAAGAACGTAAGGATATTGTGAGCCTCTCTGTTGAACGAACTGTAGAAATGGCTTATGTCGAGCTCGAGCACCTCATTGTTGTAAGTGTTCACAGACCCCCATGTGCTAGTTATGACCATTTTGAAAGGATTGTGGAAGAAATTTTACTCAAACTTAGTAAACAGAACAAGTCTGTTGTAATATGTGGAGACTTTAATATCAATCTCCTTGAAACTTCTTCCATTAGTATTAAGTTTAGCTCATTGTTTAAATCGTATAATCTCGTAAATTTATTCTTAGAACCAACACGTATTGCTGGGCCGAGTGCGACCTGTATAGATAACATTTTTACAGATATTAAGCCCTTGCATAAATCAATTATTCAAAATTTAAGTTCAGATCACTGTGGACAGTTGGTATCACTACCTTACATACACAAAAAAACAGAAAAATAAGAAAGTTGTGTTTGTTCCAATAAATGAACATCGCTTGGAGAGGTTTAGAAGTAATATAATAAAAAGACTTCCATCACTTTCGTTTAAAAATAGTGCTAATCATATGTATGCTACATTATTTAAAATTATAAGTTCTGAATTTAGTAGAATATTTACTTCTAAAACTTTCTCTTTTAACAGTCGCAAATCATTTAATGAATGGGCGACAGTAGGAATTTATAAAAGTAGGCGAAGGTTTTACGAGCTTTATGATGAAAGATCATATAATAGTAGTGTTATATTTAGAGATTATGTAAAAACATATTCTAAAATATTTAAAAAAGTGTGCTCCACTGCTAAGGCTTTACATTTAAGCAACAAAATTAAAACTGCATCCGACAAAATTAAAATGACCTGGAGAGTAATAAATAGTGAAACGGGCAAGGTCAAACCGCGCAACTCGGATTTTCAATTGAATATTAACAATAATTTAACGCGATCTGATCAAGAAGTTGCTATGGCTTTTGAGAAACATTTTACTGGTGTTCCTTTTTTGACAACAAAATCATTAAATTCTTCTCCTACTGTCGCCGAATCATTGCTCAAACAAAATGTAAAGGCTTGTTCAAATACTTTTAAATTCCATAGAGTACTGCCAAAAGATATCGTTAAATATTTCAAAACTATTGATGTTTGAACACGGCAGACTAATGGGGGATTTCCGTTAAAGTTATTTTATCTATAATAGATATATTGGCACCTTATCTATCCACTATATTTAATATAAGCGTCGAATCTGGTGTGTTTCCTGATTTAATGAAACATAGTAAAGTCATACCTATATTTAAATCTGGTAGTACATTAGACCCCGCCAATTTTAGACCAATTTCTGTACTACCAACATTAAGTAAAATTTTTAATAAAAATATTTTAGATCAGATGTTAAGTTTCTTTAATATTAATAAATTGCTACATAAAAATCAATTCAGTTTTACAAGGGGTCGCTCGACAACTGACGCTGGTGTTGAGCTTATTAAACATATTTTTTGTGCATGGGAGAATTCAGAGGATGCTTTGGGTATATTTTGTGACCTTTCCAAGGCCTTCGACTGTGTTCACCATGAGACATTAATCAGGAAGCTACTGTACTATGGTGTCAAGAACACAGCGCTTAAACTTATTATTTCATATTTAAATAATAGAAAGCAGAAGGTTATTATCAATGGTAAAAGTTCTTCCGGGTCACCTGAACTAATGGGTGTTCCTCAGGGCTCGATTCTCGGCCCATTCCTGTTTCTGGTGTATATTAATGACTTACCTCACCTGGTAGAGGATAGTCATGATATAGTTTTATTTGCTGATGATACTTCCTTGATTTTTAAACTTAAACGTCAATCATTTAAATGTGACGAAGTGAACAATGCTATATCAAAATTAGTGCATTGGTTTAACGTTAATAATCTGCATTTGAACGGAAATAAAACTAATTGTGTTAAATTTACAACAACGAATGTTAAAAATATGAATACCAATGTGTTTTTAAATGGGGAGGAATTGAGCCCTGTTGTATCCACTGTTTTTCTTGGCATCACTCTTGACGCAAAGCTTCAATGGGGCCCCCATATATCCAAATTAGCAAGCAGACTAAGTTCTGCAGCCTATGCTGTAAAAAAGATAAGAGGTCTCACTAGTGTCGAGACAGCTGGATTAGTTTATTTTAGTTATTTCCATAGCATAATGTCTTATGGGATTTTGCTATGGGGAAATGCGGCTGATTCAGAAACTATTTTTGTTCGACAGAAGAGGGCCATTAGAGCTATTTACAATCTAAAACCGAGAGAGTCTCTTAGGGATAAATTTAAAGAAATTAATATATTAACTTTGGCCTCTCAGTATATTTACGAAAATTTAATGTATGTTCACAAAAACAAAGAAAGTTTTAGTAAAAAGTGATATAAATTCTTTAAACACTAGGAACAAACACAAGCTAGTGATGCCAGTTTCTCGACTCCACAGAGTCAGTAATTCATTCTTGGGGCAATGTATACGCTATTACAACAAGGTCCCGGAAAGTGTACAGGTTCTCTCTATTGCCAAGTTTAAATGTTTTATTAAGCTGAAACTGTATAAAAAGGGTTATTATAGTATAAATGAATACATGGTTGATAATAACCCCTGGGAATGAGGTGGTCGCTTCCAAGCAGTTTCTAAAATAAATTTTGTAAATAGTTCGTAATAATTTCTATTGTAAAATTTATTTAAAAAAAATGTCCCGCTGGGTTCCTTGCTGGTTCTTCCCAGGACAGAGGGTATTTTTTCGAACCAGTGGTAAAGTAAAAAATGACTTGCAATAAGAATTACACATGTAATGTATATTGTATAAAAATTATTCTATTCTATTCTATTCTATTTTAATTTATTAGGTTTTATTTCAGGTCGTTTTATTATTACCTTCCTTACCTGACCTTTTTTTTAATATACGAATTTCACCTATTTGCTGTCGTTCGTGTACCGTTCTAGTACATACGCGTGGTTCCTATTGTTTGGTTATATCAGTGACAGGAGTAACGCAGCAGTACTCCTGACACTGATTTAAAACGATGTACGTAGTACGGTGCCTGCGCGAAGGAACATAGTTTGTTTCTCCACTTATGCCTCAAAGATTTAGATTTGGAACTTTTTAAATAGTCAAAAAAAGTCACAAAGTAACGGTGATATTTATACCGTGACGTTATTTATCACGCATGTCTACTTATGCTGTTTTCGAATACATCATCTTTATTTAAAAAAGGTGCCTTAATCTGAGAATGAACTAAACGTATCTGTATTTTTTATTATCGACAAAGTTAACTTCATTATTAAATAACAGACGCCGTTACTTTTTAGTACAAAGCCAAAAGGAAAAGACAAGTCAATTGTAAAGTATTTGGCACTAGGGCTTCTCAAATGCCACCTATGTATTTTATGTCATTAATAAATGCAATATATAAATGTAATATTTCTTTCATACAGTAATCATGTATTTAGCCGACAGAAAAAGAAGAAAAGTCTGTTTTAATTTATGTTAGTCGATACCTTCGTCAATATCATGAATCAATATTAGTAATTCTTTTTTTACACAGTCGAAAGTTCTCAATATCATTAATATATTAGGTTACTATCTTTGGCAGCTATTTCAAAATTAATTATTAATTATAATTTGGCACACCAAGCTTTTGTTAAAATGCTCAATTTAGTCGCGAATCGATGATATTGCGATCGGCCAAAATCAGCGAAAATCTGCCCTTTTCAGGATAAATTGACATGCATAATGTAAATAACTTTGCAGTTTGTACTGTCTGCCGTTTTCTTAACATCAATAGTATTTATATTATTCAATGATATCTTTTGGCAGTACTCTGTGGAATTTAAAAGTATTTAAACAAGCCCTTACATTTTGTTTGAGCAATGGTTCGGCGACAGTAGGAGAAGAATTTAATGATTTCTTAACTTCTTAATCAGATCGCGTTAAATTATTGTTAATACTCAATTGAAAATCCGAGTTGCGCGGTTTGACCTTGCCCGTTTAACTATGTATTATTCTCTAGTTAATTTTTAATTTTGTCGGATGCAGTTTTAATTTTGTTGCTTAAATTTAAAGCTTTAGCATTGGAGCACACTTTTTTAAATATTTTAGAATATGTTTTTACATAATCTCTAAATATAACACTACTATTATATGATCTTTCATCACAAAGCTCGTATAACCTTTCTTACTTTTATAAATTCCTACTGTCACCCATTCATTAAATGAGATCGTGATCCTTGGCGATTTTAACGCCCACCATGCCGAATGGCTCGGTTCACGTTTAACCGATCATGCGGGGAGATCTGTTTATGACTTTGCCTTGGCATATGGTCTGACACAACTGGTTACTTCGCCTACGCGGATTCCAGATGTGGAGGATCAAACACCTTCCCTGTTGGACCTTCTGCTGACCTCTCATCCGGATCGATATCAGGTTTCCGTCAATGCCCCTCTTGGCTCTTCGAACCACTGTCTGATCCGGAGTATGGTGCCACCACGCTCGCTTCGCGGTTGCGTTCTGCAGGTTGCCGCCGTGTTTGGCATTACAGGTCGGCGGATTGGGACGGAATGCGGTCTTTCTTTGCATCCTTTACATGGGGGCGGGTTTGCTTCTCGCCGGATGATCCCAGCGCTGTTGCTGACTCTGTCACTGATGTGGTGCTACAGGGAATGGAACTATTTATTCCATCATCTGTGGTACCCATCAGAGGCAGATCTCAGCCTTGGTTTGGTCGCTCCTGTAAAACTGCATTACGCAGTAAGCAGGAGTGTTATCAAGCCTGGGCTGCGGCTTCGGCGACTCGGGATGAAAACACCAGCATACTTAAAAAGAAGTATAACTTCGCCTCCAGGTCCTTCAAAAGAGTTATTGCCAAGGCAAAGTCAGAGCACATAGGCATAATTGGCGAGAAACTAGTTCGCCTTCCTTCGGGAACCCGTGCATTCTGGTCTCTCGCCAAGGCTGTCCAAGGGAATTTCTGTAAGCCATCACTACCATCTCTGCACAGGGAGGACGACTCACTGGCCCATGACGCAAAAGACAAAGCCGACCTTTTAGGCTCCCTTTTTGCGTCCAACTCGACTCTTGATGACGGGGGGAAAACATCGCCGACTATCCCGCGGTGTGAGTGCTCCATGCCGGATGTGCTGTTCTCACAGCGCTCGGTTCGCAAAGCACTTCTCTCCCTGGACATCCAAAAGTCGAGTGGGCCTGAGGGAATCCCCCCAATTGTGCTGAGGACGTATGCTCCAGAGTTGGCACCGGTCCTAACGCGTCTTTTCCGGTACTCCTACTCCCAAGGCGTAGTCCCGAATTCATGGAAGACAGCTTTTGTCCACCCGATCCCTAAAAACGGCGACCGCTCAGACCCGTCCAACTATAGGCCTATCGCGATCACCTCCTTGTTCTCCAAAATAATGGAATCCATTATCAACTGCCAGCTCATCCGGTACCTTGAGGATCACCAGCTGATTAGTGACCGCCAATACGGTTTTCGTCGGGGTCGATCAGCTGGTGACCTTCTGGTCTTCCTCACCCATAGATGGGCGGAGGCAGAAGAGTCCAAGGGGGAGGCGTTGGCCGTTAGTCTGGACATTGCGAAGGCCTTCGATCGGGTTTGGCATAAATTGTGCAATTGGATCACCAGCTTCCTTGCAGATCGGAGCATCAAGGTCGTTGAAGACGGTGCATGTTCTGACTACAAGCCTATTAACGCTGGTGTTCCACAAGGCTGTGTGCTTTCACCAACGCTGTTTCTTCTGCATATCAATGATATGTTGCTAACTGGTAACATTCATTGCTATGCGGATGACAGGACTGGTGATGCTCTATACACCGGCCGTGCTAATATTTCTCGGGAAAACGTCTCCGAGTACCGGAACAAACTTGTGTCTGAAGTCGAGTCTTTGCTGGACAAAGTCTCAAACTGTGGGCGACTAAATCTAGTCCAGTTTAATCCTCAGAAGACACACGTTTGCGCGTTTACCGCTAAAAAAAACCGTTTGTCGTATCTCCTCAGTTTCAAGGCACTCCCCTGGTTGCCTCAGCCAGTATCGGAATCCTCGGCGTCGACATATTGAGTGACGTGCAGTTTCGTGGTCACTTGGAAGAGAAGGCCAAATTGGCCTCTAAAAAGCTCTGCGTGCTCAGCAGAGCGGGACAGTATTTCATGCCGGCACACCGCCTGCAACTTTACAAGGCGCAGGTTCGGCCTCACATGGAATACTGTTCCCATCTCTGGGCAGGGGCTCCCCAGTGCCAGCTCCTTCCACTTGACCGCATCCAGCGCAGAGCGGCTAGAATCGTCGACGACCGAGTCCTTTCCGATCGGCTCGACTCATTGGCGCTGCGAAGAGATGTTGCATCTCTTTGCATTTTCTTTCGCATCTAGCATGGGGAGTGCTCTGAGGAATTGTTCGGATTAATCCCAGCCGCCAAATTTCACGAACGCACATCGCGGCACAACTCCCGATACCATCCACACCATCTGGATGATTGGCGATCCACCACTGTGCGATTTAGAAGATGTTTTCTTCCTCGCACGACTTCCTTGTGGAATCGATTACCATCAGCGATTTTTCCGGACCGATACGACATAAATTGATACATAGATTGACTTGGCAATCGCACTAAACAATCTAATTTAATATAATATGTATTACTTGTGAGATATATTGTGTTTTCATGCGATTGCCAAGTCAATCTATGTATCAATCTATGGACTGAATAAATTAACCGACGTGGTATTACATGGATCTCACAACTTTTATGGTAGAAGAACTGAGTTGCGAGACTTGGCTTTTTTTTACAAGTTATGTTTTTGATGGCATAAGATTATCGGTTTCCAATAACGAAGCAAGGGTCAATCAAAAGCAGGATAAGTAAGTAAAATCGCGAAATAAAGCCGTGGATAACAATAAAACGGAACGAGTCAAAACAACGAATGACAAGTGACGCACAGATTAATAAATACGAGCAAGCTATAATGAAGTAATAGTTGACATGTCGATCTGAGATCGATAAAAAATCGATTATTTAAAGTTAAGGAATCGATTTTCAATTCTTTGGATCCATTCACAGATTCGATTCAAGAATCTGTCGTATCCAGTTATATCGGACCGAATCACATAGAAGCCGCTTTTTGTTGTTCCGGTTACCAAAAAGTCACAGTGAAAAATCATCGTGTAATATTGTACGTCGATAACGTTGGATACTTGGAACATTAGTACGGCCATAAAACGTAAAAGTTTGGCGAGTTTAGAGTTAAGCGACACCACTGTATCATAAATTCATTAAAAAATAAATAAAAAAAACTTATAACGTGACATGACTTAAGTATTATTATTACTTAAGTATTAATATTGTTATTGACATAAATAATTTAATAAAAAAGTTTTGGAGAAAAGATAGGTATTACCTATCCAAATATAATTTAAGACTGATAGCAAATGTGCTATCTTATTTTTTACTTTTTAACTCAGCCAAGTTTTTGGCTACCAAGACTGCTTTTATTGAGCATAATCATTTGACATTTAATTTGGAATCAGTTCCAACTAATTTAAATTAGTGAATGAGACAATAGAGGTAATCTGTAGCAATAATAAGAGTTTAATTTATTTTGAATACAGCCCACAAATAAGTAATTACAATTGTTTACACCTGGTGCATCAAAATATACAAGGCATGTTGGGCAAAGAATTGGAAGTTGAATTGTTTTTAAATAGTAACAATATACACATCCTTTGTATTACGGAACATTGGCTAAAAGATTATAATTTCATGTTTAATTTCAGAAATCACCAGGTGGTCAGTTCCTTCAATAGAGAAAAAAGTTTACGTGGTGGCTCCTTAATATAAGCAGATAAGTCATTATTATATAAAGAACGTAAGGATATTGTGAGCCTCTCTGTTGAACGAACTGTAGAAATGGCTTATGTCGAGCTCGAGCACCTCATTGTTGTAAGTGTTTACAGACGCCCATGTGCTAGTTATGACCATTTTGAAAGGATTGTGGAAGAAATTTTACTCAAACTTAGTAAACAGAACAAGTCTGTTGTAATATGTGGAGACTTTAATATCAATCTCCTTGAAACTTCTTCCATTAGTATTAAGTTTAGCTCATTGTTTAAATCGTATAATCTCGTAAATTTATTCTTAGAACCAACACGTATTGCTGGGCCGAGTGCGACCTGTATAGATAACATTTTTACAGATGTTAAGCCCTTGCATAAATCAATTATTCAAAATTTAATCAGACAGTTGGTATCACTACCTTACATACACAAAAAACAGAAAAATAAGAAAGTTGTGTTTGTTCCAATAAATTAAATTCGCTTGGAGAGGTTTAGAAGTAATATAATAAAAAGACTTCCATCACTTTCGTTTAAAAATAGTGCTAATCATATGTATGCTACATTATTTAAAATTATAAGTTCTGAATTTAGTAGAATATTTACTTCTAAAACTTTCTCTTTTAACAGTCGCAAATCATTTAATGAATGGGCGACAGTAGGAATTTATAAAAGTAGGCGAAGGTTTTACGAGCTTTATGATGAAAGATCATATAATAGTAGTGTTATATTTAGAGATTATGTAAAAACATATTCTAAAATATTTAAAAAATTGTGCTCCACTGCTAAGGCTTTACATTTAAGCAACAAAATTAAAACTGCATCCGACAAAATTAAAATGACCTGGAGAGTAATAAATAGTTAAACGGGCAAGGTCAAACCGCGCAACTCGGATTTTCAATTGAATATTAACAATAATTTAACGCGATCTGATCAAGAAGTTGCTATGGCTTTTGAGAAACATTTTACTGGTGTTCCTTTTTTGACAACAAAATCATTAAATTCTTCTCCTACTGTCGCCGAATCATTGCTCAAACAAAATGTAAAGGCTTGTTCAAATACTTTTAAATTCCATAGAGTACTGCCAAAAGATATCGTTAAATATTTTAAAACTATTGATGTTTGAAAACGGCAGACTAATGGGGGATTTCCGTTAAAGTTATTTTATCTATAATAGATATATTGGCACCTTATCTATCCACTATATTTAATATAAGCGTCGAATCTGGTGTGTTTCCTGATTTAATGAAACATAGTAAAGTCATACCTATATTTAAATCTGGTAGTACATTAGACCCCGCCAATTTTAGACCAATTTCTGTACTACCAACATTAAGTAAAATTTTTAATAAAAATATTTTAGATCAGATGTTAAGTTTCTTTAATATTAATAAATTGCTACATAAAAATCAATTCGGTTTTACAAGGGGTCGCTCGATAACTGACGCTGGAGTTGAGCTTATTAAACATATTTTTTGTGCATGGGAGAATTCAGAGGATGCTTTGGGTATATTTTGTGACCTTTCCAAGGCCTTCGACTGTGTTCACCATGAGACATTAATCAGGAAGCTACTGTACTATGGTGTCAAGAACACAGCGCTTAAACTTATTATTTCATATTTAAATAATAGAAAGCAGAAGGTTATTATCAATGGTAAAAGTTCTTCCGGGTCACCTGAACTAATTGGTGTTCCTCAGGGCTCGATTCTCGGCCCATTCCTGTTTCTGGTGTATATTAATGACTTACCTCACCTGGTAGAGGATAGTCATGATATAGTTTTATTTGCTGATGATACTTCCTTGACTTTTAAACTTAAACGTCAATCATTTAAATGTGACGAAGTGAACAATGCTATATCAAAATTAGTGCATTGGTTTAACGTTAATAATCTGCATTTGAACGGAAATAAAACTAATTGTGTTAAATTTACAACAACGAATGTTAAAAATCTGAATACCAATGTGTTTTTAAATGGGGAGGAATTGAGCCCTGTTGTATCCACTGTTTTTCTTGGCATCACTCTTGACGCAAAGCTTCAATGGGGCCCCCATATATCCAAATTAGCAAGCAGACTAAGTTCTGCAGCCTATGCTGTAAAAAAGATTAGAGGTCTCACTAGTGTCGAGACAGCTGGATTAGTTTATTTTAGTTATTTCCATAGCATAATGTCTTATGGGATTTTGCTATGGGGAAATGCGGCTGATTCAGAAACTATTTTGTTCGACAGAAGAGGGCCATTAGAGCTATTTACAATCTAAAACCGAGAGAGTATCTTAGAGATAAATTTAAAGAAATTAATATATTAACTTTGGCCTCTCAGTATATTTACAAAAATTTAATGTATGTTCAAAAAACAAAGAAAGTTTTAGTAAAAAGTGATATACATTCTGTAAACACTAGGAACAAACACAAGCTAGTGATGCCAGTTTCTCGACTCCACAGAGTCAGTAATTCATTCTTGGGGCAATGTATACGCTATTACAACAAGGTCCCGGAAAGTGTACAGGTTCTCTCTATTGCCAAGTTTAAATGTTTTATTAAGCTGAAACTGTATAAAAAGGGTTATTATAGTATAAATGAATACATAGTTGATAATAACCCCTGGGAATGAGGTGGTCGCTTCCAAGCAGTTTCTAAAATAAATTTTGTAAATAGTTCGTAATCATTTCTATTGTAAAATTTATTTAAAAAAAATGTCCCGCTGGGTTTCTTGCTGGTTCTTCCCAGGACAGAGGGTATTTTTTCGAACCAGTGGTAAAGTAAAAAATGACTTGCAATAAGAATTACACATGTAATGTATATTGTATAAAAATTATTCTATTCTATTCTATTCTATTTTAATTTATTAGGTTTTATTTCAGGTCGTTTTATTATTACCTTCCTTACCTGACCTTTTTTTTAATATACGAATTTCACCTATTTGCTGTCGTTCGTGTACCGTTCTAGTACATACGCGTGGTTCCTATTGTTTGGTTATATCAGTGACAGGAGTAACGCAGCAGTACTCCTGACACTGATTTAAAACGATGTACGTAGTACGGTGCCTGCGCGAAGGAACATAGTTTGTTTCTCCACTTATGCCTCAAAGATTTAGATTTGGAACTTTTTAAATAGTCAAAAAAAGTCACAAAGTAACGGTGATATTTATACCGTGACGTTATTTATCACGCATGTCTACTTATGCTGTTTTCGAATACATCATCTTTATTTAAAAAAGGTGCCGTAATCTGAGAATGAACTAAACGTATCTGTACTTTTTATTATCGACAAAGTTAACTTCATTATTAAATAACAGACGCCGTTACTTTTTAGTACAAAGCCAAAAGGAAAAGACAAGTCAATTGTAAAGTATTTGGCACTAGGGCTTCTCAAATGCCACCTATGTATTTTATGTCATTAATAAATGCAATATATAAATGTAATATTTCTTTCATACAGTAATCATGTATTTAGCCGACAGAAAAAGAAGAAAAGTCTGTTTTAATTTATGTTAGTCGATACCTTCGTCAATATCATGAATCAATATTAGTAATTCCTTTTTTACACAGTCGAAAGTTCTCAATATCATTAATATATTAGGTTACTATCTTTGGCAGCTATTTCAAAATTAATTATTAATTATAATTTGGCACACCAAGCTTTTGTTAAAATGCTCAATTTAGTCGCGAATCGATGATATTGCGATCGGCCAAAATCAGCGAAAATCGGCCCTTTTCAGGACAAATTGACATGCATGATGTAAATAACTTTGCAGTTCGTACTGTCTGCCTTTTTCTTAACATCAATAGTATTTATATTATTCAATGATATCTTTTGGCAGTACTCTGTGGAATTTAAAAGTATTTAAACAAGCCCTTACATTTTGTTTGAGCAATGGTTCGGCGACAGTAGGAGAAGAATTTAATGATTTCTTAACTTCTTAATCAGATCGCGTTAAATTATTGTTAATACTCAATTGAAAATCCGAGTTGCGCGGTTTGACCTTGCCCGTTTAACTATGTATTATTCTCTAGTTAATTTTTAATTTTGTCGGATGCAGTTTTAATTTTGTTGCTTAAATTTAAAGCTTTAGCATTGGAGCACACTTTTTTAAATATTTTAGAATATGTTTTTACATAATCTCTAAATATAACACTACTATTATATGATCTTTCATCATAAAGCTCGTATAACCTTTCTTACTTTTATAAATTCCTTCTGTCACCCATTCATTAAATGAGATCGTGATCCTTGGCGATTTTAACGCCCACCATGCCGAATGGCTCGGTTCACGTTTAACCGATCATGCGGGGAGATCTGTTTATGACTTTGCCTTGGCATATGGTCTGACACAACTGGTTACTTCGCCTACGCGGATTCCAGATGTGGAGGATCAAACACCTTCCCTGTTGGACCTTCTGCTGACCTCTCATCCGGATCGATATCAGGTTTCCGTCAATGCCCCTCTTGGCTCTTCGAACCACTGTCTGATCCGGAGTATGGTGCCACTCACGCTCGCTTCGCGGTTGCGTTCTGCAGGTTGCCGCCGTGTTTGGCATTACAGGTCGGCGGATTGGGACGGAATGCGGTCTTTCTTTGCATTCTTTACATGGGGGCGGGTTTGCTTCTCGCCGGATGATCCCAGCGCTGTTGCTGACTCTGTCACTGATGTGGTGCTACAGGGAATGGAACTATTTATTCCATCATCTGTGGTACCCATCAAAGGCAGATCTCAGCCTTGGTTTGGTCGCTCCTGTAAAACTGCATTACGCAGTAAGCAGGAGTGTTATCAAGCCTGGGCTGCGGCTTCGGCGACTCGGGATGAAAACACCAGCATACTTAAAAAGAAGTATAACTTCGCCTCCAGGTCCTTCAAAAGAGTTATTGCCAAGGCAAAGTCAGAGCACATAGGCATAATTGGCGAGAAACTAGTTCGCCTTCCTTCGGGAACCCGTGCATTCTGGTCTCTCGCCAAGGCTGTCCAAGGGAATTTCTGTAAGCCATCACTACCATCTCTGCACAGGGAGGACGACTCACTGGCCCATGACGCAAAAGACAAAGCCGACCTTTTAGGCTCCCTTTTTGCGTCCAACTCGACTCTTGATGACGGGGGGAAAACATCGCCGACTATCCCGCGGTGTGAGTGCTCCATGCCGGATGTGCTGTTCTCACAGCGCTCGGTTCGCAAAGCACTTCTCTCCCTGGACATCCAGAAGTCGAGTGGGCCTGACGGAATCCCCCCAATTGTGCTGAGGACGTATGCTCCAGAGTTGGCACCGGTCCTAACGCGTCTTTTCCGGTACTCCTACTCCCAAGGCGTAGTCCCGAATTCATGGAAGACAGCTTTTGTCCACCCGATCCCTAAAAACGGCGACCGCTCAGACCCGTCCAACTATAGGCCTATCGCGCTCACCTCCTTGTTCTCCAAAATAATGGAATCCATTATCAACTGCCAGCTCATCCGGTACCTTGAGGATCACCAGCTGATTAGTGACCGCCAATACGGTTTTCGTCGGGGTCGATCAGCTGGTGACCTTCTGGTCTTCCTGACCCATAGATGGGCGGAGGCAGAAGAGTCCAAGGGGGAGGCGTTGGCCGTTAGTCTGGACATTGCGAAGGCCTTCGATCGGGTTTGGCATAAATTGTGCAATTGGATCACCAGCTTCCTTGCAGATCGGAGCATCAAGGTCGTTGAAGACGGTGCATGTTCTGACTACAAGCCTATTAACGCTGGTGTTCCACAAGGCTGTGTGCTTTCACCAACGCTGTTTCTTCTGCATATCAATGATATGTTGCTAACTGGTAACATTCATTGCTATGCGGATGACAGCACTGGTGATGCTCTATACACCGGCCGTGCTAATATTTCTCGGGAAAACGTCTCCGAGTACCGGAACAAACTTGTGTCTGAAGTCGAGTCTTTGCTGGACAAAGTCTCAAACTGTGGGTGACTAAATCTAGTCCAGTTTAATCCTCAGAAGACACAAGTTTGCGCGTTTACCGCTAAAAAAAACCCTTTGTCGTATCTCCTCAGTTTCAAGGCACTCCCCTGGTTGCCTCAGCCAGTATCGGAATCCTCGGCGTCGACATATTGAGTGACGTGCAGTTTCGTGGTCACTTGGAAGAGAAGGCCAAATTGGCCTCTAAAAAGCTCTGCGTGCTCAGCAGAGCGGGACAGTATTTCATGCCGGCACAACGCCTGCAACTTTACAAGGCGCAGGTTCGGCCTCACATGGAATACTGTTCCCATCTCTGGGCAGGGGCTCCCCAGTGCCAGCCCCTTCCACTTGACCGCATCCAGCGCAGAGCGGCTAGAATCGTCGACGGCCGAGTCCTTTCCGATCGGCTCGACTCATTGGCGCTGCGAAGAGATGTTGCATCTCTTTGCATTTTCTTTCGCATCTAGCATGGGGAGTGCTCTGAGAAATTGTTCGGATTAATCCCAGCCGCCAAATTTCACGAACGCACATCGCGGCAGAACTCCCGATACCATCCACACCATCTGGATGATTGGCGATCCACCACTGTGCGATTTAGAAGATGTTTTCTTCCTCGCACGACTTCCTTGTGGAATCGATTACCATCAACGATTTTTCCGGACCGATACGACATAAATTGATACATAGATTGACTTGGCAATCGCACTAAACAATCTAATTTAATATAATATGTATTACTTGTGAGATATATTGTGTTTTCATGCGATTGCCAAGTCAATCTATGTATCAATCTATGGACTGAATAAATTAACCGATTTGGTATTACATGGATCTCACAACTTTTATGGTAGAAGAACTGAGTTGCGAGACTTGGCTTTTTTTTACAAGTTATGTTTTTGATGGCATAAGATTATCGGTTTCCAATAACGAAGCAAGGGTCAATAAAAAGCAGGATAAGTAAGTAAAATCGCGAAATAAAGCCGTGGATAACAATAAAACGGAACGAGTCAAAACAACGAATGACAAGTGACGCACAGATTAATAAATACGAGCAAGCTATAATGAAGTAATAGTTGACATGTCGATCTGAGATCGATAAAAAATCGATTATTTAAAGTTAAGGAATCGATTTTCAATTCTTTGGATCCATTCACAGATTCGATTCAAGAATCTGTCGTATCCAGTTATATCGGACCGAATCACATAGAAGCCGCTTTTTGTTGTTCCGGTTACCAAAAAGTCACAGTGAAAAATCATCGTGTTATATTGTACGTCGATAACGTTGGATACTTGGAACATTTGTACGGCCATCAAACGTAAAAGTTTGGCGAGTTTAGAGTTAAACGACACCACTGTATCATAAATTCATTAAAAAATAAATAAAAAAAACTTATAACGTGACATGACTTAAGTATTATTATTACTTAAGTATTAATATTGTTATTGACATAAATAATTTAATAAAAAAGTTTTGGACAAAAGATAGGTATTACCTATCCAAATATAATTTAAGACTGATAGCAAATGTGCTATCTTATTTTTTACTTTTTAACTCAGCCAAGTTTTTGGCTACCAAGACTGCTTTTATTGAGCATAATCATTTGACATTTAATTTGGAATCAGTTCCAACTAATTTAAATTAGTGAATGAGACAATAGAGGTAATCTGTAGCAATAATAAGAGTTTAATTTATTTTGAATACAGCCCACAAATAAGTAATTACAATTGTTTACACCTGGTGCATCAAAATATACAAGGCATGTTGGGCAAAGAATTGGAAGTTGAATTGTTTTTAAATAGTAACAATATACACATCCTTTGTATTACGGAACATTGGCTAAAAGATTATAATTTCATGTTTAATTTCAGAAATCACCAGGTGGTCAGTTCCTTCAATAGAGAAAAAAGTTTACGTGGTGGCTCCTTAATATAAGCAGATAAGTCATTATTATATAAAGAACGTAAGGATATTGTGAGCCTCTCTGTTGAACGAACTGTAGAAATGGCTTATGTCGAGCTCGAGCACCTCATTGTTGTAAGTGTTTACAGACGCCCATGTGCTAGTTATGACCATTTTGAAAGGATTGTGGAAGAAATTTTACTCAAACTTAGTAAACAGAACAAGTCTGTTGTAATATGTGGAGACTTTAATATCAATCTCCTTGAAACTTCTTCCATTAGTATTAAGTTTAGCTCATTGTTTAAATCGTATAATCTCGTAAATTTATTCTTAGAACCAACACGTATTGCTGGGCCGAGTGCGACCTGTATAGATAACATTTTTACAGATGTTAAGCCCTTGCATAAATCAATTATTCAAAATTTAATCAGACAGTTGGTATCACTACCTTACATACACAAAAAACAGAAAAATAAGAAAGTTGTGTTTGTTCCAATAAATTAAATTCGCTTGGAGAGGTTTAGAAGTAATATAATAAAAAGACTTCCATCACTTTCGTTTAAAAATAGTGCTAATCATATGTATGCTACATTATTTAAAATTATAAGTTCTGAATTTAGTAGAATATTTACTTCTAAAACTTTCTCTTTTAACAGTCGCAAATCATTTAATGAATGGGCGACAGTAGGAATTTATAAAAGTAGGCGAAGGTTTTACGAGCTTTATGATGAAAGATCATATAATAGTAGTGTTATATTTAGAGATTATGTAAAAACATATTCTAAAATATTTAAAAAATTGTGCTCCACTGCTAAGGCTTTACATTTAAGCAACAAAATTAAAACTGCATCCGACAAAATTAAAATGACCTGGAGAGTAATAAATAGTGAAACGGGCAAGGTCAAACCGCGCAACTCGGATTTTCAATTGAATATTAACAATAATTTAACGCGATCTGATCAAGAAGTTGCTATGGCTTTTGAGAAACATTTTACTGGTGTTCCTTTTTTGACAACAAAATCATTAAATTCTTCTCCTACTGTCGCCGAATCATTGCTCAAACAAAATGTAAAGGCTTGTTCAAATACTTTTAAATTCCATAGAGTACTGCCAAAAGATATCGTTAAATATTTTAAAACTATTGATGTTTGAAAACGGCAGACTAATGGGGGATTTCCGTTAAAGTTATTTTATCTATAATAGATATATTGGCACCTTATCTATCCACTATATTTAATATAAGCGTCGAATCTGGTGTGTTTCCTGATTTAATGAAACATAGTAAAGTCATACCTATATTTAAATCTGGTAGTACATTAGACCCCGCCAATTTTAGACCAATTTCTGTACTACCAACATTAAGTAAAATTTTTAATAAAAATATTTTAGATCAGATGTTAAGTTTCTTTAATATTAATAAATTGCTACATAAAAATCAATTCGGTTTTACAAGGGGTCGCTCGATAACTGACGCTGGAGTTGAGCTTATTAAACATATTTTTTGTGCATGGGAGAATTCAGAGGATGCTGTGGGTATATTTTGTGACCTTTCCAAGGCCTTCGACTGTGTTCACCATGAGACATTAATCAGGAAGCTACTGTACTATGGTGTCAAGAACAAAGCGCTTAAACTTATTATTTCATATTTAAATAATAGAAAGCAGAAGGTTATTATCAATGGTAAAAGTTCTTCCGGGTCACCTGAACTAATGGGTGTTCCTCAGGGCTCGATTCTCGGCCCATTCCTGTTTCTGGTGTATATTAATGACTTACCTCACCTGGTAGAGGATAGTCATGATATAGTTTTATTTGCTGATGATACTTCCTTGACTTTTAAACTTAAACGTCAATCATTTAAATGTGACGAAGTGAACAATGCTATATCAAAATTAGTGCATTGGTTTAACGTTAATAATCTGCATTTGAACGGAAATAAAACTAATTGTGTTAAATTTACAACAACGAATGTTAAAAATCTGAATACCAATGTGTTTTTAAATGGGGAGGAATTGAGCCCTGTTATATCCACTGTTTTTCTTGGCATCACTCTTGACGCAAAGCTTCAATGGGGCCCCCATATATCCAAATTAGCAAGCAGACTAAGTTCTGCAGCCTATGCTGTAAAAAAGATTAGAGGTCTCACTAGTGTCGAGACAGCTGGATTAGTTTATTTTAGTTATTTCCATAGCATAATGTCTTATGGGATTTTGCTATGGGGAAATGCGGCTGATTCAGAAACTATTTTTGTTCGACAGAAGAGGGCCATTAGAGCTATTTACAATCAAAAACCGAGAGAGTCTCTTAGAGATAAATTTAAAGAAATTAATATATTAACTTTGGCCTCTCAGTATATTTACGAAAATTTAATGTATGTTCACAAAAACAAAGAAAGTTTTAGTAAAAAGTGATATACATTCTGTAAACACTAGGAACAAACACAAGCTAGTGATGCCAGTTTCTCGACTCCACAGAGTCAGTAATTCATTCTTGGGGCAATGTATACGCTATTACAACAAGGTCCCGGAAAGTGTACAGGTTCTCTCTATTGCCAAGTTTAAATGTTTTATTAAGCTGAAACTGTATAAAAAAAGTTATTATAGTATAAATGAATACATGGTTGATAATAACCCCTGGGAATGAGGTGGTCGCTTCCAAGCAGTTTCTAAAATAAATTTTGTAAATAGTTCGTAATCATTTCTATTGTAAAATTTATTTAAAAAAAATGTCCCGCTGGGTTTCTTGCTGGTTCTTCCCAGGACAGAGGGTATTTTTTCGAACCAGTGGTAAAGTAAAAAATGACTTGCAATAAGAATTACACATGTAATGTATATTGTATAAAAATTATTCTATTCTATTCTATTCTATTTTAATTTATTAGGTTTTATTTCAGGTCGTTTTATTATTACCTTCCTTACCTGACCTTTTTTTTAATATACGAATTTCACCTATTTGCTGTCGTTCGTGTACCGTTCTAGTACATACGCGTGGTTCCTATTGTTTGGTTATATCAGTGACAGGAGTAACGCAGCAGTACTCCTGACACTGATTTAAAACGATGTACGTAGTACGGTGCCTGCTCGAAGGAACATAGTTTGTTTCTCCACTTATGCCTCAAAGATTTAGATTTGGAACTTTTTAAATAGTCAAAAAAAGTCACAAAGTAACGGTGATATTTATACCGTGACGTTATTTATCACGCATGTCTACTTATGCTGTTTTCGAATACATCATCTTTATTTAAAAAAGGTGCCTTAATCTGAGAATGAACTAAACGTATCTGTACTTTTTATTATCGACAAAGTTAACTTCATTATTAAATAACAGACGCCGTTACTTTTTAGTACAAAGCCAAAAGGAAAAGACAAGTCAATTGTAAAGTATTTGGCACTAGGGCTTCTCAAATGCCACCTATGTATTTTATGTCATTAATAAATGCAATATATAAATGTAATATTTCTTTCATACAGTAATCATGTATTTAGCCGACAGAAAAAGAAGAAAAGTCTGTTTTAACTTATGTTAGTCGATACCTTCGTCAATATCATGAATCATTATTAGTAATTCTTTTTTTTACACAGTCGAAAGTTCTCAATATCATTAATATATTAGGTTACTATCTTTGGCAGCTATTTCAAAATTAATTATTAATTATAATTTGGCACACCAAGCTTTTGTTAAAATGCTCAATTTAGTCGCGAATCGATGATATTGCGATCGGCCAAAATCAGCGAAAATCGGCCCTTTTCAGGACAAATTGACATGCATGATGTAAATAACTTTGCAGTTTGTACTGTCTGCCGTTTTCTTAACATCAATAGTATTTATATTATTCAATGATATCTTTTGGCAGTACTCTGTGGAATTTAAAAGTATTTAAACAAGCCCTTACATTTTGTTTGAGCAATGGTTCGGCGACAGTAGGAGAAGAATTTAATGATTTCTTAACTTCTTAATCAGATCGCGTTAAATTATTGTTAATACTCAATTGAAAATCCGAGTTGCGTGGTTTGACCTTGCCCGTTTAACTATGTATTATTCTCTAGTTAATTTTTAATTTTGTCGGATGCAGTTTTAATTTTGTTGCTTAAATTTAAAGCTTTAGCATTGGAGCACACTTTTTTAAATATTTTAGAATATGTTTTTACATAATCTCTAAATATAACACTACTATTATATGATCTTTCATCATAAAGCTCGTATAACCTTTCTTACTTTTATAAATTCCTTCTGTCACCCATTCATTAAATGAGATCGTGATCCTTGGCGATTTTAACGCCCACCATGCCGAATGGCTCGGTTCACGTTTAACCGATCATGCGGGGAGATCTGTTTATGACTTTGCCTTGGCATATGGTCTGACACAACTGGTTACTTCGCCTGCGCGGATTCCAGATGTGGAGGATCAAACACCTTCCCTGTTGGACCTTCTGCTGACCTCTCATCCGGATCGATATCAGGTTTCCGTCAATGCCCCTCTTGGCTCTTCGAACCACTGTCTGATCCGGAGTATGGTGCCACTCACGCTCGCTTCGCGGTTGCGTTCTGCAGGTTGCCGCCGTGTTTGGCATTACAGGTCGGCGGATTGGGACGGAATGCGGTCTTTCTTTGCATCCTTTACATGGGGGCGGGTTTGCTTCTCGCCGGATGATCCCAGCGCTGTTGCTGACTCTGTCACTGATGTGGTGCTATAGGGAATGGAACTATTTATTCCATCATCTGTGGTACCCATCAGAGGCAGATCTCAGCCTTGGTTTGGTCGCTCCTGTAAAACTGCATTACGCAGTAAGCAGGAGTGTTATCAAGCCTGGGCTGCGGCTTCGGCGACTCGGGATGAAAACACCAGCATACTTAAAAAGAAGTATAACTTCGCCTCCAGGTCCTTCAAAAGAGTTATTGCCAAGGCAAAGTCAGAGCACATAGGCATAATTGGCGAGAAACTAGTTCGCCTTCCTTCGGGAACCCGTGCATTCTGGTCTCTCGCCAAGGCTGTCCAAGGGAATTTCTGTAAGCCATCACTACCATCTCTGCACAGGGAGGACGACTCACTGGCCCATGACGCAAAAGACAAAGCCGACCTTTTAGGCTCCCTTTTTGCGTCCAACTCGACTCTTGATGACGGGGGGAAAACATCGCCGACTATCCCGCGGTGTGAGTGCTCCATGCCGGATGTGCTGTTCTCACAGCGCTCGGTTCGCAAAGCACTTCTCTCCCTGGACATCCAGAAGTCGAGTGGGCCTGACGGAATCCCCCCAATTGTGCTGAGGACGTATGCTCCAGAGTTGGCACCGGTCCTAACGCGTCTTTTCCGGTACTCCTACTCCCAAGGCGTAGTCCCGAATTCATGGAAGACAGCTTTTGTCCACCCGATCCCTAAAAACGGCGACCGCTCAGACCCGTCCAACTATAGGCCTATCGCGCTCACCTCCTTGTTCTCCAAAATAATGGAATCCATTATCAACTGCCAGCTCATCCGGTACCTTGAGGATCACCAGCTGATTAGTGACCGCCAATACGGTTTTCGTCGGGGTCGATCAGCTGGTGACCTTCTGGTCTTCCTCACCCATAGATGGGCGGAGGCAGAAGAGTCCAAGGGGGAGGCGTTGGCCGTTAGTCTGGACATTGCGAAGGCCTTCGATCGGGTTTGGCATAAATTGTGCAATTGGATCACCAGCTTCCTTGCAGATCGGAGCATCAAGGTCGTTGAAGACGGTGCATGTTCTGACTACAAGCCTATTAACGCTGGTGTTCCACAAGGCTGTGTGCTTTCACCAACGCTGTTTCTTCTGCATATCAATGATATGTTGCTAACTGGTAACATTCATTGCTATGCGGATGACAGCACTGGTGATGCTCTATACACCGGCCGTGCTAATATTTCTCGGGAAAACGTCTCCGAGTACCGGAACAAACTTGTGTCTGAAGTCGAGTCTTTGCTGGACAAAGTCTCAAACTGTGGGCGACTAAATCTAGTCCAGTTTAATCCTCAGAAGACACACGTTTGCGCGTTTACCGCTAAAAAAAACCCTTTGTCGTATCTCCTCAGTTTCAAGGCACTCCCCTGGTTGCCTCAGCCAGTATCGAAATCCTCGGCGTCGACATATTGAGTGACGTGCAGTTTCGTGGTCACTTGGAAGAGAAGGCCAAATTGGCCTCTAAAAAGCTCTGCGTGCTCAGCAGAGCGGGACAGTATTTCATGCCGGCACACCGCCTGCAACTTTACAAGGCGCAGGTTCGGCCTCACATGGAATACTGTTCCCATCTCTGGGCAGGGGCTCCCCAGTGCCAGCTCCTTCCACTTGACCGCATCCAGCGCAGAGCGGCTAGAATCGTCGACGACCGAGTCCTTTCCGATCGGCTCGACTCATTGGCGCTGCGAAGAGATGTTGCATCTCTTTGCATTTTCTTTCGCATCTAGCATGGAGAGTGCTCTGAGGAATTGTTCGGATTAATCCCAGCCGCCAAATTTCACGAACGCACATCGCGGCAGAACTCCCGATACCATCCACACCATCTGGATGATTGGCGATCCACCACTGTGCGATTTAGAAGATGTTTTCTTCCTCGCACGACTTCCTTGTGGAATCGATTACCATCAGCGATTTTTCCGGACCGATACGACATAAATTGATACATAGATTGACTTGGCAATCGCACTAAACAATCTAATTTAATATAATATGTATTACTTGTGAGATATATTGTGTTTTCATGCAATTGCCAAGTCAATCTATGTATCAATCTATGGACTGAATAAATTAACCGACTTGGTATTACATGGATCTCACAACTTTTATGGTAGTAGAACTGAGTTGCGAGACTTGGCTTTTTTTTACAAGTTATGTTTTTGATGGCATAAGATTATCGGTTTCCAATAACGAAGCAAGGGTCAATCAAAAGCAGGATAAGTAAGTAAAATCGCGAAATAAAGCCGTGGATAACAATAAAACGGAACGAGTCAAAACAACGAATGACAAGTGACGCACAGATTAATAAATACGAGCAAGCTATAGTGAAGTAATAGTTGACATGTCGATCTGAGATCGATAAAAAATCGATTATTTAAAGTTAAGGAATCGATTTTCAATTCTTTGGATCCATTCACAGATTCGATTCAAGAATCTGTCGTATCCAGTTATATCGGACCGAATCACATAGAAGCCGCTTTTTGTTGTTCCGGTTACCAAAAAGTCACAGTGAAAAATCATCGTGTAATATTGTACGTCGATAACGTTGGATACTTGGAACATTAGTACGGCCATCAAACGTAAAAGTTTGGCGAGTTTAGAGTTAAGCGACACCACTGTATCATAAATTCATTAAAAAATAAATAAAAAAAACTTATAACGTGACATGACTTAAGTATTATTATTACTTAAGTATTAATATTGTTATTGACATAAATAATTTAATAAAAAAGTTTTGGACAAAAGATAGGTATTACCTATCCAAATATAATTTCAGACTGATAGCAAATGTGCTATCTTATTTTTTACTTTTTAACTCAGCCAAGTTTTTGGCTACCAAGACTGCTTTTATTGAGCATAATCATTTGACATTTAATTTGGAATCAGTTCCAACTAATTTAAATTAGTGAATGAGACAATAGAGGTAATCTGTAGCAATAATAAGAGTTTAATTAATTTTGAATACAGCCCACAAATAAGTAATTACAATTGTTTACACCTGGTGCATCAAAATATACAAGGCATGTTGGGCAAATAATTGGAAGTTGAATTGTTTTTAAATAGTAACAATATACACATCCTTTGTATTACGGAACATTGGCTAAAAGATTATAATTTCATGTTTAATTTCAGAAATCACCAGGTGGTCAGTTCCTTCAATAGAGAAAAAAGTTTACGTGGTGGCTCCTTAATATTAGCAGATAAGTCATTATTATATAAAGAACGTAAGGATATTGTGAGCCTCTCTGTTGAACGAACTGTAGAAATGGCTTATGTCGAGCTCGAGCACCTCATTTTTGTAAGTGTTTACAGACCCCCATGTGCTAGTTATGACCATTTTGAAAGGATTGTGGAAGAAGTTTTACTCAAACTTAGTAAACAGAACAAGTCTGTTGTAATATGAGGAGACTTTAATATCAATCTCCTTGAAACTTCTTCCATTAGTATTAAGTTTAGCTCATTGTTTAAATCGTATAATCTCGTAAATTTATTCTTAGAACCAACACGTATTGCTGGGCCGAGTGCGACCTGTATAGATAACATTTTTACAGATGTTAAGCCCTTGCATAAATCAATTATTTAAAATTTAATCAGACAGTTGGTATCACTACCTTACATACACAAAAAACAGAAAAATAAGAAAGTTGTGTTTGTTCCAATAAATTAAATTCGCTTGGAGAGGTTTAGAAGTAATATAATAAAAAGACTTCCATCACTTTCGTTTAAAAATAGTGCTAATCATATGTATGCTACATTATTTAAAATTATAAGTTCTGAATTTAGTAGAATATTTACTTCTAAAACTTTCTCTTTTAACAGTCGCAAATCATTTAATGAATGGGCGACAGTAGGAATTTATAAAAGTAGGCGAAGGTTTTACGAGCTTTATGATGAAAGATCATATAATAGTAGTGTTATATTTAGAGATTATGTAAAAACATATTCTAAAATATTTAAAAAAAGTGTGCTCCACTGCTAAGGCTTTACATTTAAGCAACAAAATTAAAACTGCATCCGACAAAATTAAAATGACCTGGAGAGTAATAAATAGTGAAACGGGCAAGGTCAAACCGCGCAACTCGGATTTTCAATTGAATATTAACAATAATTTAACGCGATCTGATCAAGAAGTTGCTATGGCTTTTGAGAAACATTTTACTGGTGTTCCTTTTTTGACAACAAAATCATTAAATTCTTCTCCTACTGTCGCCGAATCATTGCTCAAACAAAATGTAAAGGCTTGTTCAAATACTTTTAAATTCCATAGAGTACTGCCAAAAGATATCGTTAAATATTTTAAAACTATTGATGTTTGAAAACGGCAGACTTATGGGGGATTTCCGTTAAAGTTATTTTATCTATAATAGATATATGGGCACCTTATCTAGCCACTATATTTAATATAAGCGTCGAATCTGGTGTGTTACCTGATTTAATGAAACATAGTAAAGTCATACCTATATTTAAATCTGGTAGTACATTAGACCCCGCCAATTTTAGACCAATTTCTGTACTACCAACATTAAGTAAAATTTTTGAAAAAAATATTTTAGATCAGATGTTAAGTTTCTTTAATATTAATAAATTGCTAAATAAAAATCAATTCGGTTTTACAAGGGGTCGCTCGACAACTGACGCTAGAGTTGAGCTTATTAAACATATTTTTTGTGCATGGGAGAATTCAGAGGATGCTTTGGGTATATTTTGTGACCTTTCCAAGGCCTTCGACTGTGTTCACCATTAGACATTAATCAGGAAGCTACTGTACTATGGTGTCAAGAACATAGCGCTTAAACTTATTATTTCATATTTAAATAATAGAAAGCAGAGGGTTAATTATCAATGGTAAAAGTTCTTTCGGGTCACCTGTACTAATGGGTATTCCTCAGGGCTCGATTTTCGGCCCATTTCTGTTTCTGGTGTATATTAATGACTTACCTCACCTGGTAGGGGATAGTCATGATATAGTTTTATTTGCTGATGATACTTCCTTGATTTTTAAACTTAAACGTCAATCATTTAAATGTGACGAAGTGAATAATGCTATATCAAAATAAGTGCATTGGTTTAACGTTAATAATCTGCATTTGAACGGAAATAAAACTAATTGTGTTGAATTTACAACAACGAATGTTAAAAATCTGAATACCAATGTGTTTTTAAATGGGGAGGAATTGAGCCCTGTTGTATCCACTGTTTTTCTTGGCATCACTCTTGACGCAAAGCTTCAATGGGGCCCCCATATATCCAAATTAGCAAGCAGACTAAGTTCTGCAGCCTATGCTGTAAAAAAGATTATAGGTCTCACTAGCGTCGAGACAGCTAGATTAGTTTATTTTATTTATTTCCATAGCATAATGTCTTATGGGATTTTGCTATGGGGAAATGCGGCTGATTCAGAAACTATTTTTGTTCGACAGAAGAGGGCCATTAGAGCTATTTACAATCTAAAACCGAGAGAGTCTCTTAGAGATAAATTTAAAGAAATTAATATATTAACTTTGGCCTCTCAGTATATTTACGAAAATTTAATGTATGTTCACAAAAACAAAGAAAGTTTTAGTAAAAAGTGATATACATTCTGTAAACACTAGGAACAAACACAAGCTAGTGATGCCAGTTTCTCGACCCCACAGAGTCAGTAATTCATTCTTGGGGCAATGTATACGCTATTACAACAAGGTCCCGAAAAGTGTACAGGTTCTCTCTATTGCCAAGTTTAAAGGTTTTATTAAGCTGAAACTGTATAAAAAGGGTTATTATAGTATAAATGAATACATGGTTGATAATAACCCCTGGGAATGAGGTGGTCGCTTCCAAGCAGTTTCTAAAATAAATTTTGTAAATAGTTCGTAATCATTTCTATTGTAAAATTTATTTTAAAAAAAATGTCCCGCTGGGTTTCTTGCTGGTTCTTCCCAGGACAGAGGGTATTTTTTCGAACCAGTGGTAAAGTAAAAAATGACTTGCAATAAGAATTACACATGTAATGTATATTGTATAAAAATTATTCTATTCTATTCTATTCTATTCTATTCTATTTTAATTTATTAGGTTTTATTTCAGGTCGTTTTATTATTACCTTCCTTACCTGACCTTTTTTTTAATATACGAATTTCACCTATTTGCTGTCGTTCGTGTACCGTTCTAGTACATACGCGTGGTTCCTATTGTTTGGTTATATCAGTGATAGGAGTAACGCAGCAGTACTCCTGACACTGATTTAAAACGATGTACGTAGTACGGTGCCTGCGCGAAGAAACATAGTTTGTTTCTCCACTTATGCCTCAAAGATTTAGATTTGGAACTTTTTAAATAGTCAAAAAAAGTCACAAAGTAACGGTGATATTTATACCGTGACGTTATTTATCACGGATGTCTACTTATGCTGTTTTCGAATACATCATCTTTATTTAAAAAAGGTGCCGTAATCTGAGAATGAACTAAACGTATCTGTACTTTTTATTATCGACAAAGTTAACTTCATAATTAAATAACAGACGCCGTTACTTTTTAGTACAAAGCCAAAAGGAAAAGACAAGTCAATTGTAAAGTATTTGGCACTAGGGCTTCTCAAATGCCACCTATGTATTTTATGTCATTAATAAATGCAATATATAAATGTAATATTTCTTTCATACAGTAATCATGTATTTAGCCGACAGAAAAAGAAGAAAAGTCTGTTTTAATTTATGTTAGTCGATATCTTCGTCAATATCATGAATCAATATTAGTAATTCTTTTTTTACACAGTCGAAAGTTCTCAATATCATTAATATATTAGGTTACTATCTTTGGCAGCTATTTCAAAATTAATTATTAATTATAATTTGGCACACCAAGCTTTTGTTAAAATGCTCAATTTAGTCGCGAATCGATGATATTGCGATCGGCCAAAATCAGCGAAAATCGGCCCTTTTCAGGACAAATTGACATGCATGATGTAAATAACTTTGCAGTTTGTACTGTCAAGTATCAAAAAGAGAAGTCTTACGACCTATTTAGAAGACGTTAGTCTATGTATCGCTCCAAAACGAGAATTACACTAGTGTATCGATTCTATATGTTAATCGATTTATAGATAATAAATGTTTATTTAATTTTTTCCTTATGCAAATAACATATTATGATAGTTACTACTTAGTAGCTTTTTATTTTATATTTATTTTTAGGCCGAATAAATTTAAATTCGATTGTATTAATATAATCGATATTCCTATTTATTTTTTATTTTAATGTTTTTTCAAATTCTAGATTGTAAAATGAGCTAGTTTTTTGTATTTGTGCTCAGAAAAATTGAAAAAATTTTTTGAAGTATATACCAATTTGTTAACTTCAGGCCCAAAAATCCCATTCTCCTTTACTGAGGCTGGAAAAGACTCAAAACGTATTTGGGATACAATAAAAGACGTTACCAATACTAGCTCTAGAACAACACCAACCCACGAATTATTACAGTTGTGTCCATCTCCAAGTGGGTCAGCGGATAAAGTTAACTCCTTTTTTATTAGTGCTGGCAAGTTTCTTGCTGAAAAATTTAACCAAAGGACAGCTATCTCAATTTATGCTCCTTTTGCGGTTTCAAGTCCTAATTTAGTAGATAACTCTTTCTTTTTGTTTAAATACAGACGAAGAAGAAGTTGAAAGGATTATAATTGCTCTAAAATCAGATAAAGCTGTTGAGCGGGATGGCATCTCCACTTTCACTCCACCTTTATTATCAACTTGTGTTTGACAGTGGGTGTTTTCCCACGGGTGCTGAAAAGAGCTGTGCTACATCCAATTTATAAAAATGGCGACTGAAGCCTACCTAATAACTATCGCCCTATATCAATTCTGCCGTCGATATCTAAGGTTTTTGAAAAAATCATAAATTCTAGACTGGTGAACTACCTTGAGCAAAAGAATTTGTTATCAAATTCCCAGTTTGGTTTTCGTGCAAAAAAATCAAGATCAGATGCATTACTTTCGGTTATCAACTTTATAACGACAAACTAAGATAGGGGTTAAAAGAGTAGCCATTTTTCTAGATCTAGAGGAAACTTTTGACACCGTTTCAATTCCACTATTGCTACAAAAGCTTGAGAATATTGGCGTGCGAAGCCACCAACTTGCATTCTTTTCCTCCTATCTCAGTGGCCGATCTCAGTGTGTTAAATTGCTTAATAATATTATCAGCTCCGATTCTCCTGTCTCTTTTGGTGTTATTCAAGGCAGCATTCTTGGCCCGACCCTGTTTCTCACTTTTATCAATGATTTGTGGAACCTTAATCTTCAGGGTGGAAAGATAATGACATTTGCTGACGATAAAACTCTCCTTTTCTCTGGAAACACCTGGGAGGATATTTTCCGGATATCTCAGACTGGTTTTAATATTGCATGTGCTTAGTTTAGTGCGAACTTACTAACTCTAAATTGTAAGAAAACTAAGTATATGCCTTTTGCTATCCGTACCTCACTTTTACCTGGAAACGTACACAAAATCATTGCTCAATGTTATAGTAACCCTACCACTTTTCAATATTCATGTCATGTTTTGGAGAAAACTAACAGTATCAAATATCTAGGTATACTATTTGACGATACCTTGACATTCCACTCTTATATTAAAACACTTTGTGGTAGAGTGCGTAAATTAATTTTTATATTTAAAAAATTGAGATATGTTGCTAATAAAGAAATCCTAAAATTGGCTTATCATACCTTGTGCCGATCTTTATTAACATACGGAATTGAAGTCTGGGGCGGAGCCGCCAAAACACATGTTATTGAAATAGAACATGCGCAAAGGTCACTTTTAAAAGTTATACATTTCAAACCTTACCTTTATCCAACTTTAGATCTGTATAAAATTAGCGAAGTTCTTACAGTTCAGTAGTTACTCGTAATCCATTTAGTCTTAAGACAACACATAATTACAAAAATAACTCAATAAGAACATCACCGTAACCATCTTGTAGCTCGATCAGTGCCTTGCAACACGTCTTTTGCAAGGAAATTCTTCACGTTTTTGGGACCGTATTTGTATAATAAATTACACCAAAATTGTCTATGTATGAAGTAAACAAATGGTCATGTAAAAATAAACTCGTGGGATATCTCCAGACAATCATACACAGACACTGAACAATTACTCCAAATAATATCATAAATACACACAAACATATACACAGACATACTAACAGTCACACACTCACATACATACGTAGTACATACTTACATAGTTTTTATTGTATTTATTTCTTTATAGCCAAACTGTTAATTCGCTCTATATAATATAATTTCTAATCATAACATAAGTTATCTCTGTATATTATACTAAGTGCTCAGTAAATTCGGGGGGGGAGGTGACCTGTTATACGGGTCTATGAACCTACAGGGGCACCAGTCTCCCACGAATGACATAATATTGTTAAATAGAGATGTAACATTAATGTATTCAATGTCCATATCGTTTGTGATGAGAAATAAATAAATAATTATTATTATTACTAAGAAACCCATTAATTGAATGAAATCTATTTATGCTTAAGAAGTTCAAAAAAACTTATTTTTAAATACTTTACCTAATTTGGAGGTATCAGTGTAAGAAATCTTTCTTTCATTGGATTCGCCTTAACTTGTTATCGCTCATAGTATCATTGATTTATGTAACAAATTAATAATTAGAGACGATGACAAGAGACCCAACGGTATGGTTTTCCTCCTTTAGAAGTAAGGTAAAGCCAAAGTGTAGAATGCTGCGTGTATAAACACTTTGGCAACATCTCATGGCTCAGAGCTCAGAGGCGACTGAACTAAGTTAGTGGCACAAATATGAGCCTTTGAGAGATCACTAAATATTTGTGTCATTTGCTGTAGAGACTATCGGTTTGTAGGGTTCGAAGTGAAGCTTCTAAAGGAACTCTATCTGTTCTTGTCACTGTACTGCGGGGATTTAGTTTTTTTTTAATATGGTAATAAACATTGTATTAGATGGAACTAACTTTTGTACGTAATAATAACTAATATGTGTATTAGTTGTACCAAGGATGATTCTCGAGGCTATTGAAATTAAAAAAAACATCCTAATTTCAATAGAGAAGATGGGTGGGTGCTGCCATCTGCTTGGGATCCTATAATTGATAAAATTAAATCCAAACCCAAGCATACCACTGCAAGACTTCAAGATACTGTAAGCTCATTCTGCGTAGATCGGACCAAAATTAATATTCAAAAAGTGAAGGTTGCCGGGTCAACTATGACATCGGGACGTCAAACACCTCAGTCCCCCCCGTGACCATGAGTGCTGTAAAGCACCCGAAATATCGGGAATTAAAAAGTTAAATTAAACGCGATAAAATCCATAAAGATTACATTCATTTAATGTGTAGTCTGCGAAATATAAGAAATCATTAAATAAACATTGTTTTAATATTACGTCAATAAATATAAATAACCTGCGAAGTGCGAGTCGGACTCGCGCATAAAGGGTTCCGTACCATCGTAAAACACGTTTCTAGTACGGGAGCCCGTTTTAATTTAAAATTTATTTTTATTAGTTGTTGTTATAGCGGCAACAGATATACGCATTCTGTGAAAATTTCAACTGTATACCTCTTACACATCATGAGATACAGCCCGCCGACAGACAGACAAACGGATGGACAGCGGAGGCTTAGTAAGATGGTCCCGTTGGTTACCCTTTGGGTTCTGAGCCCTAAAAAGTAACATTAAAAAATTCGCGAAATTTAAAATTTTTAATGAGTCTGGCATTTTGTCTTATAATTTAATGAATATACTTATAATATTTATAAATTCTCTATAATTTTCGATTTCTCAAAAAATCTCCAAGTTTTTCTGATAGAATATAGCCTAGATCACGCATCGTTCTCATATCTGTTTGTCAAGTTTTTTTACATTCGTTTCAGCTATTCCGAAGATTAGCTCGAATAGACAGAGAGAGTAAGACAGTAGCAAGGTAAGGCGAATCCAATGAAAGACAAAATTATATTAAATAAAATATATGTAATAATATTAAATAAAACAAAATATATAAAAATGGCTATTCATATATTAAAGGCATGCAAATGCCCCCAGAGCTGGATAGAAGGCAGTTATTTCGATACTACAGACAGACAGACATTTCAGTTTTATTTATATGTACATGTGACAGCTACATGGCGCAGTGGATTACCATTAGTTACGAAGCTGAGGTCCGCGGGTACGTATCCCGCCCGGAACGAGTATACATATAACCATACAAACTACAAATAATTGCTCGGGGTCTGGATGTCTGTCCTTGTGCAAATTACGTTTGTAAATTTATACGTTTGTAAAATTACGTTTGTTTTTAACAGTTTTAGAGCCACGCGGCAGCTTTTGCTGTCGCACGGATGGGCCGGCTCGAACCGGGGTGGTACCACGACCTCACAGAATACCAGCGTGAAGTAGAGGTTTACCTCTGCGTTTCGCTTGGTGAGTGCAGGTGGCCGGAGGCCCTTTTTACTGGAAATGAGGCATTCCATCTTAGTCCTCACGGGTGACAACGCATCTACATTTTTAATTGGAATAGAGGATAGATGTAGATGTCTATGGGCCGCAGCAGCCTCTTACCATCAGGTGAACTGTGTGCTCGTTTGTCACCCTTATCCTATAAAAAAAAACTGCCTTTACGATAGAGGAGAAAATCCTAGTTCTGACCAAGTCTTGACTGCCCCAGATAAAGCTGTAAGAGCCGTATAGGGCTAAGAACACCAACATCACAGAAAGAAGACGTCATTGGTCCAGTTCGGGGTCTGAATCCCGCCAGAAAAACCAGTAATTGGGTTAAATAGTACCTCGGTTAAATAGTACCTCGGTTATAGGGCAAAATATTTTCTGGCTGCTGTATGAATATCTTGCTGGATATGTCGGGGTTCGTATAGAGTTTCCTCTTACTTTGTATAAGATGAAAGAGTGACAGTGATCAGCAAACTTTGTTACTATACCATATTGACAAAAACATTTCATCATTTTAGTCTCTATATCTTGTTTCTGTCTAAGCGCTATTCAAAAGAGAACATTGCAAAAAGTAGCTGAAATAATCTTATAAAGGCTAAGCTCAGCACAATATTATTATCGTTTTAGTATGTGCATGTGTGAATGCGTGTAAGTGTTTGTGTTTGATGTACAAGGAAAGACCCTCTCAGAAATGACAGGACGCCTGTGCCCAGGAATGGGACTCTCTAAGGAGGCTGTATCTTTACTTTCTTTACAAGGAATTCAAACTATAGAAAAAGTAAAAAATATTGTGTAGGTAGGTAATAAAAATATTATTTCAATACTATTATAGTGCATAGACTTAGAATAATATATTGTACGCCAGTACATTCTAAGGCTATGATTATAGTGTAATTATAAAAAAAAATCTTCTTCTTTTATCTTTAATATTTTTTATGTTTAATAAAAAGTTTTTACGTACCATTTAGCTGTTACTCTTAACTCTTAATGTAACTTTGTCTGTGGTGAGAAAATAAACTTTATTATTATGATTAATTAAAACCCTGACAGACAGAATAATTTATTACGTCAAAATTATTTTACCGTCGATTTTAGAAAACGTGAACGTTCTCAGTTCGACTGTGCTATGTTCTTTTTTTGTATCTATGTCAATTGAACCGATTATTATGATATCCCTAAGTAGTCAGTTTAAATATAAATAAAATATTTCACCCCTTAGTTGATGTTTTAAATGTGACTATTTGGACAACATTCGACGAATTTCAATTTAAAATAAGACATCAAAGAACTAAAAAAAAAAATTCACACAATAAGCTTCTGTACTCAGCGTTTTAATACTTCTATTATACTTATATTATGTCTCGGCACTGATTTCTGAAGCTATTATTAGGAAGTTAATATATTCTTAAAAACCATTTGACGTCTCGGCTTTTAGTTTTACTAAGTCTCCAACTTTTTTGGACATTACTATAATTTAAATGTTAAATTTTGATTATTTAAAATAGATAAAAGAATATTACAAGTTCACGGTAACACCCAGAATGTTGTGTGAATGTTCACCCAGAATGTGTCTAACATTTTAATATATATAACCTAATTAATTAAAAGAATTATTGAAATCGATTCACAATTGACGAATTTAATCCGTTACATACTACATGTGTGTATATATATATATATATATATATATATATATATATATATATAAACACATTGAATATTATAATAATTTAAAATATTAGCTGCTTCGGAATATCTGTAGATAGAATCGTAGCTTTATTTTCAATAAATTAATTTAATATTGACTAAATTTGTATAATATTTTTCTTAAGCATTAATTATGTTGCTGGCAATTTTGCGTTGAAAGCGATGTTCATGAGTAGAAATAGCTGAAAGAGTAATATAACATTCATGTAATGGTTTTAGGAAAAGGCCTAGAGGCAGTTTTGGGCGATCTAATATCATGTTCCAGCGAGTATTAGCGAATTTCTTTGATATGAGTATATTTTATGTTCTATACGCACAAGGGTCTTTCATAGTCCTTAAAAAATTACATTCACTTCAAATATGTGGATAATAGTACTATCAATTAGTATTACGGGCGAACCAATTATTTACATTATATTAGATAACATAATATGTTATTAACCGCAATATCAATTAATTGTTAATGGATCGCGGCAAAGTATTGTTGTGATATACCCTAACACATATTTCATTGAGAAATAATATATAATCCCAAATTTATCGGTTTTCACCTAGCGGAAATTTCGCCATGAGCATGAATATCACTTCTAATCGTCTAGGTAGTGATTATTTTGCTTTTTGTGATAATCCGATGTATTATTCAGAGCGATAGAGATGGAGAGGGAGTTGAAAATGGAGAGAAGAGAGGGACAAGAGAGAGGCGGCAGAAATGGAGAGAAAGAAATAACGGAGGAAAGTTTTGAAAAATGGTTTTCATAAAATTGCTGCAACAGCAGAGCTAATACCCGATGTTTTGAGGCAGGATGCAGCGCGTGCTGGTGAGGTTTGATTGTATAATTAGAGGCAAACGAGCATACGGCCAAACCTGATGGTAATTGTTCACGGTCGTTCATAAACGTCTGCATTAGTAGTATTCGGCCTTTTAGAAAGGAGTACGCTCATTTCTTGAAGATCCTTAAGACATGTCGAACCGGAAAATTACTGGCGATGGTAAATGCCACAATGTAGTCGCCTGTGGCAGAAAATTCTCAGTAAAACGCTCGGTAATGGTTTGTCGTAATGTAGAATGGCTGATTTTAGCATATTTGAAGAATTGTTCGGATTAACCGTGGTAAAGTAAAATGTCTTAATTGCAGTAAGTGCAAATTCCTCCTTAGTAACCATGCTATTTCCAATGAAATTGCAATGTTTACCGCATCATGATTCATAGTTTCTTTTCTATAGTATTTTGTCTTTCTTAATTTATATTACCTAGTCAGGTCATAAATTCTGTCACATGTTTAATATAAAATAATTGAAACAAGTTTATTAATTATGTAACCATTTATATACCAAAATGAACTTAACAAAACATAGATTCTAATGACATTAAAGTTTATTCAAAATAACCTCCGTGATTTTGAATACCGGCTTTCAATCTGCGCGGCCAGTCGTCTATTGCAGCACGAACGAGGTCCATGTCAATATCGGCGTCTGCCTTAATCAAGGATGTCTTGAGTGACTCCGAATTGGGATGAGGCTTTGAGCACGCCTTTTCCTCCAAGTGTTGCCATATCTTGTAATCTAACAGATTCAAATCTGGACTGGAGGAGGGCCAGTCTTCGTGCTGGATGACGTCGATTTCACGCGCCGCCAGCCAGTCTTGTGTGCTCTTCGCTCTATGAGCTGGCGCCGAATCTTGTTGGAATACCCAGTGCCTGTTACTGAACATGGTATGAGAAACAGGTTCCACAAGGTTTGTCAGGACTGTATTTTGATACACAACTGCATTCGTTTTTACACCTTTCTCACAAAAATGTTAAGCCCCAATAAGAAACTCCCAACCATACCATGAGCGAGGATGGAAAATGACCTCGTTGGACACGCGGAATATGGTTGCTCGCTTCTTCACTACTCTGTGCGTACACTTTATCATTTTGTTTGTTGTAGCTCTCTTCTACGGTAAAATTTTTTTCATCCGAAAAAAGAATTTCCCGATATTTTTTTCCCGCGTACCGCTTCAACAAAGTGCGGCATCTCTTCAGTCTCAGGTCCATTAGACGAGCATTCAAACGATGTACTGTTTTTTTTCGATATGCCCGAAGCCCTAAGTCTTCATTTAACACCCTTTTCAGCGTGGTTCTGCTTAACCCCAACTGAAGGGCCAACAGTTTCTGCTTACGTTTGGGATTTCTTTGAATTCGCGCCTTCACAGCTTTTATCACTGCTGGAGTCCTAACAGATCGAGGGCGACCACTTATTGACCTGTCATCTACACTAGAGTCTTCATTGTATCGTTTGTTGGTACGATAAACGAATCTTTTGGTTATATTCAAATTTTTCAGTATGTCAAAAATTTGAATTGGCGCGTAACCGCAACAATGCAACGCAATAACTGCAACACGGTCTTCTTTAAGCGTCCACTCCATATTTAAAAATGAGTAAAATTCTAAAAAGTGTACAGTTTATTTTCATGAACAATTCGAAATTCGAATTCAATAAACATTTTTGTGGCCAGCATTCTAAAAGAAAAGTTTTTACTGTGTGATAATACTTATGACCTGACTAGGTATATGTACTTAATGTCAAAAAAACCACTGGGCATAGGCCCATGTAAATCTAAACATGTAAATCTAAGTGTATCAGAAGACTATATTATGTTCCAGTGCGTGTTGGTTTTGGGCTGTAATGATAATGATGATGACATGAATTTCGTTTAATTTACTTCAAAACCTAGGTGTGCTTGATAATTATTAAGTTAGTGTTACAAGGCTCATACTATTAAAAAATACGATGCATGTTAGACGCGAGTACAGTCAAGAATAAACCCAGATCGAAAACCTATACAGGACAGTTTATATCACTACCTTACATATACAAAAAACAGAAAAATAGGAAAATTGTGTTTGCTTCTATAAATGAACATCGCTTGGAGAGGTTTAGAAGTAATGTAATGAAAAGACTTCCATCACTTTCATTTAAAAATAGAGCTAATTGATATGGTACGTTATTTAAATTTATAAATTGTGAATTTAGTAGAATATTTACTTTTAAAACTTTGCGACTGGCAAATCATTTAATGAATGGGTGACAGTAGGAATTTATAAAAGTAAGAAAGGTTATACGAGCTTTATGATGAAAGATCATATAATAGTAGTGTTATATTTAGAGATTATGTAAAAACATATTCTAAAATATTTAAAAAAGTATGCTCCAATGCTAAAGCTTTACATTTAAGCAACAAAATTAAAACTGCATGCGACAGAATTAAAATTACCTGGACAATAATAAATAGTTAAACGGGCAAGGTCAAACCGCGCAACTCGGATTTTCAATTGAGTATTAACAATAATTTAACGCGATCTGATTAAGAAGTTAAGAAATCATTAAACTCTTCTCCTACTGTCGCCGAATCATTGATCAAACAAAATGTAAAGGCTTGTTTAAATACTGTTAAATTCCACAGAGTACTGCCAAAAGATATCATTAAATAATATTAATACTATTGATGTTAAGAAAACGGCAGACTTATGGTGGATTTTCGTTAAAGTTATTTTATCTATAATAGATATAATAGCACCTTATCTAGCCACTATATTTAATACAAGCGTCGAATCTGGTGTTTCCTGATTTAATGAAACATAGTAAAGTCATACCTATATTTAAATCTGGTAGTACATTAGACCCCGCGAACTTTAGACTAATTTCTGTACTACCAACATTTAGTAAAATTTTTGAAAAAATTATGTTAGATCAGATGTTAAGTTTCTTTAATATTAATAAATTGCTACATAAAAATCAATTCGTTTTACAAGGGATCACTCGACAACTGACGCTGGAGTTGAGCTTATTAAACATATTTTTTGTGCATGGGAGAATTCAGAGGATGCTTTGGGTATATATTGTGACATTTCCAAGGCCTTCGACTGTGTTCACCATGAGACATTAATAAGGAAGCTACAGTACTATGGTGTCAAGAACACAGCGCTTAAACTTATTATTTCATATTTAAGGTGGAAGCTCCAGGGTGGTCCGCGGAATTCAAATTTTCTTGCGTTTTTTGGAATTTGCAGGTCAGGGTTAGGTTGTATTTTTAACAAAATATGATTCGCGACGACGCAATTTTGTGTTTACAGAATTATTATCATTAAATCAGCAATACAACCCTCTAAGTTCATATTAGCCCTTTGAATGCGTTAAGAATAGAAGGCAGAATAGCCTTAAGTAATAGAAAGCAGAATGTTATCAATGGTAAAAGTTCTTCCGGGTCACCGGTACTAATGGGTGTCCCTCAGGGCTCTTTTCTCGGCCCATTCATGTTTCTAGTATATATATATGACTTACATTCTCTTATAGGGGATAATCATGATATAGTATTATTTGCTGATGGTACTTTCTTGATTTTTAAACTTAAACGTCAATCATTTAAATGTGACGAAGTGAATAATGCTATATCAAAATAAGTGCATTGGTTTAACGTTAAAAATCTATTTTTGAACGGAGATAAAACTAATTGTGTAAAATTTATAACAAAGAATGTTAAAAATCTAAATACCAATGTGTTTTTAAATGGGGAGACCTGAGCCCTGTTGTATCCACTGTTTCTCTTGGCATCACTCTCGACGCAAAGCTTCAGTGGGGCCCCCATATATCCAAATTAGCAAGCAGACTAAGTTCTGCAGCCTATGCTGTAAAAAAGATTAGAGGTCTAACTAGTGTCGAGACAGCTAGATTAGTTTATTTCAGTTATTTCCATAGCATAATGTCTTATGGGATTTTGCTATGGGGAAATGCGGCTGATTTAGAAACTATTTTTGTTTAACAGAAGAGGGCCATTAGAGCTATTTACAATCTAAAACCGAGAGAGTCTCTTAGAGATAAATTTAAAGAATAAATACATTAACTTTAGCCTCTCAGTATATTTACGAAAATTTAATGTACTGTAATGTAATGTACAAAAACAAAGATAGTTTAAGAAAAAAAAGTGATATACATTCTGTAAACACTAGGAACAAACACAAGCTAGTGATGCCAGTTTCTCGACTCCACCGAGTCAGTAATTCATTCTTGGGGCAATGTATACGCTATTACAACAAGGTCCCGGAAAGTTTACAAGCTCTCTCTTTTACCAAGTTTAAATGTATTTTTTTAACTTAAACTGTATAAAAAGGGTTATTATAGTATAAATGAATACATGGTTGATAATAACCCCTGGGAATGAGGTGGTCGCTTCCAAGCAGTTTCTAAAATAATTTTTGTAAATAGTTCGTAATCATTTATATTGTAAAATTTATTTAAAAAGTCCCGCTGGGTTTCTCGCTGGTTCTTCCCAGGACAGAGGTTTTTTTCGAACCAGTGGTAAAGTAAAAAATGACTTTCAATAAGAATTACACATGTAATGTATATTGAATAAAAATTATTCTATTCTATTCTATAGTTTGCGGTTGGGAAAAAAATCTTAGCTAATAAAGGGGGAAATTAATATTCTTCGGAGGAAAATTTTCAAATGCGTTGTCAAGTAGTGTTTACTTTACGATACGATGACGTCACTATTTTAAACAAGCCTTAAACTCTGAGGCTATTGCAACATATTTTAGCCAAGTACTGTGAATTATATTAATTTTAAGTTTTGATTGGCGTAAGAATACATTCACGATTTAGGTCACCTGATAGTTAACCTAGATACCAACATCTTATATACTTAGTATTGCAAAGTACCATTTCGTGCTTCGTTACGTAGGTTTACGAGCACGTATTCTATTCTAGATAGAGGCGTGATATATCTCCGGGGCTTGATGTTCATCTGAATTTCATAAAGCACAAGCAATATGAATTTTATACTGTGTAAATAAATTATTAAATAAATAATTACACACACACACACACACACACACACACACACACACACACACACACACACACACACACACACACACACACACACACACACACACAAACACACACACACAGACACACACACATACACACACACACTCCTAATCAGGCCCATTTTCAATGTATCGCCGATTTGGTCGATAAATTTTCGTCTAGGGCGTCCCTTCCCGACTCTGCCGTTCACTTTTTCAGCCAGTCAGGGGATGAACCGCTCGCGTCCGTAGACTTCGACCACTTTATACTAGGCCCACCCTACACGTGTCCCCCGGGTGGTGATAAATGAGCGACAAAGCCGAAACGACAGACTCGGCTCCTCGCCGTATGGTAGTGGCGTAAAACCTACCACCACTTAGTTCGCACCATGAAAATTAATAATTGTAATAAGTATATAGATTTTTTTATTTTAACCGTCTTTAAAGGAGCTTAGGAGAATATGAATTGTTTTATGTTACGTAGAAAATTATTTTCGATGTCACTTCAACCTATTACTTAAGAGACAAAAAAGTGCCCTTAATTTAACCGACAATCATGTATGCGTAGATATATGGGTGTGAAAGAAGCGAGAGAAGTGTGTCAGGATAGTGCCATATAAAGAGCTAAATAGGAGGGTTCGTCTCTGTGAGTCTGAGTATATATGTTTTCAACCGAAAAAGTCCCATATCCCATATCAATTAATGTCATTTTTTTGTAATTTTTAATAAATTTATTCTGAAAGCAGTTACGAATACATAACGAAACTGTTGTATATTTTATTTTTAGGCATCGTTTAATTATCACTTATAAATGATGTTGATTTTAATTGTGATATATAAATACACTTTGTGCTTTTTTATAAACGTTTGTTAACATGTAACGGATGCTGTACACTGCTAGTTATAATGCACACAACTTTCCATACTTTTTGTTGTTGTTTTATGTTGACTGTATTGCTAATATAGTAAATATAGTAATTACTTAATGCTGCAGATGGTTAATTACTTTAAGTATTTACATTTACAATGTTCAATTACATATTGGTTCATACTCTTTACGCTGACAGGTAAGTGAGTATATATGTTTCGTCATCACCCCGCGAAATTATTTTTGGTGAGAGAATTAACGACCGCATTAACCAGACACACTCGACCCATTGACGCTGCTCCCTGCTCTCTGACACCGTGCCGGCCGGTCTGAGTATTTTATGTTTTGCGTAAACCAAATGGTCATACTGACACCTACGGGATGAATAGAATGATTAGTGTATGTAAGTGAAGATTGTATTACGCAAGAAAATAATTATAACTTTTAACAAAAAGTAAATACCGACTTGAAATTGCTCAAAAAGAAGTTATTTATTTTCTAACCTTAGGGGGGAAATTTTTTTCTCCAAATTTATATGGGATCACCCTTCAAGAATAACCTACTTAATAAAAAATGATCACCAAAATTGTTTCACAATCTGCGACGATATCGCGTAACATACACACAAAAAACAAAACATGCACTTGAATTGAGAATCTGCTCTTTTTGCAGTCTGTTAAAAACCACTGTCGTATATTTACTGTCACAGTTATACAAGCCATAAAATTACAGACTGTGATGTGATAAATAAATAGTTATCGTCAGGCATGTGTTCGTCTATGAGCTTTACTGGTATCAGACTGTTACGTATGCTGTGTATGTATTTTAGCTATGTTTTGCTGATAAAACAATTAAGTATATTAGTGTTCAATTCAATTCAATTCGGTATCACTTTACGGTCAAAAGGTCTGACATCCATCATTGAAGTTTTATAGCAAACCAAAATTGTTTAGTCAATCTTTATTATTTATATCATGTTTTATATTTTATACCTCGTTATTTATATTCCAGTAATTTGTCTAGTTGTAACAGAAATATAGTATTGTTCAACATTTTAAACACATTACTCGAGGAATAAAAACTGTCACTTTAAATCACTATACATGCTACGTGCCACGTTTTTTAGATAGTATTGTACCTGTTTCAAAAAGAAAATTTGATCACTTATATCTCAAATCATAGCTTTTACTTCTTTTTTAAATATTGTCTTCTTGTACATAGATTTACATACTTACTCTTGATATTTTAAAAGAATTGACATTATCATCATCTTAAAATAGCTATATAAATAATCTAAATTATCAGCCTTGACTCAACCTATAAAATATGGGGGATTTCTAGCGTTTCGCTGCCCGCTTTCCTTGCTTTCGTGCAATAGTCAGTGATTTATGTTACAAAATTTTAAATAATAAAGTAGACCTGTTCTTTGCAGCGGAAGCAAGGCAAACAAACACTCTGTCCCAGTGATAATGTTCCATTTGAAGTTAACCAACAGAAACAAAAGGGTATCCCGTTAGTACGGAGTGTGCAGAAAGCTTTGTTTAATAATTTCCATAGTGAAAGAGATCAGGCCCGCTGTAGCTGTTTCTACTAATGGCGGCTCTTCACGTTGGCCAACATAGTGGCGAATGTGTTGGCAGAGATATTGGCCAAGAAATTGTGATCGCGTCCACACGTTGGACGGTCGTTCAGTTTGCTTTGGTTCAGGCCAATGTGCGGATGAATTTATTAAATGATTAATGATGCGCTAACGGCTGCTGCGGTTTATTTATTAACAGCATACCACTATAACGTGAATATGTATAAGAAAAGGGTGATCGAAAAGAAATGAAAAAAGAAATTTTATTTCTTGACGACTCCGTGGCGTAGTGGCTTAGCAATGAGTAGCTGCGTTGCGTTCGAATCCCGCACGGAACAAGTATTTGTATGGCCTGTAAATAATTGCTCCGGGTCTGGATGTTTGTCCTTATGCAATTTATATTTGTAAACTGCCTCCACGATAAATTCTAGTGTGTATTGTAACGTTTATTTAAAAAAAGACTTGAAAAACTTATGTTTCACAAACAATTTCCGGCTTGGTAGGGCTCTATAAAAAGAAAAGTTTTTTCATTGGTCATTGTTACTGCCATTATATAGACACTAGTTACGATACGTACATATAAAATTTAAATAAGGTGCATGCCATCACTCTGGGAGCTCGTAGCAAACTGAACGTGCGCCCAACGTGTGGACGCGACGGCCAATACTCTGCCACAACTCTTTGATCTTTTGCAAAAAACCGACACCACACGGATCTCGCGCCAAATTGTGGGCCATCGTTCCAATACATACCAACGTAGCTCTTAAACACGTGCACTACACGATGGCCATCGTTGTTGGCCAACACATTCGCCAGTATGTTGGCCAACGTGAAGAGCCGCGGTAAAGGATCTAGTCACTGATTTCACTCTTTACCATCAATTAATCCCGGCACATAACTTGACTTTACACTGATATTTGGTTTGTATATTCAATATGATTCATACACGATTCCTTTAAAATTAAAAAAATAATGTAAGTATGTATTTCCGTTTATGTAAAAAATGTATGTCTACATTATAAGAGTTGTCCCACGAAATTACACCGTAGGATATTCTCGAATTTTTAAATACATTGCCTCAGGTGACACAACGTAAGGTAACACATTTCTCGCTGTACATGCTGCATTTTAGAATTCGTCTTATGAAATCACTTGACACTTCTGCCATACCGTACGGACCGTATTTTATAAAATGAAGGGTAGGTGTCCGAATATTGAAAAGGCATGCTGGTGACGTCATTTAATGCAGCGCGTTCGGCGAGTGATGCTACTCAGTGTTGCCTAATATTGCCAACTTAATGGATTTTCCACTAATACTAGTGCTTTCGGCACCCCTTTAGTGGAGAAATATTGCTTTTAGTGGCTGGTGTTTTTTGTAGTGGTTCGGTATTATTAAGTGTCAATTAGTGACTAGATGATCACGCCACCATTAAGCCACTTACACTTTTCGAAATATATTTTTACATCATTTCAGGAATATTTACTGTGTAGGCGCCAATGATTAGTCAGAGTTTTAAATTAATATTGTTAATCCAGAATCTTCTCTTTCTTCGAATTTTATTTTCTTGTTCCTCTGCCAATTAGTGGGCTATTACATTTTTTTCCAAAGCTTAATCAATATCACTGTACTGTTTCATACCAGTGGTTACAAAACACTGCAAAAGTTGTTGCCAATACTAAATATTAGCGTATGGTGCGTACGGCGCGTACGGTGCTGAGAAATGTGCGATCACCTTTAATGCCACGTATGAAGCAACGTAACATGAAATGAAAAAAATTTCCGTTGACATTAGTGCAATGTATCATGAAATGTAACACACTATGTAACACATTTTAAAAGTCTTCAAGTACGGCCTCACATGGAGTACTGTTACCATCTCTGGGCTGGGGCTCACCAATGACAGCTCCTTCTATTTGAAAGCATCCACCGCAGAGCGGTTCGAATAGTCAGCGACCGAGCTCTTTCTGGTCGGCTTGACTTACTAGCACTGCGAAGAGATGTTGAATCTCTTTGCGTATTTTATCGTATCAACCACGGGGAATGATCTGAGAAATGTTTCAGACTAATTCTAGCCGCTCAATTACACCATCGCACATCGCCACATTACTCTGGATACCATCAATCCCACCTGGATTAATATCTTATAGATCACACAGTGGTGGACCACCAATCCACCACTGTGCGGCATTTATAAAAAGTTTTCTTCCTCGATTAACCTCCATGTGGAATCGACTACCAACATCATTTTTCCAGACCAACACGAATTAAGGATTTGCAAGAAAGTGCCTACTATTTCTTAAAAGGTTGGTAACGCACCTGCGATTCCCCTGGTGTTGCTGTTATTCATGGGTGGTGGCCGACACTTAGGTACAAAGAGATTTAAACTACTACTTAAATGTGTTTGCTTAGGTACCATTAGGTGATCCGCATGCTCGTTTGACCGTTCTTCTATAAAAAAAGTAACGACCTCGTGTATGACCGATCTATTTATGACAAGAGGGGCAGGGTCAAAGAAGCGAGACGACTAGTAATGAGATCGGTAATCTACCTACCAAGCGCGAAGCGTAATTGTGATACTTCCTTGACGATTTCTTTCTACTATGGGAGAAACCTAAAAAGCTAAAAGAAGTAAGTAGAAAAAGGGAAAGAAAACATTCCAATGAATAACTTTTTTTTAAGTGTTAAATAATTTTACTAATAATTTTGTTAATTTGTTTCAATTTCTGAAATAAAGTATTCAGTTTTAAATGTCAGCCAATACGTACTAGTTTTTTTTTTTAAATTTGGAAACCGATGATGTTTGTTAACTTGAGCGGAGCGGACGACTAAATAAAAATATCACTAAATTGTGTTAAGTAATGACGCAATATTATAGTGTGCTTGTCAATAAAGCTAACATAAGAATAAATGGGAGAGTACAGTTACATGCTCCTCGGATCTTAAATAATGGGTTAAACGCGAGGTTAATGTAAAATTCAAACATTAAAACTACCATCAGAGAATCGTATACTCGTATGATTGTCCATATTACCTACTTAAATATAAAATATTTTGTATCTGCTATAATTTCATTTACCATTTAATCGTGATGTACATAAAAACCGTGATCATGGCAATGTAAGGATACCCGCTACCTCATATCGTCTCCTGGGTGACGTAAGATATCATAAAGGGAAACAAACCAGGAGACGAGCTACAGTATCTTCTTAATAACAACTAAAAAAAACTGCGATTGCCAACTATCCAGCCAAGTGTTTGGCCTAGATCCTTCCTATGAGAAAATCTATGCCAGATTGAATTCAGTCCATCATACAACCGAAAATATTAGAAACTATCGAACTGGAACTGATATGACGTAAGGTAGATTGCGTTCTGACTATAGTTCGCGACCTTACAATCTGGTTCAGATCAAACTATAAAAGCCAAGAGGCTAACATCACTAACACACCTGAATATTGCTATGGCATACGGTTCCTTCCCTCATGGTATAAAAATACTGCAGCTAGAAACACGGTTTCACAAGATGAGAAGAAACACTGGTGGTAAAATTAAAATTTTTGTACAACCAACTCCAATATAAATAAAATGAGAACATCATCAATGTAGTCGAAGTCAATTAAATGCACATTATTAAGGATAACTCAAAAACTAGTAGTCAGATCTTGATTAACAAGGCCATATGAAAAGCGCCAGCTTTCTAATAAAAAAAATAATCATCAATCATCAAAATCGTTTAACCTAGAAAAAAGTTCTGAGCTAACACAGATAATACAATCGAATTGCGTACTTCCTCCCTTTTTTGAAGTCAGTTTAAAATGCCGGTGCTGATGCGATCCACCCAGTAGAAGTGAATTCAGACGATGATGGTTTTTTTATAGAATAAGGGTGAAAAACGAGTACACATTTCACCTGATAGTAAGTGAATACTCCATAGACATCTACATTTATCCTCGATTAAGAGTCGAAATATAGATGGGGTGTCACCCCTGAAGACCTTTTTTTTTTGCGCCCGAAGCAATTGGAAAAGGGCTACCGTTTACGTAGGGAGGCGGAAAATGCATTACGCATACCACGACAGCCGGTCTATCGTGGTTATGCGGGACTCACTGCCTACCGGGGACCTAAGTGATACCCTCTAAAAACCGCCTTTGGGGACTGGCAACCAGTTGTTTAAAGCTTCTTATGCCGTATCGGAAGCGACCCTCTTTTGGGAAAAGAGGGCGCAGGCGGCTACGAGCCGCTGAGGGAGTGCCTACGAAGGCAAATTAATTATGAATAAAATTAATTAGAGTTGGCCTGAACCGCCAGGAGGCAGTTCAGGTCGTTTGACAGTTTATAAGGCGGGTCCGAGAGAGAGTTCCTCGGCCTGCGGACGCGATAGCGGGTGGGGCTGCATAATTAGCTGCCTCACGAATAATTATGTTTGAATGCAACTCTGAGAATTTGAATAAGTTTTCGGAGACTTTTTTAAAAAATTGTTGTATAGTTCGGATTTCTAAGTCCCGATGGAGGTCGGCACTACGGACGTACCAAGGTGCGTTCGTAGCTTGACGTCAGAAAAAGTTTTGAACTATTTGAAGTTCATTTATAATTTTGGGATTAGCGTGTGCAAATATAGGGGTTGCGTAAGACATTACCGGTCGTATACAGACCTTATAAAGGGTTCGCTTATTTCTTAGAGACATTTTACTATGTCGGCCCAACATACTGTTAAGCCTACCTAGGAAAAAACGAGCTAGACGGGTTACTCTTTTGACATGAGGCTCAAAAGTGAGCCTTGTGTCAAGGGTGACACCTAAATATTTAGCTGACGTATGCCAGGGGACAGGGGTCCCTAACATACGTATTGGTGGAGTATTTTTATTAATACGGCGTCGTTTATAATCGTATTGAACTGCAGAGCTCTTCTCCGGGTTCACATCGATGCGCCATTTTTGGAACCAAGCTCCTAGGTCATCGACTGACTTTTGAATCTTGTTCCTTGTGAAAGGTAGTGTTTTACCTTTACAGTATAGAGCAGTGTCATCTGCGAAGAGGGAGAGCTGTACACCATTTGACGGGATTGGAATTTCGTTGGTGTACAAGATGTACAGGAGGGGGGCAAGTACTGATCCCTGAGGAACACCAGCTTTAATGGGGCGCTGAGAGGAGAGCGTGCCTTCGTGTCTAAAACGAAAGGTATGATGTTGTAAGTAAGAGAACACGAGACGTACTAGACGATCGGAGAGACCTACTCTATATGATTTGAATATAAGGCCTTCTTGCCAGACTCGGTCGAAGGCTTTGGCAATGTCAAAAAAGACCGCGATTGTCTTTTGACGACGTGGATAAAAACCGCCGAGGATATATTCCATAATGCGGTGAACTTGTTGGGGACAGGAGTGTTTCGCACGGAAACCAAATTGGTGGGGGATGACAAGGGGGTCACCGTCTGTGGGAAACAGATGGCGCCTTATTCCATTTTGGATGACTCTTTCAAAGAGCTTGCCCATGGCCTTGAGGAGGCTAATTAGACGATGACTGGAGGGGAGGTTAAGAGGCTGGCTTGGGGATACCAATGACAGTTGCCTCTTTCCATGTAGTGGGAAAGTAACTAAGATTGCAGGCGTTGAAGATAATAGATAAGAGGGTTAACACCTGCTCTGGAAAGTGTTTAAGGGCTTGGTTGGAGATGCCATCGGCGCCCAGAGCCTTTTTGGGCTTAAGTTCTTTGATGAGGGATGAGATCTCATCATTGGACACAGTGATAGGGTCAGAGCCTGTAGAGGGTGAGTTCCGGCGGCAGACCTCATCCTCCACTGCCTGAATATGTGAGGGGTCGACAGGTTGAGAGCTAGGAGAGCACTGTGCGGCAGTGCTATCTGCAAAGCACTCAGCCTTTTCGTCGTCCTCGAAGGCAACCGTACCGTCGGGGCGGGAGAGAGGGGGAGTGTGAGTGGTAGCGTCTATACGGAGGGCTCTAGCCATCTGACAGTATGCTGTATGTGAGGGAGATATATTCTCCATGAGTTCACTCCTCTGGAGGTCTCGAAGTTCGGAGAGGCGGAAACGGAGTTCTCGTTGTAGACGATTGGCCGTGCACCTATATTCGGGGCTGGGATATTTTGCTGCTCTCCGGAAAGCAGCTTTTTTAGCTTTTAATAGGTTGCTAATATGTAGGGGAAGCCCACTATCATTAGCAACCGAGACGACCTTATCATTCTCCTTAAGGGAGGATTTAATAAGGGTTGAGAGGAATCGACTGCGGTGTCGATTTTTTCGGGACTGTCTAAGTATAAGTCCGACGATAGGCACATGGGGGAGTCGTGTGAATCCATAGCTTTAGCTAGGGCCTCCTTGAAACCCTTCCAATTAGTGAAGGTTTTCGTGGGTGTTACGGGGGGTGGCTGATGGCCAAGAATAAGGGAGACCGGTCTGTGATCGGATCCTATATTGTCTAGTGTCTCAATTGACCTGAAGTTGAGAGAAACTCCTTTGAGTAACGCAAAATCTAGTACATCTGGGGTGTGATCGGTGTTATCGGGATAGTGCGTAACACCGAGGGGACTGTGGACAGTAATGTCAAAGGACTGCGTTATTTCAAGCAGTTTCTTGCCACTAAGGGTGGTAAAATGGCATGTCCATTCAGTATGCTTAGAGTTAAAATCTCCAAACGTAATAACTGAATTGCCTAGAGATAAGATGGCCTCAAAATCTTTTTTGAGGGGGAGGATTCCAGGGGGAATGTAACAGGAGGCTATGACAAAAGACTGATGTCCCGTCATAGCTAACCTGCATATCTTAGCTTCCATATTGGTAAGCTGGGGAATATTAATGTGAGAGCAATGAAGTGTCTTCTTGTAATAAATGGCCGTACCGCCGCCTCGGCGGTCGGGCCTGTCATTACGAAGAAGATAATAATTTTTAATGGAAAAGCCTTAAATGTCTTTAGATTTAAGGTTAGTTTCCTGTAAGAGGATAAAATCGGCTTCGCGATCTCTAAGGAAGAGCTTAAGCTCTGGGAGGTTAATTCGCAAACCGCGAATGTTCAATGAAACAAGCGATAACCCTTTAGGCTTGATACGACCACGACTTGTAGGCAGAGCAGATGGCTCTGTTATTGTTAAGTTAAGTTAATTAAGTTTACTTAACTTACAATGAACGCAAAAGATTGTTATGCTCTACAAGAGCGAGGAGAAGGTCCTGAGGGGACCGTGCAAAACGTAATTTGCGCGCTAATATCGCTATTTCGTTAATGTCGATGTTCCTTATCGCGGCGTAAACCGTGTTAAGGTCATCGACCATTGAGGGCTGTTTTTGTTGTGGAGCACAGGTTGCTTGCGGTGGTTTAGCCTTTTTGGGGCCCCAGGGAAATACTGGAGCCTGCGAAGGCTTTGAGAAAACCGGAGGTGGCCTAAGAGGTGCCTGTGGTGGTCTAGCGGGACCCTGAAGGGGTCGTGCGAAGCCCTGGGACAGCTGGGATAAGCCCTGATGGGGCTTCCTTGTGTATAGCGCCGGGAATGAGTGGTCATTGACCGGCGATGGGACTTGCCTATTTGGGCGAGGGCGAGGAGCGCATGGGCATCCTCTTTAGCTTGCCGGGTGGCCTGTTTGTTGATACAGGACGCACGCGGGCGGGTATACGGCATCTTTGGGCCGGGGACACTCTTTAGTGTTGTGTGGGTCGAGGCACTTAACGCACCTGGGTGGGGCGGAGCAATTGGCCGCCGCATGACCATAAAGTTGGCAGCGGTGGCACTGCGCCGGGAAACCGAGATTATGCGGTGGTTCGACTTTCACTCTCGACAAGCCGCAGACAGTGCATACTTGCCGGAAGATAGCTTTCGCCTCCGGAACGTTTGAAAGTCTAACTAAGACTAACGGGTATCTCCACCCGGTTCTACTTTGCATTTTATGAACAGCCTCAATGGGGAATCCTTGTGACTTAAGGTCATCAAGGATCTCCTCGTTGGAGAGTTCAAACGGGACGCCTTGGATGACGGCCCTGACTTTACGCTCTTCCGGAAGAGCGTAAGTGTGGTAGGACACACGTTCATTAGTGAACAGCCTAGTAATACGACGAATATGAACTGTGGGACTATCTTTATTGCTACACCCATATTTGTAGCTTGATCGTACTAGATTCCTGAATCATAGCAGATCTTGCTAAGGCGAGTGAATTCTGCTTTGTCTCTTAAAAAGACAGGGGGCGGGACTTGTTTCTTCGCAAGTTGGGGAGCGCATCGAGAGGCCGGCTTTGACGGCGCTGTAATGTCTAACAACATAAGAGGGGTCGAGACAAATAGTGAATAAAATAAACTAAATAAACTTATAAACTAGTAACTAGTCTGCTACTATATTAAAAAGAAAGCGGTCAGTCAAACCTCCCCGACCGGAGGCGGGGGTAGGGGGGGGGGGGGTAGGAGCTGAGAGTTAGCGTAAAAACACTTACTGAGCTTCGGCGCTAATAGCGCTAACTTAATAGAAGCGCGGTACGCGGAACGGGCACTAACGTAGGGACGTTAGCGCGCGCGGATTACCTGTACACACGTCACTCGAGAGCAACGGCGCATGCGGAGATTGAGTTGTCCTGGCGTAGATTGAGTCACCTGAAGACTAAGATAGAATGCCTCGTATCCAGTAAAAAGGGTCTCCGGTTCTCTATACTCACATTAAGCTCCTATTTTACACTGGTATTCTATGAGAGCGTATTCCTTCCCCGGTCGAGCCGACCTTGTGCTACAAGGATAATATAGCTGCAGTAAGGCTCTACCACGTATAATAGTATAGTTCGCACACAAAACCGGACCAATTATTTTTGGCACATCATTGGCAGTCTGCTTCATCATCCCAGCCTGGAGAAAAAGAGTTAAGGATTGTATTACAAAGGCAAGGGTTCTTAAGCGTTGGACGAATAAGTTTCAGTTCGGGTTATTATGAAAAGTTCGCATTGTTATAATGACCTTTGATGGGACAATCTCTTTCTGACGCTATGTGAATCTACACGTTTATGTTCATAATCAGTTTTTACGATAGCAGTCGTTAAGCCCTACCAGTGTTAGAGATCTATCGGGATCCATAAGATTTTTTACAACACCCACTGGACGTAATGGAACGATTGAACCCAAACAACACACAAGCGTTATGAACATCAATATACCAGCCCACATAGAACTTAGAGTTCTTTTAAAAGCGTATAAGAGTGTTGAAAAGCGGTTGTATCCTTATAAGAGTGGTTTATGAGCTATTATTACAACTCAAGCTATATAAAGTCTGTATAATGGGATATAAGTAAGCTTAGGATTCTTAATCAGAATATGAAAATTCTAGTATACAACTTAAAGTATTTTATATCATTTCAATCTGATTTTATCATTAAAGTTGTATAGAAGCTGTTTTTTGCATACTGTCCCTTGCTTATACAACAGCAAGTGTTATTATAGTATCACTAAAATCTTGTTTCTGAACAATGGTGTATGCAAACTTTCTTCTAAAACTTATTCTTATGGTGTCATTGTACGGCAAATATGTAAAGAATCGTTGGTGCGATTCTAGTCTGTGTTGGTGCACAGATTTCAATGAAAGTTTCACGAGTTGAATGTGCATTGCTTATGAATTATATTAAAGAGTAACAAAATTGTTAAAATTACTGTATTGGAACTTGTTAATCGGACCTTCCACAATAAATCATGTTGTGCAGGAAGCACTGTGTACGAAGCCTTAATAACAAGTCATTGTCAATTATGACAGTTGACTGTTGTACTTAGACTTAGGAGAAGTGAAGTACCATTTTGATTCGACCTTGTTTCTATTGGCGGAATAGCCGAGCTAGATTAATCTCTGATCATATTTTGTCTACAGGCACTGCAACCGAGGACGGATGCTAGTCAGGAATGGCCGTGTCATGGATTGATGGCGCCATAGTGAAACAAGCAGCGCCATCTAACAATTACTTTTGCGAACTAATAATATGTACCACTCATGTCAGGATGGACGAGTGGACGAATTGGTGTTTGTTACAGGAATGCATAAAGATACACGCCCGAGGACGGTCGTACTGCAGGATGGCCGTGTCGGGGCGTCTATAAAATATTACTTGGATCGAGGTGGACATGAGGGTAGATCGAGAAACTCCCACTTGTTTGTGCAGTATAAAGTTCACTGCAGGTGCCACGGCACGCGAGAGAGTTCGCTTAAGTCATTCAACGAGTGTGGTCATTCCGCTAGTGCTAAGATAATGTACCGTGGTTCCGTTCGTTGTTGGAATTCTTCTAGTGTAGGCAAGGCGGATTGGTGTTGCTGAGAGGCTGCCCTGTGTTACATTGAGATAAGTAGTATTGCTGTTGGTTTACATATTTTGGTGTTATCATGTAATTACGTACCTACCACATTACACTGGTGTGTGATTGTGGCGGAGACGTGTTACGGTGTGGTCGAACTGTAATTTCACTGTACTGAATGTATAGTGCGTTACGTTGTCTTATTACCGATAATGATCATTTGCGTAAGCAAGAGAGCAAGTTGAACATCCGCTCTCACACTTTTATTATTTTTAACAATTAACGCTATCCAGATGTATTTCCTAGATCACTTTTGTAAATACAGTAGTTTTATGACTTCTGTCTATGAGGGTGATATAAAACTAAAAAAATAAATAACAGCCACAGTACAACTAAAATCTGTATAAGTGACAGAATGTCGCCATTTTGCATACGTTGCGTCTTTATATTGTGCTAGTGAACAAAATTAATTTGTTATCAGTGTGTAGAAAAAAGAAAAAGTTTTGATACAGTTAAAAGATAATGTTAAATCTAAAATAAATTTATCCAACACCGTACATACGTATCTTTAAAGAGGATTATATGTTATGTTGAAAAAACTGCTTTACCTACAGCGTAAGTAATAAAAATATACTATTATAGAACGGATTAAAAACCAATGGCTGCATGATACAATCTATAACATACATAACACTACAGCTACTAAGATACGACTTAGGGACCTTCAAGAAAAGAGCGAAAATAATAGACGCTCCGGGAAGTCTGCAGTCTGTGAACACGTACAGGATCGCCCCCGTCACTACATTAGAACTACTCGCTAAAGAACACCGATTCCTTCCAAGGATGATTCGCGAGGCTATTGAAATCAAGAAACATCCTAATTTCAATAGAGAAGATGGCTGGGTGCTACCATCTGCTTGAGATCCCATAATTAATAAAATTAAATCCCAACCCAAGCATACAACTGCAAGACTTCATGATTCTGCAAGTTCATACTGCGTAGATCGGAACAAAAATTAATAATTTTTAATCTGGAGGTAGCCGTGGTTAACTATGACATTGGGACGTCATACACCTCAGTCTCCCCCCGTGACCATGGGTGCTTTAAAGTGCTTGAAACGTCGGAAATGTAAAATAAGTTAATATACGCGATGAAATCCGTAAAATTAGTTTTATTTAAATCTCGTATATCGTCAGAAGGTTTGAAGGCAAGTTTGTTTAATATAATATAAAATATTGTACAATTTACTTTTAATGTTTTAATTTTCTATTTATTCAACACAGTACATATGTAATAGTTTTAATTATAATATAATTTCGTGGTGCCTCTCTCTCTAGTATATTATTTTACTAATACTTTTATTTACATAATAATGAAGTTAACATTTACTTACACTAATTATAAAGTACTATGTCCAAATTGTGTAACAGAATACTAAGCATTACTTTAACACGTATTTATGATTCTCTTAGAATAAATAATTTAACCTTATGCACACATTCCACAATAATTTTCAGCAGTTTCTACTGTCATAATTTATTCAAGACAGGAAAAAGGGAAACGAACTCTACGCGAATTACACATTTTCAATTCGGTTCGGTGGCGAGCTTCTGGTTCTACTGCGGATATCCTCATTTCAAACTTTATCACGTAAATAAACTTTGATCATAAACCTCTTCATGATTTTAAGCGACATTTATCTATCTCATACGGCCAGAGATGAAGGTCTTAGATCCACATGTCATCACTGGCAAAACGCATAGATTGTTTACAAGTTTTGATAATTATGTGACGAGGCGAGACGAAAGACTCTGCCCCTTGAGAGCAGAGTTCTATCTGCCCTCAAGGGGCAGAGTCTTTTAGCCATTTTGCTATAATGACAATGTCATCGGCAAATCGAAGTTGAGTAATGCTTTCACCATTGATACTGATACCGTACCGTTTCCAGCCTAGAAGTGAAATATTTCCATCAATGCAGCGTTATACATATTCGGGGATATAACGTTACCTATCTTACACTTCTATGCAATTGGGTATATCCCCGAGGTGATTGGGATTTTTGGCCACAAATACATGCTATACTTTATTTAAAAATAATAGTATACATAAATATAAAAATAAAAAACACTGAAAAACATGTCAACAATCGAAATTTAAATGGAGTTTTATAAATTCTTGAAAAAATTGATCGGTATAAACTTACCTACATAGAATATGACATAAAATATAACTATAACCTACTTCTAGACCAAACGCATAAAATTAAATGTACGTGACTTCCCGGAGACGTTATAAATTCTTGTAAAATTTTAAGATTTTTCATCTAACATATTCAAAATAAAAACAACTACAAAACATTACTAACTAATTACAAAAAAAAATGTTTAAAAAATTAAAACGAATTATTACATAAGCTAAAAAACTCGAAGAATCTGTGGCTAAAATGAATATCCACTAATTAAATAAAATACATGTGGCAAATAATCAAAGAACACACAAATAGACAAAAATATATAATTATACATCTACGAGTATATTACAATAATGTGAAATTCCAAGTTAGTAGCAAAATGCAACGACAAACATTGGGTTATTTCTTTCGGCCAGCATGTACCACTAAGGCGGCAAGGGACACGAGCTTTTCGTTTGCGTCTTCCGCGCCGCTATGTCGAACCGCTCTACAAGCTACAAGCTACTGAAAATAATATATATTTGTGACCTTTCGATTTAAATTAAATTATGTTTTTGAAGTGTAAATTCAAGTCAATTTATCCATAACTATTAACTAATAACCAGTGGAACCGATGAGTTAACATAAATATATACCTATAAAAATTCACCTGATTGTTTCACTGACATTACGTAACAACTAATCATTTTGCAAGATGTTTTCCCCGAACTCTTAAAAAACCTTTGATAAAACGTGTTAATAAAAGTCGTATAAATCCGAAGCCATATAATCACTGTTTATGTGACCATCTACAAGTAATTTCAAAGAGATTTGATAAATCTATGCGGGGCTACGTTTGTGTTCTTTTACTGAAAAAATTTATATATTTGACGATTCTTTAAATGAATCGAGAAATAAGAGCACAACTTTAGAATATTAAAAATGCATTCACATTATTTAAAATATTTTAAAGAATAAAAATTACTCTGTAAAAATTTAAATTGATATAACTTTCGCATACTAAAAAGTTAAATTCAATATATATCCTAGACATGTACGACACAGAAGTGCGTGGAGTACTTCATACATTTTTCACTTGATATTTACACAACCATGACCAATATGTTGAGGTTGCGAATGAATTACCAATTCTAGTACTGTTCAATAGTAATGTCAATTAAAGCCTCCAAGAATAATCAACGGTACATGACGCTACGGGATCAAGGTGCCAACCGTAATCGCACTAATATTTCCTCCAACAAGCAAGCATTCAAACAACTTCATAATTAATCGATGAAACATTGGTTAACATTTAAAATGTAAAGTTCAAAAACAAAGATTTTATGAGCCATAAATTTGGAATAAAAACAATGTTAACGTCTACCCACTTGACCCTAAGTGTAACCAGACTTGACACAAGCTTTTGAGAAATATAATAAAGCTACGTCTATGTTATTGCAAACATAATATATATTGAATAAAACTAATTTTATCGCATTTTATTGACTTAATTTACTATTGCATACCTTAAGCGAAAGCGCAAGGTATGTTCTACTATCGCCTAAAAATTAAGATTCCAACATTTTATTGAATAAAATCGTATCTAGCAATCATATTATACATATAAATGATATAAAAAGTACATTGTTAGAAAAATAAATGATTGTTGACTTATTAATATTTTTTTAAATCGATTAATCATGTCCCTGTGGCTTGTAAACACGATAACTTTTGAAAATATCAATTGTTTAACTCAATCTATTTTTTAATCTCTTCATCTATCATGTGGGAAGCCACTGAATGTAAATGGCAGTGTAATTTTGGTTTGTTTAGCTATAATTAATTTTTTTCGGCTCCAAAATGGCGAAATTTTCGTTGATTTGGTTGCCTCGTATATAAATTATATCTGTAAATGGGGAGCTACAGCCACAGAGTAGTTTAGTTCGGCTTCAGTCGCCGTCGTAAGTGGACATTGTTACGGTTGTTTGCAGCGGCTCAAAAAGATCGCTGTACAAATACACAATATTCGAATAACCAAATTTCTTAAATACTTGATTATAATAATAATAAGAGATTTTTTTATTACAATATTTAAAAAAAAGCACAGAATAAATAATAGTAGTATGTACTAAAAGTAAGTAGTATAATTTTTTTTGTCATGGGTGACATTTTCATGGTTTTCGAGAGTGTTGAAACCGATAGGGTTGTCGAAATGTAAATCCAAGATGGCGGCCGCAATAGGTATCAATTTTTTCATCATGGGTGTCATTTTCATGGTTTTCGAGGGTGCTGAAACCGATAGGGTTGTCGAAATGTAAATCCAAGATGGCGGCCGCAATAGGTATCAATTGTTTCATCATGGGTGTCATTTTCATGGTTTTCGAGGGTGTTGAAGCCGATAGTACTGTCGAAATGTAGATCCAAGATGGCGGCTGCAAAATATATCAATTTTATCATCTTGGGGTGTCATTTTCATGGTTTTCGAGTGTGTTGAAGCCGATAGTGCTGTCGAAATGTAAATCCAAGATGGCGGCTGCGATAGGTATCAATTTTTTCATCATGGGTGTCATTTTCATGGTTTTCGAGAGAGTTGAAGCCGATAGGGTTGTCGAAATGTAAGTCCAAGATGGCGGCTGCAATAGATATCAATTTTTTCATCATGGGTGTCATTTTCATGGTTTTCGGGGGTGCTGATGCCGATAGTGCTGTCGAAATGTAAATCCAAGGTGGCGGCTGCAATAGATATCAAGTTTTTCATCATGGGTGTCATTTTCGTGGTTTTCGAGGGTGTTGAATCCGATAGTGCTGTCGAAATATAAATCTAAGATGGCGGCTGAAGTAGGTACCAATTTTTTCAGCTTGGGTGTCATTTTTATGGTTTTCGAGAGTGTTGAAGCCGATAGTGCTGTCGAAATGTATATCCAAGATGGCGGCTGCAATAGGTATCAATTTTTTCATCATGGGTGTCATTTTCATGGTTTTCGAGGGCGTTGAAGCCGATAGTGCTGTCAAAATGTATTTAAACTACTGTAAAAAGTCCGTATAATCATGTTATACGTAATTTTTTTAATAGGCTTAAGGTATGCCCAATTGGATTTACCAATATATTTTTTTCAATCCCCGAAGTTAAGGGTGCAGTAATATGCATATGTTTGGATTTAAATTTATTAATTATAGAATCCCAAGCAGATGGGTGGGCGTTATAACTATTGATCTATTGAAACTTGCATGTTTTCTTATATCAATAGCCTCGTGAATTATCCTTGGTAGGAATCGGTGCTTTTTTCGAGTATTTGTGGTTTTTCTTATTAACTTAATGGCGAAGACGGTCTTGAACCTGTTCACTGACTGCAGACTTCCTGGAGCGTTGGTGCATCACGTGAGGTATATGCTTTTATTATCTGGGTTTTTATTGATATTCTTTAGTGCATATGGATATTTATTAGAAAAAGATGAAGTCTTATTTTAAAAAGGAATCGAATTTTTGGTACCGTATTACATTGTATATTAAAAATTAAGCTACATTCCGTATATACCTATATTCATATAGGCCTTTATTTGAACAACCTTGTTCAATTCTGATTCCCATTTACATCAATATTGAATTAATTTGAAGACCATTGACATCAATATAGAAGTCGAACTTCTGGTATATTTAGTAAATATGCAGAACACGTTTATTTTCGTTATTTTTTTGTTTACCGTCATTATGGCTATGAAAAGTCATTTATTCTATTATTTTTAATCACATTGATTTGCAAATAATATAATCCTATTAAGAGATAACAATTTGTGTAAATTACTTATAAATCACTTTCGAGTTCCTCCGTGCAACTGCGAATGGCACTTGGGGTATTATCTAAATCCAGTTGAATGAGTTTGTGAAAATTAACGTTTATGGCGGGAATTGACTTAAGGTCTTTTTATAGGGTGTGGGTCGGACTGAAAACCAGTGCTATCACTGAAATCGATTCTTGTTAGAGTTTCATGCTGCAACACAGGGTTTTTAAAGTGTATTTTCTTTTATTTATGATGTTGAAAAATACTTCGTCTTTTGCCTTTTATTACTTTTTTAAAACTTTATGCTGCATGTTTAAACTTTAATACATGCATTTCTTTCTTTATTATTAAATTATATATTTTTGTCTATTTAGCATTCCATACCTCAAAAGGAATAATCGGAAAGTACAGGATCACTGTCTTCACTAAATCAACTACCTACTCACTAAACTAATATACTAAGGCCTAGGGTCTCTTAAAGGTGAAAATAATTATTTTTTCAATGCATTTGTATGCAGCTGTTACGAATATGAATAATAACGTAGGTTGGAAAAGAGGTCGGATTCTCATTATGTGCCGTAACAGAAACAGGCATATTAGCTAGCCCGTAACTTCGCGACCAATCATCATAAAACTGTGTACTAAATATAATGTGGTCTGCAAGTGCTCGATAAGAGACCTCTATCTGTCCCTTACTTTGTGATTATTGAGATAGTAATAAGAAAAAAAATTGTCATTTATTAATAGTTGGTTATTATTCTTGGTAGATATCCTTCTAAAAATATAATCAGATACTTTGTTTGTACTTGGTTGTTTAAAAAGCTTGGCGTGAATAGTACAGCGGGAAAGAATTTTATATCGATTGCAAATTTATAAGACTCAAGTTCAGCCTCACATGGAATACAGTCCTCATTTTGGAGTACCTGAGTTGGGTGAGCGGTGCAAATCGTTGACGACCTACTTTTCTGTTATGGGCTTAATTCACAGGCCTTATGAAGAGACGATTAATGTTTTTGCATTTTTATAGAATTTACATTGGGGAGTTCTCTGAGGAAATTCTCGAATTCTGAAATTATCAGCCGCAAAGTTTCAACACCGTTGCGACAAAATTATAAATATCATCTGCACAATTTGGTGACAGTTTGCTTGGCGGTTCACTAGCGTACGCAATTCCAGAAGTGTTTTTGCCACGTACAACTTGTTTGTGAAAACCACCAAACAACAATTAAATTAATGTATTTTTGCGGTCGGACCGATTTGACCAAAAACCTTCAAAAAAGTATACTCCTTTCTCAAAGGCCGACAATGCTTTTGCCATTTCTCTGATGTTAATGGGTGGCGGTGGTCTTTTTTATTAGATGAGCCGCGTGCTCGTTTGTCTGCTATTACATAAAAATTACGTATAAAATTTATTTTTTATTATGCTTGTTATATTTTTGTCATGTGGTGGCGGCGGAAGAAAATCCCTCACTACATTTTGTCCATTTGGTGTCATATTACATGAAAATCTCTACTAGGAATCTACTAAATTAAAAATATTTTAATTCGTATTCCAACCAATAAAAAGAATAACATACTATGTCGTTATTAAAATACTTCAACGGTAGATAAATTACAAATACTCATTAAATGAAGTTATATTATTTGAACGAGGGGTTTTGAAACATACCAAAAATAATATTGGACCATTGTTATCCTCAAAAGAGTCATGCATATTTCCCTTCCTTTGTTCGGAGTTGAGTAAAATCTTACTGAAATTAATACCCTATTCGTATATCCGTTATTATTAAAATCTCTTTTAAGAATTAGATGTATATTATGTTTATCTTTCTCTTTTGTTTAATGCCTGTTGAATCCCAACAAGAAAGTTCTAACAATTAGGAATTTTTACTACGTTCACATTTATACGTCAACGTCATATCTGGGATGCACTCAAGGTGGCAAATATTTTGAAACATCCTAGATATTAAACCATCTACAGTGGATAAAAAATTGAGAACATTAATCTCATCGTTTTTTTCTTTTTTAAAGAATAGGGGGCAAACGAGCATGCGGCTCACCTGATGGTAAGTGACTACCGCCGCCCATGAACAACCGCAACACCAGGGGAATTGTAGATGCGTTGCCGACCTTTTAGAAAGGTGTAAGCTCTTTTCTTGAAGGTTCCTAAGTCGTATCGGTCCGGAAAATTCGCTGGTTGTAATTGATTCCACAAGGAAGTCGTGCGAGGGAGAAAACTTCTTCTAAATCGCAAAGTGGTGGACCGCCAATCATCCAGATGGTATGGATGGTAACGCGAGTTTTGTCGCGATTTGCGATGGTGAAATTGAGCGGCTGGAATTAGTCCGAACAATTCCTCAGAGCACTCCCCGTGATATATGCGATAAAATACGCACAGAGATGCAACATCTCTACGCAGTGCCAGTGTATCGAGCCGATCAGAAAGAACTCGGTCGTCCGATTCGAACCGCTCTGCGCTGGATGCGGTCAAGTGGAAGGAGCTGGCACTGGGGTGCCCCGGCCCAGAGATGAGAACAGTATTCCATGTGGGGCCGAACTTGCGCTTTGTAAAGTTGCAAGCGATGTGCCGGCATGAAATACTGTCTCGCTCTGCTGAGAACGCCAAGCTTTTTAGAGGCCAATTTGGCCTTCCCTTCCAAGTGACCACGAAACTGCACACTATTCGATATGTCGACGCCAAGGATTCCGATACTGGCTGAGGCCGCAAGGGGAGTGCCTTGAAACTGAGGAGATACGACAAAGGGGTTCTTTTTAGCGGTAAACGCGCAAACTTTTGTCTTCTGGGGATTGAACTAGACTAGATTTAGTCTGCCCCAATCCGAGACTTTGTTAAGCAAAGACTCGACTTCAGACACAAGTTTGTCCCGGTACTCGGCGACGTTTTCCCGAGAAATATTGGCACGGCCGGTATATAAGGCATCACCAGTGCTGTCGTCTGCATAGCAATGAATGCTACCAGTTAGCAACATATCATTGATATGCAGGAGAAACAGCGTTGGTTTTAGCACGCAGCCTTGTGGAACACCAGCGTTGATAGGCTTGATATCAGAGCATGCACCGTCTACTACGACCTTGATGCTCCGATCAGCAAGGAAACTGGTGATACATTTGCACAATTTCTCGGGAAGCCCATAGGAAGGAAGCTTCGAAAGAAGCGCTTTGTGCCAGACCCGATCAAAGGCCTTCGCTACGTCCAAACTAACGGCTAATGCCTCCCCCTTGGACTCTACTGCCTCCGCCCATCAATGAGTTAAGTAGACTAGAAGATCACCAGATGATCGACCCCGACGAAAATCGTACTGGCGGTCACTAATCAGCTGGTGATCCTCAAGGTACCTCATGTGCTGGCAGTTTATAATGGCTTCCATTATTTTGGTAAACAAGGAGGTGATGGCGATGGGCCTGTAGTTGGACGGGTCTGAGCGGTCGCCTTTTTTAGGGATCGGGTGCACCAAAGCTGTCTTCCATGAGTTCGGGACTACGCCTTGGGAGTAGGAGTACCGGAAAAGACGCGTTAAAACCGGTGCCAACTCCGGAGCACACGTTTTCGGCACAATGGTAAGGACTCCATCGGGCCCACTCGACTTTCTGACGTCCAGGGAGAAGAGTGCTGTGCAAACCGAGCGCTGTGTAAATCGCACACCCGGCATGGAGCACTCACATCGCGGTATGGTCGGCGGTGTGTTTCCCCCGTCACCTAGAGTCTAGTTGGACGCAAAAAGAGAGCTCAATAGATCGGCATTCTCCTTTGCGGCATGGGCCAGTGAGTCGTTCTCTCTGTGCAGAGATGGAAGAGATGGCTGACAGAAGTTCCCTTGGATAGCCTTGGCGAGAGACCAGAATGCACGGGTTCCCTTAGGAAGGCGAACTAGCTTCTCGCCAATTCTGCCAATGTGCTCAGACCTTGCCTTGGCAATGACGCTTTTGAAGGACCTGGAGGCGGAATTATACTTCTTTTTAAGTGCGCTGGTGTTTACATCCCGAGACGTTGATGCGTCAGCCCAGGCCTGGTAGCACTCCTGCTTATAGCGTGATGCTATTTTACAGGAGCGACCAAACCATGTCTGGGATCTGCCTCCGATGGGCACCACAGAGGATGGAATAAAAAGTTCCATACCCTGAAATACCACATCAACAACAGAATCGGCAACAACGCTGGGATCTTCCGGCGAGAAGCAAACCCGCACCCAACGGTAGGATGCAAAAAAAGATCGCATCCCGTCCCAATCAGCTGACCTATAGTGCCAAACACGGCGGCAAGCTGTAGATCGCAACTGCGATTGGAGCGTGAGTGGCACCGTACTCCGGATCAGACAATGGTCCGAAGAGCCCAGCGGGGCATCGACGGAGACCTGATATCCGTCCGGATGAGAGGTCAGCAGAAGGTCCAACAGGGAAGGTACATGGTCTTCCACATCTGGGATCCACGTAGGCGAAGTAACCAGTTGTGTTAGACCATATGCCAAAGTAAAGTCATAGACAGATCTACCCGCATGATCGGTTAAACGAGAACCAAGCCATTCAGCGTGGTGGACGTTGAAATCACCGAGTATCACGATCTCTGCGGATGGGACCTGTTGTAGCACGGAGTCTGCAGCCATTTGGACGTGGTCGATGAGTCGGTCTGTGTCGCCATTACCGGTATGGGATCTATAGAGGCACCCGTAGACGCGGAGATGGTCGTCGCTGTCTACGCGCAGCCATAGGATGGACAGGACCTTCAAGACTGCCGAGGCGTCGAAAACAGATGTCCTCTCTGACATACACGCAAACTCCAGCCCGGGGCACAAATGAGTGTTCCAATTTGAATCCCGGGTAGGAGAGATACGAAGTATCAGCCGGAGAGGACACCTGTGTCTTGGTTAGAAAGAGCAAGGCCGGCTTAGCTATCTTCAAATGGTAGTGGACGGCGTTAAGGTTTGAATGAAGTCCCCTGATATTGCAGAAATCCACGGTAAGCGTGGCAGAAGTTGCCTTTGTCTTCTTGCTCCGCTTGCCCCGAGCAGGTTTCGTCTTGAGCGGAATTTCGCCGCCCCCCCCCCCCCGAATACGCGGGGCAGCCTAAGCACCCACGCCCAGGAGTGGAGTAGTTTGGTCGTGGATTCTCAGCGAGGGATTCTCCAGGGGTGCTGGTACCGTCTTGGGGTAGTCTTAAATTTAATTCCACTACCATGTTGATGGGGGGGGGGGGGGGGGGGGGAATTGGGCCTCCGGCCACCTGCACTCACCAAGCGCGGTAAACCTCTACTTTAGCTGGTATTCTGTGAGGTCGTGCTACCACCCCGGTTCAAGCTGGCCCATCCGTGCGACAGCAAAAGCTACCGCTTGGCTCTACCATTGTTGAATTCTCATCATCTAATTTCATCTATTTTATCATCATATCATATTTATCATCGTCATCTAATTTAAACCGTTCACAATTATAGCAACATACAGATCAACCATTCATCGATATATATCCTTTAAAAGGGACCATTTGCCGCTTTTATAGGAGATATATTTGTTTTTATGCATGACAATGCACGCCCTCATAGTGAGGCCGTAGAACAAATCAAGAAAAGAAATCCTGCCCCCGCCAATTTCAGAGATCTTAAAAATATATTACAGGAAGAATGCAACGTAGTCTTTTTTTTTATAGGATAGGGTGACAAACGAGCACACAGTCCACCTGATGGTAAGTGGCATAGAAATATTAAATAGAGGAGAAGTGGCAAGAGGCGTGTCTGTGTCCGCACGGTATGATCAAAATGCTCAGGTTCTATTCAAACGGCCGTCTCTGCATATTAGTATACTTTAACCGTAATCGTGAAACAATATCAGAATGCCGTGTTATTCAGTGGTTTCTTGTAAAAGCCGAAGCCTAAACAAAATTTTTGTAGATCATGGAATCACTTACCATATGTAAGAACAAGTATTTTACTATCTTTATCTTTAAAATCATGAAAAACAACAAATCGTAAAATATTTTTTGCTCTTAATGCGTTATTTTTGTTTTCAAATATCACTGCGACGGTACTATTTTATAGTAAATACATTGCTTCTTAACCACTACTTATGTATATCCCTAAGCGACTGAACAAGCAATGTAAATATGACAAATCGATATTTATGGGGATGCATCGTGTAGTACGGCCACGGTATCTTGCGATTACTTAATGTTGTTCTTGTGCAGATCCACTAACGTATGCTATCGACAACAAAGTCGATTGGCGAATTGCTACGAGTATTAAAGTATATTCTCTCAATTTGTCAACCGTTTCAACCCGGTGGGAAGACTGATGTGACATAATGGTATTTAATTATTTTGATTATTTTCACCGTTTACTACACTGAATTCGTAACTAGCGATCATAAAGTAAGTTGATTAAATAATTAGGTTAATCATCATCATTCATTTAATAAATGAATTTATTAAACTCTGCCGTGACGGTCATCTCAAGCGAATTGTTGTTAATTGAAATTTTAAATTGACAAATGAATTAGAATTTGTGAGATTGACATTATACTAGTTTGACATTATGCATTATGACATGACCATGCCTGTATATTTTTTATTTTTTTTAATTCTATTTTTAACTTCATAAAGGAGACGGTCCAAAATTGTATGAAGCGTAGGCCTAGTTTATGTACTAGTAAGGAAATAAATTAAAATAAAATATTAAACCACTTTTGATCATTCAAATCCACGAATTTGCCTTAATTTAGTGGTATTAATATTTTATTCTCACCAAAAACTGCAACACTAATGGCGAATTGAAGTCGTTTTGATTTGACGTTAGCTGTCATCCCTGATATCTCTAATATTACCTATAGCCTATTAGGTAGATTTATTATGTAAAATAGCTAAAATGTCTCGACACTAGTACGAAAGTAAGGCAAAAAAGTTGTATTTTTTGATCAAAACACGAATAACGTGTAATAAAGATTGTGTATGTGCTTTTTTATCTTAAAACAACTAACTTTTTTGTTGATATTTGTAAAACTAATGTAAAAAGTACTACCTAATTCCAGACAAGAAGATTGTTGAGATAAATCAACGGTGCCTACACACAAAATTATTTCATTGCATTCATAAGTGTGTACTAATGCACACTTCAGTGCCAGGGGCATCCAGGACTTTTTTTGTTTTACATGGGGAAATGGAGCCTAAGCCTAGTGTTTTGTTAGCTTTTACAAAAAATGTCTGCCAAATAGCTCAAAGCCGAGATTATATGTGAATAGCGGGTAACTCCGTTTATCTACCCTAAAAAATTCACCCTGAGATACTACTTTATTGCACTAATAATAAAGAATATATTTAACTCATTTTATTTTAGAGTGGCTGTTTTAAGGTGGATAAACAGAATAATCCTGAATACTTATTTCTGTTCAGGCATGTGTTTATCTGGGCTGCTGAAGTACTAGAGTACAATCATAGTTAATATAATTTATTTGTTATAATATGGTACATTACAGTTGTTACAAAAGAATTCGCATCCTAAATACGTTTCCGGCGTACAAATATTTTCATATAACTGGTCCTCAGCGTGTCAGAGTATGCCTTGAGCCTTGACAGACATTTAAAGCCTGGATAATGTCATAACAAAGGTGAACAGTCCTATGAATTATAGAAAGTGAAACATTAGGTCAATCATGTTTTGAATACTTAAGGTAATATAAATAAAACAGCTTAATTTTGAATTTTTTTTATTTATTTTTCCTACTTCAAAAACCTCTCTTACTAAAATGCCATCCCGAATTGAGGACGGTGCGGTTATGGAATTTTGATACCGAGCCCAACACGAATTCCAGACAGCGGTCATTATGTGGGCACAGCAACCCACTGTCTATTGTCCAGAATTGCAACTGCAATAATAACCTACAATCATTTCATCCCAACTTGTCCCTTGTCTCGCCAACAGTATATAATATGTGTAATAAGCTCTGTCCGAGTGATGGTGAGATTTTATACGGCCGCTTTTAAAACAGAGTCTTCTTGGGGTGATATTAATTGGGTCACAACTTATCTGCTACCCAGTCTTCGTTGACACCAAACATACAATATAGGTACTGATAATATTGGCATTAGGGTGCTGGAGTTCATTTTCATGATTTGTGTCGACAGATAATTCTTGTAATACGTTTGCAAAACATTGTGAACATATTGGTGCATTTTCATCCATCTAGAACAAAACAATCTTACCTTAACACTTTCACTGTCCGGTTTCCAGACACAATAGTAAGACAATAGCAGTGCCCTATATGTAGTGCACGGGACAGCGAAAGGGTTAATAAACTATCTATATTGCAGAAGCGCATTTTAAACAGTGCAACATGTTTTAACAGGTGAACTTAAAGATAATTACATCATATTAAGATTTTGCAGCCATTATGAACTTATGTAGAAATTAATAATTATTAACAGACTACAGATAGAAGCATGTCATTCAAATGCGTTTAATAGCTTAAGGAAACATCTTTCCTTAGTACATACCTGCTTACTGATTCAAAATGTGATTCTACAGAATACAGATGTCCGATATCAACGAAATTGAAATCTCAAGTAAATCATTAAGTCCATAAAACAAAAGCAGAGTTAAAATGTAGTAATCCAAAGTCCAAACAAAAAACCAAATCGCCAAAGAAATACACAATTAAACACATTCACGAGTTCAGAACTAGTTCGGAATAAATAAAAATATCATTTGACAGAAATGACATTTGACAAATAACCGTGTCTTTTTACTTTTTTATGACTAGAAGGGCACCATCTTGTAAAACCATTAAAAACTTGGGATTGCAATATTATTTTTTACAAGTTATCTAGTTTGATATATTCTCTCATTTTAACAAAATCCTTGAATTTTTCTCTTTTTAACGGTATACTGTACATAGACTAGGCCAGAAATGGACCGTCTCCTTTATTGACATTATACTATTTTATTAGATTTTGATATGAAACGTTATTGTCATTTTGTGATTTTGTAATTTTGTAACTTTAATTATTCAATTATTGCATGTCGACTTGATATTTGCATCTGATACATACATGTACTTTAACAGTGGTAGAGCCACGCGGCAGCTTTTGCTGTCGCACGGATGGGCCGGCTCAAACCAGGGTGGTACCACGACCTCACAGAATACCAGCGTGAAGTAGAGGTTTACCTCTGCGTTTCGCTTGGTGAGTGCAGGTGGCCGGAGGCCCTTTTAACTGGAAATGAGGCATTCCATCTTAGTCCTCACGGGTGATAACGCATCTGCATTTTGATTTGCAAACGAGGATAGATGTAGATGTCTATGGGCCGCAGCAGCCACTTGCCATCGGGTGGACTGTGTGTTCGCTTGTCACCCTTATCCTATTAAAAAAAACATGCATGTTCACACTACATTATAAGACCTCAAAATATACCATGTTTAATGCAAATAAATATTTTATTATTAATATTATTTTTTATTATTTCGGTGAAGTGTTTTGGGTTGAATTATAGTATATTATGCCTTACCTTCGTGCTAATTCCATACTTTTGTTTTCAAAAGCATCGAATGCGTTATTATACCAAATTGGCATGGTTCAGAATTCAGATAATATTATAATAGTGACTTTTGCTAAAAATTATTCAACATAATTATCCTGGCTATTTATTTGTTATGCATGAGTGTGTGTTTGTTTTCATATATTTAACAATAACTTGACCAACCAGGGGTTTTTAACAAAAGCTTGCCAGATACATGGTGAGGTTAAGAAGTTGCGTAGGATATATGTAAATGATAAATAAATTATTATCGTACATTTTCAGCTTCCCAAAAGATGCTTATTTAAAAAGAAAAGAAATGAATTGATGCCACAGGAAGGCCACCTACAAAAACTAGTACAATATGCCAAAATACCTACTTTTTCAATACGCTATAACAATCTAAACCAACATAACCGGATTTTATAATTGTATTTGTTAGGTAGGTTAGGTACTTAATAATTTACGTTTAGCTACATATTGTTTATTTTTATTATATAATTTCCTGTGCATATCGTTTTTTATTTATTTTATTTTCAATTTTAGTGCAATTTTAGTGTAAATGGAAGAGAATCGATAACTTTCAATTTAGTCAATCACTAATGTATATGTAAAAAATGGCTTTTGCACAGCACAACGATAGCGCCCGATATTTTTGTGTGAGTAAGTAGTACGGTGCATAGTAAATGCACGCTGTGGTTGTAGGGATACGGTTTATAATTGATTGTGTAGTACGTTCTGATTTATAAAATGCGAGTGCGTGCGCGACTGCGTATATATTGCTTTTACTGATCTGCCAGTGTAGTAGCAGGCGGGTGGTAGGGGCCAACTGGAGACACCGGGTTCCGATACATTTAGAACTACCGGGCATATCTCGTTCTATTATTATATCTATGGTAAGTGGTTGCTGTGACCCATAGACATCTACATCTATCCTCGATAAAGAATCAAAATGCAGATGCGTTATCACCCGTGAGGACTAAGATGGAATGCCTCTTTTCCAGTAAAAAGGATCTCCGGTTCTCTACACTCACCATACGAAACACAGCAGTGTTAAGCTGCTATTTTACGCTGGTATTCTGTCAGAGCGTGGTCCTTCCCCGGTCTTGCCGACCCATTCGTGCTACAACTATACTACAAATATAACTGCAGCATGGCTCAAAATCTCTGAAGATTTCACTGATAACTAGATTAGGAGTATGCCAAGGAGACCGGAAGCAGTTCGAAGAGCTAGAGGGGAAAACACTAAGTATTGATTATATAGTCCGTGAAGCATCTATGATTAAAATTTATAAAATATTAAATCCAATAAGGTTCTTTCCTGTAATATTTTTTTCTTAATTTGATTATTTATTGTCATTTCATCGTTTGTTTTATCGACGTTTGCAATTTTAAATTAACGAATAAGAAGCAAAATTCAAATTAATAAACTGAATGGTCACATATATTCAGGATATTTTGTTTTATACATACTTTTTTTGTGTTCCTCTAAATTTGTCCATGAACACTCGTATATTTGAGCAAGATTGATGATCACAAGTATTTGCCTACTTTGGATGTTCTAATACTAATGATTACTTTTGATGTTTCAAAATATTAGATTGCCTCGATTGTTACCATATTTTTGACGCTGACTGTACATGTACTTATTAATTTATTATAACCTATGGTTTACGGAATTTGATAAGTGAAAATATTTTAAGTTATGACGTTTATACTTGTAATTATGATATTTTACTGTTTCAAAAACGTTTTTTCATTAAAATTTCATAACTGCTGAGGTTTAGATTTATCATGCGCTCTGTGGATCGTAGCGTTTTCTTAACATAATTTTCGTCAATATATTTATATATTATTACTAAATCATTAAGTTCTGTCTTTAATATTCAATTTTTTAAGCATACGTTACACGTACGTAACATATTATACGGCTATCTATCGGAAGCCATAGGAATTTTTCTGATATTTCGCATATCTGCTTCTTTCGACACCCACAAGATTGAATAGGCTAACGGATTACCTTGCACCGCCACTATACGTACTAAAATAGACGACTTAAGCATTGATGTATGCTAGTCTGCAATCTGCATACGAGCAAGGCGATCCGCGATGACGTGGTTAAGGAAATGAGCAGCATGTCGTTTCGTCGAGCGGGGAATCCATGTTGCTAAATCACCGTCGATATTTAATTGAAAAATGAATAAATTGAAATCAAGGTCACTGTTATTGTACATTAGTTTTCAAATGACGGCTCCGTGGCTCAGTGGTTTAGCAATGAGTTGTTGCGCTGAGGCCGCGGGTTCGAATCCCGCACGGAACAAATATTTGTATGGCCTACAAATAATTGTCCGGATGTTTGTCCTCGTACAATTTATGTTTGTAAACTGCCTCCACGATACAGGAGACAATCCTAGTGTGGGGGGTAACGTTTTAAAAAGATCTAAATTTTCCTAAAACTCATTATATTGAATATAATAAGTTTCCGAAATGTATCGCCTGATGTGAAATTTAATTAGCTAAGATCAGATTAAAAAATAAATAAATTGTTTTATCTTTTTTTAATTTCAAATGCAGATCGAAAAATAATATTGTTTAAAATGTCAAAAATGGGAACCGAAGTTAAGAATTAAATCCAAAAGCTTTGATTAGATTGAAAACGTTTACTTTAAGCAAAACTTGACGTAACATAATATTATGTTCCAGGTTTGATAATTTTTTTACGGATCCGTTCTAACCATATTAACACAAACCACATCACCGTCATTTGCTTTTCTAGTTAATTTTATTGTATTAGAGAGAAGTTGACCCTTTGGCCATCATTGAAATATCTACTCATATACTGCCTGCTCTTTTAACTGTCACATGTAACAAAGACTGTAGTGCTCCCAAAGGAATATTTAATACGCCAGTGAAGCCGCGGGCAAAAAGGTTTTTTGTATTACAAATCTCTTTTTGGTCAAGAAGTCCGCAAATACACATTGAGTTAGTGTGGACCATTCATTGCTCCTGCTTTTAGTTTTTTTTTTGGATATTTTTCAGGTGGAATTTTTAACAACTTTAAGTTCTGACTTACCACTTGCATGGCGATTCAGGAAAATATGATTAAAAAACTACCAGAGCAAGTTAAAAATATGTAATACACGTGAAGTTCACCAAAATACTGTCTCTAAAACACCCTTAGATAAAAGTGGTTGCGTCCGCCTATCTCGGATGTTTGTAGGTGTTTCTTTTTTATACTAACATTGTTTTCTTTGTTATTTACAACAATATCTAGTGCGTAGAAAGTCTAATTTCCATACATGAATAAGTAAATTTTAATAACTCACAAAATCTAAACCCTGTCAACGAGGACGAATTTATGACTCGAACGCTTCGTGTAAGAGCGATTTTATTAAGTTTTAATATATTATCTAGCTGCGGAAACAAAGAAAATCAAAAGCAATGATTATCCGTTTGTTTTCATTGCCCAATTTAATTATTATAAGCCACACGAGTTTGTATATTGCTATTTTAGAGCACGTACATATATAACATAAAGTACATGAGTAAACTAATATTGCCATTGCAAGTATAATTTTTGTAACAACTACACTATGTTTTTATTATTTTTGCAACCTTGAAGAAACTTTTTAAGAAATTAAATTTTCTAACATTAGCTCATGATTATGACGATGATGTCTATGAAAATATATCCTTCTCATTCACCAGTAAGCTAACTACTGCTTGACAGACTCTTACCACAATACAACTCCACTATGTTAACACCTCATGTGCGGAATTTCGATTTACCAATTATACCATCTGAAAAGTCAGAAATTGGCCATAAAAGGTCAGTTGATCTTATTAATTGGTCGGGTTAGAAACATGATAAAATATATTAGTACAAGGCTGCTTAAAACACCAAAAATTTCTCCATTTCTTAGCCGAAAAAAATTAATTATAACAAAAAATTTAACTGCCATTTACATTCCATGACTTCCCACATGATAGATGAATGAAAAGTTATCGTTTCCGACACCATGTGGACTTGATAAACCCAAAGAGCTGTGCGTAAGTGCTCACTGCCCTGATACAATTAACCGTCCCAAAGCATGCACGTTACGACAGTGCCAAATTATTTAATTTTTTTTAAATAGTAAATTAAGCTGACCAAATATTTATATAAGCTGACCAATTATCAGCGAATGCTTCTCGATCGGGCATAGGTAGAATTTTTATTTTTTTCGCGAATGAGGTGCTAAAGTTTCGCAATGACCTTGAAAAACTTTAACCCTAAATAAAAATGTTTCTAACGCTGACCAATTAATAAGATCAACTGACCTTTTATGACCAATTTCTGACCTTTCAGATGGTACAATTGGTCAATCGAAATTCCGCACATGAGGTGCTAAGACCGCGGAGCTGCACAATAGGCCGGATTTACAAAAACGTCATCGTCATTTTTGACTCCTCGAGCCGAGATTCGTACCCGGGACCTCATGATCAACAGTCGCGTTAACGACCACTAGATCAACGAGGCAGTCATTACCGAATTGTATTACATTAATGACATATTATGTACATATTTATTTTTTATGACGAGACGATGATTTATATCTGTCATATACGAGATGGTATACCACAATACACTAAGAGGCCCTGTGTCTTTCTGGCCTCTCTCGTAGCCACATCTTTAGACACCCACGGGCTTAGCAACGAGCTTTGATTCTTTATTATACCCAAAAAAGTAAAGACAAATGTTTTTCCTTTGTATGAATTATTTAAGGGTATTTCTTCTAATTATTTTTCTTGTAAGAATTAGTATTGAGTTAAATTCAGTCCAGGCTTCTGTTTCTTATGCTAGCTTATTAAAATCATCAATCAAAATTTAATTTCAACATAAAGTTTTCTTAAGGAAATATTGCTTTTATTTAATTTGTTACTCACGTCTTATATCCAGCTGCGAATGCTTAGTATTGTATGTATAGAATTATGGGTTCCAAGATAGAAATTGAATAAAGGCAATATTTATTTTGCACTAGCGCTATTTCTTGTTTTGAGTCGTGTTATTATGTAAATAGTTTCCATAAAAAAGGAAGAATGCTATCTAATTTTAGCACGAATTTCTTAAGTAAACGTAAGTTTTGAGAATTACACGTTTGCTTGAATTCAAAGATTATACTGTATAGAAAAATTGCATTTAAACAAAAGTTAGAAAATTTTTCTATACATGTTTTATTGAACAAATTTAACATTGGTACTATAATGTCTTACTCTAAGCAGAGTATTAAATAATGCTTTCTTTACGCAAATACAACATATACATTGAAATAAAAAAAAATTACGATTTATATTTGACCATGAATAACGAATGATGTAAAGTGCCCGAAACGTCGTGAAATAAAGGAGTTAAAATATTAACTCCTCTAATAAGACGGTATGAAATCCGTAAAATTACTTCTATTTAGCTGCTTTCAAATTACTGCACGCGCCATTTATTTGTGGTCGATATGAATGACGGTAATAGAATACCCTCTGAGCAAAACTTATAACAAAAAAGGCCTCCCCGATAGATTGCCTCATAGGGGTATTTCTTATAGTTACTACACTCGGCAAACGGTTTCCCTCTGTCGCTTCTTACGACATCCATAGAATATTTTACTAACACATACCAGACTAGACTAGATTTAATAAAACATACCAGGTGGACTCTTTGATGCTCTATTACAGTTTCTCAAATGAGAAAAGGGGTCACGGCCTTGCATTTAGACGAACAAGATTTCTTTCTTTGAAATAATTATAAAATTATAATTGTAAAGAATTAATAGATTGATTTAAGATTAATAGAACTTTTGGTTATACATCACGACTTTATAAATTTATATCCGTTTAATTACGCAGTGTTTTCATGAACATACGATAGGCACGAATATTCAATGAAGCACGTGTGCCATTATGGTAAATTTAGTGCTCAATACATATCTCAAAGTTATGTGACTAAAGCCATAGAATAATAATAGTTGCTAAAGCCACGTATATTTATTAATTCCTATAAAAAAATAACAGCAAAATCCACTTAACAGTAGTGGAAAAAAATGCATATTTTTTCTGACAAGTAAGATTCAGTGATATGTATATGTAAACTAACCTTTAATAAGTCCAACTTCGACGAAAGGTCAATCGACGGATTCAACTCGTCTGGACAGCGTTCGGGAGATTACAACACATCTTTTCATCAGGCATATCTCAAAACTTCAAAGCTAGATTGTGCAACCAGTGCGTGTGCCAGTGATAACCTATGGATCTGAGACGTGGTCCTTCACTGCTGATCGTATGAGGAAGCTCACAATCGCTCAGCGAGCTACTGAGAGGACTATGCTCGGGGTTTCTCTGCGAGATAGACTTAAAAACGAGGATATGCGCAGTCGAACCAGAGTAAGCGATATAGCCTAACAAATAAGTAACTTGAAGTGGCAATGGGCTGGCCATATAGCTCGAAGAACTGACAAACGGTGGGGAAGAAAGGTTCTCGAGTGGCCGCCTCGTACCGGCAGGCGAACTGTAGGGCGTTCCACCACTAGATGGAGTGACAACCAGGTAAGACATGCAGGAAGTCAATGGACGCAGGATGCTCGGAACTATGCCTTGTGGCGTTTTTTGAGGAAGGCCTATGTTTAGCTGGGGACTTGTGAAGGGCTGTAATGATGACGATGATGATGAAACTTTAATAAATATCAACAAATATTTCAACATTACATAGGTATAATCGCACATTTGTCAGCACTATATACGCCAAACATTCAGCATCACACCGCTCATCCATGATTCTTTTTATTCAATTACAATTTATATATTTTAAATTATATAGATATCTCATAATTCAATAATGTTCGAGAGTTCCCGCAAACAAGATGCGTGTTAAATTTGCGATTACCTTAATAAAGTAAGTGAAAGAAAGCACGAATAATGAAGCATAGGCTACATTGCACAAAGCTCGATTTATAGAAAAAAAAAACGCTTAATTCAGTCTTACCAAACGATAGCTTGAAAGAGAGGAATACAGGTATCGAAGCTTGAAATGAAAGCAGATACATTTATTTGTAAAACATGTGTACATATTATAAGTAATTAATTGTTTATAGCATCAAATAGGGTTCGAACTCCCAAGTTGTATTAGCGTTTGGTTGGATATCGTTAAATATTTATCTTTCAGTAATATCAAAGCTTTGTTAAAAACAATTGAAATCAATTTTAAGTCCTGATTATTTCCTCGTATTTCAGCCCGGATATCGTACTATGTACTAGTATTTACTTAACTTTTAAATAATAACAATATGTTCAACTCTAGTCTAGGCATGCAAATGCATTAAATGTGTTAATGTAAAAATAAAAAAATACAAATTTTTCACCAATCATTACAACGTATAATTACTATGAAGAACTATTCATTACAAATTAGTTTAAATTAAATTTAAATGAAATGAACTTTGAATAATGGTAATTAAACAATAGAGTGACTTTCAATAAGTATTATTTATAATCTATATTAAATAAAAATGTTTCTGTTTCTGAATGTACTCTACATATGTACACAACAAGTATTAGCAGTTGCGTATATATTTAATGTTGCGATAGTATAGTGGTTGCGGCAAAGAGATTTAATATATATATATATATATATATATATATATATATTTGTACGTGGTCTGCGTACCCCTCTGCTATGTTATTTGGTATGAACTGCTGTTCGAGGTGCTGTGCCATCAACTCCGCCCTTTTTTGGGCGTCGTAAATTCTGCTCTCCGTGCTGTCCACCAGTGAGCAGACAGGTGGTGGTGTCTTTGTGAGCTGCCGGTTGAGTCTCCGAGGCTTCGTCGATTCGCCTCTCCCATGCCTCTCCCCTGTACGCTCTCATTGCTTCCGACAGCTCTTCAGTCATAGCGTTGAGTTTGGTTTTCAGCCGTGGGCATCGTGTCCGTGCCCAGAGCCTCCTCAGCTTCCGTTTCTCGGACAACTGGGTTTGCAGCTTGTCGTGAAGCGACAATTAAAAGAGAAAGAACCTAACCTAAGAACAGCAAAACAACAAAAGTAGACCAAGAAAATAATATATTTAAGTTTTTTAAAAGAGTATTTACAATTTTATAGAAAAAATTAAATATGAAGATGATGGATGAAATGAGATTTCAATTAGGTTTAAAAAAAAAATAAAGATAGGAGAATAGGACAATATAGTTTTATAGTGGAGCCTGGAGCCTCGCTGCTTTTGTAGAAATAGGCACACGCAGAGCTTGAGGTTTCTCAGCGGCGACAGCACGCAGCGCCTGGACTGGGCACACGCAGCGTCCGGAGCCGGCGCACGTAGCGCCTGGGGTAGGTGCGCTCAGTACTTGGAGAAGTAGTCGTCGCGCCCAGAGGTAGCGCGGGCAATAGGTGCACTCGGCGCCTGGAGCAAGCAGTCGTAGCGTGCCCGAAGGTAGCGCGGGCAGTAGCTGCACTCAGCGCCTGGAGCAAGCAGTCGTAGCGTGCCCGAAGGTAGCGTGGCCCCGCGCTTGAAGCAGACTGCCGACGACTTCACGTGTAGATGGAGGCTTGCAGGATCCCAGCGCCTGGCCTGCAGGATGCACGACGACTTCATGTGTAGATGGAGGCTTGAAGGATCCCGGGGCAAAGCGGCCCCGGGATAAGGCCTTTAGTAGATGTTTCTCGTTTGAGAACTGAAGCGAGACTGTCTCTTGTATTCTCCGATTGTTCGGCTTTTATACCTTTTAGAGAGAATGAGAAATTATTTAAATTAAAACGAAATTTATTGTAAATGACCTACAGCCAAAGAGTATTTATGTAGGAAGAACATCATACCAGAGACGAATTTGAATAAAAGTTACCATAACAACCACATAAACAATGGTTGTCAAATTGAGCAATTTTTAGTTTTAGGACTGTTATTAAGAAACTATTACATTTAAGTAAGAAATGAGATATTATTCATATAGAAAAAACTAATGCACGGCAGCGTGCGCGAAGCCTGAAATTGTAGAGTTACAGAGAATTCAATAAAAGACCAAAAAAGGTAAGACTCCATTGACAGCTATTTTAAAAGTACTAAATAGTGTGAAAATACGCAGTAAAATGATACGTTATTGTGTAAAAACATTACAGGATCCTATATAAATAAAGGTGATGCAAAATATAAATGCAGAAAATCAAAAACAGAATGAAAAAAATAGTATAAAGTGATGCAAAACATGAATGCAGAATATCAAAACAGAATGGAGAATTAGTGTACAATGAAATTTAAGTAGCATAACACTACAAGCTTGCGTGGGAGTTCCTCCTTCCCGCGCCCCGTGGAGACAGTGTAGGAGTGGAGTTGTAATTGGTCTTTGATAGTATTTTGAAGTTGTAGGGCCGCTGTCTCCACATCTTCATGGGTGGTAATAGAGGCGCAGAGTTGGAGGTCCTCCAGCGCACTGCGGAAGCGCACCCAGTTTGTCTTCATTCGGAGACTTCTGGGCACTACGGCATCCGCACTGGTGTCGATGGTAAAAGATAAAAGGTGTCGAGGTAGACCGCGACTAACTTTCGAAGACCATGTGAGCAAACTGCTCGAAGAGGGGAGGGTAAAGAGTACTCGGATACCTAGACGTGCATGTATGAAGAAGATAATGAATCTGAAAGAAGCGAAAGAGGTATGTAAGGATTGTGACACTTGGCGATCTGTTCTCTCTGGCTACCCCGTCATGGATTGTGCGTGATGATAAGTAAGTAAGTAAGTAAAGAAGTGTCATCTGCAAATAATATTATATCATGGTTATCCCCTACTATGTAAGGTAAGTCATTAATGTATACAAGAAACAGAAAGGGGCCGAGAATTGAGCCTTGAGGCACGCCCATTTGTACCATCGACCCGGAAGAACTCATACTGTTAATGACAACTTTTTGCATTCTCTTACTTAAATATGAAATAATTAATTTAATAACATCACTTCTTACACCGTAGTGTATCTATCTATTTAATTTGAAGTCGGTTGAAAAACAACAATTACACCACTTTATTAAATTGATTAGTTGTAGAAGTTCTATCGCTAGTAAAATTTACTTATCTAAAACGAAACATGGAAATTACAAACAAAACAAAAGGAAATGTAGGTGACACTTCATAAATTAACAACTAAACCTGATTGCAAACCATAAGGTTAATTTGAAAAAGAATTTTACAGGATATTTAATCGGTAACATAGCAAAAAACGGTACATAGAGTTACCTACTTAAATATATTAAAAGAAATATAAATAATTACGTATAAGCTTGTTAAATCGAGATAGAAAAAGATTTTTCTGCATATTGCCTGATTAAAATACTTCAGATATTCAATAACTTACTACTTAAATGTCTTTGGGTTGCGGCGTAAGGGAATTCACTATCCTATATCATCCTGTTGGTGGGAAAAGAAACAAAAGATAGGCAGCAGCATCTTCCTAATAACTACTCAAAATAATATTTTGTACTGCGGTTGCCGATCTGCCTGCCAGGCGTGCCAACTATGGAAAATATATGAGGGAAACTATTGTGGAAAATTATGTTTAGCAGTGGAATTTTTTAGGCTGTAATAGAATAGAATAGAATAATTTTTTATTCAATATTGATTATTACATAATACTTATAGAAAGTCATTTTTTATTTACCACTGGTTCGGAAAATACCTCAGTCCTGGGAAGAACCAGCAAGAAACCCAGCGGGACTTTTTTTTCAAACATAATTTCTCTTAACAATAATTTTGTTTATACAAATTTTTAAATGATTTTTCATAAAACCAGCATGGTGGCGATCACCCTATTCCCAGGGGTTATTTTCATTCATGTATTCCTTGATATTATAATAACCCTTTTTGTACAGTTTTTCTTTAATAAAACTTTTAAACTTGCTTATTGACAAACTATGAATATTTTCTGGGATTTTGTTGTATACATTGCCCCATAAATGAATTACTGATTCTGTGGAGTCTAGTAACTGGTATTACAAGCTTATGTTTGTTCCTAGTGTTTAAAGTATGCACATCCTTATTCTTATTAAATCTATTTATGTTTTTATGCACATACATTACATTCTCATAAATATATTGCGATGCCAAAGTTAATATGTTTATTTCTTTAAATTTTTGTCTGAGGGACTCTTTACAATTTAGGTTATAAATCGCCCGAACGGCTCTCTTTTGCAAAACAAATAGCTTCAATATCAGTCGCATTACCGCGTAGCAAAATTCCATATGACATTACGCTATGAAAGTAACTAAAATACACTAATCTAGCTGTCTCAACATCTGTGAGACTTCTAATCTTTCTTACAGCATATGCTGCGAACTAAGTCTGCTTGCTAATTTAGATATATGGAGGCCCCATTGAAGTTTCGCGTCAATAGTAATACCTAGAAAAACAGTGGTATCCACAAGACTCAACTCCTCCTCATTTAATAGCACATTGGTATTCGAATGTTTTACATTAGGTATTGTAAATTTAATACACTTTGTCTTATTGCCGTTTAAGAGCATATTGTTGGCGTTAAACCAATGTACTAATTTCGATAGAGCATTATTTACATAGTCATAAAGAAGTGTCTACGAATATTAACGAATTTAGACCAAATGGAATCATGTAAACCTCACTTCATTAAACATAAAATACTAACACTTACGTCTATCTACATCCACGAGTCTTGTAAATTCGTGAGGAAACACCCAAAATTCTACTCACCTATTACAATAACTAAAAGAAATAATAGAAATTGGTATAAGCTTAGGATACCCTTCTCCAAATTAAAATTAGTTTCGACTAGCCCCCACGTTATGTCAATAAAGATTTATAACCATTTACCGAATTCTATAAAAATCCTAGAAAACCCTGCGCAATTTAATAAAAAATTAAAAACATTCCTTATTAATAAATGTTATTATACTTTGAAAGAATTTTTTGACGATAAATAATGACAAAGAAAGAATATTTCGACTATATTATATTTTTAATTTAAGTAATTTATATAGAATAATATTGAATGTTGACGATATGATATTTTATAATTTATGTTTAAAAGTTAGATTATACAAAAATTGTTAGTGCTCTAGTGTTGCTATGCCCTTGAAGGGCGTCACATGTATACTTATCAAATGTAACATCTTAAATTTGTAATTTGACATGCAATAAACAATTTGAATTTGTATTTGATTTTACAACACATACAATATGCAATAATGTTATAATACAAATAATGACGAATTTTAAAATGTAACCTACAGCAACTATACCACTTTAAACTACGTTATACTAAAAACCCACGTGAAAAAAACTAAAGCTTAAGGTTAATAGTAATAAATTAAAAACAAAATGTGTTATATATAATGTAAACTAATTAATACTAAGACGCTTATACGTGAAAGAAACTAATCAGTAACTAATCTATCATAAAACTACCTAATACTAAATCGTTAATAGTAATAATTTAAGAACAAAATGTGCTACATGTAATGTAAACTAATTAATACTAAGAAGCTTATACGTGGAAAAAACTAATCAGTAACTAACCTACCATAAAACTACCTAATACTAAATCCTGCATGAGAGAAATTCAAACTAAAGGCCAATCAATATTATTTTAGGAATAATCCGTTAAATATCCACTACAACATTGTAACTGAATAGTTATTTCAAGTAGTAGTTGATTATCACAAATTATTTAAGTTGCTAACGTATAATAATTTGTACTTTAAACTAAGCTAAAAACTAACTAAGTATAAAAATATTATTATAGAACGTTTTTTTTACACACAAATATTTTTATTACTTTTTCTGAGATTTATGGCGCCATTGAACAAATTCGAACCATGTAGTTTCCAATTTATTTTTTTTTCAAAATAATAATCATAACTTTCGATAGAATTAACCAAATTTAATAAAACAAAAATTAAATTTAACTTGAAGATACGCTTTATGATTTTATTAACGATTTATTTGAAAAAAAAGATGTTTACTTTAGACGTGATGCCTTCATAAACAAACAGACAGACAGACAATTCTAAAAATTATAAAAATGTGCTTATTTAATTATTTTCATTTCCCCATAATGATTTTAGTGACAAATATTCTACGAGTATACAATGTACAGAAACGAACACAACATGCTAGCATCAATCAATTCTAAAAATAAAAGAGGTTAATTGACGCGATTGGTATATTATATAAAACATAAAAGAACTTAGAAATCAGTGTCTGAATAGTAAGCAAAGAAGAAAGTTTGATTCTAGCTGAATCCAAAGGCAATTGTTAATAGCTCTTTTAAAATTTGATTTACCACATAGAGTAGGTACTCGGCAGTAAATAATAAATGAGTTTGTCAACACGCAGTGGGGCAGCTAGTAACATAAAGCTAAGCAATAAATATGAAACTTATCTATAGGAAAAACAACAACCTGCCTTTATGGTTTACAGTTACGGTATGGTTTATAGGTATTAGGTGGCAACCCCGGTGACAAATACTTAAATAATTTGCTCCCAAATAATTTCGTAAAAATAAATATTGTAATTGATAATTTCCACCTCAAATTTAAGTTATAGTTGTTAATTAGGAACAAATTGTATTGTGCAATAAATAAAAGTGGTAAATATCTAAATAAATAAATTTTTAGTGCCTCTCAATTTAAAGTGACAGCAGGTAACGAACATCGTTTAAAACTTAGGTTTAAAAATTACTATAATTCTTGTTATCCCTTTTAATATTTACGATATATCTTAAGTTTTGTTGTTTTCGGATTTCATTTTGAATTGTTTTCTTGATAATTTAATTTGAGATCTGTTATTAGAGTCCTACAATTGGATATTTGCTTATTCTGTTCCCTTGATTTTCCATCTTTGTTTTCTTTTGCTATATAAAATATATAGTAAAATGAATACTCGCAACGCCAAAACGCGCCAGATGGAGAACCAACTTCATCTGGCGCTCCAAGAACTGAGGGCGTCCAGGGAGCAGTGTGAGCTGTTACTTAAAGAAAGGGATGACAACGAAAAGGAAATAATAAGTATAATTTCGAAAAATACACAGTTGAAAAATGATATGGTTAAGATACATAGAGACTATACAGATATTTTAAAGGAAAGGGATCAGCTCCAGGGGACAGTCGATGAGTTTGACCGATGCAGCAAAGAATATGAGGAAGCCCTCAGATTAATTGCTGCATTGAAATTACAATTAACTGAAGCTAATGAGCAGATTTCACAATTTAAACAATACATTGATAATGTGCAAGCATTTCAAACTCAGAGTCTGTTCGGTGAGCTCGTAGAATGTAAATCTCATGAAACATTGCAACCCTCCACTACAATAGATTTGACTAAAGATTCTACCTCATCAAGAACAACAGAAAGGATTAAATGCAGCAGAAGGAAATTAAGAAAATATATAAAAATCAATAAATATATTAGGAAAGTTCAAAAATTAGTTAAAAATAAAATTAATATTAAAAATTATTCAAATGTATGTAAGGAAAAGCAAGAGTTAATTAGTAAAATTAAATTATATTCTATTGAGGTGGAAAACATGAAAAATTGTTATGAGACTGAAATAGAGTGTCTTAATTCAGAAATTTTATCACTTCAAACTTCATTACAAACTATGTCAAATAAGTATAAATCAGCAGGGAATGAGATAAAAGAACACAAACTGGCCATGGATAATCTGGTAAATTCATGTAAATATAACGAGGAACGTTTTGATTCCTTATTAAAATATCAAAATGAATATCAGCACTCAATGCCAGGTTCTTTAGGGACAGTGTGTGTTAATAATATGACAAGCAGTAATACTTCATTTTCTTTACCTGCACTCTATGATAGTACCATAACAAAGCAGATAAATTTAAAAAGTAATGAAAAAAATAATGTAATTGTGTATAGTGATGACATAGGAAAAAATTTGGGTATATCATTGAATAACTGTTTAAAAAGGCAACAGATACGTAATTACTGCATGCCTGGAGCATCATTCAGTGATATTATGAATAAAATTTTAACCCTAATAGTATATTAATAATTTTTGTTGGGAGAAGAGGCAATATGAACAAGAATCAATTATTAAAATATATTGAATATCTCAATAACATAAATGTGGTTAAAGTTATCTTGTTTAAATTGCCTTACATAGAGGGGTGGCCACAGGAACATAAACTAAGATATAATTTAAATTTAATGATGCATAATTCGACATGTAATAATAACTTAAATTTGACATTTAATTGTAAGAATAATAATGATAAATTTCATTTAGTGGATATTAATAATTTAATTAAGAAGTTTTTGACAAGAGATAGGTATTACCTATCAAAGTTTAGTTTGAGACTGGTAGCAAATACGCTATCTCATTATTTATATTTTAACCCAGCCAAATTATTGGCTACCTTAACACCTGCTTTTATTGAGCAGAAAAATAATTTCACAAATGATTTGGCATTAGTTCCAAGTAATTTAAATTAGATAATAAGACAATAGAGGTAATCTCTAGCAAAGATAACTTAAATACCTTAGAATACAATTACACTATACTTCATTGTGTAATTTCACAAAATAGCAATAATAAAAACTGTATTAACCTGGTGCATCAAAATATACAAGGTATGTTAGGCAAAGAACTAGAAATTGAATTATTTTTAAATAGTAACATTCATATTTTATGTATTATTGAACATTGGTTAAAAAGTTACAACTCCATATTTAATTTCAGTAATCACCAGGTGGTCAGTTCGTTCAATAGAGATACTAAATTACGTGGTGGCTCCTTAATATTAGCTAATAAATCCTTATCATGTAAAGAACGTAAAGACATTGTGAGCCTCTCTGTTGAGCGTACTGTAGAAATGGCATGTGTTGAGCTTGAGCACCTTATTGTTGTCAGTGTTTACAGACCCCCATGTTCAAATTATGATACCTTTGAAAAAATTATGAAGGAAGTTTTAGTTAAGCTTAATAAACAGAATAAATCTCTTGTAGTGTGTGGAGACTCCAATATCAATCTCCTGGAAACTTCTTCCATCAGTATTAAATTTTGCTCTTTGTTCAAATCCTATAATCTTGATAATTTATTCTTTGAAGCTACACGAATAGCAGGGTGTAGTGCAACTTGTATTGATAATATTTTTACAGGTGTTGAACCAATCAACAAATCAATAATTCAAAAACTTAGTTCAGATCACTGTGGACAACTGGTTTCATTACCTTATATGCACAAAAACAGGAAATTGAGAAAATTGTGTTTGTTCCTATTAATGCAAAACGCCTGGAGAGATTTAAAAGTAATATGGTAAAAAACCTTCCATCGCTTTCTTATAAGAACAATGCAGACTTTTTATATGGAGAATTATTTACCCTTATAAGCAATGAATTTAAAAAAACATTTACTTCTAAAACATTCTCCGGAAACAGTCGCAAGGTATTTAATGAGTGGGCGACAGTGGGAATTCATAAAAGCAGACGAAGGTTATATGACCTTTACCATGAAAGATCATATAATCCTTCTGATGCTTTTAAAGAATATGTCAAAAATTATTTTAAAATGTTAAAAAAAGTTTGCTCCACAGCCAAATCGTTACATATTAGCAACAAAATTAAGATGGCTAAGAATAAAATTAAAATGACGTGGAGTATAATTAACAGCGGAACCGGTAATGAAAAATCTCGTAACGCAAACTATCAATTAAAAATTAACAATGAATTGACTAAATCAAATCAAGAAGTCGCAGCGGTGTTTGAGAAATATTTCACTGATATTCCTATTTTGACAACAGAGTCTTTGAATTCTTCTCCAACAGTAGCCGAGTCATTACTCAAACAGAATGTTAATATCTGTTTAAAAGAATTTAGATTTGAAAAAGTATTACCGCAAGATATTGTAAAATACTTCAAAACCATTGATGTAAAGAAAACCGCAGATTTGTGGGGGATTTCCGCGACAGTTATTGCGTCCATAATAGATTTAATTGCACCTAATCTTGCTATTATTTTAATACTTTATCGATTCTGGTGTGTTTCCTGATTTAATGAAGTATAGTAAAGTAATACCTTTATTTAAATCTGGTGGTACATTGGACCCCGCTAATTTTAGACCTATTTCTGTACTACCAACTCTTAGTAAAATTTTTGAAAAAATTATTTTGGATCAATTGTTAATTTTTTTTAATACAAATAAATTACTTCATAAAAACCAATTTGGATTTACAAGGGGTCGCTCGACGTCTGACGCCGGCGTTGAGCTTATGAAATATATTTTTAATGCCTGGGAGAATTCACAGGATGCCTTAGGTGTTTTCTGTGATCTGTCCAAGGCTTTCGATTGTGTTCATCATGAAACATTAATCAGGAAACTACAACATTATGGTGTAAAAAATTTGGCGACTTATTACTTCATATTTAAGTAACAGAACTCAAAAAGTCGTGATAAATGGTAAAGGTTCCTCCGGATCGGTAGTATCAATGGGCGTTCCTCAGGGCTCGATTCTTGGCCCATTCCTGTTTTTAATCTATATTAATGACTTAACTTATCTTGTAGGGGACAATCACGATATAGTATTATTTGCTGACGATACCTCTTTAATTTTCAAACTCAAACGGCAGTTAATTAATTATGACGATGTAAATAATGCTCTATCGAAATTAGTACATTGGTTTAACGCCAACAATACGCTCTTGAACGGCAATAAGACAAAGTGTATTAAATTTACAATACCTAATGTAAAACATTCTAATACCAATGTGCTATTAAATGGGGAGGAGTTGAGTCTTGTGGATACCACTGTTTTTCTCGGTATTACTATTGACGCGAAACTTCAATGGGGCCCCCATTTATCTAAATTAGCAAGCAGACTTAGTTCTGCAGCATATCATGTAAGAAAGATTAAAAGTCTCACAGATGTTGAGACAGCTAGATTAGTGTATTTTAGTTACTTTCATAGCGTAATGTCTTATGGAATTTTGCTATGGGGTAATGCGACTGATATTGAAGCTATGTTTGTTTTGCAAAAGAGAGCCGTTCGGGCGATTTATAACCTAAATTGTAAAGAGTCCCTCAGACAAAAATTTAAAGAAATAAACATATTAACTTTGGCATCGCAATATATTTATGAAAATCTAATGTATGTACATAAAAACATAAATAGCTTTAATAAGAATAAGGATGTGCATTCTTTAAACACTAGGAACAAACATAAGCTTGTAATACCAGTTACTAGACTCCACAGAATCAGTAATTCATTTATGGGGCAATGTATACGCTTTTACAACAAAATCCCAGAACATATTCAAAGTTTTTTAATAAACAAGTTTAAAAGTTTTATTAAAGAAAAACTGTACAAAAAGGGTTATTATAATATCAAGGAATACATGAATGAAAATAACCCCTGGGAATAAGGTGATCGCCACCATGCTGGTTCTATTAAAAATCATGTAAAAATTGTTTAAATGAAATTATTGTTAAGTGAAATATGTTTGAAAAAAAAAGTCCCGCTGGGTTTCTTGCTGGTTCTTCCCAGGACAGAGGTATTTTCCGAACCAGTGGTAAATAAAAAATGACTTTCAATAAGAATTATGTAATAATCAATATTGAATAAAAATTATTCTATTCTATTCTATTCTATTCTATGTATTACATTTGCACCATACCACCATCTATCGATGAAATTGTTTAACTATTGTACTTTAGAGTTAATAAGATTAAAATATATTTTTGTATATTTTATTTAATACGTTCTTTAATACTTTTGTTTACTGCGTTTTAGATATAATTATTGTACACGCCCTTAGTTGCACCGACAAAAGTCGACTTTATGTAAACTTTAAAACTGTAAATCGACTTTTTGTACTAAAATATTTTGTATCAAAATATATTTACCAAATTTGTGCAAATCATCAACAACGTGACTTTTTTCTTTGCAAAATTGAAAAAAATTCTATATTTTAAACAGTATATAAAATACATTTTAACCAAAAACACGCGTCATAACATTGACGTCGTTTTGAAAATTTACCTGTTAAATGTACAATTATCAGGATTATTTCTATTATTAACACCACAGTCATTCACAGAACAAGTAAATATTTTGGAAAAAAGGTACTTACTAAAAATAAACACTATTACAAAACTACAAAATATCTAGAAATAAGCTCCTATTTTATTTCTTGCATGTAACTTGTGCTGACCTGTCATTCAAAATCGGTTACAGAGCCGTGAAATTTGGTATCCTTTTGTTATTTGCATTTTTGCTATAAGGAATTTTCTTCTCCCTTGCACTTGCACTGCACTGCACTTGCAGATATATGCCAGTATTTTCTAAGTCTATGTTTGAAAGTATGGGTATGTTCCGAAGTAGACTGCAAGCACTGCTCAGTGCTCTCACTGGTGAAAAATTCGTTCCGTTATCGACTGCCAGTATACTGCCGCAGTACCCTAGAGAAATATATGACGTCATAAATCGCCGCCATTTTTTGTACTGTCAGTACTGGCGCTTTCGAGGTAAGGTGCATTATGATATTTGAAGTGTTTATTCTAATATGATATTATGTTGGATAATTTTTGAATTAATCATGGGCTAAAATGGAAGCAATAAATCGCAAAATTTTGAAATCCATTATTATTGGTGATGTATATGTAACGTCATGTTAGATGATACCAGTGACAGTTTGATTGATGGCAGTTTAAATATGTATTCGATCCCAAGATTCAAACAGATCACATACTCATCTTATAGAATATGATTAATGAAATATATTAAGCAATAAATAACGTTTGAATTTCTTGGAATCCATACCCTTTTTAAATATTGAGAATTATTATTAGCTTGCTTTTTTCACCTACACGTAGCTTACACTACGACAATGAATATAGTATCCGTTCTTCTATTATTTTTTTATTTATTTATTTTTTATAGGAGAGGGGGCAAACGAGCATGCGGCTCACCTGATGGTAAGTGACTACCGCCGCCCATGAACAACTGCAACATCAGGGAGGGAATTGCAGATGCGTTGCCGGCCTTTTAAAAAGGAGTACGCTTTTTTCTTGAAGGTCCCTAAGTCGTATCGGTCCGGAAAAATCGCTGATGGTAATCGATTCCACAAGGAAGTCGTGCGAGGAAGAAAACATCTTCTAAATCGCACAGTGGTGGACCGCCAATCATCCAGATGGTGTGGATGGTATCGGGAGTTCTGCCGCGATGTGCGTTCGTGAAATTTTGCGGCTGGGATTAATCCGAACAATTCCTCAGAGCACTCCCCATGGTAGATGCGAAAGAAAATGCAAAGGGATGCAACATCTCTTCGCAGTGCCAATGAATCGAGCCGATCGGAAAGGGCTCGGTCGTCGACGATTCGAGCCGCTCTGCGATGGACGCGGTCAAGTGGAAGGAGCTGGCACTGGGGAGCCCCTGCCCAGAGATGGGAACAGTATTCCATGTGAGGCCGAACCTGCGCCTTGTAAAGTTGCAGGCGGTGTGCCGGCATGAAATACTGTCCCGCTCTGCTGAGCACGCCAAGCTTTTTAGAGGCCAATTTGGCCTTCTCTTCCAGGAGACCACGAAACTGCACGACACTCGATATGTCGACGCCGAGGATTCCGATACTGGCTGATGCAACTAGGGGAGTGCCTTGAAACTGAGGAGATACCACAAAGGGGTTCTTTTTAGCGGTAAACGCGCAAACTTGTGTCTTCTGAGGATTAAACTGGACTAGATTTAGTCGCCCCCAGTCCGAGACTTTATCCAGCAAAGACTCGACTTCAGACACAAGTTTGTTCCGGTACTCGGAGACGTTTTCCCGAGAAATATTAGCACGGCCGGTGTATAGAGCATCACCAGTGCTGTCATCCGCATAGCAATGTATGTTACCAGTTAGCAACATATCATTGATATGCAGAAGAAACAGCGTTGGTGATAGCACACAGCCTTGTGGAACACCAGCGTTAATAGGCGTGTAGTCAGAACATACACCGTCTACAACGACCTTGATGCTCCGATTTGCAAGGAAGCTAGTGATCCAATTGCACAATTTCTCGGGAAGCCCATAGAAAGGGAGCTTCGAAAGAAGCGCTTTGTGCCAAACCCGATCGAAGGCCTTCGCAATGTCCAGACTAACGGCCAACGCCTCCCCCTTGGACTCTAATGCCTCCGCCCATCTATGGGTCAGGTAGACCAGAAGATGACAAGCTGATCGACCCCGACGAAAACCGTATTGGCGGTCACTAATCAGCTGGTGATCCTCAAGGTACCGGATGAGCTGGCAGTTAATAATGGATTCCATTATTTTGGAGAACAAGGAGGTGATCGCGATAGGCCTATAGTTGTACGGGTCTGAGCGGTCGCCTTTTTTAGGGATCGGGTGGACAAATGCTGTCTTCCATGAATTCGGGACTACGCCTTGGGAGTAGGAGTACCGGAAAAGATCCGTTAGGACCGGTGCCAACTCCGGAGCACACGTCCTCAGCACAATTGGGGGGATTCCGTCAGGCCCACTCGACTTCTGGATGTCCAGGGAGAGAAGTGCCTATGTGCTCTGACTTTGCCTTGGCAATAACTCTTTTGAAGGACCTGGAGGCGAAGTTATACTTCTTTTTAAGTATGCTGGTGTTTACATCCCGAGTCGCCGAAGCCGCAGCCCATGCTTGATAACACTCCTGCTTACTGCGTAATGCAGTTTTACAGGAGCGACCAAACCAAGGCTGAGATCTGCCCCCAATGGGTAGCACAGATGATGGAATAAATAGTTCCATTCAATAGTTCCAACAGCGCTGGGATCATCCGGCGAGAAGCAAACCCGCCCTCATGGGTAGGATGCAAAGAAAGACCGCATTCCGTCCCAATCCGCCGACCTATAATGCCAAACACGGCGGCAACCTGCAGAACGCAACCGCGAAGGGAGCGTGAGTGGCACCATACTCCGGATCAGATAGTGGTCCGAAGAGCCGAGAGGGGCATCGACGGAAACCTGATATCCGTCCGGATGAGAGGTCAGCAGAAGGTCCAACAGAGAAGATGTATGATCCTCCACATCTGGAATCCGCGTAGGCTAAGTAACCAGTTGTGTCAGACCATATGCCAAGGCAAAGTCATAAACAGATCTCCCCGCATGATCGGTTAAACGTGAACCGAGCGATTCGGCATGGTGGACGTTAAAATCGCCAAGCATCACGATCTCTGCGGATGGGACCTGTTGTAGCAAGGAATCTGTAGCCATTTGGACGTGGTCGATGAGTCGGTCTGTTTCGGCATTACCGCTATGGGACCTATAGAAATACCCGTAGACGCCCGGATGGTCGTCGCTGTCTACGCGTAGCCAAAGGATGGACAGGTCCGAACCTTCAAGACTGCCGAGGCGTTGAGAACAGATGTCCTCTCTGACATACACGCAAACTCCAGCCCAAGGCACAAAGGAGTGCTCCAATTTGTACAGAAACCTGCGTCGGTCAGGAAGAGCAAGGCCGGCTTCGCCGTCTCGAGATGGTAGTGGACGGCGTTCAGGTTAGAGTGAAGTCCCCTGATATGGCAGAAATTCGGATAGCGTGGCAGGGGTCGCCTTGGTATTGTTGCTCAGTTTGCCCCGAACAGTTATGTTTTTGAGCGGAATTTTGCCCCCCCCAGAATACGCGGGGCAGCCTGAGCACCCACGCTCAGGATTGGAATAACATGGTCGTGGATGCTCAGCGAGGGATTCTCCAGGGGTACTGGTACCCTCCTGGGGTAGTCTATTGTGTAATTCCGCTACCATGTTGATGGGGGGGGGGATGGGGCCTCCGGCCACCTGCACTCACCAGACGAAACGCAGAAGCATAGCTTCTACTTCACGCCGGTATTCTGTGAGGTCGTGGTACCAACCCGGCTCGAGCCGGCCCATACGTGCAACAGCAAACACTGCTGCGTGGCTCTACCACCGTTGAAAATGTTATATTTATTTGACTGATGTTTAACTATAAACTTTTCTTTTTATAGGATAAGGGTGACAAACGAGCACACAGTCCACCTGATGGTATGTGGTTGCTGCAGCCCATAGACATCTACATCTATCCTCTATTACAAATCAAAATATAGGTCCGTTGTCACCCGTGAGGACTAAGATGGAATGCCTCATTCCCAGTAAAAAGGGCCTCCGGCCACCTGCACTCACCAAGCGAAACGCAGAGGTAAACTTCTACTTCACGACAGGGTGAAGTAGAGGTTTACCTCTGCGTTTCGCTATATATATATATATATATATATATATATATATATATATATTTCTGTGAGGTCATGGTACCACCCCGGTTCGAACCGGCCCATCCGTGCGTCAGCAAAAGCTACCGCGTGGCTCTACCACTGTTATACACAAAAGTTAAAAGTTCAAACGCAGACATTTGCACTAAAGACCTATAAAAGTTAATGTACAGCAGACTAACTGACATTTTAAAATATCATTAAGATTAATCACCCAAATGTTTTATGGTGTCCGTATTACTTTTACTTTAAATCCACTAATTGCAAAATTGTATCATTTTAAAGTGAGCCAAGGAATAATAAAAATAAAGTAACATTTAACTTTACCTATTAGTAAAACATTGCTTGTATTAACTACCTATTGTTGTACAATTAACAGGCGGATTTAACGCTCCTGCCTATCATCGTTCTAAGTAATTAAAGCATATTATAAGCCTCGACTTTTTAGTTTTTCTTTTTATATTGCCTCTTATGACATTCACGAAATAAACTAATGCTTTAGATGTGGTCCTTCTTACTAAAAGAGGACTTCAATCCGACAACTTCCACCTGTAGCGTAATAAATATTTATAAATAATAGGTAGGTATATATTTATCGTCGACGTTAGAAATTACAATGTACTTAATACTAATACCTAACACTGTTTCTAAACTAGGTTCCTCTAACCGGGGTAGAGAAGAAAAAAAATATTATTGACATTATGGATGCGCTTACCATAGGTTTGTAGGATTTATACATGGGCGAAAAGAAGAAAGAAGTAGAAACAAAAAGAGAGTTACGGTAATATATTCTTCATATTTTATTCGTTACAAAACTGAAAAATTGTTGGTCAGATTTTTTTTTATTTATTTATTTAAGCTTTCATGCACAAAGTTGTACATATGGCGGACTTAATGCCATAGGGCATTCTCTCCCAGTCAACCATTAGGCTAAACAGAGATAAACAAACAAGAGGCGGTGCAGCAGTAATCAAAATAGAAAGCGCTAAAAGAAAAGAAATTGTATATACATATATACATATAATTATAAATATACACACACATACATAGACATATATACTTAAATACACACAATATATACATATATAAATACATACATACACATATACACGCATACAATACATATATACAAAATACATATAAATATTATCTATGTCAGAACAAATATGAAATATACATATGCGTATGAAAATAAAAGCTATGTTAGTTCAAACTTGCAACAATTTTTCACATGCTTACTTTTTTTATTTATAATACTGAAGTGACAGTCCATCTAATGGTAAGTGGCTATCACAGTCCATGCAGCATCCACCTGCAAACAACTTTAAACAAATAAGGCTTCAGATACGATATCATCTCTGAGGGATAAGACGGAATGTCTCCCAGACTGTAATTAAACTGCCTCTTTTTACCCTTCAGACAGAGAATAAAGGAATTCCAGCACAGCTATTTGGTGGTAGAAAAAGGTTGATACTTATCCAAACGGTCTCCTGGACGTAAAAAGAGTCTTAATGTTTTATTTTTAAGTTTTATCGTTTTTTAAATAAATATTTTTATAATATAAAAAAATCGTGTAAATTTAGAATTAATAATGTACAAATAATGTCGTTAAATATACGTTTCTTATTTAAGTACTAAATTGACTATATAAATACGTAAAAATATATCAACTTTATGAATTTCACGAGACGCAAATGAAGAATGTGTGACAGGTGATATCTTGGTAACATAAGTAACAATGCGTGTTTACTGTAGCGTTGTGAACTTAATTAAAAATTTCCTTTAATATTATGGATTTAAAAATTTCATTTCATTATCATTATGATCATCATTGCAGCCATTCACAAGTGCACTGCCGAACATAGGTCTCCCTCAAGGACTGCCACAGAGCACGGTCCCGAGCCAGCTGCATCAGTTGACTTCCTCCATGTCTTACCAGGTCGTCACTTCATCTATTGGGGGGACGCTCTACACTTCATTCGCCGGTACGCTAAGCCGTCACTCGAGAACCTATTTTCCCCATCGGTTGTCGGTTTTCCGAGCTATATAGCTGGCCCATTGCCACTAGAGCTTACTATCCATTGTCGATCACTCTAGTTCTACTGCGGGTATCCTCATTTCTAAGTTCATCACGCAGAAAAGCCCTGAGCCCTATCCATAGCTCGCTGAGCAACCTTGAACGTCCTCATACGGCTACCAGCGACGGACCACGTTTCAGAGCCATAAGTCACCACTGGCAATAAGCACTGGTTGTACAAGCTAGTTTTGAGGTTTTGAGGTATTCCTAACAAGAAGATCTGTCGTAATATCCCGAACGCTGCCCAGTCGCGTTGAATCCGTTGGACTTACCTATTCGGACTATTTGTCTCAGGTAAACATACTCGCCAACAACTTCGAGCTCAGTGTTCCCAACAACTACCGGCATAGATATGACATGATCTTTGTTTTGTCCATGTTCATCTTAAGACCTATACGTTGGGAGGCACTTTTGAGGTCATTGAGCAAAGTGCTTAGGTCCTCCAGCGATTCTATCATAAGGAATATATCGTCGACAAATCGAAAGTGAGTGATGTACTCGCCGATGATGTTAATACCATATCCTTTCCAGTCCAGAAGCTTAAAAACGTCTTCCAATGCAGCCGTGAAGAGTTTCGGGGATATGACGTCACCTTGTCTTACACCTCTCTGCAATTGGATAGGTTTCGTACTCTGGCTCTGTACTCGGATAGCCATCGTAGCTCTACTGTACAAGCATTTCAGCACTTCGATATACCGACAGTGAACTTGGCATCGCTGAAGGGACTGCAGCACCGCCCAAATTTCGACGGAATCAAAGGCTTTCTCATAGTCCACATACGCCAGACATAGTGGCAAATTGTACTCCTCGGACTTCTGTACAATTTGCAGAAGGGTATGATATTTTTCACCTTTAGCACCATAGACCACATAGAGTATGGTGCTAAAGCCTTTTCGAAAACCGTCTTGTTCGGATGGCTGGAAGTCGTCGAGTCTGGTATTTAATTTTTTTCTTTTCTTTTCATAAAAAAATAGTCTGCATGCTAGACGATTTGTAATGACTCTCAAAAACAGCACGTATACACGACTGAGAAGGGAAATCGGTCTGTTCTTCAATAACTTTGGAGCCCTGGTTCCACTCTTAAATTCGAGCAGTATTAAAGTTGCGTTAGTCCCGCCGTATGCACTTGGAGATCTGTCTGTTTAGTTGCCTGTATGCTGTCAAATCTGCTAAAGACTGCAGCTTCATTTCTCGTCTAACAGCCATGAGGTTAAGAGTGTGATCGGAATGTTTTTGCGTTCTCCTGCGACGGGTTTTGAAGAACTTAGCTCCGACCGCATGGACAGTTTTTAGAAGCTTTTCATTCATTTCTTCCACTTCATTGCAGTCTTCTAGGCACTGAAACGGTTTTGTAGCTTGAGCTGAAAGGTTTCAGGACTTTGTATTAGAGCACGAGGAGGACGGAGCGTCGACTTCATTAGACGAGACCTCTTCAACTTAACGTTTATGTCCAGTGTGCCTCTAACCATTTGGTGATTGCTACCAGTTTTCACCCTCACGATCACTGATACATTACTGAACAGTTGTCGTCGGGTAGTCAGAATGAAGTCAATCTAATTTTTTGTTGAACCGTCGGGGCTCGACCAGGTCCACTTCCTGTGAGGCCGCTTCTGGAAGAAAGAGTTCATTATAAAGCGCCTTTCTTTCTCCATGAAGTCAGCCAGCTGCTAGCCCTTTGGGTTCCGTTGCCATATTCTGAATTTCCCTAACTTCAGCTCACTGTTTTCTCTTGTGCCTAGTTTTGCGTTGAAGTCTCTCGTCAACGCCGTATATTGGGTTTTGGAGGAATGCATGGCTCTAGAGATATCCTCATACATTTCCTCCACCTCCTCATTGGGGTGTGCCGAGGTTGGTGCGTAAATCTGTATGACCTTCAGCGAATACCGTTTGGTGATTCTGAGTATAAGGTACGCAATCCTCGTCGACACACTTTCAATCTTTACAACGTTGTGAACGAGAGACTTGTGGATGATAAATCCGACAATTTCTTGGGACAGATGGTCGCATTCCCAGTAATAGAACAAGTTGCCGGATTCTCTCTTCAGACCTCAGATAATCCTATAATATTTCAGCGCAAATTCTTTATTACTTTTTCCAGCTCCAGGATCTTCTCGTCAGTCCTCAGGGTGCGTGCGTTATATGTTGCCGGGTCGAATCATCTTAGGTGGCAAAAAAAAATTATTGTTGTTTTGCTGTTATCAGAAAGACGCTGCTGCTCATCTTCTGCCTCAGTTTCCCTTTGTCACCGTCTTCTTACCCGCCACTACACGGACCTCTAAATAAATGTTGTAATGAATTGCATTCGTGGTCGAATGACTTTTAATTTTCCGATTTTCGAAGGTCATTTCTTGTATTAATTTAAATTCTATATTCTGGGACAATTATATAATTAACTTAAAGTTAACTATTTTCCGATTAATGAACGTGATCTACAAGACTATATAAATCATATTATTTTATTTTATTTATATTATACCTCAGAGTCAATTTTGACTGTAAAATTTAAAATTGCCGTGAGTATGAAAGATTTCAATATTTTTTGTTTTTATTAAAAATACAATTTTCGAAAAAGTATATAGTCGATTGAAGTAAAGTTAGGCGAAAACAGCGAAGAACACATTGATGAAAAGAGACTGAATTGATATTCAAGTTGTAAAATGAAAAATAAAATATGCGTGAGTGTCGTGCAACAGTCGGTTGGACGAAGTTCCTGTCGCATTATATTATTATTGATAACCGTATTATATTATTGATTAACAAATACAAATAAATGAATTACTATCGTAAATCGAAATGCGAAAAATCTTAAATTTTTTCTCGCCTAGCCTCCATCCGCAAAATTCATACTGTCCGATAAGGAACTTCGTTCCAAAAACCAGTGACAAGTGTCACTTCCTGCATCACTTACCAGGTCTTCACTCTATCTAGTGGTGAAACGCCCTACACTTCGCTTATTGAACTGTATATTGTATTTTAATTCTAATTAACTACTTGACTGTTTTCGGTGGTTACTGAGTTTCGTTTACTCGCCTACTTTTGAATTTGAGGGGGGGGGCGTATTTGATAACGGCAAATCTACATATTACATACTTATCTTTCAATACATTAACTTTACGCGCAGGAGCAAGACACACGCAGTTTTAATTTTCTTCACCGCAAGTTGTGACGGGGAGGCGTAACAGAATCCATGTTCCCATGGGTTTTGTAAGAGGTGGCAGAGGGAAATGGAAGAGGGGATGGGCAGCATTATCTTCGCGGTAATAACTCAAAATAATGAATAAATAACTGCGGTTTTCAACCTACTTACCAAGCGTAGCAACTATGGCAAATATTCTCCCTATGAAGCAATCTATTGGTGAGGCCTTGAGCTGTTGCTTTTGATAGGTTGTAATAAATGGTGCTATGTTACCAATATGACGTACATTGAACACCGTGAGATACTTTTCACTCTTAATAAATTCGCAATGTTATATAGCGATGAAGGGTATCACTTTTGTAATATTACATGCAATTCAGTCGGTCGATGTTATAAATGCATTTTTACTGATTAGCACATGTGATATACGAGTAATCGTACATACTTATGAATAATATTATTTTTCCTTGCGGCGTCCCCCAATGCTTAGCATTGAACTTGTAAGGGGATGTAATGATGATGATGATTATTATTATTTTGTGATCTACATAATTATGTGATAGGGCCACGCTGCAGCTATGCAAACTACACATAGCTGCAGCACTAATGCGTCAGCTCGACCGGATTAGGCCCAAGTTCTCACAGAATACCAGCGTTAAACAGAGAATAAGTCTATTTTTCTACAGACTTCAAAAAGGAGACTGTACCCAATTCGACTGTATGTTTGTTTTTTATGTGTGTTACCTCATAACTTTTTACTGTGTGAACCGATTTCAATGGTTCTGTTTTTATTTGAAAGCTCACATGTGGTTCCATATAATCAGAGTCTGACTAATAGTTTTTGAGTTATTCTTAATAATTTATAATGAACTCGGTTGTACAATTTTTTTTATTTTAAATTATATTTCGTATGGTGGTGTTGAGAACCGGATACCGTGTTTTTAATGGTAATGTGGCATTCTATCTTAGTCCTCAGGAGTAAAACACACCTGCATTTCGATTCTTAATTAAGAATAGATGTAGGTGTCTATGGGTCACAGCATCTCTAGTTATTATCAGATAGACTGTGTGCTCGTTTGTCACTCCAATTCTATAAAAAAACAATTAAATATTACGTTATGTTTAATTTTTAGTTAAATTTTCACGTAACGAAAATAGTTTTCACATATTAATATATGCTACCTGCGCAATCTATTTATATACTTATATCTATCTAAGTACAAACATTTCTACCTAAATACCTATATATCCGTTAAAAAATTTACTATGTGCTTACGTACCCTCATACTGAAACCAGTTACAGTGAAAAAGTTCATTGAATGCGAAAATTCATTTGAATAATTCTGTAAAGTCCTGACAGTTAAAAATAAGTTAATGTGTATTTAGTAATTACTAATTAAAATTTGTAAAAGGATTTAAATTACCTTTTAATAATTCGTACCCTTTTTCATTTCATTTTGTTTTAGGAACAACAAAAACAATAGACACAAAATAAAATAAAGAACATAAAGCGTTTGCTCACAGCGCTATACAACCGCGGGTTCTAATCCCGCACGTAACAAGAGTTTGTATGGCCTAGAAATATTTATTCCAGGTTGTGATGTGTATTATTGTGCAATTTATGCATATAAAAAGCTTCCTTATCACAGGAGAAAAGCCTACTTCTCGATACAGGGGAAACACTTTTAAACAAATAAAAAAGCCTATAAAAATATTAAAATAAATATATTTATATCTTTTTTTTTATAAAACGTTACCCCCACACTAGGATTTTCTCCTGTGACGTGGAGGCAGTTTACAAACATAAATTGCACAAGGACAAACATCCAGACTCGAAACAATTATTTGTAGGCCATACAAATACTTGTTCCGTGCGGGATTCGAACCCGCGGCCCCCAGCACAACAACTGATTGCTAAGCCACTGCGCCACGGAGCCGTGACGAGTAATTTTTCATTATACCTATATATCATTCACCTCTACTGTATACGCATATCTATCTACTGGGAGTCATATATATAAATCCTTTTAATTATTAATTTTATTCCTGTCTACGTAAAATGACATTCAATATGTTCAAGTTTAGCTGTGGTATCCTTGGGATTGGAATTATCATAGTATACCAAGCAGTCCAATTAAAAATTAAAGTAAGTGAAAATTAAATGCAATTAAAACCATTCAACTATTTTATTTTATATTATTAATGTAAGCAATAAACATGCAAATTTTATCATAAAAAGCCATTATTTTCCGCTAAAAAAAGGTTTTTATTTGTTCCGCAATTCGATCCCTAAAATCATTCAACCCGCTGTATCAATTTTACAATTCACTGACCTTATCTGCGAAGGGCGCATCATGTATCATCAAATTTCTGTTTACTTCTAAAAATATGTATATATTTTACCTAATAACAAATAAAACTATGGAATACTGATTTTGCGAAAACAACTTGAATTTGTTACATTTTTTATTTATTTATTTTATTTTCAAATGAAACATATGTCTAGAGATTCAACAAAGGATCGCAATTTTGATCTCGGAAATACATGATGATAACGTTAATTGTTAAAAATAGTAAGTGTGAGAGCGGATGTTCAACTTGCTCTCTTCCTTACGCAATTAATTATTATCAGTAATAAGACAGCGTAACAACCTATACATTCAGTATAGAGAAATTACAGTCCAGTGTAACGTAAGGTACGTAATTACATGATAACACCAAAGTATGCAAACCAACAGCAACACTACTTGTCTTAGTGAAACACAGGGCAGCCTCTCAGCTACAACATCCTTCTTGCCTGCACCAGAAGAATTACTAAAATGAACAGAACCACAACACTCTCTTAATTATCAACACTGTATTAATAATAATAATCTTAGTAATCCTAGCATGACTTCACTCGTTGAACGACTCAAGCGGAATCGGAGATTTCTCGATATACCCTCAATTCCACCTAGCTACCATCGATATGACGTACGGCTAGAGTGCCGCAACCTCTCGCTCACTCGATTCAACTGGTGTTTTGTAGACGCTCCGACACATATATAATATATTTATTTATAGTATAATGGTGACCAACGAGCATACAGTCCACCTGATGGTAAGTGGTTGCTGTGGCCCATAAACATCTACATCTATCCACGTTTGCGAATCATACTACAGATGCGTTGTCACTCGTGACGACTAAGATGGAATACCTCTTTTCCAGTAAAATAGATTTCCCTTTCTCTACACTCACCACACGAAACACAGCAGCTTTAAGTTGCTATTTTACGCTGGTATTCTGTGAGAGCGTGGTACTTCCCCGGTCGAGCCGGCCCATTCGTGCTACGACTATACTATTAATATAGCTGCAGCATGTCTCTACCACGTTATAATTTTTAATAATAGTTTTAGTCTAATACATATTAATCTTGCAAGTTAACAATAAAGTTTCCACAGTTAAGTAACTCATTGACAACAAGTGAACATACTTTGGTGTGAAAACTAAACTTAAATATTTACGTCTAGACTAATTTTAATATACTATACAAACGTCAGCAATTTTTTTCCTAAAATAATTGTTTTTGTTCCACTTGTACATGCACATTTATATCTATACAAATAAATAAATTTGAAATGTCTGTTTGTAATGTCAAAATAACAGCTTTTTACTAAATGCATATGAAAATATTTACATTACATAAAACAAAAAAATATTTTTAAAATTTTTGTCTGTCTGTCTGTTTGTTCCGGCTAATATCCGAAATGTTTAAACCGATTTTGACGGGACTTTTACTGTCAGATAGCTTATATTATAAGGAGTAAATAAGGCTACTTTTATTTTCGAAAAACAATATGGGTTTTGCGCAAAAAAATCACAAAACCCATGAAATGCAAACTTAATAAATTCCACAACGAAATCGCGCGGACCAAATCGCGGGGAACATATAGTAATTTACGGTATATTTATTAATATACGGATTGCGTAGTCTATTGGTCCAATTAATGCAACGCTATTATAAGAAAATTCTTATCACGACGTTGCAAGTCCTAAGTTTAAGTCCCAGTTTAATCCCATAGTGGGGGGAAAAACACAAAATTATTGTTTTCGAATCGGGTTTTTAAAATCTTTGAATGCTGTTATTGTATGTAGTATCCGTGTGTCCCTGTGATTTTCCTATTAGAGCATATACTTGCAATTCACAAAGTTGAGCGGGCTTTACTTGTGGTACGTATCTGTGTGTACGTGTCAAATTGTGCGTAAGACGAAAAGCGAGTATGTATGATTAGCGACGGCACGCTCGCAAATGATCGCGTCAGACACGCACACAATCGCAATGTGCATGTACACGTTCAACCACGAGTAAAGATCGGTCGACTTCGTTTATGGCAAAAACTATAGTTTTAGCTTTAGATGGTTTCATCGGATAGTTTTATTTTAATTAATTTATTAAGAACGTTATCACTGAACGACCAAAATCTTTATAAAAATCAAACAAGCAGATGAAATAATAATAAACTAAAATCATGTTCAAGATACCTATTTGTAAATTCCTATTACTGCTAAGATATGCTACTTGTAGATGCTTCTTTCCATCAAAATATATTGTGCGAGCCATGCTGTACCTATATTATAGAAACTAGAAAAGAGGCAGTCGATCTTAGTCCTCGGGGGTTACAACGCATCTGTATTTTGATTCCTAATCGAGGATAGATGCAGATTTCTATGGGTCACAGCATCCACTTACAATCAGTTGGACTGTGTGCTCGTTTGTCATCATAATTAAAAAACTTACTCCTTATACACCACAATTCGGTGACGAAACTTTTCTCATTTATAAGGCAAACTTGCTCGATGAAATTTACCCGAAGCGTAATATAACTGCCTTTATGTCAAGTATAAACTGTTGCTAGAAGCTCAGAAATAGGTAGAAGATCGTACCTACTCCGATAAATTCCTGCGCATAAAAAAAGTCGTACCAGCTAACTCTGTTTGCATGTAAATATCTGCTAGTTACAAGATCTGTAAAATCACTATATTTTTTAACAATTTACCAAGTTCCCTCTTGAAAACGTACACAGGATACGTATAAGATGTGACAGTTTATACATTTGTAAAGTTTAAAAAGAAGCTTAAAAGTTTGTTATAATTTGACTGAAAGAATACTAAAGTGTTGGTTTTTAAGGAACGGATAGGTCTTAAGATGAACATGGACAAAACGAAAATCATGTTTAATGTCCATGTCACACCTATGCTGGTAATTGTTGGAAGCTTTAAGCTCGAAGTTGTTGACGAATATGTTTACCTGGGACAAATAGTCTGACTAGGTAAGTCCAACTTCGACCGAGAGGTGAATCGACGGATTTAACTCGACTGGGCAGCGTTCGGGAGATTACAACACATCTTCTCGTTAGACATAGCTCAAAAACTCAAAACTAGATTGTTCAACCAGTGCGTGTTGCCAGTGATGACCTATGGAAGTGAGACGTGGTACTTCACTGCTGGCCGTATGAGGAAGCTCAAAGTCGCTCAGCGAGCTATGGAGAGGGCATTTATTTGCACGATAGACTTAAAAAGGAAGATATACGCAGTAGAACCAGAGTAACCGACATAGCCCAAAGAATTAATATGCTTAAGTGGCAGTGGGCCGGCCATATAGCTTGAAGAACCGACAACCGATGGGGAAGAAAGGTTTTCGAGTGGCAGCCTCGTATTGGCAGGTGAAGTGTAGGGCGTCCCCCCGCTAGATAGAGTGACGACATGGTAAGACATGCAGGTGGAGACCGTGCTTTGTGGCATTCCTTGAGGGAAGCCTATGTTTAGCAGGCTGTTCACTGCTGCAGTGGACTTTTGAAGGGCTGTAATGATTATTACAATGATGACTATATACAGAGTATTTTTGGAACGCTCCCGAAAACTAAGACAGGCGACAGCACCAAGTATACCTTTGATCATGGGTCACAAATAAATTCGATCCTGATGAAAAAAAAATCATCTTTTTACAACGTTTTATTAGCTTTATTCACGCGCCATCATGTTAGTACAGCTAAATGAAACGATAATTTCATAAAAAATATCATGAAAATACTGAAACATAAAACCGGCAGTGGAATGACTGAATTTATATCAGCTGATTAAAGGTCAATGTACGCGCGACCGCAAATTCGCGCGGCCCGCAACTAGCGGGCCATACCACAATACCTAATAATTTACAACACTTGTCTAAATACCTAACTTATCTACTTAACCTACTATTTTGCCACTGTGTTTGTCTCCACGTAGCTACTTTAACCCAAATTTACAGGTTAAATAAACCCAAATAACTGGTTCGATTCCCCGCTAATGAAAAAATACTTAAATGAAATGTAACCAAGGTTGGAGTCATGCGTTTTTATTGTATTCGTTAGTTCGTGTAGGTATGTTTATTATTCTCATGTATTCAGTTATGTATGTATTCAGATTAGTCCAGTACTAAGTTATTTAAAAAAATAGTTATGAAACAGCTTACCGCTCTAAATCCTCCGTGGTCTTATGAGATGCGGCTCAAATTGTGCTACATTCATTTCAAGGTAGATTTGGGTGCAGGCGGGGCATTATCGTGTGGTCTTCGACACAGTCCGTACGTAGTTTCTCGAAAGCATCCACGATCCTTTGGTGTATTTCATCAGCACTATCACACTCACGATTAAAAACCCTTTCTTTCACATACCCCACAGAAAGAAGTCTAACGGGGTCAGATCTGGTGAGCGAGGTGGCCAAGCATGTGGTCCTAGTCTGCCGATCCAGCGATCATCAAATAGCTCATTAAGGCGCTCACGGACGAACCTCACGACATGTGGAGGGGCACCATCATGCTGGAACCATGTGCGGCGATATTCAGCCAACGATAGGTCGTCAAAAATGTCAACCAACTGTTCATTTATAAAGTTTAGGTATCGCTGTCCGTTCATTCGCTGTGGCAGAAACACTGGTCCCAGTATGCGATCCTTAAATAAAATTGCCCTACGTTATCCGACCATCGGGTTTGGTGCCCGGTTTGTCGAACAACGTGCGGGATAGCCTCTGAATACACGTGTGTATTTCTTCGGTTCCACAGGCCGTTTCTGGTAAATCTCGACTCATCCTTCCAGATAATGTGCTCAATGGAACCAGGCACACGTTGTTGCTGGTATAATAACCAACGGCAGAAAACTCGTCGGTGGTTGTGATTGCCGGAACTAAAGCTTGCACTTTGTGCAATTGGTATGGGCGCATTCGATTACGCTTCAACACTTTGTGCACTGCACAGTATGACACACTTGTTCCATCCCGACGTGTTAACAATTTAATTAGCGATACTTCATGTACCTAGGTTCGGATACATAACATGTTGCCGTATTTACAATCACTATAAACGTACGCGTTAAGCGTTATTAAAACAAAAAACGTAACAACAAGAATAATACCAACACGTAATCACAAGTAATAACAATTTAATAAATAAAACGATTGAGCTGTCCCTCGCGTACGCATGTACAAAATCAACACGGATCTGTTTCAAAAACTACGATTAATAACGAACCCCGACAAAATTAAAACCTACTGCGTCACAGCGTGAGGCGACTCGAGCCGACCGGTTTACATAATTGTTTCGCACCGAGCTAGATACAGGTCGAGTGAAGGGAGTATGGTTACAGTCGCGTTTTAAAGTACTACATGGTATTGGGATAATGTTTTATAATATTATAGTAAGTAATTAATTGTTTTATTGTAGAATCATAATAGGTGCTTTACTAGCTACTTAGAACTTTGGAAAAGGTTGGAATTAAAAATGGATAATGTTTACTTGAGCATTATTTGTTATTTTTATCGTAAAATATAACGTAGTTTGTAACAAGAAAACTTAAGCTAAGGGTGGCACGCCGTCCATTATGTCGTCTTAGGTCACATGGAAGCCAGATGTTGATAGTGTGTTGGTGTTACTGGATGCTACTTCATCATCACTTTCATATTCGCTTGAGCTTCCGTCATCAGGTCGATCACATGGTAAGTTTTTCGGTATTCTTCCTCAACACTTTTAACTTTACTGCACAATTTTCCCCATTCACCTTCATCCTTTTCGTTCACTAGTTCAGTCATAAAACAATAGATATAAATAATTTTTGTATCCTTCCTTTTTAAAACATCGTCGCGAGTCGCAAAGTAAGCTGTGTATGCGACTGTATTTTTGGAGCGAACAAAGCCCGGCAACCAATAGCATGCAGGCACAGTAATACTGGCAGATTGTTCCCCGTCGCGCCCCCTTCGTACCAATATGTGATAAATCGCTCAGTGCCCAAGTTCAAGGCCAGCGTTCTTTATTCACCGTTCGCGCGTACATTAACCTCCATTAGTCAGGTGATATCCATTCAGTTTCCACTGCTGGTTTTATGTTTCAGTATTTTCATGATATTTTTTATGAAATTATCGTTTCATTTAGCTGTACTAACATGATGGCGCGTGAATAAAGCTAATAAAACGTTGTAAAAAGATGATTTTTTTTTTCATCAGGATCGAATTTATTTGTGACCCATGATCAAAGGTATACTTGGTGCTGTCGCCTGTCTTAGTTTTCGGGAGCGTTCCAAAAATACCCTGTATAATCCAAAAGACTCCGCTATATACTAAGAAAATATATAGTAATATATTTGCTCTCTATATAGCAATAATTTTGCGTATTCGTCGATCTTATCGTCGCTTGCAAGGCAATTTGAATATCAGACGTCTCGCACCTTTGCCTAATGCTTTTATAATTAAAATGAAGTACATAGGCGACCAAGCTTTACTTGGCGTTAGAAAAAAAATCAACGCCGCAACGCCGCACCGCCACACCGCCGCACCGCCGCACCGCCGCACCGCCGCACCGCCGCACCGCCGCACCGCCGCACCGCCGCACCGCCGCACCGCCGCACCGCCGCACCGCCGCACCGCCGCACCGCCGCACCGCCGCACCGCCGCACCGCCGCACCGCCGCACCGCCGCACCGCCGCACCGCCGCACCGCCGCACCGCCGCACCGCCGCACCGCCGCACCGCCGCACCGCAATAGTAGTATTGTGAGTAATGGTGTTGGTTTAGTGGTAGCAGTAGCAGTAAACGCGACCATGAGTAAATTAGGAAGGGATAAGTTCTTTAGCCAAGTAAGAAAATAGTTTCCACGCACTACCTTATTTTTGCCCTCAACAAATTTACTTCAAATATATATGATGAAAAAAAATATTTTATGCATGTAATGGTTGTGAGACACATTCCGAGAGTGCTGTCAAAACGCGACAGAGAGAAACTATAACAGATGATCAGCAGCATCTTCCTGATAGCAGCTCAAAATAATAGAAGACTGCGGTGGTCATTCCGCCAGCAAAGCGTGGCAGCTATGGACATATGAGGGCATGTTCAGCAGAGATTCACCATTGATGAGACATGAGAATTTTTGTAATTATAAATATTTTATATAAAATATGAAATTACAAGATTAATGATTTAATATATGAATTTCCGAAAAGTAAAGCCTACTCTTAATTCTATTAATTATACTAACCTTAAGTGCAACCGTTGTTATGTTCCTGCAGATTGTAAGGGTAGAAGGGTCTTTATAATTACAGATTAAGAGGCGCTCCATATCAGTGGTAACAAGTAAATTTCGAATGATCGTTAAATTTGGTATTGCTTTGGTCTAAAAATGGAAATCAAAAGTATTTGTGTACAAAAAAACTTGTAATGGACTTATGCATGGCGATACGAAATCACGAGCCATAAACCTAGTAACGTCTACAACACCAATAAAATGTTTTGCATCACATTTCTATATTCCTACTATTGATGAGTTCTTGTTTTGCATGACAACTTTTATGTAAGTAACTATATTATGTAACTAGTGGGATGTGAGAAGTAAAAACTCCGAAGGAGGCGGAGTTATAGCCGAAATAAGAATTTTTAATTATTTAGATTTTGGCCATTTTGACCCCCTAGGAGTGTAATGAGAACTTTTTCCCCTATTCAACCTTGACCCCCATGACAACCTCTACACGATAGGCTATTCAAACTGCCTAGGCCTAAAGTTCGAGCCACCCCCCAACTCATTTCTAGTCTTTACTTCCAATTACTTTCAATAAACAAAAAAATCAATTCAATTACACTTATTATTTTTTCTTTAGACCAACTTTTTAATCATATTAAATAAAAATAAATTAGACATTGTTATTTCCTACATGAAAACGTGAAAACCTACCAAAAATATTATATATATATATATATAATATTTTTTTATATATGTGTGTAATCCATTAACAACTTTAAATACCTAATTAAGCTTGGTTTCTAAACATCAGGTTTCAAACAAAAAAAAAATAAAGTTAACATTTTCTAAGTTTTTGCCTTTGCGTTTTTCGTATTACAGACACTCCTCTCCCACAGCGACCTCATTATGGTCTATATTATAGTCTAACACCTCTACATACGATAGGTTTCGCTTCCTCCGCGACTTCTCGTCTGCTGCCACGGGAAGGGTGAGAAGACAACCCTCCCAACACAGTCTACCAAAGCGCATCTGAAGTTGGATGGCCAAGCCCACTCGGAGCGGAAGTAGCATTCATGAGCATTTTTTTAAATATATAAAGTATTTTAATTCTAAACTATCAAATGATATCAATAAAACAATTTCTCTACCCTAATAAATTTTTTTGTAACCCAGCTCCATCATGATAAAATATGTATTTATTATATATTTTTACCAGCATTTCAAATTTACACATGGTTATGGCTTAAAGTAGTTATTAATAACGTTACTTAAATATATGTACAGTTTTAAAGATCGTTGAAATATTAATAGCATAAGAAATAACTTCACACAAAATATACCCGAGAACGATGATGGCTATTTGTTTCTGTCCATAGATTATTTGCCAACATTTCTTTATATTTAATGATTTCTTATATTTACGCAAACACAGCACTTTTAAATAAAACTAATTTTACGGATTTTATCGCGTATATTAATGTATGTTTTGTAAGGCCACACACTTTCAGAAAGTAGATTTGTAGTTAGATAATGAGTATGCCAAAGAAAAAGATCACCAAAGTTAAAAGTTGAATAAAAGTAAATAGTTATAAAGTTAGAGTGGTAAATCTTTCCCTGAGTAGTCTGTGTTTAGAAGGACGGTTGTTGACGTACTGCCGATTGTGAGAATTCAATTAATTAAGTCAATTTAAATAGACGCGACGCGCGGCTAAAAGTAGGTTGCAGCGTTACTAAATAAAAAAGTGTGGTGTAACCATACAATTAACTTATTTTATGTTTCCGAAGTTTCGAGGATTTTACAGCACCAACGGTCACGGGGATACTGAGGTGTATGACGTCCCAATGTTAACCACGGCTACCTCCAGATTAAAAATTATTAGTTTTTGTTCCGATCTACGCAGTATGAACTTACAGTATCATGAAGTCTTGCAATTGTATGCTTGGGTTGGTTTGCATCAAATTATATTACACATTATAATGACACGGAGCTTACTGACTAGCGATAAAACATGGCTATAACTATAGTCTTGAAAAAAAAGCAATATGGCAAAGTCAGCAATCCGGTATCTTCTCTGACGCCGCGATAACACGGGCCGTAAACATCGAATCGTAAATCTCTTCGTCTATCCTACCTCACTCGCGATATTTCTCTGACCTAGACTCAACCTGTTAGTTACGCTTTTTACCTGTTTCAAAAAAAAGAATCAAAAGGAAAAGAAAGCCATAGTGAAAGTCATGAAAAGGCACTGACTGCTCATAATTTTGAGATTTATTAAGTGTCTAAATAAGAGTGGTATTTTCAGATAGATTTTAAGATAAATTAATGTAAATAGGTTTTTTGTTGATCTTAATTCTTGAATGTATTAAAAATATTTGTGTTACAGTTAGGCTCTGCAATACAACCATGCGGTGACATTGAAAAGGGTTCCCCCAGTATACGATGCCTTTAGTTTTGTCACGCATGATAAATTATAATACATTGAACCACAATACTCTTTATACGCTGCTAAAGTTATTACGAAATACATTAATGTTATTTTAAAATGTACGTGGTATGAATTATTATTATCGACTTTAGTAAAATAAAATCTATAACAAGATATTTTTTAAGAATTAATTTTAGTGTTTGTATCACGTAGAAAATTAGTTTAACTAAAACGACAAACAATTGTTATTAATTACTACGGCGTCAATTTAGAACTTTAAAGTTTTATTAAATTATGAAGTGCTCAGGAAATGTGAAGCCCAAAAAATACATGGAGGCGCTCATTCGGCCACACCATCTCGTGTCCGATGTTGCGTTTAGTGATAACTTTTCATTTGCCACAGGTAGGTATAAATTTCTGGCGTTTTATAAACTATATGATTCAGTTACTATTTGGGTTAAAGTAAGTTTAGGAACCGTGGTAGCTTAGGGGCTAAGTGCTCCCTGTAAATTTCACAGTACTTACAGGAGTAGGTTTGGTGCTGACGCAATCGAACGTAACCAATGAAATTGTTAAATGCAGTTTAAAAATCATAAATATTTTACAATTCTTTTGATTTACGGATTACATGTAATATATTAATCGAATATAAACCAAAACAATGGCAAATCGAGATATTATTATTTTTTAATTTGGAAATGATAAGGTCATCATTCATCATCATCATCATTACAGCCTTGCATAAGTCCACTGCTGAACATAGGCCTCCCGCAAGGAATGCCACAAAGCACGGTCCTGAGCCACCTGCATCCATCGACTTCCTGCATGTCTTACCAGGTCGTCACTCCATCTCGTGGGGGGTCGCCCTACACTTTGCCTACCGGTACGAGGCTGCCACTCAAGAACCTTTCTTCCCCATCGGTTGTCGGTTCTTCGAGCTATATGGCCGGCCCACTGCCACTTCAGCTTACTATTCAGTTGGGATATGTCAGTTACTCTGGTTCTACTGCGGGTATCCTCATTTCTAAGTTTATCACGCAGAGAAACCCCGAGCATAGCCCTCTCCATAGCTCGCTGAGTGACCTTGAGCTTCCTCATACTGCCAGCAGTGAAGGACCACGTCTCAGATTCGTAAGTCATCACTGGTAACACGCACTGGTTGTATAGTTTCATTTTCAGGTTTTGAGGTATGTCTAACGAGACTATGTTCTCGTTAGACATAAAAAGGTTATTTGGTTGAATTCATGCAATCAGTATGTACTTACAAAATGGAATAATACGAAATGGAGCAAAAAAAAGAAAACAAAAAAAAAAGATTTTATTATTTATAGGATTCGAGTCGTCTACTTCATGTCGAATTCAGGTTTTTACTGCCAAGCTTAAAGAATTTCCCTTTTCTTAAAATTCTGTGCTGCTTACCAGCTACGCTTCATGAATGTCAAATACTTTTTTACGTGATGAATTGAAAGATATATCGAGACACCATTTTTATAAGCTGAAATATATAGAAAATACCTGGCCCAAGCTTGAGTCAGTTAATATACATTATAAATTTATAAGTACCGCAATGACATTATCAAAAAATATAAACATAATACGATTAATAAATATAAAAATGTTATTGTTGTGTAAAATACAACTACAATTTGCCTAAAATACAGATTTTTTTAAATTTGGCAGCACTAATATTTGCGAGGGTATCTTTGAATGTGTGGCGGTTTCGTAACCGGACGGTTGTCTTGTAAGTACATGTAAGTTTCCCCATTTAATTAAATTTACTAAGTAATTAATAATTTAATATAATAATTAAATATAATTTTTACTAAGCTAACGAAAAGTGACAGGATCCGACAGTACAGAGCAGTTCCAATCGGGGAACCGTATGGAAGGAGAAGGAGCAATATAAAATGTTCCACGAGGCTCTACATGAGCCTTTCGTAGAAATAGTTGCCTATCTCCTCTCCTATCTCTCTCTCTCTCTCTCTCTGGTTATGTTTCGGTGATTTCTTTGGGCATACCGAGAGTTTCATCTGCGCGATACAAGATCAGGTTATTAAGACCAACAATTATCGGAGACACATCCTAAAGGGTCCATCGACATCTGTCAAGTTTGTCGCCATCCCAGTGAATCACTTAGGCATGTCATCTGCAGTTGTTCTGCACTTTCTAACACTAATATTCGCACGTTACACAACCTAGTAGCCAGGTTACTACTGGATATAGACCGCGCAATGCTTTACCAGGACCGGACCAACATCACAGACAGGACTACTCATGCGAATAAGTCTGATGGACCGGGCACACCCAAGAATATTTTTAGTCGTCATAACTATTCCGTAAGACGAAAAACTCATGAAAGCTGAAACAGATAATTGGACAAAATATTAGTACGTCGCTCACGAGTTGGCCGACATATGGAGTGGTCTGCCGACCGAAATTATTCCTGTAGTCGTTTCTGGAAACGAGTCATCCCAGAGCCTTTCGGGTCATGAAGCGACTGGGACTCCAGACTCAAATGCAGAATCCTAGATACCGTCCATATTATCCGCCTTTTTATGTCCCTTTCCACATAACCCCAGACCATTTCGTCTCCTATACTAGTGTTAGTATGTAGTAACTGCATTCGTGCATGCGTATATTTTCTGCCGACTTCAAAAGGAGACGGTACTCAATTTGAATGTATGTTATTTTATGTGTGTTATCTCATAACTTTTTACCGGGAGAACCGATTTTCAGCTTTCAAATAAAAAAGATGATTCTTTTTTATTTGAGAGCTGGTGCTTTACATCATGTGGTTCCATATAAATTTGATCAAGGTGTGACTAAAATTTTTTGAGTTATTCTTAATAATTTATATTGATTTTGGTTGTACAAAATTGTTAATTTTAAATAATAGGTTACAATGATTATAATTTAACATTGGACTGGTAAGTAACTTTTCTTTTTTTATACCTTAAAACCAAAGTGATTTTTTTTGCACATACTATTAGTGAGATTATAGATTGGAAGCATTTCATTTATCTTGTTTTTGTGTATATTTATGTGTTCCTAAAATCTAAGAGTTCTATCTATTGCTACTTATAGGTATTATAAAATATCAGAGTAAAGTAATGAATGCAGGTGCATTTATTATCAAGTGTTTTAGTAGAACACGAGTGGGTTATAATAATGTATTGTATGATTGAGTGTGTTTTATGCGTTAATGAGAACGTGATGAATTATGTCTTAGAAGCGTTTAATCTGAGCACGTTACTTCGAAGCCATTCTCTTACTTTGTTAAATCCTGACTAAACATATAAATAGATATCGTGCCATGATTCTGCATTAAATGGAAGGACAGTATAGTTTGCAAACATTCAGATTTAGCCTCTAGTAAGAGTGAGCGAACCCTGGTCATTAACAAATATGAGGAATAATGTTGGACCGAGTAACGTTGCTTTGAGGCGTGCCATAACTGACTTTGCATTCATCACTGAAATATAAATTTAAGTATATTAACGCTTTGGTATATTCATATTTAAAAATCCGAAGTTGAAGCCCTCTTATTCACATATTCTTAAATTAATTACCGACGGTCAGCGCTGACCGTCGGTTGCGAAAATGCATTCAGTGCTACGCTGACGGCGAATTACGACGCGTGTGTACAGTTAACAAGAAAAATTAATCCTTTTGCTGGTAATCTTTTAAAAAATTTGCTCTAATATGTGCACACCATTTTTTGCGCAAACGACGGAATAGAAGGCGGCGAAGTACCCAATACTTGTAGAACGGTTACTTGAAGGCGAATTCTGCAAAATATTTCCGACATGGCAAGAAGATGAGGAAAAGTTTTTTGATTACTTCAAGATGTCAATCAGAAGTTTCGATGAACTACAAGCCAGAAACATTGCAATATGTTTCGAGCTTCTGTCCAACCTATTGAAAGATTGCCTTTAAGGTAAATATTTATTACAATCATAAAATACTCAAAATTATTTATCAACATTTATTTAAAAAAAAACTATATTTTTAATGAAAGTGAGGAAATCCTTTAGAACACAGTTTTGGTTGGATGAATTATTTGTCTGTGTATAAATCTGCTGAAAAAGGGCCGTTCCTCTACCAAATAGGACTGTTGGATTTGACTAAGCGGGCAGGGTTTGAAAAGGAGATTGTACTACTGGGTACATCGTGACAAAATTTAATGTAGTTAAAGAATGCGATGTTGCTGGGCGGTCTAAGCCTCACTGTCAGCCTTATTGTCGAAATCCCGAATAAATTATTTACAAACTTCTTGCCAAGCTCTTATTTTAGCATCACGGTCTTTATAAAATACTTACGGTAAATCCCATATTGCCGGACGAAGCCGCACTTAAGTAATAAGGCGTTCTGTATCGATATTCATTTTGGCTTTGAGTGTACGTGCGCGCGTACGGGCGATCGCTCCATCAGCGAAGCACTGAACGTATCCCACCGCATCCATACAATCTCGTAGGTCGTCGGTTGACCGACGAACGCGCGACCGACGAGCCGGACCGACGGCTCGACTGACCGTCAGCGTAGCTGTGTGCACATTCATAGACTTGCGTAGATGTAACTACGCAAACCGACGGTCAGCGCTGACCGTCGGTCGAGAATTGTTTCCTAGTGGCGCTCAGACCGGATGCCAATGGTGCAGTCTAGTTGTAGCCAAATGTAGTCTTCGGTGAGTCGAGAATAAGACAAATAATCTGCGAGAGTTCCGGAAGCAGAGGCGAGCAGTAAAGCTCAGAGCCATGACGAACACTGTAGCGTAGAGAGTAGCTCGAAGGAACAGGAAACATTATTATAGTGCTGCGATGAACCTTGTGAAACAAGATGGCTTGCAGGATCTGAAGACTGCAGACAATATCTGCTCGGAAGCGAATGGATGAGGTACTTGAGAACGATGACGAAAGCTTAAATTTGAGGATTTTCAAAGGTTGTGCAAGTTTTCACGTTGTTGGGGTCACTAATTTGAACTTGGAAGGAAAAGGTGAGATCTTCTGCCGGCAAGGTGTTCAGTTTGGAGAGCGGTTAACACTCCGTGTGGTAGGTCGGAGCTATTCTATTTAAACACGTTGCGTTTAGCTTGTGGCGCAACGACAGTGCCGCCACATTTCAGTGGATAATATGTTTATAGATATGGAGAATCCACTACTTATTATTGTCCCGTATGTGTCGTAAAGGTGAGGGAGGCTAGGCGATAAATGTTTCGACCTTTTTTGAATAAAATTTGTAAACCAAAAAAAATTTGTTTAACGGAAACCTATATTGTTTTAGATTTTTATCTGTTTTCGATTTGACAATGAAAATATTTTTTTGTTTTCGAATAAAATATAGCATAGATGCCTCCTTGCATTGCTCTCTATCTGTACGTAAAGTTTCAACACAATTCGTTTAGCTATTACGAAGATCAGGCCGGACAGACAGACAAACAAATAATTTAAAAATGGTTATTTATGTCTTAATAGCATTAAATTAATCCCATGAGCTTAACAGAAACCAGTTATTTTAAATATTACAGACAGTCATTTGAATTTTATTTATACATATGACGTGTAGATAATTCATCCACTATCTACTATACTACTACTATACTATCAGCGGTTCGTAAAATTTTAGTTCAGTGTTTATGGATTCTGCTATCAGTACCATGCCATGTGAGGTTTGCATTCAGAGAAAAAGATTCATATTTCCTCTTACATCCATAACATTTCTTAAATATATTTTACAAGAAAAGCGAGCCAACTTACCCGCAAAACTCAAATAACATCTTTGAAGTTTAAATATTTTTAAACTTTAGTACTTTTCACAATACTGTCGACGGTTCAACATAAATTAATTCATTGTAGAAGTTTTGTTGGTAAAATATTAACCGGCAAATAACTTATTTGACCTTACTGTTCTTACATTTGAATTATTTTTTCCAACTGTTTTAAAACTAAGACTCACTTTTAATCCTTTATTGGTTTATAAAGACAGATTTTTCAATCGTCTGATAAATATTGTCGACTAAAAAAAATTATAATCTAAAAATATAAAAGTGAAATACTTGAACTATTTAATTCATACAACTGTAATTTTTAATTAATGTTATATTTTATCTAATGAATAAATTTTGCCAAGATTTAGATCTAAATAAGATTGAAAAATCGACTATAAATATGTTAGAAAAATAAAATTACGAGTTCAACGAGAGTACTTTACGAGTACGTGATAAAGCTACGCTGCAGCGCATTATGGCCACAAAATACGGTTGTGCACAGAGTATCAGCGTAAAAAAACAGAAAAATAAAATAAGAAGGGGGTTGTATCGAATACAATATAAAAGAATAGAATAATATTTAGTCATATTTATTGAAAGTTATTTAATTAACAGTGGTAGAGCCACGCGTCAGCTTTTGCTGTCGCACGGATGGGCATGCCCGAACCGGGGTGGTACCACGACCTCACAGAATACCAGCGTGAAGTAGAGGTTTACCTCTGCGTTTCGCTTGGTGAGTGCAGGTGGCCGGAGGCCCTTTTTACTGGAAATGAGGCATTCCATTTTAGTCCTCACGGGTGACAACGCATCTACATTTTGATTTGTAATAGAGGATAGATGTAGATGTCTATGGGCCGCAGCAACCACTTACCATCAGGCGGACTGTGTGCTCGTTTGTCACCCATATCCTATAAAAAAAAATATTTATGTTATTAACACTAGTCGGGAAAAAAACCTCTGTCCTGGGAAGAACCGGCAAGAAACGCAAAGGGACTCTTAAAAAAAATAATGCACTACATTGTAGTGCAATTCAATTATTCATTAGAAACAGCATAGTATCGAGCACGGGATTAACAGTGAGATGATACGAGTATACACATACAAAATTGAGAACGAAATTGTCATTATATGTATAGTCTTAATTCTAGTAGTTTTTGCGTTTCCTAAAATATTGTCATAGGCCTTGTTTTTGGCTAAATAAACAGTCATATACTTGCATACCGGTTAAGGTAAAATTTTAATTTTAAAAAAATATTTTGGTTATATATATATCATGCTTTGCTATGTGCCGTGTAGTGGCGTTTAAGGATATCCACTACCCCATATCTTCCCGTGGGTGTCGTAAAAGGCGACAAAGGAAAACAGGCAGGAGATAGGCAGCAGTATCTTCCTGATTACGGCAAAAATACAATAAAAAAACTGCGGTTGCCAACCCGCTCGCCAAGCGTGGCAACTATGGCAATATACCCCACATGATGAAGTTACGAAGAGACGGCCCCCAGTCCCCGGCAGCCCCGCTATTCCTGGCTACGGTGGCGACCATGGTAATGGCGGGGCACGGGGTGCTAAGAATCTCCGGTGGAGGTTCGGTTGCCACCTACGACGACTCGAACTGGCAAAATACAACGCACGCACCCTGAGGACAGACGAAAAGATTGTGGAGCTGGAAGAAGAGATAGACAAGTTACGCTGGCATATTATAGGATTATCCGAAGTCCGAAGAGAGGGGGAGGACACGGTCATCCTCGAATCCGGCAACTTGCTCTATTACCAGGAGGGTGGCCATCTGTCCCAAGGAGGTGTCGGATTTATCGTCCACAAGTCTCTCGTTAACAAGGTTGTAAAGATTGAGAGTATGTTGACGAGGGTTGCGTACCTTATACTCATAATCACCAAACGGTATTCGCTGAAGGTCATACAGGTTTACGCACCAACATATAACGCACGCAACATATAACGCACGCACCCTGAGGACTGACGAGAAGATCCAAGAGCTGGAAAAAGTAATAAAGAATTAGCGCTAAAATATTATAGGATTATCTGAGGTCCGAAGAGAGAATCCGGCAACTTGTTCTATTACTGGGTATGCGACCATCTGTCTCAAGAAATTGTCGGATTTATCGTCCACAAGTCTCTTGTTAACAAGATTGTAAAGATTGAGAGTATGTCGACGAGGGTTGCGTACCTTATACTCATAATCACCAAACGGTGTTCGCTAAAGGTCATACAGGTTTACGCACCAACCTCGGCACACCCCGATGAGGAGGTGGAGGAAATGAATGAGGATATCTCTAGAGCCATGCATTCCTCCAAAACCCAATACACTGTGTTAATGGGAGACTTCAATGGAAACTAGGCACAAGAGAGAACGGTGAGCTGAAAGTGGGGAAATTTGGAATAGGGCAACAGAACCCAAGGCGCCAGCAGCTGGCCGACTTCATGGAGAAAGAGGGACTATCTATGATGAACTCTTTCTTCCAGAAGCGGCCTCACAAGAAGTGGACCTGGTCGAGCCCCGACGGTTCGACAAAAAATGAGATTGATGACAACCAGACGACAACTGTTCAGTGATGTCTCAGTGATCGCGAGGGTGAAAACCGGCAGCGATCACCGAATGGTTAGAGGCACACTGAACCTAAACGTTAAGTTGGAGAGGTCTCGTCTATTGAAGTCATCGCTCCGTCCCCCTCGTGCTCTAATTCAAAGTCCCGAAACCTTTCAGCTCGAGTTACAAAACCGTTTTCAGTGCCAAGAAGACTGCAATGAAGTGGACGATTTGAATGACAAGCTCGTGGAAACTGTCCATGCGGTCAGAGCTAAGTTCTGCAAGACCCGCCGTAGAAGAACACAAAAACTCTCCGATCACCATCTTAATCTCATGGCTGTTAGACGGGAGATGAAGCTACATTCTTCAACAGATTTGACAGCATACAGGCAACTGAACAGACAGATCTCCAAATGCATGCGGCGGGACTTACGCAACTTCAATACAGCTCGTATTGAAGAAGCGATCGAGCGGAACCAAGGCTCCAAAGTCTTTGCTAGAGATCTGTCTGCCAGAAAGAGCTAACTGTCAAAGGTGAAGACCGAATGTGGCAGCATCGTTTCCGGGGCACCTGAGATTTTGAGTGAGATTGAGAAGTTCTATGGGCAGCTGTAGACGTCATCGTTGGAACCGCACGCAAGTGTGAGTAACGATCCAAGAGCGAGTCTTATCCGACATTATTCCGATGATATCCCGGACGTCAGTCTGAGCGAGATAAGAATGGCACTTCAGCACCTTAAAAACGGCAAGGCCCCAGGCGAGGATGGAATTACAGCGGAGCTTCTGAAAGCGGGTGTAAAACCGGTACTTTCCTTCCTTCCTTTTTCCTTTCCTTTAGAAGCTCTTTAATTCCGTCCTCCATGGTGGCATTACACCGGAGGCGTGGAGCAGAGGTGCGGTGGTCTTGTTCTTCAAGAAAGGCGACAACGCTCTCTTGAAGAACTACAGACCGATTTCCCTTCTGAGCCGCGTCTACGTGCTGTTTTCAAGAGTCATTACAAATCGTCTCGTGCTCAGACTTGACGACTTCCAGCCTCCCGAACAAGCCGGTTTTTGAAGAGGCTTCAGCACCATAGACCACATACATACCTTTCGGCAAATTGTACAGAAGTCCGAGGAGTACAATTTGCCACTATGTCTGGCGTATGTGGACTATGATAAAGCCTTTGATTCCGTCGAAATTTGGGAGGTGCTGCAGTCCCTTCCTGCAGTCCTGTAGAAGTTGACTGTCGGTATATCGAAGTGTTGAAGTGCTTGTACAGTAGGGCTACGATGGCTATTCGAGTACAGAACCAGAGTACGAAACCTATCCAATTGCAGAGAGGTGTAAGACAGGGTGACGTCATATCCCCGAAACTATTCACCGCTGCATTGGAAGACGTTTTCAAGTTTCTGGACTGGAAAGGATACGGTATTAATATCAATGGCGAGTACATCACTCACATTCGATTTGCCAACGATAAAGTCCTTATTGCAGAATCGCTGGAGGACCTAAACACTATGCTCAATGACCTCAATAGTGTTTCCCAACGGATAAGTCTTAAGATGAACATGGACAAAACAAAGATCATGTTTAATGTCCATGTCACACCTATGCCGGTATTTGTTAGGAACACTAAGCTCGAAGTTGTTGACGAGTATGTTTACCTGGGACAAATAGTCCGACTAGGTAAGTCCAACTTCGACCGAGAGGTCAATCGACGGATTCAACTCGGTTGGGCAGCGTTCGGGAAATTACGACATATCTTCTCGTCAGGTATACCTCAAAACTTGAAAATGAGACTGTACACCCAGTGCGTGTTGCCAGTGATGACATACGGAACTGAGATGTGGTCCTTCACTGCTTGCCGGATGAGGAAGCTCAAAGTCGCTCAGCGAGCTATGGAGAGGGCTATGCTCGGAGTTTCTCTGCGTGATAAACTCAGAAATGAGGATAATATCTGCAGTAGAACCAGAGTGACCGACATAGCCCAACGGATTAGTAAGCTGAAGTGGCAATGGGCCGGCCATATAGCTCGAAGAACCGACAACCGATGGGGAAGAAAGGTTATCGAGTGGCAGCCTCGTACCGGCAGGCGAAGTGTAGGGCGTCCCCCCACTAGATGGAGTGACGACCTGGTAAGATATGCAGGAAGTCGATGGATGCAGGTGGCTCAGGACCGTGCTTTGTGGCATTCTTTGGGGGAGGCCTGTGTTCAGCAGTGGACTTGTGGAGGGCTGTAACGATGATGATGATATTATGCTATCGTGATTCTACATAGCAACACCACCACAGTTACCAAAAAAAGTAAGTTTTCCTTTTAAAAATCATTTTAATTTGTGAAGCTTGGATTTTCAATGGTTGCCTTTTTAAAATCTGTTTTAATGGTTACTATTTTGTTTGGTTTGTGTTTTTAAAAATAATATATCTTATATTTTAGTTTCTGATCGTATTTTATGCACTGCCATACCGTTCATTAGATTGCGTTAAAACTTAGTCAACTTATTGCTTGAACTTGCTCGAAGGTTAAAGGCATAGTAAAATTTACTTACAGTAGTTGGCGTGCGTATCGCACAGACAAATTTATTTGAAAGTCATATACCATTTAATTTCAATGAATGTATTATCATTCCTAATGAAACAATATAACCCTTCCAAATTTAAACCGATATTTCCACAATTATTTCTTCTGCGGCTGCAACACGCTAAGTACAGCTATTAGTTTAGAATAAAATAATATAAAATCTTTGCAATGTTTTAGGTCATTGGCTGCTTGTCAAATTAAGCTACGTGACGTACATTATTTGTGATAAGTAGTAACTTTCTCGCCATTGCGGTTAACGAAAAGTTTTTATTGTTTAGACTAGATACTAATGACCCAGAGTGTTATCCTTCAGGCTACGATAAATTACGGTCGGTGTTGTTTATTGTTGTTATAATGTCGTATCATATGGAAATGAAAGATGGGATTTCGTCTAACGAAGAAAGAAAAAAGAAATATTGGTATATCCAGTTGAGCATGCCTTCGCATTAAAAATAACGTATAGAATGATTATACGGAATTTTTTTAAGTAGTTTAAATACATTTCGACAGCACTATCGGCTTCAACACCCTCGAAAACCATGAAAATGACACCTATGATGAAAAAATTGGTACCTACTTCAGCCGCCACCTTGGATTTACATTTCGACAGCACTATCGGCTTCAGCACCCTCGAAAACCATGAAAATGACACATATGATGAAAAAATTGATATCTATTGCAGCCGTCATGTTGAATTTACATTTCGACACCACTATAGGCTGCAACACCTTCGAAAACCATGAAAATGGCATCCATGATAAAAAAAATTGATACTTACTTCAGCCGCCATCTTAGATTTATATTTCAATAGCACTATCGGCTTCAACACTCTCGAAGCCCATGAAAATAATACCCATGATGAAAAAATTTATATCTATTGCAACCGCCATCTTGGATTTACATTTCAACAGCACTATCGGCTTAAACACCCTTGAAAACCATGAAAATGACACCCATGATGAAAAATTGATATCTATTGCAGCCGCCATCTTGGATTTACATTTCGACAGCACTATCGGCTTCAACACCCTTGAAAACCATGAAAATGACACCCATGATGAAAAATTGATATCTGTTGCAGCCGCCATCTTGGATTTACATTTCGACAGCACTATCGGCTTCAACACCCTTGAAAACCATGGAAATGACACCCATGATGAAAAAATTGGTACCTACTTCAGCCGCCATCTTGGATTTACATTTCGACAGTACTATCGGCTTCAACACCCTCGAAAACCATGAAAATGACACCCAAGATGAAAAAATTGATATCTATTGCAGCCGCCATCTTGGATTTACATTTCGACAGCACTATCGTCTTCGACACCCTCGAAAACCATGAAATTGACACCCATGATGAAAAAATTGGTACCTACTTCAGCCGCCATCTTGGATTTACATTTCGACAGCACTGTCGGCTTCAACACCCTCGAAAACCATGAAAATGACACCCATGATGAAAAAATGTATACCTATTGCAGCCGCCACCTTGGATTTACACTTCGACAGCACTATTGGCTTCAGCACCCTCGAAAACCATGAAAATGACACCTATTATGAAAAAATTGATAATTATTTCAGCCGCCATCTTGGATTTACATTTCGACAACCCTATCGGTTTCAACCCCCTCGAAAATCATGAAAATTTCACCCATGACAAAAAAATTGATACTACGAGTACTTACTTTTAGTACGTACTACTATTATTTCCTGATCGTTGGAAACTCACTCGGGTAGTACCCGTGCCAAAAGGTAGCAGAGGTTCAGCCCCCAGTGATTATAGACCCGTGGCGCTATTATGCACTCCAGCTAAAGTTTTTGAGTCGACCATTTACAGTAGCTTGTACCCACAAATAAGTGCTCTGTTGTCCGACGCACAGCACGGCTTCCGTCCCGGGCGAGGGACAATGGGGAACTTGCTCGAGCTAATGACACACGTAGTACCAACGGTGGATGCTGGCCAACAAGTGGATGTTGCCTATTTTGATTTTAAAAAGGCATTTGACACAGTAGACAATGACGTCCTACTAGCAAAGTTGGCTAGCGTCGGCTGCACACCGCATACGCTATCATTTTTCGCCTGTTATTTACGAGACCGATGTCAGTATGTTGACTGCAGCGGACGGCTCTCCGAACCCTACTTTACAAGATCAGGTGTCAGTCAAGGCAGTAATTTAGGGCCTTTTCTCTTTATTCTGACAATCGACGACTTGCCTGAAGTAGTCAATAAGTCTAAACCTTTGTTATTTGCTGATGACTTGAAATTAGTTTTAAAAATAAAGCAGCGGGCGGATCATGACATGCTACAGCAGGATATAACGAAAGTCGTAGAGTGGAGTTTGGAAAATAAATTATATTTCAACGCGGCGAAATGTTCTATACTATCATTCAGCCGTGCACATAACCCGAGTCATCATCAATACTATATGGATGGAACCCCTCTGCAACGAGTTTTTGAGGTTAATGATTTAGGCGTGCGATTCACTACCGACATACAATTTCGAAAACACATTACTAATGTTTGTAAAAAAGCATACCGCAACCTAGGGATGGTCTTACGGCTAGCCAACAGATTCACAAACATCTGTGCTCTGAGAGCATTATACGAGGCACTCGTAAAAAGTCATTTAGAATGCAACGCTGTTGTTTGGTCACCACATGAAGTCAAATATAAATTAATGCTAGAACGTATTCAGAACAAATTTGTGAGATTTATGTATTTAAAACAGTATGGTGTGTACCCGGGTTATCCACTTTTGTACCCTACTTTATTTATACTAGGCATGATAGGCTATTATAAACTAGAAATAAGAAGGGAAGTTGCTCTCGCCACTTACTTACTAAAAGTGATCCGTGGTAAAATACATAACCCAGGTATTTTACAGATAGCTCAGCTGTGTGTCCCTAATGAGTACGTAGAAAGACGGCGGCGGCCGCCGCTCTTGATGGTACCGCAAGCGCGCACCAACTTGCTACAGCACGCGCCTTTGACGCGCGCGCTGCGTGCACTTAACGTGGTCTCACAACAGACTGATTTGTTCAGCTGTACTCTAAACGAATTCACAAAGGCCGCTTATTGTAAAATATCTTTAAGTTATGTATAATATACCTATATTATGTTTGTTCTAGTTTCTTAATTTGTAACTGCACTATTGTATTAGGTAATAACCTGTGATGATAGTTGTAAGTGGTAAAATAAATAAATAAATAAATAAAATTATTTATTCTGTGCTTTTAAAATATTGTAATAAAAAAATCTCTTATTATTATTATAATCAAGTATTTAAGAAATTTGGTTATTCGAATATTGTGTATTTGTACAGCGATCTTTTTGAGCCGCTGCAAACAACCGAAATAATGTCCACTCACGACGGCGACTGACGGCGAACGTATATATAAAGGTACTCTGTGCGGCGAACTGATATATACAGTAATCTATGGCGATGGCGAACTGAGTTAGTGAGTACACTACTCTGTGGCTGTAGCTCCCCATTTACAGAAATAATTTTATACAAGGCTACCAAATCAACGAAAATTTCGCCATATTAGAGCCGAAAAATATTAATTATAGCTAAACGAAAAAAAATTACACTGCCATTTACATTCAGTGGCTTGCCACATGATAGATTAAGAGATTAAAAAATAGATTGAGTTAAACAATTGATATTTTCAAAAGTTATAGTGTTGACTAGTCTTGGGGACATGATAAATCCACACCATAAGCCACTAAAACCCCTTTTTTTATTTAAAAATAGTAATTGAGTACCTTGCAGCTAAAGGGAGGCAAGTCCAAATTTAAAAACTGTTGGGTATTTAAAAAAAAGGTTTTTAAAAATTGATTGATGTACTTATGTCTTATCGTTATATGGTATTATATAATATGAACATATATACACATTTTATTCAAGATTTAAGGCAATTGAAGAAGTAATAGAATTACTACGATTTTTTAAAGTTTGGATCTGCCTCCGTTTTGCACCAAGATTGAAGAAAAATACTACCCTATTTTGTATTAAGGATAATAAAACAGGTAAACACGGTTATTTTTTTATTTCAAGAATTAGTAATCAGTCCACAAAGAATTAAACAATCAAAAGAAATACAAAAACGAATGAGTGCTGAACAAAACAAAAATTAAAGGTTACTTCAGCTTGATCATCGTCGTCTTCGTTAGAAATATCATCTGTTGGTCCGACAGCTTCACTTTTAAGGGCCCTGTAGAAATATAGTTTATTTGGTGGAACATAGTTCTTTACCAACTGCATAACATCGATGTATTTAGCCTTTTTCAACGGCAATGCATGATCATACAGCGGTTTCTGAGGCAGAACTGATAGTTGAGCTTGAGCATTTCTCATTATAGGAAAATAATCAAATACTGGCGTTCCCGTTGTAACTTTGACTGCAATAGTTTCAATGTGGTCTTTACTATATTCAAAAATACGATATTGAGATATTTTGAATCGAATCTTCTCTGTATTTGTTATTACTTTTTCGAAATGACTCTCAGAATGTTGGCTGAAGTTAAGTATCATATTTTGACTTGCATTTACAACTTTAAAATTTTTAGATGCTTGCGTAATACAACCGGCATATTCAGAAGTCGTAAATATGTAATCTTTCCTTCTATCAAACTTTTCTATTACGCCGAAACACCGATCACACGGTAAGAAGCTGTGTCCTGGTTCTGGAAATCGATGAACAATCTTCTCAAAAGATGAACACCGCATAAGCGTATATAGATACTGAACTAAAGTCGAGTTCTTATTTTGTGCTGCTGCGTTATCAGAAAATAAATACAGTACATTAACTGTGCTTGGTAAAATGTCATTTATGTAGTGATTTATAAAAGATATGACTTCGTTTGGTGATTTTCGGCCTATGGTTTCATCATATAAATAAAAGTGAGCAATCCCTGTTTTTGCTGAATGAATACAAAAATTATATGCCCAAAGTTGACGTTTATAAAATGCTTCACCTGCTGGAATTTTAGGTAATGGCATATTCTGCTGATAATCAAATGTTAATACTTCGCATTCTTCATTATTAAGAGCAAGTTGACTCTTCTCTTTTAAATCAACAAAAAAAAGTGTCGGCCTTGGCTTGATGAAGACTCTTCTCTATCTGTATTTGTTGGGTTTCATCGCTATCCAATGTCTTATCTTTTAGTTTGTTACTCAGCATGTCGCACTTCTTGCAAGTATCTGAACGAGGTGACCCAAAACTCTATTTAAAATTTTGTTTAAAGTATCTGTAGTAAAAATCAAATGATACTATAGGCTTAGCAAGCTTCAACTCTGGAGACAGATAAAAACGTGAGCTTTTATTTCTACTGTAGTGTGACTCGCGACGTGGGAAACTTCTAATATGAGAGTCAACTTTAGAAACCCATTCACTTGGAATACGATTTGGTCTATTTTGATGTTTTCCACGATTAGACTGAGCTGGTGTAGTTACAGTAGGATCCCGATACTCTTTAGCAACATTGTCTACACGCTTTTTGGATATTCCATGGATAGATGCAAAGCCATTTCTGCAAATTTGTATATTTCTATTTCCTAATTTAATATAATATTTGTGTGAACAACTCCGTTTCTTCCCCGTACCAGTTTTAGATCTTTCCCTTTCAACATTCTCAGTTTTAATTAAACCGCCTAAGTATACGTTTTGCACATAGGTTTCTTCCAATTTATTAAAATTTTCCAATATTAGTTTCCTATCTTCTTCATTAATTTGAACAAAACACTTATACTTCTTACAACAACAATCCGGTCCAGTTTTTCTTTCGCCTATTTCACGGCCTTTATAGTTTAAATAGCCCTTTCCAGTAGCAATAGACTTCTTTATTACATTCCGTTTCCATTGTGATGGATTCGCGGATTTTCTTTTTTTCAGCGCTATGCCACTCGTCGATGGGCATGGATTATCTGTATTAAATTCATCCAAAATATTCATACCTTTATCGTTCGCCTCATTAGTTTGGTTTTGAAATGTCAACAAACCAACATCGCTTCCATCATCATCTGAACTGGTTGAACATGACTCGTAGACAGGCGGCTGGTAAATATCTGACGAGCCGCTACTAAACGGTTCAGTGTCACTCATTTTAATACGCACTTAACGTATCAAACTTAAAACAATTATTTATAAGAATAATACGCATGTCCTTTCGGGCCGAGCACAAAACGTGCACTGACTTGTTTACAAATGATGTAATAATTTCATTTGTTGCAAAAAGGAGGCAGGTCCGGACCTGCTCCCTTCTTGCACCAAACAGAATAAGGTAGCAGATCCAAATTTTGTTACAGCGCGCTTGTTTGTCGTCGGATTTGCCTTCTAAATGCACCAAACCATAGCTAATTTTTTTGTTTAAAATGTAGGTGAAAAAAAAGGTTACGGTTAAAATTTGGATCTGCCCCTCTTTTGCTGCAAGGTCCTCAATTAATCGATTTAAAAAAAAATATTAATAAGTTCAACAATCATTTATCTTTCTAACAATGTGCCTTTTATATCATTTATATGTATAATATGATTGCTGGATACGATTTCATGCGACAAAACGTTGGAATTTAGATTTTAACGCGTTATTAGAACATACCCACGCGCTTTGCGCTCGGCATGCAATAATCACTGGTTCGTAAGCGTGTATTAGTGTCTTTTAGTTCTAACAATTTAGTGCTAATAATTTGGGTTATTGGGTGGATAAATATTGACAGATTTCTTTAAAAAAAATAATCTCAATAATATCAATTCTTAGAATAAAATTTTAATTTAAACCTTCGTTTATATCCAGCAGTAGAGTTTGATATGATGATTTTGATGACCAAAAAAATTTTCATAAACCTAATTATTTTGTCACCTACAACTAGTTCATTTTTAAGAAAAAGAAATGAAGAGTAAATTCAACGGCAGGATTTTTTTTTAATTTTACGTAGTTACAACTTCAAAAATCAAATTTTAATTAGAAAGACTTTCCTTAATTACTAGTTTCCTAACATTTAGTTATTACTATTACTACTACTATTATTTAAATATGACGATGTAAATAATGCTCTATCGAAACTAGTACATTGGTTTAACGCCAACAATTTGCTCTTAAACGGCAATAAGACAAAATGTATTAAATTTACAATACCTAATGTAAAACATTCGAAAACCAATGTGCTCTTAAATGGGGAGGAGTTGAGTCTTGTGGATACCACTGTTTTTCTTGGTATTACTATTGACGCGAAACTTTTTTTTTTTTTTTATAGTAGAGGGGGCAAACGAGCATGCGGTAAGTGACTACCGCCGCCCATGAACAACTGCAACACCAGGGAGGGAATTGCAGATGCGTTGCCGGCCTTTTAAAAAGGAGTACGCTCTTTTCTTGAAGGTCCCTAAGTCGTATCGGTCCGGAAAAATCGCTGATGGTAATCGATTCCACAAGGAAGTCGTGCGAGGAAGAAAACATCTTCTAAATCGCACAGTGGTGGACCGCCAATTATCCAGATGGTGTGGATGGTATCGGGAGTTCTGCCGCGATGTGCGTTCGTGAAATTTGGCGGCTGGGATTAATCCGAACAATTCCTCAGAGCACTCCCCATGGTAGATGCGAAAGAAAATGCAAAGAGATGCAACATCTCTTCGCAGCGCCAATGAGTCGAGCCGATCGGAAAGGACTCGGTCGTCGACGATTCGAGCCGCTCTGCGCTGGATGCGGTCAAGTGGAAGGAGCTGGCACTGGGGAGCCCCTGCCCAGAGATGGGAACAATATTCCATGTGAGGCCGAACCTGCGCCTTGTAAAGTTGCAGGCGGTGTGCCGGCATGAAATACTGTCCCGCTCTGCTGAGCACGCCAAGCTTTTTAGAGGCCAATTTGGCCTTCTCTTCCAATTGACCACGAAACTGCACGTCACTCGATATGTCGACGCCGAGGATTCCGATACTGGCTGAGGCAACCAGGGGAGTGCCTTGAAACTGAGGAGATACGACAAAGGGGTTCTTTTTAGCGGTAAACGCGCAAACTTGTGTCTTCTGAGGATTAAACTGGACTAGATTTAGTCGCCCCCAGTTCGAGACTTTGTCCAGCAAAGACTCGACTTCAGACACAAGTTTGTTCCGGTACTCGGAGACGTTTTCCCGAGAAATATTAGCACGGCCGGTGTTTAGAGCATCACCAGTGCTGTCATCCGCATAACAATGAATGTGACCAGTTAGTAACATATCATTGATATGCAGAAGAAACAGCGTTGGTGATAGCACACAGCCTTGTGGAACACCAGCGTTAATAGGCTTGTAGTCAGAACATGCACCGTCTACAACGACCTTGATGCTCCGATCTGCAAGGAAGCTGGTGATCCAATTGCACAATTTCTCGGGAAGCCCATAGGAACGGAGCTTCGAAAGAAGCGCTTTGTGCCAAACCCGATCGAAGGCCTTCGCAATGTCCAGACTAACGGCCAACGCCTCCCCCTTGGACTCTACTGCCTCCGCCCATCTATGGGTCAGGTAGACCAGAAGATCACCAGCTGATCGACCCCGACGAAAACCGTATTGGCGGTCACTAATCAGCTGGTGATCCTCAAGGTACCGGATGAGCTGGCAGTTGATAATGGATTCCATTATTTTGGAGAACAAGGAGGTGATCGCGATAGGCCTATAGTTGGACGGATCTGAGCGGTCGCCTTTTTTAGGGATCGGGTGGACAAAAGCTGTCTTCCATGAATTCGGGACTACGCCTTGGGAGTAGGTGTACCGGAAAAGACGCGTTAGGACCGGTGCCAACTCCGGAGCACTCGTCCTCAGCACAATTGGGGGGATTCCGTCAGGCCCACTCGACTTCTGGATGTCCAGGGAGAGAAGTGCTTTGCGAACCGAGCGCTGTGAGAACAGCACATCCGGCATGGAGCACTCACACCGCGGGATGGTCGGCGGTGTTTTCCCCCCGTCATCAAGAGTCGAGTTGGACGCAAAAAGGGAGCCTAAAAGGTCGGCTTTGTCTTTTGTGTCATGGGCCAGTGAGTCGTCCTCCCTGTGAAGAGATGGTAGTGATGGCTTACAGAAATTCCCTTGGACAGCCTTGGCGAGAGACCAGAATGCACGGGTTCCCGAAGGAAGGCGAACTAGTTTCTCGCCAATTCTGCCTATGTGATCTGACTTTGCCTTGGCAATAACTCTTTTGAAGGACCTGGAGGCGAAGTTATACTTCTTTTTAAGTATGCTGGTGTTTACATCCCGAGTCGCCAAAGCTGCAGCCCAGGCTTGATAACACTCCAGCTTACTGCGTAATGCAGTTTTACAGGAGCGACCAAACCAAGGCTGAGATCTGCCTCCGATGGGTACCACAGATGATGGAATAAATAGTTCCATTCCCTGTAGCACCACATCAGTGACAGAGTCAGCAACAGCGCTGGGATCATCCGGCGAGAAGCAAACCCGCCCCCATGGGTAGGATGCAAAGAAAGACCGCATTCCGTCCCAATCCGCCGACCTGTAATGCCAAACACGGCGGCAACCTGCAGAACGCAACCGCGAAGGGAGCGTGAGTGGCACCATACTCCGGATCAGACAGTGGTCCGAAGAGCCGAGAGGGGCATCGACGGAAACCTGATATCCGTCCGGATGAGAGGTCAGCAGAAGGTCCAACAGGGAAGGTGTATGATCCTCCACATCTGGAATCCGCGTAGGCGAAGTAACCAGTTGTGTCAGACCATATGCCAAGACTTCAATGGGGCCCCAATATATCTAAATTAGCAAGCAGACTTAGTTCTGCAGCGTATGCTGTAAGAAAAATTAAAAGTCTCACAGATGTTGAGACAGCTAGATTAGTGTAATTTAGTTACTTTCATAGCGTAATGTCTTATGAATAGAATAGAATAGAATAATTTTTATTCAATATTGATTATTACATAATACTTATTGAAAGTCATTTTTTATTTACCACTATGCAATTTTGCTATGGGGTAATGCGACTGATATTGAAGCTATATTTGTTTTGTAAAAGAGAGCCGTACGGGCGATTTATAATCTAAATTGTAAAGAGTCCCTCAGAGAAAAATTTAAGGAAATAAACATATTAACTTTGGCATCGCAATACATTTATGAAAATGTAATGTATGTACATAAAAACATTAATAGCTTTATTAAGAATAAGGATATTTATACCTTAAATACTAGGAACAAACATAAGCTTGTAATGCCAGTTACTAGACTCCACAGAGTTAGTAATTCATTTATGGGGTAATGTATACGCTTTTACAACAAAATCCCAGAACATGTTCAAAGTTTGTCAATATAAACAAGTTTAAAAGTTTTATTAAAGAAAAACTGTACAAAAAGGGTTATTATAATATCAAGGAATACATGAATGAAAATAACTCCTGGGAATAAGGTGATCGCCACCATGCTGGTTCTATGAAAATTCATTTAAAGTTGTATTAACAAGATTATTGTTAAGTGAAATTATGTTTAAAAAAAAGTCCCGCTGGGTTTCTTGCTGGTTCTTCCCAGGACAGAGGTATTTTCCGAACCAGTGGTAAATAAAATAATGACTTTCAATAATTTTTATGTAATAATCCATATTGAATAAAAATCATTCTATTCTATTCTATTCTATTCTACACACTAACCAACTAACACACTTTTAGCCGACTCCAAAACGGAAGCGGTTCTCAATTATATATATACTTTTTTCTTTTTTTCGTATGTATATTACGCGATATCTTTGTTCATAGTGATTTGAATTTGTTGACATTCAGGGGTGTTTCCCTGGGGTGCGAAGTCAGAAGTCCTCCACGTGTGCTTGGTAGTTGCGGGTCCCTCTCGATACGTCTGGAGGGAAGAGCAGCTACTGGGCCGGTGCACCCTGGGCGCGGCAGTAATCTTCCTCGAGAAATGAGAAGAAATTCTTACTCCTTGGGGAAGGTTACTGCCGCGGCTAATTATTCTGACATGGGTGGGGTCCGTCCCGGACCAACGGCGCGTTCCACTGCGTGACCCTCTGATCAGCAGAGGGCATAGCAGAGGAGTGAGGGCGGGCTCGGTGTGCACTTACCCTGCCTCCGGGCAGACAGTGAAGGATTCATCCTTTGCTGTCATCGCCGGTCTCGTAATCCCAGTATCGAAGTGTCGTGGATCATGTCTCGCGGCTTTGATTGGGACCGAGGGTCTTGGCTTAACCGCCCGGACCGCGAGGGAGAAAATCTCTATAAAAAGTTACCCCGAATCTCAAGCGGCGACGCACCGCGAGGGGATGGATGGCTGACGGGGTTCTATGAACAAATCAGTCGATAGTGCGCTCCTCGCCAGGGTACCTGCAGACCCCCTGGCGAGTAATAAATCCTCTAAATCTGCTTACCTTGGTAAGGGGTCACTGCCAAGGTGGACTTTTAATTACTCCCATACTCGTGGGTACAAATATGGAAAATAAAGAAAAAGAAAAACAAAAAACCAAAACCGCCGGCAACGGCAACGTAGAGGAGAGGAGGAACGATGCGGGGACAGAGTCCGACGCCGCATTGAGCAGCGTGGGAGGCTCAGAGAGCTCCCGACGCGTGGAGCCTGGGACCGCGGAGACTAGTAAGTTCTTCTTCCGCAAGCGATCCAGGCGGGATGGCGACCAGGGGTCGTCAGCCGGTGAAGAGGAGGCTTCGGCCCGGAAAATCCCCACCAACAGGCGGGGCGGGCTGAGAGGCAAGGAGAGGGGGCCCTCTGACAATCAGAGGGCCGAACAAGCGGTAAAGCATGCCGAGGAGGGGCGCCACCCGGGCGATACGGCTCGGGTATCAGGCGAAGAGACGGATGCGACTGGCGGCTCCGAGGTGGAGCGTAAGGCCAGATTTGTAAAGGAGGTGGAGGCCGCGATCAAGGTCGTGGCCCACAAGCAAAAGGCCTCCTCAAAGTTAAAGGCCATTCCCGCGGCCTCCGCCTCCATCATGGCGGCTGCGGAGGCCAACTTTGTTGGGGCCGAGCCTAATGCAAACGAGGTAGCGGAGCTGCGGGCGGACGTGGCCCGCCTGACGTCCGCCATGGAGACTCTCCAGAAGGAGAACGAGAAGCTCCGCGCAGACCTGGCCAGTCTACGTGAGCCTGCCTCTCGCGCGGCGCCCCAGACGCAGCGCCCAAGCCAGCCCGTGCCGGTGGAGAACCAGGTTCTGAACCTGGTCCGGCAGGAGCTGGCTGCCTTCCAGCACCGGTTCTCCGTGCTGGAGGGCATCGTCCTGCGCCCCCCCTAGGGGCAAACAAGACGGCGGCGAGGCCGGCAACGGTCTCGTACGCGGCGGCCACAGCTGCCGCATCCAGGCCGGGGCCGTCCAGCCAGCCTTCGGGCGGGGCTGCAGTTGCCCCTCCTCCCCCTGAAAAGCCGGCTCCGGCAAAACCGGTACCGGCTGAACCGGCTCCGGCTAAGCCGGCAACGGGAAAGAGAGGCAAGGCGAAGGCAAAAAAGGGCAAAGCGGCAGCACAGGTGGTGGCTGCGCCAGCCCCAGTGCCTGCGGCGAATGTGCCAGCGCCAGCGGCAAGCCAGCTGCCGCCGCCGCCACCGCCCCCTCAGCTCCCTACACCTCCCGCGGCTGAAGCCGGTTGGCAGGTGGTTGGGGACAAAAATAAGGGGAAGAAGGCAGCCAAAAAGGCCAAAGAGCAGGAGCGGCAGCGCCAGTTCAGGGCGCGCAAGATCGCGGCTAGGCTCCGCGCCCCGAAGACCGCAGCTGTAGTGATTACACTACAGCCGGACGCGGAAAAGAAGGGCGTTACCTACCGCGATCTGCTCGCGAAGGCGAAAGAGGCGGTCGATCTCGGGGAGCTCGGGATCACCGGGGGCCTCCGGCTCAAAGTCAACCAGACGGGGGCCCGTATGCTGGAGATCCCCGGGGAATCCAGTGGCGCGACCGCGGACGCTCTGGCTGCGAAGCTCAGAGCGTCCCTGGACGCGGACGAGGCCCGAGTGTCCAGGCCCGTCAGATGCGCAGACCTGCGCATCATGGGTCTGGACGACTCGGTATCGGAGGAGGAGTTGGTGGCCGCCGTCGCCAGGTCCGGGGGGTGCACTACTGACCAGGTCAGGTCAGGCGCCATACGCCCGGACCAACAGGGTATGCATGCCGCCACGGTGTGCTGCCCTGTTACGGCGGCCAAAACCATAGTGGAGGGCCGAAGGCTTCTGGTGGGCTGGGTCTCAGCGCAGGTTAAGCTGCTGGAGCCCAGACCTCTGAGGTGCTACCGCTGTCTCGTGGGGCACCACATATCTGTGAAATGCGCCTCGGAGGTTGACCGCAGTGGCCTTTGCTTCCGCTGCTGTCAGCCCGGACACATATCGGCGACCTGCTGCGCCACGCCGCACTGTGATGCATGTGCGGCGGCCGGCAAGCCAGCCGATCACCGGGCCGGAAGCAAGGCCTGCGTGCCACCCGCCAAGGCCAAGGCCGCGGGTAGGGGAGGGCCCTCCGCCGCCACCGCCTCTGTGGCCACCGCCGCAGTCGCGACTGCCGCCGCCGCCGCTGTCACTGTCGCTGCCGCCGCCTCCGCGACACCGACGCCCGCAGAGAGGCGCCCCGTGGAGGAAGCTGAAATGGAATGCCTATTACGGCCCCATTAAGCTTCCTCCAGGCGAATATCAACACTGCGCCTGCGCTCAGGATCTGTTGCTCCAGAGCATGGCGCAGTGGTCGATTAACATCGCTGTGGTCGCTGAGCCGTATTTTGTCTGGCCTAGGGAGGACTGGGTGGCGGACCTTAACGGCTCAGTGGCCATCATTTCTTCAGCCGCCGCCGGTACCCCGACCCTTGAAGGTGTCAGGAGGGGTCAGGGGTGCGTAGCAGCACGGTTCGGGGAGTTCGTCGTTGTGGGGGTGTACTTCTCCCCAAACCGATCTCTCGCCGAGTTTCACAACTCTCTTGCAGAGCTGAGAGCAGTCGTCGTCGGAAGTTATCCCCTCCCCGTACTTGTCCTCGGGGACTTCAATGCCAAGAACTTGGCTTGGGGTTCTCGTCGTACAGATGTGCGGGGTAGGATGGTGGAAGACTGGGCTCTGGAGACAGGCCTGGTCGTCCTAAATCGGGGTTCTGTCCCCACGTGTGTGCGGATGCGGGGCGAGTCGGTGGTGGACATTTCGTTCGCTAGCCCCGCTCTGTCGCCGCGTGCCATTGACTGACGTGTCATGGAGGGGGTGGAGACCTACTCCGACCACCGGTACCTCCGGTTTGACGTCTCCACCCAGCCCTCGAGCGCGCCAGTCCTACAGGCCCCGAGTGGTCTGCGTTGGGCGCTGAAACAGCTGGACCGGGAGCTCCTCCTGGAAGCCTCGATCGTGCAGGCCTGGGTGTCATCACCGGACAGGCCTGCCGACGTCAATGATGAGGCAGGGTGGTTCCAGGAGGCCATGTCCGAGATATGTGACGTGGCAATGCCCCGCGTCCGGCCAGGAAGTGCCCGGCGTCAGGTGTATTGGTGGTCGCGTGAGCTGACGTCTCTGCGCGAGGCGTGTGTCGCCGCGCGGCACCTGTACGCCAGGCATCGCAGGCTCCGCATTCGTCCACCGAATGCGGCAGCCATTGAGGCGGAGCTGTACGAGGGATACAGAGCGGCGAAGACCGCCCTCCGGAAGGCTGTCCTGCGGGCCCGGGATCGGGCCCGTGAGGAGATGCTGGAGACTCTCGATAGAGATCCGTGGGGGCGCCCTTACAAGATGGTGCGGGATAAACTCCGCACCTGGGCCCCCCGCTGACGCAGAGTCTCCGGCCTCAGCTCGTGGAGGATGTGGTGAGCGCTCTGTTCCCTGCGCGCGGGGAACATCCGCCCCCGCCTATGGCTCCGCCACCTGCGGTGCCGGAAGCGGACCACCAGGACGACGACGACGACATCCCGGAAGGGACCGGGGTAGACCTGAGAGTGGCGGTACGTAGACTCAAGGCCAGGAATACCGCCCCAGGACCCGATGGCTTGCCTGGCAAAGCCTGGGTCCTGGCCTCGGAGGCTCTCGGGCCCCGACTGGAGGGGCTCCTAAGCGCATGTTTGGAGAGAGGCTAATTCCCGCTTCGTTGGAAGACGGGGAAGCTGGTCCTCATTCGGAAGCCGGGGCGCCCTGCGGACTCTCCGTCCGCATACCGGCCCGTGGTGCTGCTCGACGAGGTGGGCAAGCTCTTTGAAAGAGTAATTGCAAACCGCCTCGCCGAGCACCTTGCGGGGACGGGGCCGGATCTTGCGGAACACCAGTTTGGTTTCCGCAAGAGGCGCTCTACGGTGGACGCCATCATGCGCGTGAGAGCCCTCACGACGGGGGATGCAGTGGCCAGGGGGGGGGGGGGGGGTTGTCTTGGCGGTGTCTCTCGACATCGCCAACGCCTTCAACTCCATGCCCTGGAGCTGCATAAGGGAGGCACTCCGGTATCACCGGGTGCCGACCTATCTCCGTCGTACAGTCGGGGACTATCTGACGGACAGGGCCGTCATCTACCCCGGTCGAAACGGTGAGTGGAACCGGCGAGAGATGTCGTGCGGTGTCCCACAGGGTTCGGTTCTGGGGCCGCCCCTGTGGAACATCGGTTACGACTGGGTGCTGCGCGCCGACCTCCCTACCGGCGTCAGCGTAATTTGCTACGCTGACGACACGCTGGTACTGGCACAAGGGGGGTCGTACGAGGCGGCGGCGGAAACTATGACACGCGGGGTTGCGATAGTCGTTGAGAGGATCCGGCAACTGGGCCTCGAGGTGGCTCTGCACAAGTCCGAGGCCATGCACTTCCATGGTCCTCGGAACAGGCCACCACCGGGATCCTCAGTGATGGTAGGAGGGGTATCCATCGGCGTCGAGTCGACGTTGAAGCACCTAGGACTCGTCCTCGACGGCCGATGAAACTTCGTTGAGCACTTCCGACGTTTGGCTCCCAAACTGGAACGGACCGGGGCTGCCTTCAGGCGGCTCCTGCCGAACCTGGGGGGGCCAAACGCCTCCTGCCGGAGGCTCTACGCGGGGATCGTGAGGTCCATGGCCCTTTACGGGGCCCCGGTGTGGGCGCGTGGTTTGGCGCGGCTTGCCGTCCACCACCTAAACGCGCCCCAAAGGGTGGTTGCCGTAAAGATGGTTCGCGGCTACCGCACGATCTCCCGCGAGGCGGCGAGCCTCCTTGCCGGATTGCCGCCATGGGATCTGGAGGCGATAGTCCTCGCGCGCCTGCACGAATGGCGCGCGGAGGCACTATGCCGGGGGGAAACCCCGCTGCCGCGGCAAGTTGTCGCGCAGCGGACAGACTTCCGGCATGATCTCATGGCGACATGGAGAGAGCGACTGTCGCAACCCCGTGCTGGGCACGCCACTATAGCGGCGATAAGACCCCTCTTTGAGCTCGCCCTCGCCTGACGCAGGTCCTCACCGGACACGGTGTGTTCGGGAGGTTCCTGCACCGAATCGGGCGGGAGGAAACGCCCGGGTGCTCCCACTGCGAGGATCGACCGGAGGACACGGTGGAGCACACCGTGGAGGTGTGCCCTGCTTGGGCGGAGCACCGCCGTGTCCTCGTAGCGGCGATAGACGGCGGCGACCTCTCGCGTCCGGCCCTGGTCGAAGCCATGGTCCGGAGCGAGACGGAATGGGATGCCGTCACCACCTTCTGCGAAGCAGTGATGCTAGCGAAGAAGGTGGCGGAGCGGGAGAAGGAAAGAGCAACAGCTTTCCTTCCCGGCCGCCGCGGGAGACGCCCCGGGCGTCGGGGGCTACGTCGTGGCCCCCGACCACCGTAGGCGCGGGCCTGTGGACGGCGAGCAATGGGTAGCTCGCCGTCCGTCCGTCTAACGACGACAGGCCGTGTCGACGGCGCGTTTTGTTCCACGCGCGCCTCAAAGAGCTGTCAGCAGCGTGAAGGGGCCCGCAAGGGCCGACGCCTGCCGGGGCTGCGGGCTGTTCGAAAGAGATACCGCGGCTCCGGAACGTAAGGGCACTGAAGGAACACGGATGGTTTTTAGTCAGTAAAAGTCTGACACTCCCTTCCGCTCCACCCACAGCGAAAGGCGTCATTAGATGATTTTCCATCCGCAAAAAAAAAAAAAAAAAAAGGGGTGTTCCCCTAAAAAATGCTTTAAATGTAACTATGAGACGATATACTACAAGGCCCTTACATGTGAAATTGGCGCTTTTTACGGGAGAAATATAAAGTCATTTTTTTTGTAAAATATATTTAATTAATCAAAGTATGCACCGTTTGATCTCTTTAATAAAAAAAACCATGGGGGGGCGAGAATCAATAAACTCTTTGAAGGCGGTTTGGACTGCCGATTTGAATTTTTTTCCTTATAAGAAATTGTCGAAATTCCGGAAAAAATTGTAATCTTTTGGAACAAGGTCCGGGGCTCCATTTGTAGCTCATCTAACTTAGTGGTTGTTCGTTGTGCAGTGTATGGTCTTGTGTTGTCGTGAAGCAGCAGTGGCCTAGAGCGATTGACCAATCTCGGTTGTTTAGCAGCTAGTTCTGCCTTCATAGTATGCAGTTGCTGACAATAGATATCTCGTCGCCTCAGTGCTTGTTAGGCTAACAGACTATTTGGGTAATTTTACAGGAGCAAAGTTTTTTGTTTTACTATGTTATAATTCAAATAAAGCCGTTATGTTCGGTAGTTTCTAACACTATCGCATATCTTGACTTCTAATTATCTGTAAAAAATAAAAAAAAATTGACCTTATCATTGTGTAAAACCGGTTTCAAAATGTATATTGTATTGGACAATAAACGAAATTATAATTCGTTAATGGATACTCGTATACACTAACTTCCTTGAGATGTTAGTCAAATAGCAACCAAAAGTGTTTTGTGCTTGTTTGCGCTATAGCCTCGCTTCACAATACAGAATGTGAAATTAAACAAATCTAATGCGTATCATTATTGAATGTTATAATAAAATTAATAAATGAATTAAAAATTTTATGAATCTCTTGACTACGAATCTTATGTAACTATTTACTTCTTCTATTTTTTTTTCGGTGGTCTGCTTTTTATGTATTTTCCGCTAAAGGATCTAATCAATTTCCATGGGTTGTTGTGAAGTTTTTTGTTAAATAAATAAATTCTTTTTGCCGATATATCCAAAGTGCAACAAAAAAACTTCTAGCACACCTTCACTTTTTGCTCATTTTTCAAAAAGGAGTACTGATATGAGAAATTACTTCTGCTTCAGAAAAGAATAGAATAGAATAATTTTTTATTCAATATTTATTATTACATAATACTTACTGAAAGTCATTTTTTGTTTACCACTGGTTCGGAAAATACCTCAGTCCTGGCAAGAACCAGCAAGAAACCCAGCGGGACTTTTTTTTAAACATAATTTCACTTAACAATAATTTTGTTTGTACAATTTTTAAATGATATTTTCATAGAACCAGCATGGTGGCGATCACCCTATTCCCAGGGGTTATTTTCATTCATGTATTCCTTGATATTATAATAACCCTTCTTGTACAGTTTTCTTTAATAAAACTTTTGAACTTTTTTATTGACAAACTTTGAATATGTTCTGGCATTTTTTTGTAAAAGCGTATACATTGCCCCATAAATGAATAACTGATTCTGTAGACTCTAGTAACTGGCATTACAAGCTTATGTTTGTTCCTAGTATTTAAAGTATGCACATCCTTATTCTTATTAAAGCTATTTATGTTTTGATGCACATACATTACATTCTCATAAATATATTGCGATGCCAAAGTTAATATGTTTATTTCTTCAAATTTTTCTCTTAGGGACTCTATACAATTTAGGTTATAAATCGCCCGTACGGCTCTCTTTTGCAAAACAAATATAGCTTCAATATCAGCCGCATTACCCCATAGCAAAATTCCATAAGAAATTACGCTATGAAAGTAACTAAAATACACTAATCTAGCTGTCTCAACATCTGTGAGACTTCTAATCTTTCTTACAGCATATGCTGCAAAACTAAGTCTGCTTGCTAATTTAGATATATTGGGGCCCCATTGAAGTTTCGCGTCAATAGTAATACCAACAAAAACAGTGGTATCCACAAGACTCAACTCCTCCCCATTTAACAGCACATTGGTATTCGAATGTTTTACATTAGGTATTGTAAATTTAATACACTTTGTCTTATTGCCGTTTAAAAATATATTCCTGGCGTTAAACCAATGTACCAATTTCGATAGAGCATTATTTACATCGTCATAATTAATTAAGTGTCGTTTGAGTTTGAAAATTAAAGAGGTATCGTCAGCAAATAATACTATATCGTTATTGTCCCCTACAAGATAAGGTAAGTCATTAATATAGATTAAAAACAGGAATGGGCCAAGAATCGAGCCCTGAGGAACGCCCATTGATACTACCGATCCGGAGGAACCTTTACCATTAATCACTACTTTTTGAATTATGTTACTTAAATATGAAGTAATAAGTCTAAGCGCTAAATTTTTTACACCTTCCTTCTGCTTCTGTTCTTTTCCTTTGTAAGCGTACCCTAAACGTAAATTTGTTGTAATATTTGTTTTTTTGGGCATTGTTTAACGACTAAAATGCCTTTTTCAAGTCCTCTCTTTCTTGTTCTGAAAACTTTGCTGAGCAGTTGTATGCGCACTTTTCGTCACATCCAGCGTGAACCTGTTTCGCTGGACATTTTGCCTTTAATATTAACTTATTGTTCACCAGTTTCTCTTTTTTTTTACCTCGCAATTCTTTGCCAATTTTCAGAACACCTTTTTCTCTTTCTTGAGATTTTTTGTTCCACGACATCTGAAGCGTCACTAGCATTACTATCAATCAATATGATAGAACTTTCTAGTTCGAGTTATGAACTGTCAGGGCAAACAACGTTTTTTTACTAACGTTATAGCTCGTTTTATGGTGAATATTTGTTCGCCTTTTTCTTTATAATTAAGAGCGTGTCCGTTGCCATTTCTGCAAACAATGATATTTTCTGCGCAATCCGCGGTAAGTATTTCGTTACCTTCTTCAACGTTTTCGGTCTCTTTACAGGCCATGAATAACTTTTCTTCACTCTGTCAACCCTGAGAAAATTATTAGTTTTTATTATTTGAAAATTCTATTAAAGATTACGTGACATTTTAAGCTTCTTCAAATAGTTATTTTTACCCTACAAATATCATAAATGTAAAAGTTTGTGAAGATAGATAGATGGATGTTTGTTACTCTTGCACGCAAAAACTATCGAATGGATTTGGATAAAATTTTGCACCAGGATGGCTTATATCCTGGATAGCTTATAGACTCTCGAACTCTCACTTTTTTTTCGAAAAGTCCACAGGAACGGGAACTACGTGAGTGAAACCGCAGGGCGCAACTAGTACTTTCTTCATCATACCTACGGTTCTTTTTTATTTTTAACCTACTTCTAAAAAAGAGGAGGCTATTTATTCGATGTGTATTTTTCGTTTAATAATGAACCTCAGGTATCTCGGTTCCCTATTGTGGGTCCCATAAGTAATTCTACCTTGTTTTTGTGATTTATTTGTCAAATTATTTGTTTTTGTATAATATGTATTTCTTTTGTATTACTAGTTGTGTCCCGCAGTTTCACCCGCGTAAGTCCAGTTCCCGGATAACTGAAACAAAAAGTAGCATGATATGTTCTTCTTCAGGTTCGCATCTATCTATGTATGAAATTTTATAAAAATTGATTCAGCGGTTTAGGCGTGAAAGTTTTACAAACAAACTCACTTTCGTATTTATAATATTAATTAGAATAATTGTATACATTCCGTTCAAAATATTTAAAAAAATACTAAAAATGAATATTGCATAATAAAATAAAATCATTTTTATTTATTATATGAACATGAACCCCACAGTTCCACTCGCGTATAATTTAAACGAAATTTAAAAAACAAATCAAACAAACCCAATCCTACAAACCTCTGAGCCCTACAAATCCCTAAAACCCCTTCCAACCTTGAATCACTTAATAACACCTTCACACGCGTACAAACCAAATAAATAAACTAAACAAACGAACAGAACAAACAAAAAAACGCGTACTTCCCGTTCCCATGAGAAAAGTAAAAATTCCCACTGAGAAAGGAACATCATCATCATCATTACAGCCCTTCACAAATCCACTGCTGAACATAGGCCTCCCACGAAGAATGCCACAAAGCACGGTCCTGAGCCACCTGTATCCATCGACTTCCTGCATGCCTTACCAGGTCACCACTCCATCTAGTGGGGTGGACGCCCTACACTTCGCCTGCCGGTACGAGGCTGCCACTCAAGAACCTTTCTTCCCCATCGGTTGACGGATCTTATATAATTATACATATAATCAAACAAAATTAGAATGTGTTCAAAATTTTTCTTTGCTGGGTATAAATATAGATTCGAATGTAAATTTTAAATCACATATTCAAAAAAATAAGTTAAAATTATCACAATTTATATATGCTTTAAGGGAATTAAAAAAATCTACAAATTTAAAAACGGCAGTGACAGCCTATCACGCCTACGCTCAAGCGTGGCTAAACTACGGCGTCATACTGTGGGGCAACAGTGTAGAATCACACGAACTTTTTATTTTACAAAAAAAATGTATACGCGTACTTGCAAATATCAAACAAAGAGAAAGCTGCAAACCTCACTTTCAAAGTCTCAAAATTCTAACATTACCGTGCATATATATATATTAGAAATATGTAAGTTTGTAAAAAGACACCCAAGTTTTTACACCAAAATCATAAACGCGCCCCGACACAACGTACGTCGCTATAAGAATAACCTTTTGCAACCAAGATCTAAATTAAAATTACACAGTTCAGGTCCTTACCCGATGTCAATGAAAATTTATAATAAATTGCCGGAATACATAAAAGTCGAAACAAATCTTAATAAATTCATAAGATCTTTAAAAGATATACTCATTAAAAAAAGTTATTATTCAATTAATGAATACATTGAGGAAAAAATTTTTTAAGTGTCTGCCCCTCTCCTGTTCATTGCTATGCCTTTCGAGGTGCATGTGTATGTTAGAACTTGCATGTTTTGTTTAGTCTCTAAGTCACATGTAACGCAATTTGTGAATAAATAAAATAAAATAAAAATCTTCGAGCTATATGGCCGGCCCATTGCCACTTCAGCTTACTAATCCGTTGGGCTATGTCGGTCACTCTGGTTCTACTGCGGATATCATCATTTCTGAGTTTATCACGCAGTGAAACTCCGAGCATAGCCCTCTCCATAGCTCGCTGAGCGACCTTAAGTTTCCTCATCCGGCCAGCAGTAAAGGACCACATCTCAGTTCCGTATGTCATCACTGGCAACACGCACTGGGTGTACAGTCTCGTTTTCAAGTTTTGAGGTATACCTGACGAGAAGATGTGCCGTAATTTCCCGAACGCTGCCCAACCGAGTTGAATCCGTCGATTGACCTCTCGGTCGAAGTTGGACTTACCTTTTTTTTTTTTTTTTTTTTTTCGTGGGGAAATCCTCATGGATACCTCCGGCTGCAGGGACAACCGGAAGGTTATGCCGGACTCCTACCGGCTAAAACCCCACGGTGCCTCCTCGCACGTGCGCGCGGGGCCGCGGGAATCCAAATTCTTCCGCAGCCCCGTACTAGTGCTGGCCCGGTCTGTCCGGGCCTCGTCTCCTGCACGGGGTAGCGAGGTGGTCAGCTACCCCCCTCCACGGCCTCCAACTCCACCTGCGTATCGGACCTCCCCGAGTCCGATACGCGGAGGCCATGGGGCCAGGAAAAACTAGCACTCAGAAGCACCAGCCTTCTTGACCCCAGCGGCGGATCTGGTCTATGGCTCCGCCGCCAACCAAGATTCGGCTGCGGAGGGTAGGGAGAGCGGCGCCTCGCAATACCGGCACTCCTCTCCCCCCGCAGCCCCACCACCACCGCATCAAGGAACGTTGCGGCCCCGTCTGAGTCGCGGAGGATAGGGCGAGTGGCGCATCGCCATACCAGCACTCCTCTTCCTCCGCGACTCCACCCCGGCTGCAGCGGTAGAGGGAGCACTCATCCCTCTCACCGCAGCCCACCGACACACATCCGTAGTGGGCTCGTGAAGCCCACTCGGAGTGGCCACCTCGGGCCGGCCCTACACCTCGGGCCAGCCAAGGGGTTCCTCTTTGTTCACCGCGGTTGACCAAGCCACGGCTACTAAGCCCCCCCGCCACGACAAGGCGGGAACCCGTTCGGGGGGGAAGTTGGACTTACCTAGTCGGACTGTTTGTCCCAGGTAAACATACTCGTCAACAACTTCGATCTTAGTGTTCCTAACAACTACCGGCATAGGTGTGACATGGACATTAAACATGATCTTTGTTTTGTCCATGTTCATCTTAAGACCTATCCGTTGGGAAACACTATTAAGGTAATTGAGCATAGTGCATAGGTCCTCCAGCGATTCTGCCATAAGGACTATATCGTCGGCAAATCGAAGGTTAGTGATGTACTCGCCATTGATGTTGATACCGTATCCTTTCCAGTCCAGACGCTTGAAAACGTCTTCCAATGCAGCGCTGAAGAGTTTCGGGGATATGACGTCACCCTGTCTTACACCTCTCTGCAATTGTATAGGTTTCGTACTCTGGTTCTGTACTCGGATAGCCATCGTAGCCCTACTGTACAAGCACTTCAACACTTCGATATACCGACAGTCAACTTGGCATCGCTGAAGGGACTGCAGCACCTCCCAAATTTCGACGGAATCAAAGGCTTTCTCATAGTCCACATACGCCAGACATAGTGGGAAATTGTACTCCTCGGACTTCTGTACAATTTTCCGAAGGGTATGTATGTGGTCTATGGTGCTAAGGCCTTTTCGGAAACCAGCTTGTTCGGGAGGCTGGAAGTCGTCAAGTCTGCGAGCGAGACGATTCGTAATGACTCTCGAAAACAGCACGTCTGTAGTTTTCAAGAGAGCGTTGTCGCCTTTCTTGAGGAACAAGACCACCGCACTTCTGCTCCACGCTTCCGGTGTAATGCCACCATGGAGGACGGAATTAAAGAGCCTCTGTAGGACTTCAAGTACCGGTTTTCCACCCGCTTTCAGAAGCTCCGCTGTAATTTCATCCTCGCCTGGGGCCTTGCCATTTTTAAGGTGCTGGAGAGCCATTCTAATCTCGCTCAGACTGACACCCGGGATATCATCGGAATAATGTCGGATAAGACTCGCTCTTGGATCGTTACTCACACTTGCGTGCGGCTCCAACGATGAAAACATAGAACCTCTTAATCTCACTCAAAATTTCAGGTGCTCCGGAAACGATGCTGCCATACTCGGTCTTCAGCTTTGACAATTGGCACTTTCTGGCAGACAGATCTCTGGCAAAGACTTTGGAGCCTTGGTTCCGCTCGATCGCTTCTTCAATACGAGCTGTATTGAAGTTGCGTAAGTCCCGCCGCATGCCTTTGGAGATCTGTCTGTTCAGTTGCCTGTATGCTGTCAAATCTGTTGAAGAATGTAGCTTCATCTTCCGTCTAACAGCCATGAGATTAAGAGTGTGATCGGAGAGTTTTTGTGTTCTTCTGCGGCGGGTCTTGCAGAACTTAGCTCCAACCGCATGGACAGTTTCCACGAGCTTGTCATTCATATCGTCCACTTTATTGCAGTCTTCTAGGCACCGAAAGCGGTTTTGTAACTCGAGCTGAAAGGTTTCGGGACTTTGGATTAGAGCACGAGGGGGACGGAGCGTTTTTTTTTTTTTTTTTTTTATATAGGATAAGGGTGACAAACGAGCACACAGTCCACCTGATGGTAAGTGGTTGCTGCGGCCCATAGACATCCACATCTATTCTCTATTCCAAATCAAAATGTAGATGCGTTGTCACCCGTGAGGACTAAGATGGAATGCCTCATTTCCAGTAAAAAGGGCCTCCGGCCACCTGCACTCACCAAGCGAAACGCAGAGGTAAACCTCTACTTCACGCTGGTTTTCTGTGAGGTCGTGGTACCACCCCGGTTCGAGCCGGCCCATCCGTGCGACAGCAAAAGCTGCCGCGTGGCTCTACCACTGTTAAAACTTGCGTTGACTTCATTAGACGAGACCTCTCCAACTTAACATTTAGGTTCAGTGTGCCTCTAACTATTCGGTGTCGCTGCCGGTTTTCACCCTCGCGATCACTGAGACATCACTGAACAGTTGTCGTCTGGTCGTCATAATGAAGTCAATCTCATGTTTTGTCTCATCTCATGTTTTGTGAGAGAAAGGATATCCTAAATTATTTAGGATCAAATTTTTATATACAGGGTTATTTTTGGAACGCTCCCGAAAACTAAGACAGGCGACAGCACCAAGTATACCTTTGATCATGGGTCACAAATAAATTTGATCCTGATGAAAAAAAAATTATATTTTTACAACGTTTTATTAGCGTTATTCACGCGCCATCATGTTAGTACAGCTAAATGAAACGATAATTTCATAAAAAAAATCATGAAAATACTGAAACATAAAACCAGCAGTGAAAACTGAATTGATATCACCTGACTAATGGAGGTTAATGTACGCGCGAACGGTGAAAAAAGAACGCTGGCCTTGAACTTGGGCACAGCGATTTATCACATATTGGTACGAAGGGGGCGCGACGGGGAAGCAATCCGCCAGTATTACTGTGCCTGCATGCTATTGGTTCCCGCGCTTTATTCGCTCCAAAAATACAGTCGCATACACAGCTTACTTTGCGACTCGCTACGATGTTTTAAAAAGGAAGGAAAGAAAAATTATTTATATCTATTGTTTTATGACTAAACTAGTGAACGAAAAGGTAAATATGACAGGAGAAGGTGAATGGGGAAAATTGTGCAGTAAATTTAAAAGTGTTGAGGAAGAATACCGAAAAAATTACCATGTGATCGACCTGATGACGGAAGCTCAAGCGAAGATGAAAGTGATGATGAAGTAGCATCCAGTAACACCAACACACCTTCAACATCTGGCTTCCATGTGACCCAAGACGACATAATGGACGGCGTGCCACCCTTACCTTAAGTTTTCTTGTTACAAACTACTTTATATTTTACGATATAAATAACAAATAATGCTCAAGTAAACATTATCCATTTTTAATTCCAAGTAAGGCACCTATTATGATTCTACAATAAAACAATTAATTACTTACTATAATATTATAAAACAATATCCCAATACCATGTAGTACTTTAGAACGCGACTGTAACCTCCCTCCAATCGACCTGCTAGCTCGGTGCAAAATAATGTAACCCGCCCGACTCGTGTCCCATCACGCTGTGACGCAGTAGGTTTCAGTTTAATTGTAGTTTTTGAAACAGTTCCGTGTTGATTTTGTTACTTGTTGTTACGTTTTTTGTTTTAATAATGCTTAACGCGTACGTTTATAGTGATTGTGAATACGACAACATGTTATGTATCCGAACCTAGGTACACGAAGTATCGCTAAATAAATTGTTAAGACGTCGGGATGGAACAAGTGTGTCATATGTGTGCAGTGCACAAAGTGTTGAAGTGTAACCGAATGCGCCCATACAAATTGCACAAAGTGCAAGCTTTAGTTCCCGGCGAACACGACCGCCGACGAGTTTTCTGCCGTTGGTTATTATACCAGCAACAACGTGTGGCTGGTTCCATTGAGCACATTATCTGAACGGATGAGTCGACAATTACCAGAAACGGCCTGTGGAACCGAAGAAATACACACGTGTATTCAGAGGTTATCCCGCACGCTGTTCGACAAACCGAGCACCAAACCCGATGGTCGGTTAACGTATGGGCAGGTTTATTTAAGGATCGCATACTGGGACCAGTGTTTTTGCCACAGCGACTGAACGGACAGCGATACCTAAACTTTATAAATGAACAGTTGACGGACATTTTAGACGACCTATCGTTGGCTGAATATCGCCGCACATGGTTCCAGTATAATGGTGCCCCTCCACATGTGAGGTTCGTCCGTAAGCGCCTCAATGAGCTATTTGATGATTGCTGGATTTGGCGGACTAGGACCACACGCTTGGCCACCTCGCGCACCAGATCTGACCCCGTTAGACTTCTTTCTGTGGGGTATGTGAAAGAAAGGGTTTTTAATCGTGAGTGTGATTGTGCTGACGAAACTACAAAAGGATCGTGGATGTTTTCGACAAACTACGTACGGACTGTGTCGAAGATCACACGATGATGCCCCGCCTCCATGAGGAGACGCAACACCGAGCCCAAATCTGCCTTGAAATGAATGGAGCACAATTTGAGCCGCATCTCATAAGACCACGGAGGATTTAGAGCGGTAAGCTGTTTCATAACTATTTTTTTTTAAATAACTTAGTACTGAACTAATCTGAATACATACATAACTGAATACATGAGAATAATAAACATACCTACACGATGAATAAAAACGCATGACTCTAACCTTGGTTACATTTCATTTATGTATTTTGTTATTAGCGGGAAATCGAACCAGTTATTTGGGTTATTTAACCTGTAAATTCGGATTAAAATGGCTACGTGGAGACAAGTACAGTGGCAAAATAGTATGTTAAGTAGATAAGTTAGGTATTTAGACAAGTGTTGTAAATTATTAGGTATTGTGGTATAGCCCGCTAGTTGCGGACCGCGCGAATTTGCGTTCGCGCGTACATTGACCTTTAATCAGCTGATATGAATTCAGTTATTCCACTGCTGGTTTTAGGTTTCAGTATTTTCATGATTTTTTTTATGAAATTATCGTTTCATTTAGCTGTACTAAAATGATGGCGCGTGAATAAATCTAATAAAACGTTGTAAAAATATGATTTTTTTTTCATCAGGATCAAATTTATTTGTGACCCATGATCAAAGGTATACTTGGTGCTGTCGCCTGTCTAAGTTTTCGGGAGCGTTCCAAAAATACCCTGTATAATATTTTTTATATTTTTACATATATTTTTATATAATCAATTTTTTTTTTAAATTATTAGGTGAAAATTCCATCTAAATCGGTCCAGTCTGTACAGAAATTCGCTTGTTTGAAAAAATGAACAAATTCTTCAGCGTTGTGAGTATGACGCTATGACAAAAGTATTATTCTAAACCAGCCTGTATAACAAACACAACGCAATCTAAAATAATATCACAATGTTTAAAATCAACTTATATATCGTAATATGCAGTACTGCGGGCATACCGTTTATCACAACTGATCCAGGACATCATTTTCAAAGTTATTGAGAACCTTTCCACCTCGTTTCACTTGTAAATTCAACAAAAAACTTAATAAATCTTACAGTTCTAACACCGTTTCGCGTCGCGATAGGTTGTTACTAAACAATATGGCGAAACAGCAAGGTGTGACGTCATGAGCGAGCGGGTCTGTGATTGGTTGATTTGAGGATATACGACAAAGAAGCACGCACTGAGAATTCCGCTATTGGAAGTTGGTTCGTTTGTGGTGGTAAGCCATACAAGCACAAAAATTAAAATTGTAACTGTGGATATCGGTTTTTTAATATCGTATTTTACTCTTTTATTGGTGTAGTTACACGAGTCATTCTTGATTAAAACTGTGCGGAAATTGATTCTTAAGCATATTACATTCAAAAGTCCTTTTCGTCTAATTTGGTCTGTTGGCCAAACAAGCACCGAGGCGACGATCTGCCATAATTGTTTGGCCAGATTTTAGAAAGCTGTAGTAAACGACACCGGCGCTAGTCCACCAAATACTCACAAGTAACTTTTTCTGAGTCAATTTTCGTTTAGGACAGGATTTGGATTGGTCTCCAGGGTTCAGTCATTGCGACAAGAGCTACCGATTATCGTACAGTATCAACTTTTCATTACAAGTAAGGATTCGATTTAAAATCCCTTCATTCTTGTGTCGGTTGAGGAAAGTAACATAGCAGTCGACGCGTGTTTGCATGTTCGATTCACTCAATTCATGAAGTACCCATCGTTCAAGTTTTTTACTTTTCCGATTTGCTTCAAGTGGATTAATAGAGATTTTTTACTTACCCCAAAACTCTCTGAAGTGCTTTATGATGGATCAGCTTCCACAATGGCCTATAATTCTTCATTTTCCACTTTGTCCCCGGCCGTCCACGGGGTTGGTTCTGCAGGTCGAAATATCCAGAACGAAAACGTTGTAAACCAAAAACATACCGTGCTTTCTTTTACGATACCAGCGCCGTACACATCATTAATCCTGCGAGCTGTTTCTACAGCACTGCTTCCACGGTAGAACTCGTACTCGTAAATATACCGATATTTCATGTTTTTGACGCCAAAGAAAAAAAGTGAGGAAAAAACAAATGAATGACTGTTTTCAAAACTCAAATGAACCAGCTAAATGAATTTAAAAATTTAAATTTGAAATTCTTAAGCAAAGAGGAGATATTTCAGATCAAAGTGGTCAGTTCGACAAAACGCTAATTTCATTTGTAAGGACCTAATATTATCTATTTCAAAGAATCAAAAACTCAAAACTAAACTTTGCTAAGGGTTAAAGCCAACTTTGATGAACTAAAAATAATATAATGATTTCCATATTATAATCCCCAAGACCCAAAAACCAAGGGGTAGAAAAGTTTTAAAGTGGCAGGCTCGTACTGGAAAGCACAGTCTTGGGTGACCCCCCAACACTGCGCTTTACACTAGACGGAGTGTCGACCTGATTAAACATACAGGTAGTCAATGGATGCGGGTGGCTCAAGACCGTACTTTGTGGCAATCTATGGGGGACCTATATTTAGCAGTGGACATATGACGGGCTGCAGTAGTAGCAATAGTAGCTTCTGAAGTCGAGACCTTACTTCTTCTGTACACTTGACTTAACATCGAATGCGGAAGTTATTGTGTGGAAATTATTTTAAACTTTCTAGTTCTCTGAAGAAATCTTTTTCTTTTTATTAAAAACTTAAGTTTTATGTTTGGGATCTTAGTACTAAATGCCTAAGTAGAAAAGATACAGCTCCCCGGCACTTTAAGTCTTGTCGGATCTTAAGAGCCCACTAGATTTCTACTTTATTTCACGTAGCTTTAAAACGATACGAAGACTTGAAATATGGTAGCAATATAACTTACGCTGTTATCACAAGATATTTTTCTTAATGTGGGCAAATAAAATGATACCTAATTTCTATAAGACATTATTTTGCTGCATGCCCCAACACTGTATGTATGTGCATGCACCAACTTGTACTAAGCGACGCGTACCTAATGTGCCCATTATGTTGTGCGTGATTAATCACAATAGTTTTCGTTGTAACAGATTTCACCACCCCCCTCTCCCCCATTTCATGCAATGATATCCTGTAGAGGAGACTAATGCCCGGAAGATGTTAACTTTTGATACATGGTGCAATAACCGTCTCACATTAATACTAAAGACTCGCAATACGAAGTAGCGTTAAAAGTGCGTGCATGGAAAAAATATTATCTTCCGCGTGCGAAAACGGCAAAAACGGGGGCAAATAATGAACTCTTAAATTAGATCTAGACCTTAGAGATTAGATGTTCTGTAGCTGGCTGTTTATGAGATGACTAAATGGACGAATATTATGACAAGTATTTAATTAAGTTATTATAATAGGCGGTAGGATATAAATAACTAAAAGTCCTTCCCAGAATACCATCGCAAAATGGCAACATTACAGAGGTTAGTGACAAGAACCAGATTTCTTAGTCCTATGGGGCGACAATACACCTGCATATTTATGTTTAATCGAAGATAGAAGTAAATGATTATGGATTTGATCACCCACTTACCATCAGGCGGACTTTGAGCTCGTTTGTCACGTTTCCTTTTACGTATGTCCAACTTTAAGACATTGTTACAAGCTACTTGAATTTTAGATGAGTGATAAATATTCAGCTTCCTATAAATGGATTTAAAACACCAAATATTTTACTACAAACTAGCGATCCGCCCCGGCTTCGCATGAGTGATTTTTGTATTTCGACAACATCACCACCTACCTGATACAATTGTGAATATAAACCACCCAGGAGCCTACTCAAACACATACGAAAAATTCATCAAAATCAGCTCAGGCGTTTATAAGAACTTCAGTGATAAACACACGTAACAGTGGTAGAGCCACACGGCAGCTTTTGCTGTCGCACGGATGGGCCGGCTCGAACCGGGGTGGTACCACAACCTCACAGAATACCAGCGTGAAGTAGAGGTATACCTCTGCGTTTCGCTTGGTGAGTGCAGGTGGCCGGAGGCACTTTTTACTGGAAATGAGGCATTCCATCTTAGTCCTCACGGGTGACAACGCATCTACATTTTGAATTGTAATAGAGGATAGATGTAGATGTCTATGGGCCGCAGCAACCACTTACCATCAGGTGGACTGTGTGCTCGTTTGTCACCCTTATCCTATAAAGAAAACGTACAGAAGAATTATATTTACATTACTAAGCGGTACATTATTAAGACGACACTTTCACAATTGTACCATCTAACAAAGTAACTGCAGTTTAAGACCACCAAAGACAATTATTTATTTAGCTTTCTTAGATGTTATAGTCATCCGAAATCCTGAATCCATTTGGTCACACTGTGTATAGAAAGAAAATCTATACAAGCGATATTTAAATGGTGAATCTCATCACTACTTACCACAGTTAGCTAACGTAGGAAAATCTTTGTTTCAGGGAGCACAAGGGATCTGTGATAGAAAACTTCTGGCCGCCGAGCTGCAGCACGTCAAGCAAGTATTGCAAAACAACAAGCTTCGGGTCTCGCGCCGATGTCACAGTGACCGAGTGTAGCCGGCTACAGTTGAGCATGTGCTTTCTGTACTACCATACGTTAAAAAAGTCACAGACAAGAATGGCTAAATCTTGGAGGGAGCTTCCATTAAAACCTACTACAAGCCTCCGGAGAATGTTATTCAATTTTTACCATCCGTTAAGTGAATATAGGGGTATACGAGATGCAGGAGTGCACAAGCTTGATTGTGAATAATGTCTCTCTTATATATGATAAACAAAAATATCAATAAAAATCCGTGTAAAATATAGCTGACGTGAAGCACCGACGCTCCGGGAAGACTGGTCTGTAAATATTTACAAGATCATGCCCGCCATAACATAAAATTTGATGGACCATAAATTCTGACCGACCGATTCCTACCAAGGAAGATATTGAAATTGAAAAAAAATATACTAATTATAATAGAGAAGATGGATGCGGATTGAGGATGGAGATCCAAATTTTAAACTTAAGATCAAATATATAAATAGCGATATACCGGTATTGTAGTTTTTGAAAATACGTGTAAATAAGTTATTTACTTTTAATTGAAATTATCCCAAATTGAATGTGATTTATGAGCAACAATGTTTTTGCCTACCAATCGACCCTTACGAATGTGTGCATGCGCAGTAAAATCTATAATAAAAAAAAATATCTAAACCCAAGCATACCACTGCAAGACTTAAAGCTCGTTCTGCGTAGATCGAATCAAAAATTAATATTCAAAAGTGAAGGTAGCTGTGCTAACTATGACATCGGGACTTCAAACACCTTAGTCTCCTCGTCGGGAATTAAAAAGTTAAAATAAAACGCGACGACATTCATAAAAAATAGTTTCATTTAATGTTTAGCATTAGCGTAAATATAAGAAATCATTATTATTATTGATGTTAAGAAAATTATAATCTATACAAATAAATAAAATTGAAGTGTCTGTTTGTAATGTCAAAATACCAGCTTTTTATTAAATGCATATGAAAGTATATACAGTACTTAGAACAAAGACACAATTATTAAAATTTTTGTCTGTCTGTCAGTCTGTCTGTTTGTCTGTTTGTTCCGGCTAATCTCCGAAACGGCTAGACCGATTTCGACGGGACTTTCACTGGCAGATAGCTGATATTATAAGGAGTAACTTAGGCTACTTATATTTTAGAAAAAGAATTAGGGTTCCGCGCAACATAATTAAAACCGTAAATTACACGCGGGCGAAGTCGCGGAGAACAGCTAGTAATGTAATAAAATAATGTAACTGTGTAGTGGCGGTGTATGACTATCTACTTTCAGATGTCATCCTGTGGGTGTCGTAAGATGTCGCTTCAATTCCTTGAACATATGCAGTGAACCAAAGCTATAGCAGCGATCACAGTAGACCTTACTGATCGCACTGATACTGGTTTTATTCTATCTACATAGCTGATCGCAACAAATGGAAAGAGGTGACAGCGGGAAACTGAACCAGGAGATTGGCATTTTTCCGACAAGAGCTAAATAAAAATAAGAAACTGCGGTCGCCAACCCGTTTGTCAAGCATGGCAACTATGGCAAATATTCCCACTATGAGGCAATCTAGGGGAAAGATCATGTTCAGTAGTATACTTATGATAGGCTGTAACGACAATTCTATTATTAATTATTAATAATTTTATATACTATATATATATATATATATATCAAATAATATATAATTCACATTCCAGTGACATGATATAATATAAAATATATTTTTGAATTAAAAATTGAGTATCAGACAAAATGTAATAATATAAAGATAATGATGTCTAATTTGTATAATACACATACACGCATGGGTTTTACTTCACATGTATAATGTTCATGAGCGATGTTGTCTGAACGATCGTTCCATATGAAGCCGCTCCCTCGGCAAGATTAACTTTACTTCGTTCGACGCTAACGTTGAATGTTCCCAAAGTACTTTGTGGAAGGAAATAGTTTTAAGTGATTTTCTATAAAATACAATGTTGAAATAATATGTATTCAACATAATATTTTAATTTAATTATTGCTAAATGCTAAATATCATAATAAAATTTAAAGTTTTTATTAATCTTGAACTGTGGTCAGTTATATTTATGTACAACATAAAATTTCAACACATTTTTTTGATTTACTAGCCATGCCATTAACATTAACCACTCCCGGTAAGCTTCTGTTTAAAATGCTTGTATGCCCGGTTTTCAATGCTTGTGTTTAGTGTTATTTCACGACCTTTTAGAGTTCGCGGTCCGCACCCTGCTATTATATTTTATTTATTTATTATGTTATTATATTAGGCTACTGTTGCTTACACAAAATTAATTACATATGTTATTTTGGAGTTACACGTTATGGCCTAGGTGGTAGGACATTATTTCAGCTTAGGATCCGTCTGGGTACCTATAACACTCCTACCTAAATATAAGCATAATAGTTAATAGCATTTTATACGTGGTAGAGCCATGCTTTTTTTTTATAGAATAATGGTGACAAACGAGCACACAGTCCACCTGATGGTAAGTGGTTGCTGCGGCCCATAGACATCTACATCTATCCTCTATTACAAATCAAAATGTAGATGCGTTGTCACCCGTGAGGACTAAGATGGAATGCCTCATTTCCACTAAAAAGGGCCTCCGGCCACCTGCACTCACCAAGCGAAACACAGAGGTAAACCTCTACTTCACGCTGGTATTCTGTGAGGTCGTGGTACCACCCCGGTTCGAGCCGGCCCATCCGTGCGACAGCAAACGCTGCCGCGTGGCTTTACCACTGTTAAAATGCTGCAGCTATATTAGTAGTATAGTTGTAGCACGAATGGGTCGGCTCGACCGGGGAAGTACCACGCTCTCACAGAATACCAGCGTTAAAGTATGGTGAGCGTAGAGAATCAGAGACCTTTTTTACTGAAAAAGAGGCATTCCATCTTAGTCTTCACGAATGACAACGCATCTGCATTTTGATTCGCAAACGAGGATAGATATAGATGTCTATGGGTCACAGCAACCACTTACCATCAGGTGGAGTGTGTGCTCGTTTGTCACCCTATCCTATAAAAAAGCACTGCTGTTTGAAGGCAGAACGCCAAATAGCAGTGCTTGCAAGGCTGTGTGTAGAGAACCAATATAATTACAGGGTGTGAGGCCTGTCACCTTAGTCCTCATAGGTACCAACGCATCTTTAACCTTCCTTCTTTGAGGTTGGATGAGTGAGAATGAGTGCAGCCCATGGACCCTGCAGCACATGCATATAGCCCTGCATATAGACTTAAGGATTGACTGGACAATGTTGACCACATTTCTGGTTAACTAGCTTTAAAATTTCACATGGACATATTACATGGACATATTTCAATTAATTTTATGTTTTAAAGATGCTTTTGATGGTATAGGATTGATATAAGGTTTTTATGTGGTTCCTGCATGCCCATTTTCTAGCACAATATGCTCGCCAAGTTTATCCTTATATTTTATAACAATATTTTATGAAAATTTGGATCAGGTATGATGGTAGTTAATTTTATTCTATTATCAACTACTTATTCATCATATCTTATATCTTGAGTTCGATCACATCACTACATCATTATCATCATCACTCTAAAGGTTTTCATTCATATTTCATCTTCTTTATGAGTCAGCTATAGTCAACTGCTGCGAGAGAAGCACATGTGACCTCTCCTGTTATAGGGAGGACTTGCCTTAAGAGTCACGCTTGGCACGCGGCCTGGCAACCGTAGCACGAGACACATCTCTTTGTTGCCGGTCTATTTGTGGCCGGAGTAATTTACGTCTGGAAAAAAACCACTGTTAAACCGTAGGCATGTAATTTTTCAGGCAATCCCCATAGTTATTTCTAACGACACCCATCAGACGAAAGAGAATGTTGGATTTTCTTACGACGCCACAATACGACATAAATTTTCATAGCTATACAAAATTAGTATAAAACTAGAAAATGCTACCTGATGGTAAATCGGTACACTGAGATGATAAAAAACCACTGCTGAACATAGAATATTGCCATAGCTGCCTCGCACGACAGGTGCTTTGCACACCGCAGCATTTTTTATACGATAGAGTGACAAACGAGCACGCAGTCCACCTGATGATAAGTGGTTGCTGTGACCTATAGACATCTACATTTTATCCTTAATAAAGACTCAAAATGCAGATGCGTCTTCACTCCCCATACACACTCACCATACGAAACACAGCAGTGTTAAGCTGCCATTTTACGCTGGTATTTTGTGAGAGCGTTTCCTTCCCCGGTCGAGCTGACCCATTCTTGCTACAACTATACTACTTATATAGCTGCAGCATGGCTCTATCGCGTATTATATTTTGCTGTTATCAAAAAGATGCTGCTGCCCATCTCTTCAGTTCGCAAGATAATATGAGGTAGTGGATACTGTTACAACGCCACTACACGGTTGAACGTAAATGTCTATGAGAACTATATATATAGTATAATTGATGAATTGAGCTTTATTTTGAAAACGTAAAAGATTAGAATCTGTTTCAATTATTGGTATATCAATCGATCTTCTAGGATCCGTCCATATGACCATACCTTGGACCACATTTACGAAATGTGTGGGACGACATGGAGTGATGATAATTCTTAGACAGTAATGCTTTTATACAACCACTACACGACTTTTTCTATTAAAACAACCTATACGCGAGGAGCTTGTTTTGAGTTTTTGCTAAAATTATGTCAACTAATATCGACAAAAATGGAAAAAAATATGTTGCTATCAAAATAGAAATTACCTAAGGCAGTGTTTAAATTTGATCATCTTTACGAGTATTAATTGTATTTTAGTTATATAGACGCCCATTTCGAAAATATCTCAAAAAACTTGTCCATACTTAATTATATCGTATCTGGATGCAACAAATTTCCCTATGATTCTCGTATATTTTCCTCGTTCAAACTTTTTAATACCGTGTAGCTTTTTTTATAGGATAAGGTGACAAACGAGCACACAGTCCAGCTGATGGTAAGTGGTTGCTGTGGCCCATAGACATCTACATTTATCCTTGTTTGCGAATACCAAAATGCAGATGCGTTGTCACCCGTGAGGACTAAGATGGAATGCCTCTTCTCCAGTAAAAAAGGTCTCCGGTTCTCTACACTCACCATACGAAACACAGCAGTGTTAAGATGCTATTTGACGCTGGTATTCTGTGAGAGCGTGGTCTTTCCCCGGTCGAGCCGACCCATTCGTGCTACAACAATACTACTAATATAGCTGCAGCATGGCTCTACAACGTATAAAAAGCGGCGTGTATTTATCCCCTTTGCAGATCGTAAAAAACGGCATAGACGTGTGCAAGATGATCAAATATGGACGCGACTTTACGTATAATACTGACGGAAAAAGTTTTATTAATCAGTAAATAACGAATTAAAATCTATAAAACTTCTAAGCTCTTTTCTTGTTACAACGTGGTCTAAAATTGTGACATATTCCAAACATTTGTTAAAATCTCTGAACATAAACTTTTAGGCCCCATAACATTTTAATAACAGGATGAGGATTAACGGAATTAATACAGAAGACACGGGATTATAATAACAAACAGAAATTTTAATGTCGTGCTAAAATACGTCGGTTGGGTTGTAAAGACCTTTACCCGTTATTTTGCATAAATTTTAAATCGGACAGAAGTCAGTTAAAGAGGGTGTGAGTGCCTATTTGGTTAGAGTGGTATGTATACCTACAAGATGTTGATAACGTTTGATTTATCTATAGTATTTCGTAATTGTTACCGTGTACCCAAATACCCTACTAAATTATAATCATCATATTATTATAATATGTGTTCAAATGTCTGCCGTGCACAAGTAGAGCCATCACCCTATTTCAAACCTTGGGTAAAAACCGACTTAGGGAAAGGTTTAGAAGATCCTCTAGGTTCAAATATATGGCGGTATGAATATCTCGTATTCACCAGATATAAAATCCTCAGGCCGGCGACGGGAAGTAACATCAAATATGCGATCGCCAATCCATCTGCAAAGTGTAGTGAATAGCAAGCCCTCCCAACAATGGGGCTGGCCCATATGTAGCAGTAGACTGCTACTGAATAAGTATATTTAAATGTCTGTCCAACTAATAAAATCAAACTTTCTTAGTAACTTAAATGAGGTTTCACTTAAATTGACTCCCGCTTAGACAAACTTTACGGTAAGCTTGATGTTAGATAGTTACATCTTGCGGCACTGTAATAGACACTTAAAACTTTTCTAGAAACATTCCTTTCACTTGAAAAGAACAAGTGCTTTTGCGTGGTAATCGAACGTGCGGCAGTAAAAGCTAATTTATCAATTTGAGAAGTCAACAATATATGACAATCGTCAGCATTGTAAAAACTTAGTTTTTAATTGTCCAGAATGAGAACGCTACAAACACTTAAAGAGCTCCCTTTTTAAGGTAGCGGCAACTATGTTGCCACCATGTATTTATTCAGTTTTCTGGTAACATTTTAAATTTTAGTCAATTTTTTAATCTGTATAGAACACAGTTAAATATATTTTAATGTCAAACTTGTTTTTACTTTGTTAAACGTCATAACTGTCATTTGAAGTTGCGCGAGTTTGAAAGTTGCCGATTTCTCAGAGTTTTTTTCAAATCTAGTTCAATCTCGAGATTTTGTCGCTGTTTCGGTAAGTTTTATTTATTTTTTCAACGCATTGGGGTAATAACGATAACATAAATATATATTTTTCAATTTTGGGTTGACTGCTTGTAGAAAAATGGAATTTGTTTAGGTGGCAATATAATTGCTTCTGCCTTATGGTGTGTGGTGCATGGCTTGGTGTTCAAGTTGTTGTTTTTATCTTTTGTAGGTAAAAATGCTGCGACTTCTGAACGATGAAGCTATCGAGGACGAATTGCAGAGTTTATTTGGTCTTCCTGATGATCCAGAGGTTTCCGAAGACGAATGTGAACCTAAGCCAGAAACTTTTACCGACTTAAATGTCAGTAATATACTGAGTGGTTCTGATATGGATACTATCCTTTCTTGTTCCGGAGTTGAGGAGGTGCCGCATCAGGACCTTGTAGAGTCAGCTTCATCAAACAGCTTACATACTGAAGAACCTTCAACAAGCTTTGCTGAAATTCAACCATCAACATCCGATCTTCATTTAGATAGGCGCCGCTTTCGTATCAGCGAATCTTCTTCTCCAGAAGTTCCTCCCCTTTGTCGTCCCAGTGTCATAGATCCATCACCAATATCTCCAGTACCAAGTACAACCATAATGTCTGATACAGATGAGTCAGATACTGAAGAATATGAATGGAAAAAGGTTCTTTACCCACAGCATCCCGATATAGAATACTTTGATAGCATATACTTAAAGAGCAAACAATTTATGCCAAGTAGGACCAGACCTGCTGTTTATCTTTCGCATTTTTTTACCACAACCTTACAGATAATATAGCACCTGTAATGTGGCAAAAATAATGTAGCATTTGTAATGTGGCAAGACACAGAACTTGTTACACTTCTGACCACTGCCTTTCATCCAAAAATAAATAAATCATTCTGTGATCGAAATCAGAAAGATGGTTCTAAAAAGCTTATTCAATGTCCACTAACCATACTAAATTATACAGAGCGCATGGGTGGAGTAGACCGATTTGATCAGAAGCGGAGCACTTACGAAGTTAGCAGGAGGAGCAAGAGGTGGTGGTTCCGAATTTTTGTATTTTTGTGTAGACTTGGCCATCACAAATTCATTTTTGCTCTACTCTACAAACAAGAGGGTCCACAATTCACTTCCACAACTGCATTTTAGGTTGTGTCTGGCCCGTGGTTTCATCAACAATTATTCGTCTAGGAAGAAAAGTCTGAAGAGCAAGCCCCAATACTCCATGAAACGGCCAAAAATCTCCACCAATCGACAAAAAATTGTGGGCGTGGCGGATGAAATACGCTTGGCAAACGTGGGTAGTCATCACCATGAGCAATTGGGCTCATGGCGCCGTTGTCGTGTGTGTAACACAAAAACACTGAATAAGAGATCGAAAATACAACTCTACATGTAACGTGCCACTTTGTGTGGTTCCTTGTTTTGATATATTTCATAGTCAGCAGAACTGAAAATATACCAAAACGGCGAACTACCAGATGGATCTGCATTTACTTTGCTATCTTTTTTTCGTAATAAAGAGTATACTTAATTGAAAAATACGTTTTATTGACAAGCTGTGGCAACTATATTGCTACCACATTTTCCAAAAATTTCCCAAAGCTTTTCCAAAAAAATCAAAACAATATTTTCATCACAAAATTATTATTTTTCACTTTTTGTTTGTTATACATTGCCTTCATCTCTAGTTTCCTCGGCCTTATAAAGGGATAATGACTTTCTTAACTAGCAAGCAAATCGCCATTTGTCACACCATAATCTTCATAGTTTAGGCGATTATTCTGTCATCAGATTGTTGTTATGACTTTCTGTCCGATGTTCGAATTATAGAAAGTTTTCCAACTGCGTCGGAATAGTGCCGCAAAAGCACGCGTAAACAAAATCACTTAATCATCTCCTTGTAAAATTGATGTCACAAGGACAAAGATGAGAAAGGACCAGAACCGATTGAAATCAGCCCTTAAAAGTACTACTAGACAGAAACAGAAACAAAAACTTTTTTATTGAGTGTAGATTATAAATAATATTTATTGAAAGTCACTCTTACGTTTAACTAACACTGTTTCGAAAAAACTTTTATCCTGGGAAGACCAGCAAGAAACACAACGAGACTTTAAAAAAAAGTAACAGCTAACAATCATGTATGTTACACAATTAACAACACAAACCAAATTAGAAATTGCCTGGTAGCGATCACCTCATTCCGGTTATTATAATCCATAAATTCCTTAATATTATAATAGTCCTTTTTATTCAAACTTAGTTAGTTAAGTTTTTGATCTTTGAACTGATCAAAATTTCGATGTTTTCTGGGATTTTATTGTAAAAGTCATCAAAGCCCCAATAATGAATTACTGACACGGTGGAGTCGAGTAACTGGTACTACTAGCTTTTGTCTGTTCCTAGTATTTACAGAACGAATATCACTTACTTTTGTAAAACTATTTTTATTTTTGTGTAAATGTATTGAGAGGCCAAAGTTAATATATTAATTTCCTTAACTATTTGTCGGAGCGACTCTTTACGTTTAAATCATGGATTGCTCTTAAGGCCCTCTTCTGTAACACAAATATAATTTCAGTGTCAGTAAGGTGTCCCCATAGCAAAATACTATACGACATTATGGTATGTAAATAGCTAAAGTAAACAAGTCGAGCTGTTTCAACGCTGGTAAGATTTTTAGTCTTTTTACCGCATATGCTGCAAAACCAAGTCTCTTTGCTAATTTTGATATATGGAGGCTCCATTGAAGCTTCGCATCCAGTGTGATTCCAAGAAAAGTGGTGGTATCTTCAAGACTCAGTTCCTCGCCATTTAACATTACATGGGCTTCTCACAATGTAACGTAGATTTTTGGTACCGTTAGTGTTGCTTACCAACGCTGGTATGGATATTTTTTGCTTGGCGTTAAGAGATAGTTATACCGTCATAAATATTGGAACCTTGAAGATGTCTCTTAAATTTCTAAAATGACTAAATGAGGTTGTATTGTCTGCTATCTTCTCTAATCACTGTAGTGTAACACAGGCTCGGCACGCACTTAACTAAACACGTCCACTCTCGCCCGAGGCTCTCGTGTAACTGACGCGGTGCGCTCGAGACTGTGACTTATAAATAAATGTATGTTTGTGTATTTGTGCAAACACTACATCTCTTTCTTTTCAAGATTTTTTTTGTATTTTGTCTCTATCCCTGATATCTGAATCTAAATGATTGTCTGTAATTTATTTCACCTATTGATGGAATTTTATCCCTACTTTTTCGTTGAAAAAAACAGTTCAGACGGTAACCTCCCGGTAACTGTAAGGAGGGGTGCTGTTATACATTAGAAGATACTCCCACAAACATTCTTTTCAATCCTTCCTCACGATCTGGCTGATACGAAGACGTTTCAAAATATCTCTGTTTTGTCTTTCAACTTCGCCGATCATTTGAGGCCAATATGGTACAGTACTAAATAACTTAATGTTATATTCTTTGAAGAAAGATCGAAACTCTTCACTAACGAACTGCTTGCCATTGTCTGCGGTGATAAAAATAGGATAACCAAGTCTACTGAACATTTCTTTTACCATTTTAATAATCTGTAAGCTTGTGATGTTTTTGTAATTTTTTACTTCTTTGTATCGACTATAGTAGTCGACCACTACTAACAGATACTCATTACTTGGCAATGGACCTATTAGATCCATTGTGACATCTATCCATAGAGCTACAGGCAACTCTCGTCTCTTTATTGGTGCAGGTGGGTTTGGCAAACCCACTAACGTGCAAACTTTACAGGCCTTTACTAATTGTTCCACGTCTTTATCGATACGGGGCCACCATACCTTTGATCTCAAGCGTCCCTTCATCGCTACGATACCTGGATGACCCTCATATGCCGCATCTAATACACTCTTGAAGAGTTGCTGTGGTATTACAATTTTATTTCCATGAAGTAGAATGCTATCGTGGAAACAACTCGTTTTCAAAAAATTTGTAACTCTTAATTGAATCGTCCCAGTCGTTCTGATAGACACCTTTTTTCACTTTGTAAATCTCTTGGTCTTTTTTTGAATATGCTACAATGGTACTCATTGGTATAGCAACTGGTCTAGAATTTTCCACTATGTAGTACACATGCTGGTCTTTTCCTTTTGGTGGGTTATCAGGATAGTTAAATAATCGTGACAAGGGATCAGCTATATTTGTTTTCCTGGCTTGTATACAACCTTGAATGAATAAGAGTGTAGCCTCAGTACCCATCGTTCAATCCTCGCACATGGTTTTGATTTAGTCCCGAACAATATCTCTAGCGGCTTTTGGTCAGTGACTAAATCAATAGAGCTTCCAAATAAAAAAATATTAATGTTCGACCCCGCAAACTAATGCTAGTGCCTCTTTTTCCGTTTGGCTATACCTGCGCTCGCAGTCTGTCAAAGTTCGATTACCATAGGCAATTATTCTAGGGACATTTGTATCATTTTGTACAAGGACAGCACCAAGTCCGACAGGGCTAGCATCTGCTATCACCTGTCTTGCATCTCTGACGTCATAATACCCTAAAATCTGTATTTCCGTGAGCATCCGTTTGAGTTTTTTGGAATGCTTTATCTTGTTCCCCAGACCATTGTTTTTTCAAGCTCTTCCTTTCGCTCATCTTCTGTCTTAGCAGGTGCTTCAGAAGTTCTGTCATGGCGGCCAAGTTAGGTATCCATTTGTTTATGTAGTTTAAGAGTCCTAAAAAACTTTGGAGTTCTTCTATGGTCTTTGGGACCCTAAATTTCATAATGCTCTCAGCGTACTTGTTGAAGGGTTTACTCCTTCATGTGTAAGCCTGTGTCCCAGAAAATTCACATCCTGCGTTTTATATATGCATTTATTGATATTCAGCACGGCGTTGTTTTTACTAAGTACCTGTAGAACTTTCTTTAGTCATGCGTCATTATTTTCTTCACTGTTCCCGAATACCAGGATATCATCAATAAAATTGACGACCCCTTCACAGTTTATCAGCATCCTTTCAATGATCTTCTGAAAAATCTCGGAAGCGCAGGTAATTCCTAGTATTGTTCTTTTATATCTATATAATCTTTTAGGGGTTATAAAAGTAGTTGTGTCTGGATTCAGAGTGAATTTCCACTTGATGTAAGGCATTTTTTTATGTCTAATTTGTTAAAATAATTAGCTTTCTTCATTTTAGGCAAATATGGTCCATAGTAGGCAGGGGGTGGTTTTCTCGCAATATAGCGGCGTTCGTACATCTCATATCTACGGACAAACGTAATTCACCATTTTCTTTCATGATTGGAACATTGGTGAAACCCATTTAGACGGGCCTTGCACTTCTTCAATTATATCACTGTTTAGTGGTTCCTTAATTTTGATTGCAACCTTCTATTTAATGGGGATCGGTACTCTCCACTTGATTTATCCTGATACCAAGTTTTAAGACACCTAGACGGACTGCTGTGTTCTTACCCAACAGGTCTCTAGTACCCCCCGAAATCACGTAAATGGTTGTATGTTCCTTTCGTCCATCGACTTCGAGTATAGTTTCAAATGCACCCTCTATTGCCAAAGGAGAGTTACTACTATATGCTAATAATGTCTTGCTTGTCTTTACGTTTGATTAAAAGCATATACTTTTTTGCTTTTTAACTCTTCCCACGTTTTGTTAGATATAAGGTTCTTGCGCAATTTCGAATTACACTTTTTCGCAATTTGATCTATGAGATGATCATCTTGCTTTTCGAATGCACACTTTTCGGCCTGTTGACGCAATGTTATCAAAAACTTCCCAAATTTTTCTCCTTTTTCATGTTTTAGCAATCGAAAACATGCCGCTCATAAACTTTGCTCCGTTTAGGTTGAAAATACTCGTAGAGTTTTTTTTATGGCTACTTTAAATGCAACATCGGTTTCTGATGATTCGACATTGGCAACCGGTAAATTGTAAAATATTTCTTGTATCCCAGAGCCACCAAAATACAATAGCGTAGCTCGTTACTTGAGTGCTGATGTAACTTCAGCTGCGTCCAGATAGATTAGTAGAGATCTTTTCCATTTTTCACACCTTATAGCCATAGATGTGCTATAAAATGTGCATTAAAACTGATAACGGTATCATTATTATTATTACTATTTTAGGGGCAAACTGAAACAGTTTCTTATATTTTTATTTCCAATTTAATCCAGCATTTTAATACCTAAAGTCCAATTTAATGGTAGTAACTTAGTACCCAAAGTCCAATTTAATGGTGGTAACTTAGTACCCAAAGTCCAATTTAATGGTAGTAACTTATTACCCAAAGTCCAATTTAATGGTAGTAACTTAGTACCCAAAGTCCAATTTAATGGTGGTATCTTAATACCCAACTTCCAATTTAATGGTGGTATCTTAATACCCAACTTCCAATTTAATGGTGGTATCTTAATACCCAACTTCCAATTTAATGGTGGTATCTTAATACCCAACTTCCAATTTAATGGTGGTATCTTAGTAACCAACTCAATTTAATGATGGTATCTTAGTACAAAACTCAATTTAATGATGGTATCTTAGTACCCAACTCAATTTAATGATGGTATCTTAGTACCCAACTCAATTTAATGATGGTATCTTAGTACCCAACTCAATTTAATCATGGTATCTTAGTACCCGACTCAATTTAATGATGGTATTTTAGTACCCAACACCAATTTTAATGGTTGGTATCTTGGTACCCAAACTCAATTCCATGATAGTAATATGTTCCAAAACACTCGCCCCTCTCTTTCGGTTTATTTGTTATACCGACTACTTCCATTGCTGTGCCATTTATGCTTTGGGTGAATTCAATACCTATAATGCGCATTTACAGTATTACTAGTTACCTACTATGCAATATACAGAAGTCGTGAAGTGTCCACGATTTTTTGTAAGACATATATGCCCTGAAAGCGGTAAAATAGTATTTTCATTAAAGACGATAAATATCACACCTACATGTAAAATGTCACTAAAATTTAGCTAACGACATTGTGTTTCGGTTCGAATCGAGAGTAGTGATTAGTTACATCTACTATTTTTCCATCAAAATATTTTTAAATAAAAGTTGTGCTAATAGATATATGTTAAAATAAATCATTATTTTATCATTGCTACAGAAACAGAAACTTTTTTTATTCAATATAGATTATAAATAATAGTTATTGAACGTCACTCCTTTGTATAATTACCACTGGTTCGAAAAAAACCTCTGTCCTGGGAAGAACCAGCAAGAAACCCAGCGGGACTTTTTTTTTTATAACAGCTTACAATCATGTATGTTACACAAATTAACAACACAACAAATTAGAAATAGCTTGGGAGCAATCACCTCACTTCCAGGGGCTATTATCATCTATAAATTCTTTAATATTATAAACATAAATAACTTAAAGACATAAAGAAAATAAATTTTTGCACACCATAAGCGTGGTCATATGCGAACATATAATTTATATAAATTATTAAAATGATCATAACAGGGTTAAGACAATAAATCATAATTCATTATCCACAGTTTTTATTCTCGCGGGTACTCTAGGAATTAATTTACAATTGCAATGCTAATAGTTGCACATTGCTAACCTATTTTTGATTATATCTTTATGCTAAATAGGTACTTATCTTTTTCCTCGTCGCCATTTCTATTGTCTGCTATCTTCTCTAATCATTGTAGTGTAACACAGGCTCGGCACGCACTTAACTAAACACGTCCACTCTCGCCCGCTCTCGTGTAACTGACGCAGTGCGCTCGAGACTGTGACTTATATATAAATGTATGTTTGTGTATTTGTGCAAACACTACAGAGGTGATGTATTCTGTAACATTTACCTCACGGTTGAAGTAACACTAGATATTTATTAAAATGTAATCCTACACTGTCTCATTTTTTTTATAGAATAAGGATGACAAACGGGCACACAGTCCACCTGATGGTAAGTGGATGCTGTGGTCCATAGATATTTACATTTATAGTCGATTTAGAATCAAAATGCAGATACGATGCAAATGAGGACAAAGATGGAATGCCTAGTTCTCAGTTAAAAGGATTTCCGTTTCTCTACACTTACCATACGAAATACATCAGCCTTAAGTTAGAGCTATATTACGACGGTATTCTATGAGAGAGTGGTCCTACCCCGGTCAAGCCGACCCATTCGTGCTACAACCATAATGTAGCTGCAGCGTGGCTCCACCGCGTATAAGATATACTCCGTAATATTGCGTTTTAAGAAGATATTACAGAAAAGGCCAGAAAACCTCCAATTAAGTGGGTATATACGGCAAGCGGTGTCTATGTATATACGGAGAGCAGAGACTATGTGCGATAAATCTGGTACTGCGACCATAGCGCTAAGTATAAGTATTACGGCCAATCCTATAAAAGGAGAACACTAAACTGTTATAGGCTAATGATAAAGACGAAAAAGATTTCTTTTTCCAACCAACGTTTTGTAACCAACGGGACCCTATTACTAAGCCTCCACTGTCCGTCCGACCGTCCGACTGTGTGACAGCGGGCTAGAAACGTGTTTTATGACAGTACCGCGCGAGTTCGACTCGCACTTGGCCGGCTTTTTCATTTTCAATTTCATGGTTAAATAATCATACCTATTTGTGATGATGCTTTTACGACAATTATATTGTCATGTACAAATGTTATCGATTATTCAAATCGTATTTTAGGTCTATAGTTAAAGATAGTATATTACAATGCCTATATGGTGAAATGGAGTGATGAATATCAAATATAGCCTTTTAGTAATATAATATTAAGACAAGCCTAATAAGAATGACACAACTTTTATTACTAATTGTATAATGAAACATACACATTTCGGATATTAAATATTATTTAGGTATAGAATGTAACATCTGGCGATTGCCTCATTGCATGATAAAGTCGAGCCGTTTTTATTGCATATTTCATTACATTTTCGCATACCAACTTCTGGCTTTATATTGCTTATATAGTCTCAAATATTTGCTGTATGTGTTCTTCCTATAAAAATCTCCTAACATAGGACTAGATTGCTTCACATAAAACAAATTAGGAGCTGTCAAATAGGGTGATCCTGGTGTCCAATAGAGATACCACTTACTAAATCAATTGCCCTGTCTCCTTCGTCATGTTTCGTGTCATATGACTTGTACTATTATTTAAATATAAAACAATAGGTTTTTAGGTCCAAGTGATTCGATTGATGTAAGTTAAACATCCCTGTTATGGCAGCACCTGTATCGTTTTCAGGGAAGTAGAACCCAACCACCCTTTTTGACTACATTCCATAAGAAACTGCCATTCGACGAAGTTGAAGTGCTCGTTCGTGCATTAACGGTTTGAAGGTTGCTCTTATATCTAAAATTTTGCTTTGTTACAACTAAGTTGGGAATGTGCTTCGTCATTAGTAATAATTTCTTTATTAATATCTGAATACCGTGTGTAATTATTACAAGAAAAGGGTTTGTCATTGGACATTTACTTGATAGAAAAACTATAGTTAGGGAATATTATTTCATGAACGGTTTATGTTCCACGCTCACTACGCCCATGTATTAAATAATGGCGGTATTCGGAGACGGTCTTGAGTTTAAGCTTTGTTGAAATTTCGTATTCTTAGGCTAGTATTCAGTAATACCAGCCTAAGAATACAAAATTTCTTGGTTCTTTTAAAATCCGCGTTATTTTCTCATTTTTTACTATACACAGTATTTTGCACCACAACAAAACTTTATGGTCTCCATAATACGCTATGTACGTACGAGGGTGCGTTTTTATTCGCGGAATGGGGGGTAAGGAGTGGAAATAAAAATCCAAATTTATTTTTCCTTTTCAATATATTCATCTGCAACTCTAATATATTTTTCGGATCTTTCAATTAACTTATGAATACAAAAAAAAATATTTGTCTAAAAAATACGCCGAAACTGCTTCCTTCATTTCTTCATCACTTAAAAACTTTTTCCCATGAAATTATTTTTTTAAGTTTGGAAATAGATAATAATTAGTAATAATAGATAATAAACAGATAATAGTCAGGACTATACGGTGGGTATGGCAAAATTTCGAAGGCCACCTTCTGCAGGGCAGCCATCGCAACATGGCACTTGTGAACAGGCGCGTTGTCGTGCAGAAGAAGGATTCCAATGGTCAATTTCCCCTTTCTTTTCTCCTTTATGGCTTCCTTCAATTGTTCTAGGGTTGAAGCGTTGTAATTTCCGGTTATGGAGACATCTTTATCTTTATAATTAATCAATAGGATTCCTTCTGAGTTCCAAAAGACTGTCGCCATGATTTTCCCAGCAGATTGTTGCACCTTAAATTACTTGGGTGGTGGTGTGCGTTTTTGTATCACTGCATAGAGTCCTGTTTGGACTCTACTCTCTCAAGTTTTGTCACCAGTAATAATTCAAGCCAACCCTCCATCTTTGTCTTCCATACAGTGGTCCAAAATGCACGAGAACACTCCACGCGCTGTTGCTTTTGAGGCGGCGTGAGCATTCTAGGCGCTTGCGCTGACTTTAGTCATGCCAAGATAGTCATGAAGAATTTTAAAAATGGTTGTATCTGGTACTCCAACTATTTCTGCGAGCTATTTTTTCTTTAGGCGGGTATCTTCTAATATAAATTTTTCGGCTTTTTGAATATATTCCCAAGTGGTCGCCTCGATCGGCCTTCCTGGCCGTGGGTCGTCTTCAAGTGACTCTCTGCCTTGTTTAAAAGGGGTATGCCACTTGTAAATCATAGTTTTACTTGGACCAGAGTCTCCGTAAACGGATGACATCTCTTCCAGTATAGTCTGAACTGATTTTCCGCGCTCGGTGAGGAACTTTATAACGGCACGAAACTCGATTTTCTCCATATTTCACAATTTTTTACCGATTGACTTCTTTGGTTAACGATAACTCAAAGACTAATTACAATAAAACCCGGTATTTATACTAATAATGAGTTGATCAATTAGCACGTAATTCAGCGACGTCCCCGCTTATACCTACCTACCCATTTCGCGAACTTAAAAACACACCCTCGTAGGTCGTATTGATCGTTTTAAATAGAAATTCCTATCTATCCTGTGTTACGGGTATGTTTAAAATAGAAGCCTACCCTCGTATGAACATAAACTAAAACCCTATTATTACAAAAAGTAGTTTGTAATTAGTCTCAGATTGAAACTAGAGTCTGTTTCAATAAAAAAAGTCTCTTGGAAAATATACAATCTAAAATGTGAAGTAGGCGCCACGGCTAGGGGACTATATATAGGTTCTCTAAATACCTACGTTTATCTCCATAATAATAATTACAAAAATAAAATAAACAAAACCAAAACCGAATCAAAACCAAACCGCTTAAAATAAAATTATTTGGTCTAAAACAATGAATAGATAGATCATTCTACTTCTATGATATATTTTGACCCTTAAACTACGATAGTTCTCTATTGCCAAAACTATTTTTGTAGTCTACATGTCAAAGACTTTGTCTTAGATTTAGGTGGTTAAGTGGTTACATTCAAATGGCACTTAAGCTTCTGCGTATATTCCTTTATATTTTAACACTATAAACGTGAAATAATATACTTGTATTACATTGTGATTTGTGAAGACCATATGCATAGTAAAAAGTATGTAAAATCACGTTCCTTGTCTTTAATAAATCACTTTTTTGACACTAACTTGTAATGAGTAAAATTCCCACAAGATAACGGCACTTGTTACAAATCCACGAACAAATACGTTTATTAAAAGGCAATAACATTATCTTGTAAGACTAGCCGAATTAGTCCCTTGATCTGAACGACATGAATATAGCAAACTTTAGTGTTCGCGACGGCCTGACAACGTTTAAAATCTAAGTGATTAAAGACAATATTAAAAGTGAAATCACCGACCAAATCGAGTGAATAATGTATTAATATATTTTTACAGTGTGTATACAACTTTAATATATTTGTATAGAATATCATTTTGATAATAGTTAATGTAAACAACTTTTACTGTATAAAGAAAAAATGACCAATCACAGCGCGTCGTATCATAGAACTTTCTAGAAGTTTAATTAACTGGGCAATAGTTTATACTAAAAATAATGAGAATAATTTTGTGTTCTAAAAGAGTTGTAAATATGACATTTAGTTAGCATATGGTGTATAGATTACGAAAGTGAAGAAATAATTTTTCTTCTTTTCTTCTTCTTTTTTTAAAAAATTTGTATAATAAAACGCATTTAAGTTTTTAAAAGAACAGTGGTAGAGCCACGCGGCAGCTTTTGCTGTCGCACGGATGGGCCGGCTCGAACCGGGGTGGTACCACGACCTCACAGAATACCAGCGTGAAGTAGAGGTTTACCTCTGCGTTTCGCTTGGTGAGTGCAGGTGGCCGGAGGCCCTTTTTACTGAAAATGAGGCATTCCATCTTAGTCCTCACAGGTGACAACGCATCTGCATTTTGATTTGTAATAGAGGATAGATGTAGATGTCTATGGGCCGCAGCAACCACTTGCCATCGGGTGGACTGTGTGCTCGTTTGTCACCCTTATCCTATAAAAAAAAATTATAGTTATAGAAAAATTAAAGAATTAATGTGCCCAAATATTATAAAAATTTGGGACATTTCGCTTAATAACTTCTTAATTTGTTAATGTATTGAGTAACCTTTATCAAATACTGATAAAGGACAAAATGCCGAATTTATAATGTATAGCATATTAGTGTAGGATTTAATCTTATATAAAAAATATTGCAATTTATGCTAATAGTGAAAATATATAGTGTATATATAGTGAACATTTCATGCAATAAAGAGGCAAAAATGGAAAATGGCAAGCGGCTCACTATAAAGTATAGCTGAAGTCTACTTCGTACGTACGTCTTATGGGCGCGAGACCCAGCAACGTTGTAGTGTGATTAACTACCAGTGACAAGCAGTAGTATACGGTAGTAGCTGAAGTGACTAGTAGCAGAATATAGTGAACAGTGAAAGTGAAAGTGTTAGCTAGCCGAAAAAGGTCGTAACTGAAATTCGCAGCTACATATAGTCGAAAAAGATCATAACTGAAAATTCGCAGTTACATATAGTGAAAAGTGTTAGCTACCCGAAAAAAGTGGTAACTGAAAATTCGCAGTTACATATAGTGAAACAAAGACGTATTAAAAAAGATAGACAGGTTACACACTAACATTATTGTATTTTAAAGTGGCGCAGGTAGTACTATATCCATTATCTACGTACAGTTATTTATTATGACACGTTGCGCTAACAAAAAGAGACAAATGATACGGCATACCTATCGTTAGAAAAAGATAAATATACATCATTAGTTGCGTATTGATTGCTACTGGGCGCTCATTGGCACGAGCGCGTGACATACCGATATGGAAATGAACACATAAGCTAGCGTCAAAGCTTACACCATAGTATAAAGAGATGGGAAATACGTTATCTTCATACAAACGCACTGCGCGCGGCTTGTATGTGTGCGCCATAGTATCTATGAGGCGCCGCACGCACACTTAAACACAATCTCGAAGTGTTTCTCAATGCGCCAGTCGAGGCTAACACCGCACGAGGTTCGCGCGTCACGTAAGCGAGTCACTTATTATAGCATATAATTTTTACTTGACGATGAGATACCTACTTACTTATTTTTGTTGTATTAGTTGTCTATCAGACAGAGGAAGAATAGTAACTAAGTACCTACTTACGGTTATAAAATCGTAATTAAAAATAAGTAATTGACTAATTGTGAATCAGATAAACAGAGCAAAGTTAGAATAATAACAACAAAACAAAAAATTGATTACAGTCTAAGAGGCAGGCGTTAGTAATTTTATGTTATTGTACGATGTTTTTTTTTTACAATATTTTAGTCGCTTTATTCAATTTTTTATTATTATATATATTTATTGTACTGCTCTGAATCTTAATACATTTCTGTATTTGTTAGGAAAACCATTGTTGAACTTTATCGACTCTGGATCACTGAATTAGTTATACAGAGATGTATTATCTTTGGCAAGGGCCGGGTTTTAAACTAATGATTTGGTGACAGTGACAACCCTAAGACAGTAGGCAATTATATCGCGGATTAGGCCGCAGATAACCTACTTGGCCTCTCTTTATACTATGCTTACACTAGCGGTTAGTGTTGAAATAATAAAACCAATTATGAACAAAACATCTATATTCAAAATATTAATGAGACGTATTTCTTGTCTCTAACAGTTGCCGTGTAATTTGTGCACCACCTAAAAATACAGGAAGGCATTCTTCTACGAATAACTAGAAGATTTACGCGCTGTAGCGAAGGTACAGCCGCGACGCGAGAGCATGCCCGACTGAATGCGAGTCGGGCAATTACCTGACTTTCGTATTGCCATTTTAGAGCGAGCATGACGTATCTATACTTTAAAAACATCTTAGTAGTGAAAGTGATTGTTAATCGCAGAAAGTGGCAACTGTCACTCGCAGTTGTACAAGTGATAAAATCAGCTAGTTTTATTTGATTAATAGCTGCTAGTCAGAATTGTTAGAAAACCAGCTACTACCAATAGATATTTTGATACTATTGAACAATTTCGAGAAATCTTTTGAAATATATAGTGATCAACCGATAGTGAACAACCGTAGTTGAACAACCGCAGTTGAACAACCGTATTCAACAACCGTGGTCAATAAATAATAGTTATAAAATTTCGCGACTAATCAATCAGTCGAACAGCTGGCCAGTCTCTTGCTATTTGTATTTTAGAAATCGTGCATTTTAATTTTGAACCTCAGTCCACAGTATCCCAGCAGCACCCGCAAAGACGGCAATAGAAGTATCCTCCGGAACCTATATGTGTAGGACGTGAGCGACTCGCGGAGTATCTTCGACAACATTTACTTCTGAGAGTTACGCCCGTCCGGCACATTTAGAATATTTTAAAGTAAAGCGTAAGGGAGCATTTGAGGACTGGTCCTTTCCATTTTTGAAACTACTGGACTGCAAGGGATACAGTCATCATGGCGGAATAGCTGGAGGACCTCAGCATTACGCTCAATGACCTTATTAGTACCTCCCAACGGATAAGCCTTAGAAAATTAAACTAAAAAACTACAAATAATAGTTTTTCATCTAAAATATAATCTTAAAGTTTTTCAGAAATTAATTTTGTGTGATTGGGTTTTAAAGGCAACATCTAAAATAAAAAATATTTATTAGATTTTGTACGCCTTTCTATTACATACGTTTTATACGTTTTGATTGACTGCAGGGTATTACAAAATAATCATGAAATAACTTTGGATCGACTGGTTGAATTCAATTTCTTTATTTAATTATGAAAAAGGTAAGCATTTGAAGATAAAATAAGAATTTTTAAAATTGTTTTCAATTTGTTTATTTTGTAGTTTCTATATTTAATGTAAAATTTAAAATTCATTATTTTAAAAATGAACAATCAAACACGTTTATTTAATGAAATAAATTAAAATAATAAATCTTGTCATACCACAGCAAACTACAATGGATAATTTTAGCAATTAGTAAATTCGATACAGCAGGCACTAAACGAAATTAAATTATCGGATTTTATTTTAGGTCTAAAAATATCCCCTCGTCCCCTTATATACATATACAACAGTTGTTAGTTTTCGTCATGTCATTCGAGCTTTAGGAACTTTTAATAGAAAAGTTTTAAGCATCTACCAGTATTAAACGCTGTGGTGCTATGAATCATGAACGATACATACAGACTCTTGTTCTAAAGTAGATCTTTTGTCTTGTAAAATGATTACATTTAGATCATTGTTATAATTACCATTGAAGAAAAATTATAAAAATGTTTACTTTAGAAACAGAAACAGAAACTTTTTTATTCAATATAAATTATATATAATACTTATTAAAAGTCACTCTTTTGTTTAATTAGAAGTAAAATAGGCATACTAACAATATAGGCTCGTAATAGTAATTTAAAAATAGATAGTTTTGACAACCGGCAGCGCGGAGGAAACTTCCTAACTCCAAAATCTTCTAATAAATTAATAGAGGTACTTAGTAATGGGACGCATGTAGCCTTTTCCTTACACACTTTACTAACATTGACAACTCTTCCTTCTCTCAGCTTCTTTGTAGTGAAAATGCTTACTTTACCGCGTAATCGTGCTCTTAGAAAATCTATACCCCACTCGTCCCGTGGGTTTATTAAGGGGCGACTATAAAAAAAATACAAGAAAGATCCTAATGCCTTCGGTAGACGGCGGTATAGCTATCTTGTAGGTCACATAATGAATGTGTAAAACGTCTGATTTCTTGATCACCAATATGTATGCCAAACAGGGCAATTGCGGCAAAATCCTTATTACACTGCAAGCCCTCGTCCAGCAGTGGACTATTAAATATCGAAGTTATATATGCAATTCGTGTGTTGACCGTGGCGTTATTTAAAAAAAATTGTGTTATTGTGGTTTATTGAAGTATACTCAATATGATTTTTAACTAATATTTTAATTTTCTTACAATCTAAAATCTACAAAAAGATTAAAAAATATTCCCTCGAGGATGAATCTGTTATGGAAAACTTTACGTGTTGACTTAACACGTGTTCGTTAAAATGATGAAGAATAACTTATTGGTGAAACTAAGATGTCTGAGTAATCAAAACATTCGTGGAGATGTGAAAACCGTTAATATGCAATGGAGCATTCCAGCATACTCTATTTTCCAGTCCACAAAACACTATAGGTAATGAGGAGCCATGTGCACAGTAGTGAGACGTATATTGGCCGCTACCTTCCTTTTTTACCTTTAATGAGACTTATAAATCAGTTTGTAATTTAAGATTTTTCTTCTTTCATACTTTCAGACATATTAAGATATTTGTGACAGTCCTGGTTTCATAGCTCATATGAGTATATGTAAATGAACAGGGTCTTGAAAAACACTTTAATTAAAGAAAGCAGATTTTACTTAAACAAAGGTTCATTTTATTTTACTTGTCAAAGGCGGTAATCAAACTGATTTAAACTTAAATTTCATGGTACGTAAAATATTTCAGCATATTATATTTTATTTGCAATTTGTTAACCACGTTCTCGGCGGTGAAGAAAAACCTGAATATCTGAGAAGTTTCCCAGTTGAGGTCATCCCGCGTTGGAATCAGCACTTTTTGGCCAAAAAACTCTCTGCGGCCTGTATCCAGTAGTAACATGTATGTAAGCAGCTACTTTTTGCTTTTCATGGTGTATGCATTGGCCATGCATGGGATATGCAGTCTTTAATTCAATCATATTTTAGTGTATGCTACTTTTTTGTTTTCACGCTACTGTAAATATTAAGGCTTGCAAAGATGAGTGGAACGGATTATTATCAGCATATCAAGAGTCCACTAAAATGAACATAGGCCTCCCCCATAAATTGTCAAGTAGCTGGATATTTGCTAAAGTTGCCATGCTTGGTAGGCGGGTAGGCAACCACAGCTGTTATTATTTTGATCTGTTGTGAGGTGGCTGATTCCCGATGTTTTGGGCACTTTACAGTACCCTTGGTCACGGGAGGATTCAGGTGTTTGACGACCTGATGCAGTGGCAGATTTACCAGTAGGCTGAGTAGGTTTGGTCTAGGGCGGCAGATTTTAGTGGCGGTAAATTTGGGATCAAATTCTTTGTGTTTTACAGAAATTAAACACGACAATTTACTGCGTGTCCAGATTGATGAAGAAAGTAACGTTCTAAGAAGTTTGTTGCCGTAGTGACTCGAACTTTCAGAGGAAAAACTGTAAAGTTGGGTGATCTGCTCAACGAAAATTATTGTATAATTTTGTAACTAACTTAGCCTGTCATATTGAACGATTTGGGAATCAAGAATCTGGAAGTACTAACTACTACCTATCAAAAACCGTTTGCGATGAGCTTAGCTGTAAAAGTTATATAAAAGATTGGAGACGAGATAAAAAGGGCGAAATATTTTTTATTATCATGGATTCAACACCAGATATAGCACATGTGTACCAACTTACATTTTGGAACTTACGTTTTGAAAACAGACGAACCCTGTGAAAGATTTCTCAAGTTTTTGCTCTCAGTGGGACATAAAGCTGAATAAGTGTTTTCTGCTACTATTTCGGAACTCAAAGCACTGGTCATGAATATTGACAAGCATATGAAGGCTATCGTGGATAATCATATGATAATGACACGAAAATGTCTGGTGTGTACAATGGCTTACTACAAGCTAAAATTCAAAGCAAAACATCTTTCGCTATCTTCGTTCCTTGCTCTGCCCTGCACTCTTTAAATTTAGTGGCAGCTGCGCCTGCTATTTCTTGCACAGAAGTTTATCGCTTCTTCATGTTGCTTCAAAGAATCTACGTATTTTTTGTATGTTCAACACAACGCTGGCAAAAAATATGGACTAAAATGGGGAAAGGTAAAATGCTAAAGAGAATAAATCTGACACGTTGGTCAGCTAAAGAGGGTGCAGGTAGAAGTTTAAGAAATTCTTTGCATGAAGTCCTTCAATCGAGAATGATTGTACCAAAAAGCCTGTAATGCAAAACGAAGCGACAGGAATACTTTTGAATTTAGAAAAACTTTAAACATTGGTAATGATTGTTGTGTAGATTGTTTTTTTTTTTGGTAAGAATAAACAAAGTAAATATATTAATTCAGGCATCTACCGTAGGTTTGATCACTCTCCTTGTAAGTTTTTCGTAACTGAACGAGAAAATTTTAAGTATTTCGACAATTTCGGAATTAAGCGTATTGCTTCGAAGTAGTAAACAAAAGATGGGGGGGGGGGTAAAGATACAACCGAAAAGGAAAAAAAATGATGAAACACCCGATGAAGAAATGAAAATAACTATGAGTGATACTTTCAGAGCTAACACATATCTCATCCTCATTAATAGACTCGTATCCTTATTTAGAAAAACGGCAGTAGGTCTACAACAGGTTTAATGAAAAGTTTTAATTTTTGACCAAAATGAGTGGATTGTAATCATCAACCCTTACAGGAAAAGCCTTTTATTGGAAGAAATTTATTAGAGACAGACTTAGTGCAAGAATGCCACTATTCATTCATTTCCAAAGCCACCTTTCTTCAAAAGGATTTTGAGAAAACCATATTCTGGATTACTGAAAAGTCTATCTTTGTTCCTGCGACAGAATTTGCAAAACGTTTATCCAAATTTATTTATTTAGTAATAATTAATAGCAGTTCGCATCGCTCTACCTCTATACCAGCGATAGATTGTTCGAGTGAGGAGGCTTTTCTTACTTAAATCGCATGAATAATTATCTGAGATTTACCTTAAGCCAAGAAAAACTAAACGCCTTAGCTCTTTTGTACATAGAGTCAGAACTAATGAACAAGATTTCATACGAAGTTATAATTGAAAAAATGAAAAATGTTTATTTGTCTCAAAATAGTTACATGTTTTATAAATGAGACATCCCCAGTAAGTAATTGATAATACTTGTGTTGGGGCAATAATTGATGAATGATTTTGCGAATATGAAATCGCGCAAAAAGGTATTTCTTATTATTATAAATTATTGTTTTTAAACTGTAAGTAAGCGCAATAAAAATTATTTAATTGCGTTTTTACTGAATGTACATAATTCTATAAGTAGTATTACGGCATGCCTTACCACGCCTTATTATTAGTAATTGATTGGGCCTTTATTAGATCAGAAATACAGCCAAAAACTATTTATTGCGAAATCCTAACTAAACCATTGGATTGTAAAAATTATCTACACATCAATTTTCTAGTTCACAATTATACTCATTACGGGAAAAGGGTGGAGTAATTAGGATGATTGACAGACAAGACAGATTGCACTGTAATATGCTAGTGAACTAGGGTATCGAATTGAAGAGCTCGGTAGGGGCGGCAAAATTTCAATAGCCTACTGACGGTAAATGTGTAAATCCGCCACTAACCTAATGTCATAGTTAGAATATAATAAGAATAAAGTTTTTCATCATCGGTATTTTTTCTTTGTAGCCCAAAGGAAAGTATACCCCGTTGCTGCTTTTAGATACTGCAAAGTGGTTTTTCTCTATTGTCTTAAAAGTGATTAACATGGTTAAGTTAGGGTACGTTAGGTTATATACTAGACTACTTTGTGGAATCGTTTATCAAATTGCCTAACAGTTACTTAGTAGTATTAATAATGATCAGACAATGTGATAAATAATGAAGTTTAAATCAGTTTTAATTACGTAGCTCGACTTGACTTGTCATTATTCATATTTCCCGGGCATTATAAATAGTGCCCTGATTAATCACTTGGTCCATAACATGATACTTTGCTTTAGGTTGATTTATGATAGAAAAATCTGATTGTCATCCTGGGAGCCCGGCTTTGTGTTTTAATGATCACTTTGAAGCTGAAAATACATATTGGATTAAAAGGATTTTTCATTGTTACAACTGCAGAATTCTCCAAATTTCTGCCACTTATAATAAATTTCGAAGATCTAATTGTTCAGTCTGTATCGTTTTAGAGATGTACCTAACTCCTCCCTTAAACTTGGTGACTCTTTGTTACTAATGATCGTGTGTCAGACACAGGATCTAGTTTATATGGTAAAGCTACAGTGCAGTCCGACCGGCGAAAGACCAAACTCTCACTGAATACCAGCGTAAAATAGCAGCATAATTGGAATACACACTCCTGTGTGTTCCTTCATATTTAACATCTTCAATAACACCTTCATACGTCTACAGAAGAAGCATATAAGATCGATTGCATAGCGTGGTGAATACATGTAAATATCTATCTCGTTGTTGCACAAACTTAAGCAGGTTGGTGCAGTTTTAGATAACATGTCCCTGTTCTTTGTAAATGAAATAATGTTAAATTTAATACTTTCAAACTTCTAGTACTTATAACTCTAAAGAGTGTTTGAATAAGTGGAGACCGAGAGATAGGTGCTCAGGGACAGCTGAGTTCAATCACCGCCAGCACTAATGAAAGTTTTATACGTGGTAGAGTCATGCTGCAGCTATATTAGCAGTATAGTTGTTGCACGAGTGGGTCGGCTCGACCGGGGAAGGACCACGCTCTCACAGAATACCAGCGTAAAATAGCAGCTTAACACTGCTGTGCTTCGTATGGTGAGTGTGGAGAACCGGAGACCCTTTTTACTGGATAAGAGGCTTTCCATCTTAGTTCTCACGGGTGACAATGCATCTGCATTTTGATTCGCAAACGAGGATAAATGTAGATGTCTATGGACCACAGCAACCACTTACCATCAAGTTTGTCACCCTATCCTATCCTCCATTCAGCTCATTGACGTCAAACGTCAAATATCCATATCAGCGACGAGTAGCGGCATCAAGGATACGAGACATTGATGATGATAACATTGGCAGAGGCCCATGTTATCCTGTGGACTTTACAGGCTAAAGAAGAAAACATGTAATTTATTTTAATTTTGTACTAAAAAGTTTAATATACTCGTACCACATTTTTTTTGTTATTTTCAACATTTAAAGTCTTTAGCTAATCGGGAAAACCTTTAAATTTTAATTGCAAGATTCCACGAGGAACGACCGACAGACAGAAGAACAAGAAAGTAACTTATTAAAAACGTGGTTAAAATACATTTCGAAGCAATCTACAAGGCTCGTAAAATTTCATGCAATTATAAACAAGCTCCACGTAGTAGGTAGTAACTATTAAATAAATCCACATCATACTGATCCGTGAGTTGTATGTTGATTGTGTGAATTTTAAATATTCAAACATTGTTGATGGTGAGTTCGTTGAAAATTTAATGCGTCTGAATATTTAAGGTCTGCTCTAATAAACTCAGAAAATAACTTTTAGAAATACAATTGCATGTTGTGCCTGTTCTCGATATATGTATCCTTGCAGCAGTTCGTGATCTCCTTTTGGTCATGTGGGAATACCGTCCCATTGGACAAATGAGAGAATCGAAACAGAATTGATACACTTGTGCACTGTTATTATAAGAGATCGAAGTGGACTGTATTTATATACTGGAGCTAGTGGACTGTATTGATTGATTACTGTACTGATATTACGCAAGGGGACTGCTTAAAGAAAAGATGGTACTGTAGACTATACTGTATTAAACTATTTACAAATGCGGCTTTCACTAATTAACTATATACACAGAGGGGAGTCTTCAATGGAGTATTAATTCTTCTCTCTTGATGATTTCTCTTGAGGTTTCTTCTCTTGTTGTCTTCGAAAGCCGCTTCCGAAATGAACCACTCACAGACCAAAACGCCCTTCTTATATGCCGCAAGAGAGCGTCTTAGCCTGTGAGTAGTGTCGCACGACGATGCCGCTCATTGGTCGTCGATCTGCTGCCGGTGTTCGGGGTGCGAGAGGCGCAACGGGGTATGAAGGGGCGACGGGGCGGCGGTTCCCTCACCGTCCGCAACATCCTCCCCCCGGCGTAGCCTGCGAGTCTAAGCTTCCTTAGGGAGGACGGCTAACTTCCGGACGGGCCGCCGCAGCACTCCGCCCCTGATCCTCACCTCGACGTTGCGCACCACGCCTTCCGGTCCAGGAAAGGTCTTCGTCACGATCCCCCGCGGCCACACGTTTCTGGGTAGGTTACCATCTGCAACCACGACGATGTCTTCTTCCTGGATTTGGCGCTGCTGAGCATCCCGGGAGTCCCCGCGCGCAACCAGCGTTGGCAGGTACTCTTTAAACCAACGTCTCCAGTATTCATCGGCGAGCCCTTGCGCCGCTCTCCACGCCCGACGATCAATAGGTGTGCACACTGATAGGCCCAATGGTCCCAACAGTAGGAAGTGGTTGGGTGTCAGCGCCTCTTCGTCGTTGATATCGACCGGTACGTGCGTCAACGGTCGAGAGTTCACCGTATTTTCTGTTTCTGTCAGGAGCATCGCTAACGTCTCCTCCCGTGGGCTCTTCTGATGCAGAGTGGCTTCGAGTGCGGTCTTCACTGAGCGCACGAGACGCTCCCATTCGCCTCCCTGGTTCGGCGCGCCCGATGCGATGAATTTCCAATCTGTCCGCCGAGTCAGCGCGTAGTCCTTCAGCTGCGGTGTCCACTCTTCCATCGCCCGTTGCAGTTCAGTATTTGCCACATGAAAATTCGTCCCATTGTCCGAGTATATGACCCGTGGCCACCCACGCCTAGCCGTCATGCGCCGCAATGCCGATAAAGCCGAATCCGTAAGGAACTATACTAATTCTAAATGCACCGCGCGCGTAGTTAAACAGGTGAATAACGCTACCCACCGTTTTTCGTGCCGACGTCCTATCGTTACTGTTATAGGCCCGAAATAATCTATTCCGGTGTAGGTGAATGGTCGCGCGAATGCTCCTAATCGTTCAGGTGGTAGGTCTCTTATAACCGCTGGCCGTGTTGTCACCTTGCGTACCCTGCATCGCAAACATCTCCGCTCCACTTCTCGCACCGTTGGTCGTAATCGGAGGATATGATATCTGGTGCGTAGGTCGTTGACCACCCTCTCCCTGTTGGCGTGACTTGCCTCCTGATCCGCCTTTTTTACAAGCAGCTTCACGAAATGGCGGCGTACATTTAATATGATGGGCCTCTTTATCTGGCTGTCGTCGGCTGCGTCGATTCTTCCTCTGGCTCGTAGTACGCCATCTTCCAATATGGGGTCGAGTTTCCTTAGCACGCTGCCGGTTGTCAGGTTCTTCTCCCGCTGAAGTCGACTAATGTCTTCAGAGAAGCTTTCATGTTGGCTATGCTCTATCCACATCCGCTCTGCCCTCTGGATTTGCTGCAATATCAGTCCGTGCGCCCTTCCTCGTATGGCATCGACGAACTGCAGTACTCGTGGAGTGGCCCTGATCAATCTCTCGTAGGAAGAGAATCTCTTTATATCTGGCAGGTGTGGAGCGTCCTTGGTGTCGCTCTGGTGCACCACGATTTCCTACAATTCTTCATCATCCCCTGCCTTCTCTTCCTGACGGCGAGGCCATCTGTCTTCGTCCTCGTAAAGGAATGGTGGTCATATGAACCATTTGTCACTTTCTTCCTTGCTTGCATAGTTTACGCGTGTCCCCTGATCCGCAATGTTTTCTGCAGTCGGTATTCACCTCCATTGTTCGGGTGACGTCTTTTCCGCTATCTCCCCTAACCTATGAGCCACGTATGGGGTGTAACGCGCCGTATCATTTTGTATCCAGTGGAGCGCCGTAGTGGAGTCTGTCCAATACACTACCTTATCGGCTACCACTCTGTGCTCGCCTTGCACGAATTCCGCGAGTCGCGCGCCTATTAAATTCACCTGCAACTCTAATCGCGGTATACTTTGCGCCTTAATCGGAGCGACTTTCGCCTTGGCCGCCACTAATCGTACCCTAACCGTTCCGTCGCGATATCGTATACGCCAATATGCCGCGGATGCGTACGCACGTTCGCTTGCGTCGTTGAACACGTAAAGTTGACGCTCTACCACTCCCCCCGTAGGAGCACAGCACCTAGGCAGTCGCAGTTGTGACACCTCCTCGACGACTCGTAGCCACCTCTGGAACTCATCCGCTGCCTCTTCGGGTAGTTCATCATCCCATCCGACCTTCTTCATTCGCCATAGGTCTTGTAGCAGGATCTTGGCGGTGATGGTGAGGTAGCTAAGCAGTTCGAGCGGGTCAAACACAGACATGACTGCGCTTAATGCTTCCCTCTTGGTCGGTGGTCGCTGTAGCGTCTTTACTTCCTGCGGCACCCTATTCATAGAGGTGTTGAATGTTAGGGCGTCTTCGTCGGCCATCCATAACAACCCTAGGGTTCTGCCTGGGTTGTCTTGCCTTAAGCCTACTTCCTTAGGCTTGCTCGCCAGTAGTTCATCCGACTTGTCTTCCAATAGGGCTGCGTGGTTAGTATTGCAGCCTGCCAAGGTGAAACCAGCCTTCTGGTGCACTTCCGTAACCTGCCTTGCCGTATTTATCACTTCCTCTACCGTTGCATAACTGTCTAAATAGTCGTCCATATAATGACTACGCACGATAGCGTTAAGCGCCAACGGATGTGTTTCTGCGTGTGCGCGCGCGTTATGATCTTTAACACTATGTGCGAGAAACGGCGAGCTTTTCGCGCCGAAAATCATAGACGTCATAACGTACTACCGCGGTGGGCTGGATCGCTCATTTGCTCGCCAGAGAAACAATGGCGCGGGTTGGTCGCGACGGTCGATTTTTACACGCAAGAACATTTCCCTAATATCTTATATATCTATTATCTATTATAATGTCCGCGACACGGCTATCTCATTTTCGTCTCAGTACGGTAATGGGGCACGCTTTCAATAAAACGGATGCACTACTATTAACATTCGACGCGACGAGCACGGTCTCATCCGGTTTTGCCGATATTTCAGGTGCGCGGGTCTTGCAGGGGTGAAGGTGGGCATGTTGGGGGACGTTGCAGCCGTCGACGCCGCATTTCCTAGCTTTACATCTAAAGCGTCGGTTTTTGCTGTTTAAACACGTAAAACACAACCCATCTTCCTTAACCCACTTCCACCGGTCGTCCAACCCATTTGCGCTAGATTTACATTAAATTACATTGGGCGATTGGGTGCTCACCCCCACAACACATACATGAGGCACTACCGGTGTCTTCCTGGGTGGTGAACGTCTTTACGTCGCAGGCCCTATCCTCTACGCGGCGTGTCAATACTACTCTTTTCGACGGCGGCACCTCTCGTCTTACGGGCGATTCCTTAGTCGGCGCTACGGACGTATAGGCATGACTTAACGCACGGTCAGCCTCTCTCATCATGAACCGGGATAGCGTGACGATGCCTGGTTCGTCCGCACTTCCGTAATGCTCCGCATAATCGCACCAACGCGACCGTAAGTGAGGGCTAAGTTTGCTAGTAACTTCCCTAGTTAGCATCGGATTTTGTAAATATCCTTTGCCGTCGACGTTCTGCATAATACCCACTATATTCTGTAACTTAATAGCGAACGAATTTAATTCCTGGGCGGTTTGACCCGGGCGCGGAAGGCGTTTTAATTCCTCTAACGCACGATCTATAATTACTTCCGGGCGGCCGAAACACTGCTCCAGTGTTCGCATAATAACTGCTGGATCCTTTGCGGTAAACAGCAGCGCCGATACTACTTCTGTAGCCTCACCGCGCAAACAATTCCTTAACCTTGCCATATTTTCCGTATTTGTGAATCCATATAAACGCGTGGATTCTTTCATCGCGGCTTTAAACGCTAACCATTCCGCAGCCGAACCATTAAAAATAGGCAAGTCCTGCGTCTGCTTCGCGGCGGCGGGCCTGACTCTAATCATGCTTTCTAAAGCTTCCGCTAGTCGTTCTATACCCCTATCTTTCCCTCGCGGGGTAAGCGACCTATCTCTATCCCTATCTCCCTCTAGCCTACGATGTGGCGCTGGCGACCTATGTACACCTACATCTTTATAACACGGCGACGATAATCTATGATCCGCGTGGCGATGTGGCGATGGCGATCTATGTATACCTACATCCTTACACGGCGACGGTGATCAACGATCCGCGTGGCGATGTGGCGATTTATGTATAGGCGATAGAGTGCGGCGTTGGACGCGCGACGGCGACGTAACCCGTACACGGCGATCCACCTGGTTCATTTCTACGGCGACTCCATTGTCCCTCTGTATCGTATCTATGCGACGCGGTTGAATATTATATGCTACCGTCCTCCCCTGGGCATCTTCAGCGTGGTCGTAACCGGTTCCCCTATTCGGTGGGGCCTGCTCTATCTCGATGCGGGGCGCGGGCTGAGATGGGCGGTAGGGCGGCTCCCCCCGCACAGTCTCCACGTTCTCTAACCACCTATCAACGCGTACCCTATTTTCCACTAAATCGTCTTCGTTTAGATTTTCCCTATCTGTTTCTTCCTGTAGTTGAGCGACGTCCCTAGCATATTTCTTCTTGATAAGATCTTCTTCGAGTTGCAATTGCTTCCTTCTAATTGCAGCTAGTTCCTCCGCGGCATTATGCTCGATTTGCTTTAACTTTGCTATCGCGCTAACTGTCGACCGGGCTGAACGGACTGAACGGACCGACGGGGCGCGGGGCGCAGGTCTATGTACAACGACTGCTACAGGCGCGACGGTACGCACTATCGAACTGTTATCGGAAGATCTTCTATAATCGCGGCGAGTGTCTCTGTGCGCGGCGCGGATGTGCACTCTCCCAAACGATCGGTTGTAGACACGGACATAGCGGGGCGCGGCGGCAGGGGCGCGGGCGTGGGCATAGATGCGGGCGCGAGCGGGGCCTGGGGCGCGGCGGAGTGCACTTGTGCCAACGCGAGATAATCGGACGGAGACGTGGGTGCTTCTTCGAATATCCGCATTCCTACCGGCGTTTCGTCGTCGTTCCGTGTCTCCTGGCTTCGTGTCTTCATCATGACGTCCCACGTTGCGACCTCCGATCATCTTCAAAAAGACGCACGTATTGGACGCCGTTCCCGCCACAAGGGCGTTACCAGATGGCCACAGTTTGGCACCGTTAGGGAGCAACCACCTGGCCGCGTAAACGCGGTTTAAGAAACAAGAATTGTCTGGAAACAGACAATATTATGACGTATATGACGTAGCCGTAAGAAACAGAGAAGAAGGTAGTACCGACAATCTTCTCTCTTCGTCGACGAACTTCTTTCTTCCTTTGAAGAGCTTCTGTAATGATCTTCTTTCTTCTGTAATTACTTTCTTTCTTCTGTAATTACCTTCTTTCTTCTGGCTTCTTTCTTTTGGCTTGAATCTTCTGGCTTGAATCTTCTGGCTTGAATCCGGCGACGATGGATCAAGAATATAAGGGATCGAAGTGCACTGTATTTATTTACTGGAGCTAGTGGGCTGTATTGATTGATTACTGTACTGATATAACGCTAGGGGACTGCTTAAAGAAAAGATGGTACTGTAGACTATTTTGTATTAAACTATTTACAAATGTGGCTTTCACTAATTAACTATATACACAGAAAGGAGTCTTCAATGGAGTATAAATTCTTCTCTCTTGATGGTTTCTCTTGAGGTTTCTACTCTTGTTGTCTTTGAGTGCCGCTTCCGAAATGAACCACTCACAGACCAAAATGCCCTTCTTATATGCCGCAAGAGAGCGTCTTAGCCTGTGAGTAGTGTCGCACGACGATGCCGCTCATTGGTCGTCGATCTGCTGCCCGTTTGCGGGGTGCGAGGGGCGCAACGGGGTATGAAGGGGCGACGGGGTGGCGGTTTCCTCGCCGTCCGCAACAGTAATTATGTCTTGCTCAGATAGCTAGCTACCGTTGTAACTGGCCGCCATAACCGAACTTCGGCCTCGAGGACATTATGCTCGCTACAATTATTTCATCTCAGAAATCGAAAGAAAATTTTATAGTTTCAAGTACTTAAACAAAATACACACTTTACTTTGTGTCACTTATTTTTATTACTATTTCGTTGTCATCATTTTATGACCAATTCTTTCTCATCATATGGAAATATAGAACTAAAATTGCGGTGTTTGTGTAATTGATGTAGTCGCGGACTCAGTTTCAATAAAATTTTTAATTCATTCATTATTATCATTTTATTATTCATTCATTAGTACGAAACCTATTCAATTGCAGAGAGGTGTTAGACAGGGGGACGTTATATCCCCGAAACTCTTCACCGCTGCATTGGAAGACGTTTTCAAGCTTCTGGACTGGAAAGGATACGGTATTAACGTCCACGGGGAGTACATCACTCACCTTCGATTTGCCGACGATATAGTAATAATGGCAGAATCGCTGGAGGAACTAAGCACCATGCTCAATGACCTCAATAGTGTCTCTTAATGGATAGGTCTTAAAATTTACACGGACAAAACAAAGATCATGTTTTATGTCCATGTCACACCTATGCCGGTAGTTGTTGGGAGCACTAAGCTCGAAGTTGTTGACGAATGAACAACAAACACTTCAGCACCGACTTTGATATACCGATAGTCAACTTGGCACCGCTTGGCGACCAAATTTCGACGAAATCAAAGCCTTTTTCATAGTCTATATACGCTAGACATAGTGCCAAATTATACTTCTCGGACTTCTGTACAATTTGCCAAAGGGTATGTATGTGGTCTAAGATGTTAAAGCCTTTTCGGAAACCGGCTTATTCGGGAGACTGAAAGTCGTAGAATCTGGGTGAGATGATTTGTAATGATTCTCGAAGGGAAGTCGGTTTGTAGTTCTTCAAGATAGCGTTGTTGCCTTTCTTTAAGAACAAGACCACCGCACTTCTGCTCCTCGCCGCCAGTGTAGTACCACCATGGAGGAAGGAACTAAAGAGCTTCTGAAAGACTTCAAGTATCGGTTTTCCACCTATTTTCAGAAGCTCCGCTCTAATCCCATCCTCGCTTAGGGCCTTGTCGTTTTTAAGGTGCTCGAGAGTTATTCTAATTTCGCTCAAACTGACGTATGTGATATCGTCGGAATAGTGTCGGATAAGACTTGGTCTTGGATCGTCACTCACACTTGCGTGTGGCTCCAAAGATAACGTGTACAGTTGCCTATAGAACCTCTCAATCTCACTTAAAATCTCAACTGTTTCGTAAACGATGCTCCCACACTCCGTCTTCAGCTTCGACATTTGGCCCTTTCTGGCAGACAGATCTCTGACAAAGTCTTTGGAGCCCTGGTTCCGATTGATCGCTTTCTCAATACGAGCTGTATTAAAATTGCGTAAGTTCGGTCACATGCATTTGGAGGTCTGGCTGTCTAGTTGCCTGTATGCTGACAAATCTACTAAAGACGGCAGCTTCACTTCCTGTCTAATAGCCATGAGATTAAGAATGTAATCTGAGAGTTTTTGGGTTCTGCGGCGGGTCTTGCAAAACATAGCTCCGACCGCATGGCCAGTTTCCACGAGCTTATCATTCGTAGCGTCCACTGCATTGCAATCTTTTAGGCACTGAAAACGATTTAGTAACTCTAGCTGATAGCTTTTTGGGACTTTGGAATAGAGCGTTGACTTTATAAGACATGACCTTTCTATTTTAATGTTTAGGTTAATTGTGTCTCTCACGATTCGGTTACCGCTGCCGGTTTCACCCTCGCGATCACTGATACTACACTGAATCAGTTGCCGTCTAGTCGTCATAATGAAGTCAATCTAATTTTTTGTAAAACCATTCGACAGCTCGACCAAGGCCACTTCTTTTAGGGCCGCTTCTGGAAAATAGAGTTCATCATGAAGAGTCCCTCTTTCTCCATAAATTTGACCAGCTGCTGCCCTCTTGAGTTCTGTTGCCCTATTCCGAATTTTCCCACCTTCAGCTTATCGTACCTAGTTTTGCGTTGAACTCGCCCAATAACGCCCTATATTGGGTTTTGGAGGAATGCACCGCTTTAGATATATCCTTATAAATTGCCACCACCTCCTTATCGAGATGTGCCGAAATTGGTACGTAAGCCTCTACCAGCTATATCTATCTCTATCTATCTTCAGCGAATAGTGTTTCGTGATTCTGAGTATAAGGTACGCAACCGTCTTCACCACACTCTCAATCTTTACAACGTTGTTAACGAGAGACTTGTGGACGATAAATCCGACACCTGCTTGGGGCAGATGATCGCTCTCCCTGTGATAGAACAAGTTACCGGATTTGAGAATTACCATGTCCTTCCCTTCTCTTCGGACTTCGGGTAATTCTATAATATTCCAGCGCAACTTGTCTATCTCTTTTTACAGTTCCAGGATCTTCTCGTTAGTTTTAAGGGTGCGTGCGTTGTATGTTGCCAGGTCGAGTCGTCTTAGGTGGCAATCGGACCTCCACCGGAGATTCTTAGCACCCCGTGACGCGCCGTTACTATGGTTGCCACCGTAGCCAGGAATAGCGGGGCCGCCGGGTACTGGGGGCCGCCTCTACGTAACTAACGGGTAACGTTTAAAAAAAACTCTTATCATGAGGGGTATATTGCCATAGTTGCAACGCTTGGCAATTGGGTTGGCAACCGCAGATTTTTTATTATTTTGCTGTTATCAGAAAGATGGTGCTGCCCATCTTCTGCCTCAGTTTCCCTCTGTCGCCCACCCACCCACAGGAAACCTTGGGACACTCACAGGAAAATTTGGGGTAGTGGATTTTCTTGCCATGATAATTTTGTATAATAATTATGTTTATTACTCAAACGGACCATATTGAGAATATTATAATTTAAAATTTAAAAAAGAAAGTAAACGAACGCTAAAACGATAACTCCGTCTTTTGCCTTAAAATGCTGATAGAAACATAATTAAGTAACATATTCAATGGAAATATATTCACTTGCTTGCTATTTTATTTTAAAGTTTTTGTGAAAGAGAAAAACACCAGTACATCACGGAAGATAAATTGCTTTTTTCAAACTGTGAGCACTCTGTTCTAACGAATTTAAGTGTACTTAAATTTTTGCTAGGCTCATCCTCTCAACTAATCCTTAGTGATTGCTTTTTTTACTGTTATTTAATTTTAAATATCATCAGTAGCATTACAAGAAATATTAATTGTGCGTCCATTCGGTACGTGCTCTTAATGATTATAAAAAAAAATGTACAACCGACTTCAATATATATTATTAAAGATAACTCAAAAACCATTGGTTAGACCTTGATCAAATTTATATGAGTCTATATGAGAAGCACCAGCTTTCGAATAAAAAAAGAATCAACAAAATCGGTTCACGTATAACAAAGTTATGAGGTAACACACATAAAAAAACAGACAGTCGAATTGCGAACCTCCTCCTTTTTGAAGTTGGTAGATAAAATAATGTCAATGGGATGAGGAATACGCCACTATATAAATTTAATATTTATAATTAGTTCCATTATTATCTTAAAAATAAAAATACCCATCACCAATTACTAGTCACATTTTAAGTTAAAAAGAATACTTCTAAATACTTATTCGTATTACATCAATAATTGTCACATTTAAAATAGCTGGACTGGTGGCCTTTATCGGGATGATTTACCGAAATTGCTACGTTTAGCAAAATGAATACCTAACTAAATTGATTTAATTGATACTATGTACGCAAAACTGTGATTAAGGAAAACGCTCTTTAGTTGATAATGTTGCCTACTGGCATAGCAATAATTTCACAAATTTCTTTTGGTATTGATACCAAAATAAATTTGTGAAATTATGTAAGCGATGTAGATTATTGAAAATTAAGTGCACTGCGTGATTTTTACCTATCTATGTTTAAATAGTTTGTAGCATTGTTGGATGACTAATTTTAAGTATAATGTGGCACACAATTGTGCCAAAACTTTGTTTATTGCAATTTATTAAAATAAATACGATAGATATAGTTCGTCGTAGGATTTCATTGCACGAATGAAAATGGCGTGAAAATAATGCTATATCATAGTAAAATTTTTTTACTTACCTGCCTGTCTAAGTTTTATTTTTATTTCAACTAAGTATGAGTAGCACTGCACTAATCGAATTTTGTATGTCAGTTGTTAAAACCGGTAATTGAACCGATCCAAACGTAAATTTTATAGTACTCGTACGTAAACAACTCAAAATCGATTATCGTTGAACTCACCCAAATTTTAATTGCAATTTGAAGTGTCGACTTACCAGGTTCTCGGTGTTGAAGGAAAAATAGCTAATATTTTATATTTTTGGAAATATTACCTTCATTTTTTATTTTTTATTATACATTAGATATTAAGTTTAGCGAAGATAAGTTGAATTCATCAACATGCTGTTTACTGCTGTGCTGATTCAATCTCTTTAGACAATATGGGGTACTGGATTTTTTTACGCCGCACACAGACACCGAGATGACTCCTCAAGTGACCCAATTTGCAAATTTTGACACGGAACAATGATGATGTGCCTAAATTGAAGACGAGAGAGCGAAACTGTGGGTATAAAGCTAGTTTTGTTATGAGGCTCTTTAACCACTATTATGACAAATATGAGACAAAATGTAAACAACTGCTAACCGCACTTAAATTATTTTTACTTTATTTTGTGCATTTGACAGTCAACATCCATTGAATTATTTAGGTTATATTTTTTTGTTTATTTTTTGTCTCCATCCGTTAAGTGAGGTATTAATTACCATTTTGGTGGCATTTCTATGTACATTGCGGCGTAAGGGAATTATGCAGAAGGTTTCTATGGGTAAAGCCAAAAAGATCTGGCTGGCTTGGTTTTTGGATTTGGTGGCATATTCATCTAGAAAGAAAGAGAATATTATCAAAAGTGCTCTCTAGTTGACAACCGAAGAGGTATATTCGGCAGTGAAATGTTACGGTCTGTTAAAGGATAGTTATCATTTCGTGAGAAAGTATACTTAATGCCACCAAAAACACAACTTTTAAAAAAATCAACTCTTGCATTACTCAGATCTTCTTCCGTAAAAAGTTGTGAGATCTATGTAATACCAAGTCGCTTAATTTATTCAGTCCCTACTTAAGGGTATTTCTGTCTCAAGTTATTACGTAATTAGCTAACCTAGCAATATCTGATAGTGACCATATCAATATTAAAAATCTTTTATGTTTTAAATAAATAGATTGACTTGTCCATCGCATGAAAACACAATGTATCTCACAAGTAATATATATTATGTCAAATTAGATTGTTTAGTGCAGATAAGATAGTGTAGATAAGATACGCCACCCTTGTCAACACACTCCCAATCTTTACAACGTTGTTAACGGGAGACTTGACTAAAGTATCTTAACTTGTTAACTGAAGATTGGCCCCCCACAACATCGAGTGACTGGTATCAGTGGATGCAGTGGACCGTGTTATGTGGCATTCTTTGAGGGAGACTTTGTATGGTGATAATGATGATAAAATAGGATATAAGAAAAGAGTTTCATTAAATTAATAATAAGAGAGTTTTATAAAATTATACGCTGAACGGAATGCAAAGCTGATGTCGGAGATAATTTAAGGCTGATGTTGACGACAGTGTAAACCTCGAAATTCTATCGGAAGTTGTCGCACCAAATGTAGTTTCTTACTATTGTTTATCGGACTGCAAAAGTATACTGCAGTGCTGGACAAGATTCTTTTTAATTGAAGGAAAGATTTGCAATAATTTGCTTAGCTTGCGCGGTGGATTCACAGTGGCTCAACAATATCTCACAACTAAGACGCGGTTCCCGGTTAGCAATTTGGGTATTTTACGTCTAACGCTATTTGTCAGAAATAAGATAATACTATTCCATACTGACGTTTCGCACGGGTAAATTCTGGATCTTGAAAACAGTGCCACCTACCGGGTCCAATTGTGAATATTAACTATCCAGGGACGCACTCAAACACACACTAACATTTTCATCAAAATTAGTCCAGCCGTTTAGGAGGATTTCAGTGACAAGCACACGTTCAGAAGAATTATTTAAGCCGTCGCTAAACGTAATTTTTACTTTATTAAAACAAATGAAATGAATTGAAGACCGTAAATACTCGTTATTTGTACCTGGCTTAATTTATATGCAAAATATTTATGTAATTTCAATGATAAATATATTCTTACGACGTGATTCAATTCAGTAGATTAGGTTCTCACAATTGCCTTCATTCTACACATGTGGTTCGATCGGTCGATTTTGATAGAGCACGTCTTGAACCTTGAACAATGGAACAAGGGACGATTCATCGTTTATTGATTTAATTAGTTATTCATGCTACTTTGAAGGAATTGAGATAGATTTGTTGTCAAGGGTGTAAAGAAGAGGTCTTAAAATTTACAAACTTACATTGAATAATTTTCATATCAAGTGTGAGTAACGATCCAAGAGCGAGTCTTATCCGACACTATTCCGATGATACCCCAGACGTCAGTCTGAGCGAGATTAGAATGGCTCTCCAGCACCTTAAAAACGGCAAGGCCCCAAGCGAGGATGGAATTACAGCGGAGTTTCTGAAAGCGGGTGGAAAACCGGTACTTGAAGTCCTTCAGAGGCTGTTTAATTCCGTCCTCCATGGTGATATTACACCAGAGGCGTGGAGCATAAGTGCGGTGGTCTTCTTCTTCAAGAAAGTTGACAATGCTCTCTTGAAGAACTACAGAGCGATTTCCCTTCTGAGCCGCGTCTGCGGTTCCCCATTTAATCCTGCGAGTATCGTAAGAGGTGACTATAAGAAATGCCAATAAAATGTTATGAGTTCCGATGGTTCACGTTATGAATGTTATTTCGTTAACGCCAGATGTAAATAAAATACCGATCAGCGACGGGAAGTAAGATGTGAGACGTCCGGCACGGCGATCCGCAATCCCTGACGTAACGCTTAAGGGTGTTACCACACTAATCGTCGATCGAGCTGCTTTATTATTTGAGAACCCGTCCCGCTTCACCGTACGCTATTTGAAATATCGTCTAGATGAATTTAAGCTACCTCTCTAGGTTTAAAAACGGTCGCATCCAGAGTCTTCTACGTTTGCGTCTCCGTAATAATAATACGAGCAAGAGCGTACTGGCGAATAATACGCTTCCTCTTCTGAATACGTTTTGAAAGATACTTATAATGAGCCCACAATCACATCTATTAATTGTCGATCAGTGGTTAAATAACGTTATATCGACGAGTATCCGTCGATCAGCTAAAAGTACCACACCAATCGATCGACATCGATCGACGTCAATCAATGGCATCGATCGACGATCGATAGATCGTTGTTGTAACACCCTAAATTAATCTTCCCTACAACGGGGAGGCCCATGTTCAGCAGTGATATTTTACGAGCTGATGAAAAAGTAATCTGAAGTAAGATTATATTAAAATTAGCACTAAACTATTTTGTATCGGTTATCATTATGACGTTAATTTCTTTTACCGGTTTAACAATAATCTGTAATTATTAGATTTCTGTTTTTGATCATAAGCTGATAATGTAGGGTCAGCACCAGGTCTCTTGTGAGGATTGTATTGTCATCGATTTTTGATTTTTGTAAAACCTCAAGACAATATCACGTATAGAAGTGACTGAATATTGAATTAAAAAAGTTATTATATTCATCAATATACCTAGTCAGGTCATAAATTCTGTAACATGTTTCATCATCATTATCATCATTACAGCCTTTCATAAGTCCACTGCTGACTGGCCTCCCCCAAAGAATGCCACAAAGCACGGTCCTGAGCCACCTGCATCCATCGACTTCCTGCATGTCTTACCAGGTCGTCACTCCATCTCGTGGGGGGTCGCCCTACACTTCGCCTACCGGTACGAGGCTGCCACTCGAGAACCTTTCTTCCCCATCGGTTGTCGGTTCTTCGAGCTATATGGCCGGTCCACTGCCACTTCAGCTTACTAATCCGTTGCGCTATGTCAGTTACTCTAGTTCTACTGCGGATATCCTCATTTCTAAGTTTATCACGCAAAGAAACTCCGAGCATAGCCCTCTCCATAGCTCGCTGAGTGACCTTGAGCTTCCTCATACGGCCAGCAGTGAAGGACCACGTCTCAGTTCCGTATGTCATCACTGGCAACACGCACTGGTTGTACAATTTCGTTTTAAGGTTTTGAGGTATGTCTGACGAGAAGATGTGTCGTAGCTTCCCGAACGCTGCCCAGCCGAGTTGAATCCGTCGATTGACCTCTCGGTCGAAGTTGGACTTACCTAGTCGGACTATTTGTCCCAGGTTAACATACTCGTCAACAACTTCGAGCTTAGTGTTCCCAACAACTACCGGCATAGGTGTGACTTGGACATTAAACATAATCTTTGTTTTGTCCATGTTCATCTTAAGACCTATCCAATGGGAGACACTATTGAGGTCATTGAGCATGGTGCTTAGGTCCTCCAGCGATTCTGCCATAAGGACTATATCGTCGGCAAATCGAAGGTAAGTGATGTGCTCGCCATTGATGTTGATACCGTATCCTTTCCAGTCCAGAAGCTTGAAAACGTCTGCCAATGCAGCGGTGAAGAAGTAACATGTTTAATATAAAATAATTGAAACAAGTTTATTCATTATGTAACCATTTATATACCAAAATGAACTTAATAAAACATAGATTCTTATGACACTAAAGTTTATTCAAAACCACCTCCGTGATTTTGAATACAGGCCTTCAATCTGCGCGGCCAGTCGTCTATCGCAGCACGAACGAGGTCCATGTCAATATCGTTAATCAAGGATGTCTTGAGTGACTCCAAATTAGGATAAGGCTTTGAGCACGCCTTTTCCTCCAAGTGTTGCCATATCTTGTAATCTAACGGATTCAAATCTGGACTGGAGGAGGATCAGTCTTCGTGCCGGATGAAGTCGATTTCACGCGCCGCCAGCCAGTCTTGTGTGCTCTTCGCTCTATGAGCTGGCGCCGAATCTTGTTGGAATACCCAGTGCCTGTTATTGAACATGGTATGAGAAACAGGTTCCACAAGGTTCGTCAGGACTGTATTTTGATACACAACTGCATTCGTTTTTACACCTTTCTCACAAAAATGTACCTCTGTTAAGCCCCAATAAGAAACTCCCAACCATACCATGAGCGAGGATGGAAAATGATCTCGTTGGACACGCGGAATACGGTTGCTCACTTCTTCACTACAGTGTGCGTACACCTTATTATTTTGTTTGTTGTAGCTCTCTTCTACGGTAAAAATTTTTTCATCCGAAAAAAGAATTTCCCGATATTTTTTTCCCGCGTACCGCTTCAACAAAGCGCGGCATCTCTTCAGTTTCAGGTCCATTAGACGAGCATACAAACGATGTCCTGTTTTTCTTCGATATGCCCGAAGCCCTAAGTCTTCATTTAACACCCTTTTCACCGTGGTTCTGCTTAACCCCATCTGAAGGGTCAACAGTTTCTACTTGCGTTTGGGATTTCTTTGAATTCGCACCTTCACAGCTTTTATCACTGCTGGAGTCCTAACAGACCGAGGGCGACCACTTCTTGACCTGTCATCTACACTAGAGTCTTAATTGTATCGTTTGATGGTACGATAAACGAATCTTTTGGTTATATTAAAATTTTTCAGTATGTCAAAAATTTTTAATTGGCGCGTAACCGCAACGATGCAACGCAATAACTGCAACACGGTCTTCTTTAAGCGTCCACTCCGTATTTAAAAATGAGTAAAATTATAAGAAGTATACAGTTTTATTTTCATGAACAAATCGAAATTCGAATTCAATAAACTTTTTTGTGGCCAGCATTCTAAAAGAAAAGTTTTTACTTAGTGACAATACTTATCACCTGACTGTGTACATACATAAATTTACAGCGTGATAGCAGATTTTTTTTAAATCACCCGTAAAAAAATATACTCACTTTTTGACTGCGTCGCGGAATGAGGCCCCGTTGCAATAAAAATCTGATTAAATGTTGAAAAATTTGCTCTCTTGATTGAACCGCTTTGCAATAGGGCGAATTAGCTCACAATTGTCACACAATACTTTGATACGTTTGAATGTGCGATCCTTACATAAGATTCTTGGCTATTTATAAATTAATTACAAGTACATTTTTATTACCAGCCGTATTCAACCAGGTTTTGCACATTTAATGTTGTTTCATATCTGATATATTGTAGGGGATATAAGATCTTTTAGCCATACTCAATAGCCGCCTCTTGTTGTACCCGCGGCCTACTAAGTGAAACGAGGGAAACAGCGTAAAGTAGTAGAGCAATAAATTCCCACAACGGATTAGAAGAGCTGCTTTCCCGTCACTGCTCTCTTCTAGAGTATGAATTAAAGTATCTTTATTTTTTTTAAATACATTCTTAAGACGCGGAATTTTTCTCCGAATATTTGTACTCAGTCCTGCGGTAAATCAGTTCTAATTGAAAAAAAAATAATGGTATTCTTGTGCAATTCCTTGAGAATACTCAGTATAAATGAACAATTATGCATGCCGAGTTTCCCTTGGAGTAACACTAATACATGAATATATATGTTTAGTTGCTCTATCACATAAGTGGCGATATGAAAAAACTTGGAACCGATTTCATATCTTGGGTGTCATATAGTTAAGGCTATCTAAATATCAAAATTTGGCGAATTGCAATAGATGCATTAATCGGAAAATATACTGTCATATAAAGGACATTGCTCTGCGCCCATACATTTTTCGCCCTGGAACCAAGAGCATCGGAAAATTATGTATTTTATTGTTCATCATTAGTAAATTCCTATTTGATTTTATTTTATAGCGGACTAGCTGCATAATAGATATATTTCAAAAAAAGTATCAGAATTTGAGGTTATAATCGAACCACGAATATTACGGTTTTTCATAGATCTGAGTGATTTTTAACAAACTGAAAAACGATGTCCTAAAACATTTAGCTATTTTTAGTACCTATCTACATAATTAGGTATGCATTTTTTGTTCTAAAGCCTAAGTGTATGTAAGTTCAACGTATAAATGCATAGAATCTAGTTAACAAACCTGCTTTCTGAGCATTGGTTTTAAAATGAGAGATAATATTTGTGTATATTAATGTAAAAATAAAAATGTATGTTTACAATGGCTGTTAGCATTTAGATGTTGTCATTAGCATATACGGTACGGTAAGATACCTAGTACCTAAATGTATAAGGATTTAGGCTGTCAGGTACGCCGCTAGACATGCCGTCGAATAGCGAGCGTATCAACCACTGTTTCAACCAAGTTTCAATAGCGCGCGCGCGAACAGCGTGAATATTATCGACTACTATCTAGTGCATTTGCAAGCATGTACGTCTGGACGGCGCTGTTCAAACGCATACGCTTAGTGCCTAATTGGTAGTATAAGTTGTTTTTACACCTAAATTAACTTATTATGTTTGAATGAGAAATAAAACACAGATTAATTTCATGTTTATTGTTCATCTTCTAAATTGGTAATTAGAATATTGTCTAAAAACTGTGCAGGGATGTCAATATTATTTTGATGTCTCGTAAAGCTCAAGTACCAAATAATGGTCATAACATGGGCACAGCAACCAACGGTTCTGCGTACAACGATTCAATTACAGCAATATTGCCCGATTGCTTCTCTGTTCATTTTTCACCGATATTGTACCACCGGCAGAGCCACAATTTACACAAAATACACTTTCCATTGCGTATGCGTAAGTCCGTTTATGGATGCTAGGTTATAGTTTGAGCGGCACACAGTTCCAAAAATCACAGCAAGGTTAATCGTTCTTGAAAGCAATCAGTGTCCGTTAAAATAGCCAAGTTGTAATGTTCAATATTTAGTCCCGAAAGTCACCACAACACCGATACATTTACAAAGACAATTACAATTGCAAACGACGCCAACCAATGTAATTTTGACAGAATGAGAGATGACAGTACAAAGTAGGTATGTACATTTGAAATCGTTTAATCGTTTGTTTATAGTAAAATAATCGATTTTCCTGATCTATATAGATCTGAAGTTTTCTTATCCGATGTCGATACAAAAACCTCTCGAATCGGACTTATTCAAGAACTAGCTATATTTCAAACGATTCAAGAAATACTTTTGCATAGTTGGAACATCTGTTCCTTGTGACAGACAGAAAAACTTTTCTGTTCTGGGTTCGATCCCAGGGTCAGGTAATTACTATTGGGTTTTAATAACTTGAAGTTCCCAGTAGTAGCACGGAGTCTGGATTTGTGTGCGGTGTTTGGCAATACGCGTGGCCCCTATTAAATGGGACGTATAACATAACAGTAATACATATGTCTACCTACTGCTTCTGGGAAACATATGTGTGATGTTATGTTTATTAATTTAATGATGTTTCTATACAATTACTTGTATTTACGGTAAATTATCGTCAAAAATGTTCTGTGTCTATATTAGGCATGTTTGAAAATGTCGCGATTGATTAAAAATAGATCTGATAATGCTTGATTTAATCGAGAATCGATTCTAGTATGTTGGATTTGAATCGATTTGGAGATCGTATACTTTTCATGAGAGACTGACAAGTGACAAGTGACCATTTAGTGTCATCAAAAATAGGAACGCCAAATACGGTACAATTTATGAATATTTCCTAAGGTTTATTATAGCCATACGTTACAAACATATTAATACCAAAATAAGTATGATAATATCCTACTTTACTTAAAATAACACGTGCGTCTGTACTTCTTCCATACTTGTTACAATATTAATAATAACATATGTATCTAGTCTGAAATATTTCTCTTTTTAAAGAACACATTTATAATTAATGCAGTAACGAGAAGTGTTTTTTTATATTAATTGTCGTTAATTCCTAAGTTATCGTTTAGTAAGACGTAAAATACACTCCTTTCTAAACGATCATTAGAAAATCCTGAATAATTATCTTTACGAATATTTTTCTTCAGCATTATTCTAATTACCTACTCAAAATCGAATATAACCTCATTCAATATGTGTAGTAGGTTTTTTTAAATTATACTTTTAGGGAATAATATAAAAGAATATAAAGAAATGGTAATTTAATATTTTAATTGTAGCTTCTTTTTACAGCTTTATTCTAAATAAATTCAAAATTTAATTCAGATAAAAAAATATACAACAGTTCATTAAAAATTCAAAAATCGATTACAATTGATTGGGCATCCCTAATCATTTTTCGACACCACATGATGTTTGGCGAAGATGGCGGCGATTAATGTTATTAGTCGAGTATAATACTTTTTAATGTTCATTTTTGCACGCAGCTAGTCCGTGTTATAAAAGTATTTGCAAGTAATATAATGAAATAGAAAATTAATTATCGTGTATGTCCGATGCTTTTATTACACAGGGCGATTCTGGACATTGTCCTTTAAATACGATATCTAATGCAATATTTCATTCGATCAATTGGGTAATACTTCGATTAAAAATGTCCATAACAATTTGAATTTTATAACCTTTTATATTAACCATTAATAAGTTAACTAATAAATAACAAACACATACAGGTACATATTGATGGAATACCGACAACAGTTATACAGTTGAAAGTTAAAAATTCTTACTTTAATACTCGAATTACAACAACGCTAAAAATACTATACAAAGCATTTATATCAAGTTGAATTACTAGCGTAGCTCGTAGAGTAAACTCTATAAGACCCTTATTTTAGACGTTAATTTTCTTCTTAAATTAAAGCAAAAGGATCTTTTAATTGCCTGTAAGAAAATGGCGTAATAAACTTGAGATTTGCACAAGCTTTGACGAAGATATAATTAAAGGGAAAGAAATTCCATTTCCTTCACAATATAGGATTTATTACTGCTCAATATTCTTCCACTTTACTTTAGCGCTTTGTTATTTATATTTGAGTTTATTTTATTTATAAATGTACAAAATATAATGCATAATTGCAACATTGTGGGCCTTAAAAAATATTTCCACCGGTGCGGAGTGGAATATCCGAATATCATCCCGTGGGTGTTGTACTGTTGTAAGAGGTGACAGAGGGAAAAAATCAGGATATGGGCAACAGCGTCTTCCTAACAACGACTAAAAATAAAAAAAAAACTGTGGTTGCTGACCCGATTGCCAATTGTGATGTTATGGTCAATATCCCCCATTTTGGGGAAATCCATGGGGAAGATATATGTTCAGCAGTGGACTATTATAGGCTGTAACGTTACTGGTAAAATATTTCCAACCTCTAATATGCATTATACTCAATTTTTTTTTAAATTATACTCAATATTATTTTTCCGTCTCAACATATTCTCTTGGACCATTTTTTTTAGCTTAGCTTACTTCAAAAAAGAAGGAATTAAACCAATCGACTCTGTTTTCTTGTTTGTACTCGTATGTTACGCGATATCTTTATCAATTGTGAACCGATTTTGATGATTCTTTTTTTTATTAAATTGGTTAATCCTTCGAGGTGAAAAAGGGTGGCAAAATAAAGGATGACGTTTCTAACATTACCATTTAGTAGATTTTGAGAGTACGATATTCTTTAGTCTATAAATACCCTTTTGAAAAGGGTATTCATAGACTAAAGACTTTTAATAAAAAGTAAAAGCCGTCTAACATCTACAAAGAATAAAATAATTATAAATTATGTAGTCGGCGCTCGGGTACACCGTAGGTGAACAAGCGATAGCTATTAAGCTTTTCGCCTCGAAAATACAGGCATCCGTTGGTGGAGTTATCTCTCCTCATCTCCTGTTCACTTCACCGAGTTCTATAGTACCTTGTTCACAATTCAAGCCACACGCCTTTGGAACTCCTTGCCCGATGACACCAGAAAAGCACCCAATAAGAACGCTTTTAAAAAGTTGGTCTGTAATCATCTATTAAAGACAACGCATTTTAAATTTTAAACAGTGGTAGAGCCACGCGGCAGCGTTTGCTGTCGCACGGATGGGCCGGCTCGAACCGGGGTGGTACCACGACCTCACAGAATACCAGCGTGAAGTAGAGGTTTACCTCTGTGTTTCGCTTGGTGAGTGCAGGTGGCCGGAGGCCCTTTTTACTGGAAATGAGGCATTCCATCTTGGTCCTCACGGGTGACAACGCATCTGCATTTTAATTCGCAAATGAGGATAGATGTAGATGTCTATGGGCCGCAGCAACCACTTACTATCAGGTGGACTGTGTGCTCGTTTGTCACCCTTATCCTATATAAAAAAAGATTAATCTATTTAATATGTATTGCTAAACAGACGTATATATTCATAGTCATTTGTAAGTACTAATAATATATGTATATTTGTATGTATAATTCGAAACTCACAACTACTAACTCACGACTGGAATTGAAGCAGTTTAAACTCGACTCGCACATGCCTGGGCAGTTTTTGATGCAATGTACCCCGTGATCGATATTGATGTGGAAATGAGGCGAAGTTAAATAGTGTTTAATATGTGAATTGCCAGTAAGATGAATAGGATTAACACTCAGGGACATACAAGCTTATTTCTCCATAGACTCCCAATCAGAAAATACGGCCGGCACTGCCGTAATTTGGTTTAATACGTGAAAACAAAAAAGGTACGAAAGCAACCAATATTTCGATATATTTTGATATTTAGTATATCAGAATAATGAGGCATGTGGTAGAGACAAAAGACAATCCATTTCCACATTTCAATGCGTCACATCAAACTAACATCAAACAGACAGACAGTTCTGTTCCTGGGATTGACTAGCAGGCACTGCTTTTAGCCTTAGGTCCGCCTTTTGATACTCTTTTATAATGTGCAATTAAGAATAAATAAATAAATATATCAATAAATAAATACAAATAAAAAGACAATTATTCTTTTAAGGAAATAAGAACATGATCGAACAAGCAAATTCAATTTCTGATAGAGCGTACCCTCGATTTAAATGGCATGCAGTAAAAAGTCAAGTTGAAAGAAACATCAACTTTAATTTCATCCTTACGTGAACAACATATCGAACCGTGTAGATTATGCTCGCTACTATTTCACGCTGGTAGTCTACGGAAATATGGTCCTTAATCCGACATACTAAGCCACAACAACTTGCTTTACAATCTGTATAAACTAAAAATGCCTGAGCTCACTCCCATCTCACTCACATCATCATCACAACAAAAGAATACTCACCAAGATACTCTAATTAGCTGTCAACCGCTTAGGCGATCTGTTCCGCTTATGGAGAATCAAAGTGAATTCTGAGAAAAGTGTAACTATATTTTCAAAAGAATGCCTTTCTCAACTGTCAAAACTATATACCAAAACATCATTAAGTACGATCACACTATTCGGCCGCCAGATCCCCTGGCAATCAACGGGAAAATACCTAGGGTCACATTCGACCACGACATGACCTTCGCGAAGCACATTCACAATGTCCGCAACCGTGCCAAATTCATTGCTAGTCGCCGCCACCCACAAACTATCCTTAAGACACAAGTTCCATCTCTACAAAACATGCATAAGACATGTTGTCATGTCATACGCTAGCCTTGCCCTCGCTCACGCACAAATCTAGTTTGTACAGCCTCCAAGTTGTCCAAAATAGCTTCAAAAAGCCACCGGAGTCCGTTGATACCAGCGAAACTACGATCTCCACAGAGATTGTCAACCAACCAATTTCCGATGATCTCAGAATATTTCAAGGAAATGTCTCTGCGTTACTTCGAGGGTGCGGAAATACATACCAACCCGTTAGTGGTAAATGCAGTCACCTATGTTCCGATTCAAAACGTCACGGCTACTCTCCGGCGACCCCGTAACGTTTTAATTTTCCACGTTCGGACGGCGGTTAGACAACTCATTCATGCGTGACATGAATGAGTTGTCTAAATGTGATCACAACAACACAATATTATTAATTTTATTGCAGCGTTGCTTTCGCAACGTTTCTTTTAAATAAATAATCTCCATCCACTTTATAGCTCACGTCCTTTCAGTGATCTGACTCCGATGAAGCTGTAAGTGCCAAACGGCACACAGCACTAACTTCACAGAAACTAGATGATGAGTCCGACTAGGTAAGTCAAATTTCGACCGAAAGGTCAATCGACGGATACAACTCGGGCAGCGTTCGGGATATTACGACACATCTTCATACCTTAAACTTTGGAAACAAGATTTTACAACCAGTGCGTGTTGCCAGTGATGACTTACGGATCTAAAACGTGGTTCTTCACTGTTGGCCATATGAAGAAGCTCAAGGTCGCTTAGCGAACTATGGACAGGTCTTTGCTTTCTCTGTGTGGGTAAACATAAAAATAAGGATATCCGAAGTAGAACCAGATTAACCTACAAAGCAACAGATTAGTAAGCTGAAGTGGCGATTGACCGGCTATATAGTTTGAAAAACCTACAACCTATGGGAAATAAAGGTTCTAGAGTGGCAGCTTCGTACCGGTAGACGAAGTTTAGGGCTTATCTCCACTTCCACCACAAAGGGGTTCCCGCCTTGTCATGGCAGGGACCTTAGTAGCCGTGGCTTGGTCACCCGCGGTAAACTAAGAGGAACCTGGCTGACCCGAAGTGAAGGGCCGGCCCGAAGTGGCCACTTCGAGTGGGCTTAACCAGACCACTTCGGATGTGTGTTGGTGGGCTGTGGTGAAAGGGGTGACCTCTTTTCCTGCCGCTGCAGCTGAGGTGGAGTTGCGGGGGAAGAGGAGTGTTTTTATAGTGATGCGCCACTCGTCCTATCCTCTGCGACTCTAACGGGGTCGTGCCGTTGAGGTGGTGGTGGTGGATCTCCGGGGGCAAAGAAGTGTCGGTATTGCAAGGCTCTACTTTCCCTTATTTTACATAAGGAAATGCCTGCGCATACACGCCTACCCGCCCGACTCGCACCGACTAAAACCGCATGGCACGCACCCTCGTCGCATATTGAAAGGACTATTCCTCCCCATCTTCTTCTCAGGTAAGGTGCACCAGAACACGTGACGTACTTTCCTCTGCGGCCTCAAAGAAAAAAATCTTAAAAAAAAGGTGTGCTTCCATTGGATTGAGTGAAGACCAGGTAAGAAATGTAGGAAGTCTATAACAAGAAATATTATTATTTTCAATCATATAAAGATAAAGAAAAGAATTATGTAATTATACTATATTCTACAAAACCGACTTTGGCAAGAATTCGAACACATTAATATTGTAGCTATTAGGTAAGCTAAACAATAGGTAATGGAGCAGTTAGTCCACCACGTTGCTCCAGTTCGTGATGACGAACTTGACATATCCTAACAACTGTTACTCTATTACTTAGACGGAAATGTTTTATTTTTATTTTTTATAGTTTAGCTTTAACCGTGGAAGGAAAAAGGAGAGATATGCCGACGGCGAAGACATCAAGCCAACGCTCCGTGTGGTATAGTACAGATCTATTTTATATACCGCAGTACTTCGGAATTTTGATAGCGTGATTTAGGCTTCGGTGCATTTTGCTTGTGAAGGAGTTCGATAGTATAGTCCGGTTGCAGGTTCGTCTTTAATGCCTGTGTGTAATGCATGCCGTAATACGCACTTACAAGTAATACCGGTGAGAGCGAGCAATTTACCAGAAGTCTGCCTTATATATTTGCGGTGAGCCGAGATGAAGTCAAGTGGCTTGCTGGAACTGAAGATTGCAGAAGACGATTCTCGGGAGTGAATGGTTCCTGTGGATAATGACGAAGGTGTGAAATCTTAGTTTCAGAAGCTTGCATGTTGCGTATTCACATAACGTCAGGGTCACTAATTTGGCTGTATTAAGAAAAGGAACATATCTCCCGCCGAGAAAGGTGTTCAGCCCGGGGAGCGGCTAACGCTCAGTGCGGGTAGTACAAATCTATTCTATATACAGCGCAGTACCTCCGAACTTTAATAGTGTGAACTAAACTTGTGTTTAAAAAAAACAGTGCGTTTTGCTGGTAGTACGACGACAACGACACCAGAGTAGAAAAAGGGTGACAAATGAGAACATAGTTCCCCCGATGGTAAGGGAATGCTATGACCTATAGATTATACGAAACATAGCAGCACTTTCTGCTGTTTGACGCTAGTATTCTGTAAGAGTGTGGTGCGACAGTCGGACGGTCGGACGGACCGTAGTACCACGGTCGAGTCAGCGTGGCTGAACCACCTAAATCTTCTTTAAACTATTTTAATATTAAGGGTCCGTTCACACAGACCGGCTTGGAGAGGAGAGCAGATTTTTATCACGTTGGAAACAGTGTTTTGAGTGATTGTAGTAAAGTTTATTTTTGCATTTGCACCTTTTTTGTCATTAAAAATGCCTGAACGCGCTTCGTGTGAAGTAATAAAAGGAGCCGACCGGCTCCGCTTTCGTGCTCTTTCTCGCTCGCGCAGCCGATCGGCTCTGATTGCGTGCTCTTTCTCGCTTGCGCAGCCTGTCGGCTCCGATTGCGTGCTCTTTCTCGCTCGCGCAGCCGATGGGCTCCGATTGCGTGTTCTTTCTCTATCGCGTAGCCGATCGGCTCCGATTGCGTGCCCGCTGCGGCCGCGCCGACCGCCATTTTGATAGCAACATTTGAACGTAATAGTTGTGCGTACTTGTACGAAAAGATGAATGATGAAAAATTAATAATACTCGTGTCAAAATATGAGTGTTTATTTGACATAACCAAGCCATCATATAGCGATCGGATAATGAAAGACAATGCATGGGAGGAAATTAGCAAATGTCTCGGAATAAGTGGTAAGTAAGGTTTTCATTGTTTTACACCTACCCCCAGATACTCAAACGAATTTTAAAGCAAGGGCTTCTTAAACTCGTGCTGCGACGTGTTAGATTCAAAGTCAAAATAGGAATAACATGAGTTTAAATGCGCCCTTACTTTAAAAACTCGTTTGAGTATCTGATCGTTAGAATATACTTATGTAGTAGACAATTTTTATTAAATATAACTTAAGAAACTCGCGTAGCCACTTGATCTTGCCAATCTAAAGCACCACTTGATGAAAAATAATCCTTAAATTTATTCCTTGTGGTTAGAACTGCGTCGCTATTAGAACTGTTTTCATTATTATTGTCTGTTATTGCTGTTAATAAATTTATATTGCTGTGAAATTCATTCTCTTGTCCTGGCGTCCGATTTTCTATTAAAAAATTATGTAAACATGTAGTTGCTAATATAATTAAATCACAGTACTTCGGCTGAATTTTCATTCGTTTTTGATAAATTTCAAATCTTTGAGTTAGCATTCCAAATGCACATTCTACGACTTTTCTTGCCCTGCTTAAACGCAGATTAAATACTTTTTTTGATAATTCTGTTCTTGCTTGTTCTCTTGGATACGGCCGCAATATATTATTGCTCAAAGGAAATGCCTCGTCTCCTATAAAAACATGTGGTAAGCTTTCAGTGGTACTAGGTAGAGGTTTATTTGGGGGCAGCTTTAACTTATTGGTGTTGAGTTTTTTCCAAAATTTTGAATTCTGTAAAATTCCGCCGTCGCTATTTTTACCATATGATCCGACATCAACAATTAAAAAACTGTATTTCGCGTCGACCACAGCTAGTAACACTGTACTGAAAAAGTTTTTATAATTATAGTATAAGCTTCCACTATTATCTGGTGCCTGTATATTGACATGCTTTCCGTCTATAGCGCCCAAACAGTTAGGAAAATTCCAAATATTAAAGAAATCACGTGAAACCTTTTCCCACATTTCTTCATCTGGCATCTGCATAACTATGGGCATCAAAACATCACAAATTACTCTGATTGTCTCATGAATAATTGAATGAACTGTAGAAATTCCCATTCGAAAATTAAATGACAAGTTTTTGAAACTGCAACCAGTGATGAGGAATCTGTAAAAATAAAACAAACACACAAAATAGAAATATAAGACTGCCGTACCAAAACGAACTATAAAATAAAAAGAGTTATGTTATTAATTTTTCATTTCTGTTCTTTCCAGTGACGCAGTGCCAGGATCGTTGGAAGAAACTGCGAGATAACTTCAGAAAAGCCTATTATAACCGAAAAGGCAAGAGTGGCGATGGTGCAACTACGTCCAAATTGATAAAATTTGAAAAAGAACTTTCTTTTATAATACCATTTTTTCGCAATCGAAACCAAATATCTAATGTAACATTATCATCGGATGATTCAGAGCCTGGCACACCAATACCACCACCATCGACATCATCTAAACGTTCTGACCATTCTGAAGTTGAATCGCTTGCAAGTACTTCTGGCTCGAAAAAGAGACCACGCTTAAGCAAAGATGTTGCTACGGTTTTCGAAGAGTATCTTGAAGAAAAAAGAAATACTACACCCCGTGACAAGGCATTACGTAATTTTTTTTTGTCTATGTCAGATACAGTGGAAACATTCCCAAAAGAAGTCCAAGCACGAATTAAAAGGCGCGTGTTTAACATTGTTAATGAAGCTGAATTAAGTCTGTATGAAAATAGTACAGATTTGAATTATTCTTTGTCTATAAATTCACCGCCATCGACTAATCAATCTACTTACCTAGTGTCAAACGAAACCTATATTCCACAAAACTATCCAGATCAGACTACTTACGGGTACAATACCAGCACACAAAATACAAAATAATAAACAATCAAAAACAATAATAATTATAATAATAATAATTAAACACACACAAATCTGTACTATTTAATTACATTTCATTAACGTAAATAATGCTTAATAAATGGAGGGCTGTGATTTTGTGATCTATTTAGATGTTTGTGTTATTTAACATGATTAGTATAAGTAATTTACATTTCATTAACGTAAACAATGCTTAATAAATGGAGGGCTGTGATTTTGTGATCTAAATAACATGATTAGTATAAATAATTGTTTTTTATTTACCTTAAAGTTACCGTTAACCTTTCTTCGGCTGTAATGGTGCAACGATAATTTGTAGTCTTTTTTGTTATATGTACTCTTAACAAATCTGTCAATTTCAAAAATTGCCAATATTCCATACGATAATACTCATAAAATTTTAGGCTATCTCTCTTCAATTCCTCGAAAATGGTGTGAAACTCCCCATGGATTAGTCTGTTTTTCCAAATATGTTTTACCCATATTTGTTTCCGCTTGCGCTTACGTTTCCTATGTTCTATTTCAAGTAATCTTGCTAACAAATATATTTCTTCGTCGGAGCTATCTAAATCCATGTTTCGAAAAGCACACGTTAACACACCGAAAACAAAACTTAGACTGCGCGGAATACTGGCACTGCCTTTGTAGTGTATCCACCCGACTCCGAGCGCATCCGACCGGCTCCGAGCACATCCAACCGCACCCGCTTTCAGATCTCTTCCAGCCGGTCGATGTGAAATAGTTGGCGGCTCCGCTCCGGCCAATTCCAAGCGTATACGACCCGGTCTGTGTGAAAAGAAAAAAGCAGGCCGATGCTCTCCGAGCCGGTCTGTGTGAACGGACCCTAAGGGCAGCGGGTTTCAATCTCGCACGTAACAAGTATTTGTATGGCCTACAAATAATTGTTTCAAGTTCTGATGTTTATCCGTGCGCATTTAATGTTTGTAAACTTACAGAGAGAAAATCCTAGTGTGGAGGTTACGTTTTAAAAGGAAAAAAATCGGTGCTACCGGCATTGGTATATCCTAATGATTTAAAGTAATTATAATTAAAATATAAATAAAATAATTATAACTACCTCAGCTAAAATTCCATAATTTTATTTCAAAGACAAGGGGCAATAAACTCCCAATTAATCAGAGAATAAAGGAGCAACTAAGTTTCTCACAAAGCCCGAAGCAAAAGAATAATTAAAACGGATGACAATTTCTCGTTTTATCCCTTGAAACATTTTAGGTCAGGAGTATTAATTTTGTTCACTGGATATTATATACCTTTGAAACCGTATGCTCGTTGGTCACCTTTATTCTCTAAAAAAATATCCTGCAATTTAGCATAAACTCATTATTTTAGGTAGGTTTTTAATATTATGTTCTATGTTAGTAAATAATACTCTTTCTATTAGCCATAAAAAGTAACCCAAATTCTGCCTGCCTTAGCATAAGTCCACAGCAGACTAGTACCTTTTACTTTACCTTTTACTACTACCTAGTACTACTATCTAGTACTTTTACCTTTGCTGTATCTACTAAACCAAGTAGGAAATCTCTTTGTGTGAGTTCGCGGAAATATTTATCACAACACAAGGATAAAATTACTCGGATCGTATTGTCGACTGAGGAATCAAAGACGCAATCCCTCCTCGCATAATCTCTAAACTGTACCTCAGACTATTGACGGCTAGGCATTGAAATATATAATTAGTTTTGTATCATCAAATATCTACAGATGTATGAAAAACATCTTAATTACACTGACAAATACAAACACACATGTTTCTTTCGCTATACCCTGATACTACGATTGCTACCATTGGATGTAATATGTGTCACCTTTGCAATTGATCACTTTTTATAAAAAACTGAAATACATTCATTCATTACAACCTGTCAAAGTCCACTGCTAAATTAGATCTTCCTTAAGAGTGCTTCATAAGGAAGGTATTTTCCATAGTTGCGTTGCCACACAAGGCAGGCGACTTGGCCACCGCATGTCTTTTTTATTTTCTAGATGTTTTTAAGAAGATGCTACTACCCATCTCCTAGTTTGTTTCCCTCTGTTGTTTCTTACGAAACTGACGGAGCGATATAGGGTAGTGACACAGACTAACTAGTAGATTCTAGGTAGTGAATTATTATATAATTACACCGGAACTACACGGCATAAAAAAGGAATAACATCTGGGGGCACGGCAGTGCCCCCGCCAAGTCGAGCAAAAAAGCGGCACGGCCGTACCATCCTTTTCTCGAAGCAGTTCAGGCCTTTTCCGAAACCCTATAACTTCGTTGTGGATAAAATCAGAAGCCTGAATTTTTACTAACCAAGTAGGCATTGAATAAACTCGATATATTTCAAATTTCATTAAATTTGAACTAGTTTAAGAATTATAACTAGTCAAAGTTTCTTAATTTTGTCACTCACTGACTGACCGATCATCAAAAGTCTAAGGCACTTCTAGCACACATAGAAGCTTCAGGAGAGGGTCCATTTCTGGCCCAGTCTATGTATAGTACACCGTAAAAAAGAGAAAAATTCAGGAATTTTGTTAAAAATAAAATGAGAGAATAAATCAAACTAAATAACTTGCAAAAAATAAAAATGCAATCCCAAGTTTTTAATGGTTTTACAAGATGGGCACCATCTTCCAATCAAAAAAAAGTTTAAAAAAGACACGGTTATATGTCAAATGTCATTTCTGTCAAATGATATTTTTATTTATTCCGAGCTTGTTCTGAACTCGTGAATGTGTTTAGTTGTGGATTTCTTTGGCGATTTGGTTTTTTGTTTGGACTTTGGATTACTACTTTTTGACTCTGCTTTTGTTTTATGCACTTAATGATTTACGTGAGATTTCGATTTCGTTGATATGGGACATCTGTATTCTGTAGAATCACATTTTGAATCAGTAAGCAGGTATGTACTAAAGAATGATGTTTCCTCAAGCTATTAAACGTCTGTTTGTAGTCTGTTAATAATTATTAATTTCTACATAAGTTCATAATGGCTGCAAAATTTCAATATGATGTAATTATCTTTCAGTTCACCTGTTAAAACATGTTGCACTGTTTAAAATGCGCTTCTGCAATATAGATAGTTTATTAAAGTAAGATTGTTTTGTTCTAGATGGATGAAAATGCACCAATATGTTCACAATGTTTTGCAAATGTATTAAAAGAATTATCTGTCGACACAAATCATGAAAATGAGCTCCAGCACCCTAATGCCAATATTATCAGTATTTTGTTTGTTTGGTGTCAACGAAGACTGGGTAGCAGATAAGTTGTGACCCAATTAATATCACCCCAACAAGACTCTGTTTTAATAAGCGGCCGTATAAAATCTCACCATCACTCGGACAGAGCTTATTACACATATATACTGTTGGCGAGACAAGGGACAAGTTGGAATGAGATGATTGCAGGTTATTATTGCAGTTGTACTTCTGGACAACAGACAGTGGGTTGCTGTGCCCACGTAATGACCGCTGTCTGGTATTTGTGTTGGGCTCGGTATCAAATTTCCGTAACCGCACCGGCCTCAATTCTGGATGGCATTTTAGTAAGAGAAGATTTTAAAGTAGGATAAATAAATAAAAAAATTAAAAATTAAGCTGTTTTATTTATATTACCTTAAGTATCCAAAACATGATTGACCTAATGTTTCACTTTCTAAAATTCGTAGGACTGTTAACCTTTGTTATGACATTATCCAGGCTTTAAATGTCTGTCAAGGCTCAAGACATAATCTGACACGCTGAGGACCTGTTATATGAAAATATTTGTACGCCGGAAACGTATTTAGGATGCGGATTCTTTTGTAACAACTATAATGTTCCATATTATAACAAATAAATTATATTATCTATGATTGTACTTTAGCACTTCAGCAGCCCAGATAAACACATATGCCTGAACAGAAATAAGTATTCAGGATTATTCTGTTTATCCACCTTACAACAGGCACTCGTACAGTAAAATGAGTTAAATATATTCTTTATTATTAGTGCAATAAAGTAGTATCTCAGGGTGATTTTTTCAGCGTAGAGAAACGGAGTTACCCGCTATTCACATATAATCTCGGCTTTGAGCTATCTGGCACAATTTTTTTTGTAAAAGCTTACAAAACACTTAGGCTCCATTTCCCCATGTAAAACAAAAAAGTCCTGGATGCCCCTGGCATTGAAGTGTGCATTAGTACACACTAATGAATGCAATGAAATAATTTTGTGTGTAGACACCGTTGATTTATCTCAACCAAAGAGATTTAAAATGTATAACTACTTAATTTTATTTTTTATAGGACAAGGGTGACAAACGAGCACACAGTCCACCTGATGGTAAGTGGTTGCTGCGGCCCATAGACATCTACATCTATCCTCTATTACAAATCAAAATGTAGATGCGTTGTCACCCGTAAGGACTAAGATGGAATGCCTCATTTCTAGTAAAAGGGGCCTCCGGCCACCTGCACTCACCAAGCGAAACGCAGAGGTAAACCTCTACTTCACGCTGGTATTCTGTGAGGTCGTGGTACCACCCCGGTTCGAGCCGGCCCATCCGAGCGACAGCAAGAGCTCCCGCTTGGCTCTACCACTGTTGAAAATTAAATGTCTTTGATCTCAACAATCTTCTTGTCTGGAATTAGGTAGTTTTATTTTACATTTGTTTGACAAATATCAACAAGAACTTTAGTTGTTTTAAGATAAAAAAAGCACATAGACAATCTTTATTACACGTTATTCGTGTTTTGATCAAAAAATACAACTTTTTTGTCTTTCTTTCCTACTAGTGTCGAGACATTTTAGCTATTTTACATAATAAATCGACCAGATAGGCTATAGGTGATATCAGAGATATCGGAGATGACAGCTAACGTCAAATCAAAACGACTTCAATTCGCCATTAGTGTTGCAGTTTTTGGTGAGAATAAAATATTAATACCACTGAAATTAAGGCAAATTCGTGGATTTGAATGATCAAATGTGGTTTAATATTTTATTTTAATTTATTTCCATACTAGTACATAAACTAGGCCTACGCTTCATACAATTTTGGACCGTCTCCTGTTTTTTATATAAATCAAGGAAAAATTTAAATATTTTGCAATTTCGGTCCAGTTTTCAAGATACACCAACTGCATAAATAGCTTTGTAATCCCATATAAATATATATAGGATTACAAAGTTACATTTGCAGTGAATGAATCAGTGCACCTACATATGTATAATAATAATGTATAATAATAATGGAATAATAGGTATGTACCTAGATATAACTATCTACAAAAAGAAATGAGATGCCATCAAAAACATAACTTGTAAAAAAAGCCAAGTCTCGCAACTCGAACTGAGTTGCGAGACTTGGCAAAGTTTCTACCGTAAAAAGTTGTGAGATCCATGTAATACCAAGTCTGTTAATTTATTCAGTCCCTACTTAAGGGTCCTTCTGTCTTAAGCTATTACGTAATTAGCTAACCTTACAACATCTTACAGTGACTATATCAATATCAAAAATCTTTTATGGTTTAAGTAAATAGATTGACTTGGCATTCGCACTAAACAATCTAATTTAATATAATATGTATTACTTGAGAGATACATTGTGTTTTGGTGCGATTACGGTAGAAGAACTGAGTTTTTTTGACAAGTTATGTTTTTGATGGCATTAACTTTAAATCAAGTCCGTAAGCATGTGAAAAATTGTTGCAAGTTTGAACTAACATAGCTTTTATTTTCATACGCAAAATATGTATATTTCATATTTGTTCTGACATAGATAATATTTATATGTATTGTGTATATATGTAGTGTATGCGTGTATATGTGTATGTATGTATTTATATATGTCTATGTATGTGTATGTATATTCATAATAATATGTATATATGTATATACAATTTCTTTTCTTTTAGCGCTTTCTATTTTGATTACTGCTGCACCGCCTCTTGTTTGTATATCTCTGTTTAGCCTAATGGTTGACTGGGAGAGAATGCCCTATGGCATTAAGTCCGCCATATGTACAACTTTGTGCATGAAAGCTTAAATAAATAAATAAAACTTTATGAAAAGTTATTAGGTTTTAATTTTCTATAGAATTTTAACTATGTTATATTTTTATTGAAATAAGAGTACTCCTTACACTTTTATTTTATTCATAAACGCTTGCATGAGTTAAAAGAACTGGTACATGTTATACATATTTATTAAGGAATTCACATAAATAAAATATGAAGGTTCGTACTTAGTTTGTGCGCTTTGACGTCCTTAACGCAAGACGAGACTCGTTAAATAAACTAAACACCCTAAATATTCCTTTGTTATGCTAAAGCTGTATTTAAAAATCATAAACAATCGAATGATATTTTCCAAATAAATCTAAGAACAAAAATCCTTTGTACTCGTAAAAAAATTTTGAAGCCGCTTTGATACATAAATTGTACATAAACAAACATTCAAACTCAAGACGTAGCTTTGACCTACAATGATGATTCCTCTAACAGAAAAATAGCATAACTTAACCCTTTCGCTGTCCCGTGCACTACATACAGGTCATTGCTATTGTCTCACTATTGTGTCTGAAAACCGGACAGTGAAAGTGTTAAATTAAAATATCCAAAAAGATAAAAGCTGTTTTCATTACAGCAGTCCACTGCTGAACATAGACCTCCTCCATAGATTGTTTTACATGAGGGATTTTGCCATAGTTTTTTTTATATGATAAGGGTGACAAACGAGCACACAGTCCACCTTATGGTAAGTGGTTGCTGCGGCCCATAGACGTCTACATCTATCCTCTATTACAAATCAAAATGTAGATGCGTTGTCACCCGTGAGGACTAAGATGGAATGCCTCATTTCCAGTAAAAAGCGCCTCCAGCCACCTGCACTCACCACGCGAAACGCAGAGGTAAATCTCTACTTCACGCTGTTTTTCTGTGAGGTCGTGGTACCACCCCGGTTCGAGCCGGCCCATCCGTGCGACAGCAAAAGCTGCCACGTGGCTCTACCACTGTTAAAAAGTTACCACCTACCACGCTTGGCAAGCGGATTGGCAAACGCTTTCTTATAATTTTCAGTTGTTATCGTCAAGATTGGCCCTATATTACGGAGTTGACTTGAGAAGGGCTGTAATGATGATGATGAAAAATAGTGATAGTATTTAATTTAAAAAAAATGATATTACGGGGTTAGATGTTAGTCAAACATCACTGTAAACGTGATTACAATTTCAATTAGAAAGGAGCATAATTCACATCGGTTGGTATTTGTGATGATTAAATACAAAATCCGGGAATGCGTACTTACTTTTCTTGCTGCGACGTGGTAAGAAATATCACAAAGTTACTAATTGCCAAGTAATAAATCGTCTATGCAGTCAGTTGCAGCTGTGAAATGAAAAAAAGTTCTAACTGATTAAGGAAATATCTTTATCTTACGTTTTTCTCACATTTAAACTTTAAAAATGAACTCCTGAACTCACGCAAGGAATTCAAATTAAATATTCCTTTGGAAGAACTATTTCAGTTTTGAAAATATTGGTTGAATATTGAGTTGTACCTGTTTCTTTTTCATATTTGTTTTTATATGTTGCTTCTTGCATATTTTATTAACCCTTTCGCTGTCCCATGCACTACATATAGGTCATTGCTATTGTCTTACTATTGTGTCTGGAAACCGGACAGTGAACGTGTTAAGCTAGTGTATTTCATCGTGGGGTGGAACTCTATTTCCATTACATTTTGTTGCATTGCAACCTCACCTATCCTCCACCTTGACTGAAAAATGGCCGAAATTTAACTAATTTATAATTTAGAATTCCTAATGTGAGGTGTTATTCCGTTCATGATATAAATGATTTATTATAAAAATCCGCGAGCGTTTCGTTCGGGCTACAGGTAATTCAAAGCTGTCAAACATAATTTTTTTAATCAATGATGTAAAAAGTTATAAAGTAAATATTATTTCGATATGGTTATTTGAATAATCTAATAATGTAAAATCTTTCAATTTAATCCCACATCTCCAATCCAATATCTGGTATTAGTAGCTGCCGCTAACCGTGGGTAGATCTTAGGTACTGACACAAATCTAATAAGAGGGTTTCATCGTCCCCCTCCCCGCACAACATAAGTACACTTAAAAGCGATATAAAATAGATAAGAAATGAGATCTGCACATTTATACGGCATATATCAACTTAATTATATGTTTATCTTTCATTTTGTCAATATTTATTGTTTCTTTATATTCTTCTCTTCCAAAAAAACGGCACTTTTTTAATAAAACCTATGCAGCAGTTTGACTTTTGAACATCTGAATAAAAATTAGCTAACAGCGCTATTTGAAGATTCAATTTAAAAAAAGCATAAAGCCTTGAGATAAGAGATATTTAGTATTAATTTGTAATCAATAAAACGTTTATTATAAAACCAACAATGTTCCAAACAAAAAGTTCTTTTCGACAAATTAATTAGCTGATTTAAGTCCAAGTATTTCTTTTTTGTAGTTAACAAGTCTACAGAATAAACTTAAGAAAATTTCCTTTTTTGTCGGATTCCAATGTTCAAACGCTTCGTAAATAAATATTACACTCATTACTTTTAATTTCTTCTCTTGTTTTTTTATATTTAAAATCAGTCTTTTTTATGCTTTTGTTTAAGTTCTTTCTCAAATAGCTTGTATTTTTGGTAAGCAAGCCCATTTAATTATTACTAGCCGAAACCTGAGGCAATTATCGTATATTGCTTTTATATTTTATTAAGAATTATGCTAACAAGATTCGTATGGCCTTTGGGTACTGTTAGTGGATAATTGGCAAATTAAGTCGTGTACGTACAAAAAAAATTTTGGAAAAGCTCTCAACTTCAAATTGAAACAAGTTAAATTCTAAAAGCTATTTTTTGTATAGGTAATAAATTAACTATTTGAATTATAAAAGTAACTTACCTAACATTGCAATATTGTAAGTACCTATTTATTTATTTATTTACTTATTTATTTATAATATGGACAACAAAACAGATAACAATCAAAATACATTAAAATATAATATAAATATAACAGTTTTGTGCCAGTTATTATCCTAAATATGTTGACACATCATTTTTATATGAAATACAGATCAACTCTACGCTTTGCAATGTTTATGATATACTTTAAACAAAAAATAAAAATATACAAATAAGAAATTTAGAACCTATGTGATATGGGAATGAGTGTGCATAAGTGTATACTGTTTCACTGCTCTTTTGAATATCCATCAATATCTATTGCACAGAAATTAATACAATATTCATTTTTTATTAACAGCATTCATGTATCGGTATCGAAAACACGTAAATTAAATCAAACAAATTGTCAATAAATACAAATTGTGGATGAAATATCTACATATATAATTAACGGTACACTTAGGGCGTGAGTCTTATTCGCAATTTTCCGTTCTATTAAATTAATTTAATTGAATTTCTAATTCAATATTCGGTTTCGGTAATTCTTACATAAAATTATTTTTATCAGTTGTAGATAAACATAATGATAGCACTTTAGAAAATGAAGTTTTTTATACATAGTAGAGCCATGCTTCAGATTTATAAGTAGTATAGGTGTAGCACGAATGGGTCGGCTCAACCGGGGAAGTACCACGCCTTCACAGAATACCAGCGTAAAATAGCAGCTTAACGCTGCTGTGTTTCGTATGGTGAGTATAGGAGATTCGGAGACCCTTTCTACTGGAAATGAGGCATTTCATCTTAGTCCTCACGGGTGACAACGCATCTGCATTTTGATTTGTAATAGAGGATAGATGTAGATGTGTATGGGCTGCAGCAACCACATACCACCAGGTAGACTGTGTGCTCGTTTGTCACCCTTTTCCTATAAAAAAAGTGAAACTTGATTTGCGAAATCGATGACATTGCATAGATGTTTGACTACAGTCACATGAGTAAAGAAACCGTACCGTACATAGGCAAAGCTTCATACAACCGCGCTATAATAGGTACACTACTACAAGCTAGACGCGAGTGTGTGCGTGAGCACTGGCGTATCGTCACTGCTTTAAACCAGCTCGGCCAGTGCTCAAACTCAGGGTTGTGTAAAAAATAATAAGTATCAAATTTTGTTTTGTAAAGAATTATTCGTATTCAATGAAATATAAAAAAAGTAAATATGGTTTAATATACTTGTTTGTATGAAAAATAATAGAATAAATATAAATATATCATTTCTTACTTATCCTAAAGACTCCACTAGGTAAGTATATATAGTATATATACTTGACTATAATTTATTATTTTTAATGTGTTATATAGATACATCACACATATAGGTATATTATGTTTGAGGTATCTATTAACATTGAAAGAAAACGGACGTGGTACCTAATATTTATTTTTATAATGTTTATAATTGAATAATTACGTTTATAAGTTAAATACATGGGTTCTTGTTTTTTTAAATTATTTAAGACGATACGAGTGGCTAAAAGCTGTCTGATATCCTTTCAAAAGTTTTTGATTATAAAAATTGTGAGAATCACTTCGAAAAATCCTGTATTAAAATTTAAAAAAGGACCGTTTAAATTTATTTGGAAATGCTTCTCCAACGCTCAATTTGCCGACAAATGACGATGCTTGTTCGAGTTCCAATCAATGTAAAATGTATCTGAAATAAATGTATGAATTGCTTGAGCAAAAATTTCGCGAATATTTTCAACTCGAAAGAAACATTGTTAATATTGGTAACGAAATATTAAAACGTGTGCAAGATTGTATATTTGTTACGTCATGTAAGTGCTTTCCAATAGATTATTTAAAAAAAACGACATTAAATTTAGAATTTAACATTTAATTAAAAGGACAAAACTTATAAAACTAAAGTATGTTGAATAAAAATAGTTTGTGAATAAAATATAATACATTAAGTATTATAATAAAAGCTGATAAAAGTTTAGTTATTTAATTTTATCCTCCTGTGCCAACCCTACAAAAATATTTTAATCTCCTTGGCAGCTTTGCATCTGTACGGTTTCTTTACTTATGTACTACAGTTCATGTATTTTACAATTTTTTATTTCGCAACGATTATTTAGATTTGCTTATAATAAATAGGCAAAGAAGAGAACACCTTTCTATAAGGGGAAAATATAATTAAGGCCAACGACAAATCTGTAATTTATCTCTTAATTATATTATGTCGTAATTATTTATTATTACCAAAATAGATAATATCTTATTAAGACTATATATTAACCAGTGCCTTTTTTGTGATTTATTGTATTTGTCAATAAACTCTTGTCGCCGTAAGCATATTTTTTTTATATGAGAGGGGGCAAACGAGCATGCGGCTCACCTGATGGTAAGTGACTACCGCCGCCCATGAACAACTGCAACACCAGGGGAATCGCAGATGCGTTGCCGGCCTTTTAAAAAGGAGTAGGCTCTTTTCTTGAAGGTCCCTAAGTCGTATCGGTCCGGAAAAATCGCTGGTGGTAATCGATTCCACAAGGAAGTTGTGCGAGGGAGAAAACTTCTTCTGAATCGCACAGTGGTGGACCGCCAATCATCTAGATGATATGGATGGTATCGCAAGTTCTGTCGCGATGTGCGATGGTGAAATTGAGCGGCTGGAATTGTGGTAGATGCGATAAAATACGCAAAGAGATGCAACCTCTCTACGCAGTGCCAGTGAGTCAAGCCGATCGGAAAGAACTCGGTCGTCGACGATTCGAACCGCTCTGCGCTGGATGCGGTCAAGTGGAAGGAGCTGGCACTGGGGGGCCCCTGCCCAGAGATGGGAACAGTATTCCATGTGAGGCCGAACCTGCGCCTTGTAAAGTTGCAAGCGGTGTGCCCGCATGAAATACTGTCCCGCTCTGCTGAGCACGCCAAGCTTTTTAGAGGCCAATTTGGCCTTCTCTTCCAAGTGACCACGAAACTGCACGTCACTCGATATGTCGACACCGAGGATTCCGATACTGGCTGAGGCAACAAGGGGAGTGCCTTGAAACTGAGGATATACGACAAAGGGAATCTTTTTAGCGGTAAACGCGCAAACTTGTGTCTTCTGGGGATTGAACTGGACTAGATTTAGTCGCCCCCAGTCTGAGACTTTGTTCAACAAAGTCTCGACTTCAGACACAAGTTTGTTCCGGTACTCGGCGACGTTTTCCCGAGAAATATTGGCACGGCCGGTGTATAAAGCATCACCAGTGCTATCGTCTGCATAGCAATGAATGTTACTGGTTTGCAACATATCATTGATATGCAGAAGAAACAGCGTTGGTGATAGCACGCAACCTTGTGGAACACCAGCGTTAATGGGCTTGTAATCGGAGCATGCGCCGTTTACTACGACTTTGATGCTCCGATCTGCAAGAAAGCTGGTGATCCAATTGCACAATTTCTCGGGAAGCCCATAGGAAGGCAGCTTCGAAAGAAGCGCTTTAGGCCAAACCCGATCGAAAGCCTTCGCTATGTCCAAACTAACGGCCAACGCCTCCCCCTTGGACTCCACTGCCTCCGCCCATCTATGGGTCAGGTAGACCAGAAGATCACCAGCTGAGCGACCTCGACGGAAACCGTACTGGCGGTCACTAATCAGCTGGTGATCCTCAAGGTACCGCATGAGCTGGCTGTTAATGATCATTTCCATTACTTTGGAGAATAAGGAGGTGATGGCGATAGGCCTGTAGTTGGAAGGATCTGAGCGGTCGCTTTTTTTAAAAATCGGGTGCACCAAAGCTGTCTTCCATGAGTCCGGGACTACGCCTAGGGAGTAGGAGTACCGAAAAAGACGCGTTAAAACCGGTGCCAACTCCGGAGCACACGTCTTCAGCACAATAGGTGGGACTCCATCAGGCCCACTCGACTTGTTGACGTCCAGGGAGAGGAGCGCTTTACGCACCAAGCGCTGTGTAAACAGCACTTCCCGCATGGAGCACTCACACCGCGGGATGTTTGGCGGTGTGTTCTCCCCGTCATCTAGAGTCGAGTTGGAAGCAAAAAGAGAGCCTAGCAGATCGGCTTTCTCCTTAGCGTCATGAGCCAGTGAGTCGTCCACCCTGTGCAGAGATGGCAGAGATGGCTGACAGAAGTTCCCTTGGACAGCCTTGGCGAAAGACCAGAATGCACGTGTTCCCGAAGGGAGGCGAACTAGTTTCTCGCCAATTCTGCCGATGTGCTCTGACTTTGCCTTGGCAATGACACTTTGAAGGACCTGGAGGCGGAATTGTACTTCTTTTTAAGAGCGCTGGTGTTTACATCCCGGGACGTTGATGCGTCAGCCCAGGCCTGGTAGCACTCCTGCTTATAGCGTGATGCTAGTTTACAGGAGCGACCAAACCATGGCTGGGATCTGCCTCCGATGGGCACCACAGAGGATGGAATAAAAAGTTCCATACCCTGAAGTACCACATCAGCAACAGAATCGGCAACAACGCTGGGATCTTCCGGCGAGAAGCAAACCCGCCCCTAAAGGTAGGATGCAAAAAAAGACCGCATCCCGTCCCAATCGGCTGACCTATAGTGCCAAACACGGCGGCAAGCTGCAGATCGCAACTGCGATGGGAGCGTGAGTGGCACCGTACTCCGGATCAGACAATGGTCCGAAGAGCCCAGAGGGGCATCGACGGAGACCTGATATCCGTCCGGATGAGAGGTCAGCAGAAGGTCCAACAGGGAAGGTACATGGTCTTCCACATCTGGGATCCGCGTAGGCGAAGTAACCAGTTGTGTTAGACCATATGCCAAAGCAAAGTCATAGACAGATCTACGCGCATGATCGGTTAAACGAGAACCAAGCCATTCAGCGTGGTAGGCGTTAAAATCACCGAGTATCACGATCTCTGCGGATAGGATCTGTTGTAGCACGGAGTCTGCAGCCATTTGGACGTGGTCAATGAGTCGGTCTGTGTCGGCATTACCGCTATGGGACCTATAGAGGCACCCGTAGACGCGGGGATGGTCGTCGCTGTCTACGCGCAGCCATAGGATGGACAGGTCCGTACCTTCAAGACTGCCGAGGCGTCGAAAACAGATGTCCTCCCTGACGTATACGCAAACCCTAGCCCGGGGCACAAAGGAGTGTTCAAATTTGTACCCCGGGTAGGAGAGATACGAAGTATCAGCCGGAGAGGACACCTGAGTCTCGGTTAAAAAGAGCAAGGCAGGATTCGCCGTCTCTAGATGGTAATGGACAGCGTAAAGGTTGGAATGAAGTCCCCTGATGTTGCAAAAATTCACGGATAGCGTGACAGGGGTCGCCTTGGTCTTATTGCTCCGCTTGCCCCGAGCAGTATTAGTCGCGAGCGGAATTTCCCCCCCCCCCCCCAGAATACGCGGGGCAGCCTGAGCACCCACGCCCAGGAGTGGAGTGGTTTGGTCGTGGATGCTCAGCGAGGGATTCTCCAGGGGTGCTGGTACCCTCCTGGGGTAGTCTTCTGTTCAATTCCACTACGATGTTGATGGGGGGAGGGGGGGGGGGGGAATTGGGCCTCCGGCCACCTGCACTCACCAAGCGGAACGCAGAGGTAAACCTCTACTTCACGCCGGTATTCTGTGAGGTCGTGGTACCACCTCGGTTCGAGCTGGCCCATCCGTGCGACAGCAAAAGCTGCCGCTTAGCTCTACCACTGTTAAATATATAGTAGTACTACTACTACTACTACTACTGTAGTTTAAGCAAATTTATTACTGACTTTGTGAAATTGCGTTCATTTGCTTTTTCTTCACAGATATCGGTGGCCATTTTGGCAAGTTTTGCAACACATACCTAGAGAAGTATTGGGTACATAAGACAGTTTCTGTGTACGAGTCCGCTTGAGTTAGAACTATACTCCTTACTTTATAACTCCTTAAATCTAAATTAGAATTTAGAAAAAGAACTTTTTAAATTGTAACATTTTAAGGAAAGGTGACACAAATAAATGGTGGTCATACACCGTCAACGTATACATTTATTGGATACTTTCTGACATTACCCATCAAAATAATCTTACATCATCAATGGCACAAGATGAGTGTGACAAGTGATGAATTCTGTTAAACTGTCACCACACGACTATCATTCGTGAATTCGTGCACAGTACGGGCTATTATTTATTCTGTGGTACGGGAAACGGATAGTTCCCGTACTGAGCGTGACTGCGCATAAAAATTCTTGCATGTCGAGCACTAAAAACCTTACATCTACGGATCTGTAAACCTTAGCCAAACTAATAATAATTATAAGAGGGAAATAATAGAAGCATGGTATTTCCTTGCCCTTATAAAGGACATAATAAAGTAGGAATAGAATTATTTTAAGATAGATTACATGGAATCTTAATCTGTAAAAAACATATTAAACAGTATGTATCGCCTCATTTCCAAAGGTTAATATCAATCATACGGGTATAATATTTAACATTAAAATTACCTTTTTAGACAGCTTTTGTTTAATGAAATTGTAATATTTTTAATACATAGAGTTAATAATAATTTAGTTGAGTACTTTGAAATTGAGACAACTGACATGGAATGATGAGAAATAAACTGTATTTTTTCGTTTCTTTATAGAATATAAAACAAACGAACACACAGTCTACCTAATGGTTAGTGGATACTGTGGCCCATAGATATCAGTATCTGTCCTCAGTTAAGAATCAAAATGCAGATGCGTTGTCAACCCTGAGGATTAAGTTTTAAATGCCTAATTTCCAATTAAAAAAAATCGCCGGTTCTCTACACTCACGAATACCATACGAACACAGCAGCGTTAAGCTACTATTTTACGCTCGTATTCCGTGAGAGCGCAATCCTTCCCCGGTCGAGCCGATCCATTCGTACTGCATACACAATACAGCTGTAGCATAGTTCTATCACATAATTTTTATTTTTTTCATTTTTCATGTTTCATCTTAATGTTTAATATTTTGGTCTAGCACTCATCACACACAAGTGAAATCATGATGAGATGTGCGGGAAGAAGTATGTATGACTCAGTGTTACTCTATGTAGGTCTAGGGTCATTAGTTCAACAGTAGCTATAGGCTGCAGAGATAATGAAAATGACCATGATATTTTTATATTTAAAATAATATTAAAAATTAATTTCTTAGATTGTTACTTTGGTGAATTCTTTTCTTGATAGACTAATACTTCGGGTAGAAATAGATTAGGAGCTTTGCACGAAGCAGAACTCTTGATTCTTTCATCGTAAAATTGCGATTTTATTTTACAATCCACAAAAATACAACAAAAGCACAATAACACAAGTCAAACTACGTTTATTAATTTTTTTAAGTTATATTTCCCCCACTGGCCTTGTGGGCCAAGTTGTTGCTTGTAGACTTGTTACTTGCAATAGTGTCTAACTTTTATTAAGAATTCCAGAAACTTAGCTGAGAGCAAACTTACAAATACTCTTGCATGTCTGAAATTGTTCAACTAATAAATTTATACGTACTTTCTGACTTAGAAACGACTGTAATTTTTTTAATGAAATAAAATTGAATCACTTTTTTTAAACTTACCTTCAGTGTTTATTTTAGGGAGCGACGTTACTGTAGTTAGTTTAATAAATAACATGACTATTGATTATAGTACTACCTACATTTATACATACATTCTGATTCTAGGTAGAACTTGAACTTTGACTAAAACTTGATAGTTACAACTACACTAATAGTGAATCGATTTTATATTTTATCTCACTGCCTTAGAAACAGCCACGAATGCAATATTCAAAAGGATGTGATATCTTTACTTTGCCAATCCAAAAACTGCACAGTATGTCACGGGTCCCTTCCCGAATAGTGGGGATTTTTCGTAATCTGTTCGTTTAGTTATTGTCACGGTCATTTTATGTGGAAAATTAATTCGTTATAAAAAAGTCGCCACGGGTTTCTTGTTGGTTTTTCCCAGGACACAGGTTTTCCCTGGACCAATGGTAAAAGCATAATTATCTTTCAATAAGTATTCTTGTTATCTATGTTGAATAAAAATTATTCGTTATTAGAATAAAACATATCATTCTGTTATTTATTTAAACTTTATCGAACTTTGCAACAGTATAGAATCACAAGGCGGATTTAATGCTGAAAGAATTCTAAAGTAATTCTAAGAAACTAATTCTTTGGGCTATGTTGGTTACTCTGGTTCTACTGCAGATATCCTCGTTTTTAAGTCTATCACGCAGAGAAACTCCGAGTTTTGCCCTTTCCATAGCTCGCTGAGTGACTTTGAGCTTCCTCCTACGGCCAGCAGTGAAGGAACACGTTTTGTTCGTGGAAACTGTCCATGCGGTCAGAACTAAGATCTGCATACTTGCCGCAGAAGAGCACAAAAACTCTCCGATCACACTCATAATCTCATTTTTGTTAGACAGCAAATGAAACTGCAGTCTTCAACAGATCTAACAGCATACAGGCAACTAAACAGACAGATCTCTAAATGCATGCAGCAGAACTTACGCAACTTCAATACAGCTTGTATTGAAGAAACGATCGGATGAAACCAAGGCTCCAAAGTCTTTGTCAGAGATCTGTATGCCAGAAAGAGCCAACTGTCAAAGTTGAAGACTAAGTGTGGCAGCATCGTTTCTGGGACACCTTAGATTTTTAGTGACATTGAGAGGTTCTACGGGCAGCTGTACACGACATCGTTGGAACCACACGCAAGTGTGAGAACCGATCCAAGAACAACTCTTTTTCGACACTATTCCGATGATATCCCGGACGTCAGTGTGAGCGAGATTAGAATAGCTCTCCGGAACCTTAAAAACGGCAAATTTCCAGGCGAGGATGGAATTACAGCGGAGTTTTTGAAAGCGAGTGAAAAACCAGTACTTGAAGGCCTTCAGAAGCTCTTTAACCCCGTCTTCTATGGTGGCACTACTCCGGAAGCGTGGAGCAGAATAACAGCGGTTCTTTGGAAGCAGAAGTTCAGTTGGCTTGTTCTTCAAGAAAGGCGACAATGTTCTCTTTAAGAACTATATACCCATTTCCCTTCTGAGCCGCGTCTACATGCTGTTTTCGATAGTCATTACGAATCGTCTCGCACGCAGACTTGACGACTTTCAGCCTCTCGTAAAAGTCGGTTTTCGAAAAGGCTTTAGTAAAATAAACCACATACATACCCTGCGGCAAATGGTACAGAAGACTGAAGAGTATAATCTTGCACTTTTCCTGGCGTATGTGGACTATGAGAAAGCCTTTGAATCCGTTGAAACTTGGGCGGTGCTATAGTCCATTCAGCGGTGCAGTGCAGACAGTGGGGCTACGATGGCTCTCCGAGAACAGAATCAGAGAATAAAATCTATCAACTGCAGAGAGGTTTTAGACAGGGTGACGTTATATCCCCGAAACTCTTCACCGCTGCATTGGAAGAAGTTTTGAAGCATACTGTATTAATATCAATGGCAAGTACATCACTCACCTTCAATTTGCCGACGACATAGTCCTTATGGCTGAATCGCTGGAGGTCCTACGGATAGGTCTTAAGATGAATATGGATGAGATGAATATGGACAAAACAAAGATCATGTTTAATGTCCATGTCCCACATATGCCAGTACTTGTTTTGAGCACTAAGTTCGAAGTTGTTGACCAGTATGTTTACCTTTGACAAATAGTCCGACTAGGTAATTTCAACTTCGACCAAGAGTATTTAACTGCGCTGAGCAGCTTTCGGTAAATTGCGACACATATTTTCGTCAGGTATACCTCAAAACCTGAAAACGAGGTTGTACAACCAGTGCGTGTGCTAGTGATGACTTATGGGTCTAAGACGTGGTCCTTCACTGCTGGCCGTATTAGAAAGCTCCAGGTTGCTCAGCAAGCTATGGAGACGGCTATGCTCGGATTTTATATGCGTGATAAACATAGAAATGAGAATATCCGCAGTAAAGCTAGAGTGACCGACATAGCTCAACGGATTGGTAAGCTGAAGTGGCAATGGGCAGGCCATATAGCTCTAAGAACCGACAACCGGTGGGAAAAAAGTTTCTCGAGTGGCAGTCTCCTACCGGTAAGGGGCGTCCCCCCACTAGATGGAGTAACTACCTGGAAAGACATGCAGGAAATCGATGGATGCAGGTGGCTCAGGACAGTGCTTTGTAGCATTGCTTGGGGGAGTCCTATGTTCAGCAGTGGACTTCTGAAGTGCTGTTATTATGATGATGATGAAATTGTTGTAAGATGTAAGTGGTAGTGGCAATAGTAGTTGCGTAAGACAATCCCCTTTCCCATGTCATACCGCCAACGTCAACCCGAGATGGGCAGCAACATATTCCTTAGAACAAATCAAAATAATAAAATTCTGCGATTGTTAACCTGAATTTTTTAGAATAAGGGTGACAAACGAGCACACAGTCCACCTGATGTTAAGTGGGTGCTGTGGTCGATAGACATCTACATTTATCCTAGATTAAGAATCAAAATGCAGATGCGTTGAAGACGTTGAAGACTTAAGATGGAGTACCTCGTTTCTAGTAAAAAAGTAACAAAACACAGTAGCATTCATCATTACAGCCCTTCACAAGTCCACTGCTGAACATATGCCTCCCCCAAAGAATGCCACAAAGCACGGTCCTGAGCCACCTGCATCCATCGACTTCCTGCATACTTAACAGGTCATCACTCCATCTAATGAGGGGACGCCCTACACTTCGCCTGCCGGTACGAGGCTGCCGCTCGAGAACCTTTCTTCCCCATCGGTTGCCGGTTCTTCGAGCTATATGGCCGGCCGATTGCCACTTCAGCTTACTAATCCGTTGGGCTATGTCGGTCACTCTGGTTCTACTGCGGATATCCTCATTTCTGAGTTTATCACGCAAAGAAACTCCGAGCATAGCCCTCTCCATAGCTCGCTGAGCGACCTCGAGCTTCCTCATCCGGCCAGCAGTGAAGGACCACGTCTCAGTTCCGTATGTCATCACTGGCAACACGCACTGGGTGTACAGTCTCGTTTTCAAGTTTTGAGGTATACCTGACGAGAAGATGTGCCGTAATTTCCCGAACGCTGCCCAACCGAGTTGAATCCGTCGATTGACCTCTCGGTCAAAGTTGGACTTACCTAGTCGGACTGTTTGTCCCAGGTAAACATACTCGTCAACAACTTTGAGCTTAGTGTTCCCAACAACTACCGGCATAGGTGTAACATGGACATTAAACATGATCTTTGTTTTGTCCATGTGCATCTTAAGACCTATCCGTTGGGAAACACTATTGAGGTCATTGAGCATAGTGCTTAGGTCCTCCAGCGATTCTGCCATAAGGATTATATCGTCGGCAAATCGAAGGTATTTTTATAGGATTAGGGTGACAAACGAGCACACAGTCCACCTGATGGTAAGTGGTTGCTGCGGCCCATAGACATCTACATCTATCCTCTATTACAAATCAAAATGTAGATGCGTTGTCACCCGTGAGGACTAAGATGGAAAGCCTCATTTTCAGTAAAAAAGGCCTCCGGCCACCTGCACTCACCAAGCGAAACGCAGAGGTAAACCTCTACTTCACGCTGGTGTTCTGTGAGGTCGTGGTACCACCCCGGTTCGAGCCGGCCCATCCGTGCGACAGCAAAAGCTGCCGCGTAGCTCTACCACTGTTAAAAATGTAAGGTGAGTGATGTACTCGCCATTGATGTTGATACCGTATCCTTTCCAGTCCAGAAGCTTGAAAACGTCTTCCAATGCAGCACCTCTCTTGCAAAAGTGCAGGTAGGCAGCTATTAGGACAGGAAAACAAAGATTTCTTGATTTTTTCTATAGATGAGGAGGCAAATGAGGCTCCAGCTAACCTGTAGATATACTTCCACAACTACTGCTGATCTTTATATGGCTCGTCTGTGGAATAATTCATAGAGCAATGTAAACTTTGTTATGTATTTCTTAAAATATATTAATCGTAAAAACGTAAAGGAAACGGATACGTTGCCATACATTCTTGGGCCCAGGTGTTAACAAGATGAAAGTTGGATCATTTCAAAGTTTACATATAAACACTTCATAGTTGAAAATTTGGCAAGATTTGTCAATCTAGGAGCTGAGTTATTTAAGATTAAGTAAAAGTGAGGTTATATTTTAACTACATTGTAACAGTCGATTTCTATCAATAGATAATATAGTTATTTAACTATTAAATGAATATTTTTCAAGTATTACTTACTTACTTATCGTCACGCACAATCCCTGACGGGGTAGCCAGAGAGAACAGATCGCCAAGTGTCACGATCCTTACATACCTCTTTCGCTTCTTTCAGATTCATTATCTTCTTCATACATGCACGTCTAGGTATCCAAATACTCTTGACCCTCCCCTCTTCGAGCAATTTGCTCACATGGTCTTCGAAAGTTAGTCTCGGTCTACCTCGACACCTTTTAATATTAACTTTCGCGCTATATATTTTATTCACAATTCGGTCTTCACTCATTCTCTCAACGTGCCCAAACCATCGAAGCACGCCCTTATCAATTTTTGTAATAAGGTCATCTTTCAAACCTGCCATATTGCGAATCTCTTCGTTTCGCTTTCGGTCGGCCATGGTGACGCCGCACATTTTACGAAGAGATCGCATCTCCACTGCATTCAACTTGCTTTTATGCTTCTTCTGGCATACCCAGGTTTCGCTGCCATATAACAAAGTCGGTACCAACACTGCGTTATGTATTGCAAGGCGTGCACTCTTCACTACGCCTTGCCTTTTAACTAACGCAGTCAGGGCACCATTGACTTTGTTCCCGGCAGCGACACGCCTGTCCACATCTAAATCACATCTTCCATCCCGGCTAAAAGCACTCCCCAAGTATACAATTTCATTTACCTGTTCTAGACATTCCTGATTTACCCATATTTCACACTTCGTTCTCTCTTCGTCCCTTTCAAATACCAGAACCTTAGTTTTATTAACATTCAAGCGGAGACCTTTAATATCACATTCCTCTTTCATACACATGACTAATGCCTGCAGTTCTGCCTCTGTTGGTGCAATAAGCACTGCATCATCAGCATACAGCAGACAATTTACTTAAATGTCACCCAATTTCACACCCAAACAGCTATCTTTCAGCTTCTGTAAACAGCTGTCGAGATACAGTATGAACAGCCAGGAAGACATGACACAACCCTGTTTTACGCCCGTTTGGACGCTAAACATGGGTGACAGGTCATGCCCTATCCGCACACAGGCTTTACAGTCACATTTAAGTGACTGCACAGCCCTTAGCAATCGACCATTCACACCATACCCCGGCAACAGTTCCCACATTTTCTTCCTTACAACCTTATCAAATGCTTTCTCAAGGTCCACAAAAGCACAGAAAATCCTCTGGTTAGCAGCCAGAAGCTTTTCCGTGATCATGCGGAGAGAAAACATTTGATCCGTGCATCCTCTTCCAGGTCTAAATCCGCATTGTGCCTCCCATAGAAATCTTTCCGATTTCTCTTGCATCCTACGTGTAAAAACCTTCGAGTAAACTTTACTTGCTAAACTGGTCAAGCTGATCGCCCGATAGCACCCGCAGTCAAAATGTGAACCTTTACCTTTATATAAAGGCACAATGACTGCAGATCGCCAATCATCCGGGACATCCCCCGTCCGCCAGCACAAATTGCACAGCAGATGAAAGCTGTCACAGACGCGAGGCCCACCATACTTGACCATTTCAGCAGTAACTCTGTCTAGTCCCGCAGCCTTACCACATTTCAAACTTCGAATCGCACGTTCAATCTCTTTCATACTGATGACCTCAGTGTCATCGAGGTCCGGGTCTGGCGTACCAGTCTTGGCGTCATCCCCGGATCCCTCACTAAGATCATCACACGCATACATTTCTCTATAAAATTCGCTCCATCGCTGCACGACGTCCGATTTTTCTGAGAGGACGTCATTAGTTCTAGAAAGCACTTTGTTCATTCTTAAGGCCGTCGCACCACTTCAGGTCCTTCCAACCTCTTTCCAGAAGAGTTTGGAGTTCTCCTTAAAGTTGTGCGACAACCTTTCGTCCTCTTCTATTCTACACCTTTCACACACTTCCTCAATCAATGCTTTCGTGTGAACTTTCTGCAGCTTATATCTTTCTTTCATCTTCTCTCTCATATCCTTATCATTACTAGAGGCCAAGTAATCTAACCATGCTTTCTTCTTCTTCTTTACAGCTTCTTTAACTTCATCATTCCACCATGCATCTCTTCTTTTACTACTGCCTCTTTTAATCGTTCCACACACTTCTTCCGCTGCACTTACCATTCCATCCCTAAGGTTCTGCCATGTTCTTTCAACACATTCTTTTCTGCCATCGATGTTGTCAAGCTTTTCGGCTACCCTCGCATGATATTTGTCCTTAGTATCCGCTTCCTGAAGCTTCCAGCTTTGGATGCGACAGACCGACTGTGGTTCTGTTACTGCTGTCCGGTAGCGCCAACCCGCGAACAGACCCCTAAATCTAGTAATCACTAGATAGTGATCCGTTCCCAGGTCAGCGCCCCTGAACACTCGCGTATCCATCACCTGTTTTCGCAGTCGGTCATCCACCAGGAACAAATCGATCATACTTCTCTCATTCTTTCTTTCTCTAGTATACATATGGATTTTCTTGTGATTAAACATAGTGTTTGTCACAAGAAGACCCTTTTCCTTGCATACCGCCAGTATAAGCTTGCCAGCATCATTAACCCTTTTATCGCCAAACTTTCCAAGCACCGACTCGTACCCTGGTCGAGCGGTACCAACCCATCCATTCAAATCACCACATACAACAATTCTTTCGTTTCCCCTAGCCAAATCTAGAACTTCTCTTACATTCTCCCAAAACTCCTCCAGTTCAGCCCTGGACGACGAAGCTACCGGCGCATAAACAGCCAAAAGGAATAACCTCGTCAGTCCCAATTTAAAGCGAACCCAGAGAAGTCTTGAGTTCACAACCTTATCATAACATCGACCAATCGAGACGACAGCAGTACCCCCACTCCCTGGCGGGCGCTCTCGCTCTCCGGGACTACGGACCATAGAGCTAACGCCCCGCCAGGGAGCTCTTCAGTACCACTGCCCTTCCGTTTGGTCTCCGACATACACACGACATCTAATTCTCTTTTTTTCATTATTTCGATCAACTCATTCGTCTTATCTCTCATGCCTCCTCTAGCATTCCACGTGCCAACTCTGCACTCTGTCCTCCACCTTCCGCCGTGTCGGGCTGTGCGTGACGGGTGGCGGTCCCCATCGCCGCTTTGCGCGCTGCATTCCACACCAACGGGGACAAACTGATGTGCGTCGCCTTGGGGGGACGCCTTAACCCTCGTTGGCATGGGTGCGCAGCTAAGTAGAATTGCAGCCCTGATAAGGGCTGGCAGGGGTCGCGACGAGCACGCTTCTACAGTGACCCCCTAGTAGTTAGTATATAGTATAGTAGTTTCAAGTATTAAAGGGGGCAAAAGCTTTAAAGAATAATTATATTAGTAAATTCTCATATTAACAGCGTAAATGGAGGTAAATGCCGACTTACTTCGCCTGTAATGTTTTGCTCAAATAACATCAGCTGATATTATAAACTGTTGCGAGCTTTCTTGTAATTCAAGTGGTAAATAAATATTCAACCAAGCTGGCTACACTTCGAGTACACTCAGGCAACTTGTTTATTCTCACAAATATCCCTTAACAATTAATTTTTATACGAAAGACTTATATAGGGTTTTTTAAGCACACTATAATATGCTCAACCTACCTAATTACCTAATTATCTATATATCTACCGAATTCAGCCAGATAGGAATAGGGTGTTGGTTATTAAACAAAAAACATTTTATTTAGGTATTTTAATCGTCTTCAACAATTATTAAAATATCGTCAAGGAAATGTGCAGGTGGCACTATATTGTCCTGATACCTTGCCCAACTAAGGTACCATATAATTGACCTATTCTACAATAATATTGAAGAATATATTCTCGGCCGCTGCGAGAGCTGTCAACGAATATGTATACAAAGTATAATTTGCGGCTAATGTGCCTTGAATTTTATCTTCCTCTAAGCAGCCATTTGGTATTTGAAACAGACAGCTCTCGCAATAGACTGCTGCTAGCCTCCCTGTACACTTCAATTATATAAACATCTATTTGCTGTTATTTGTTCACCATACTAGGAACGTGCCCGTTTCACTTGGTATGTACCTAATGAAATTAATATAAGTTCACTATATGAAAGCTGGGAAAATCGTTCAAATTGTCATTTTGGATACTTATTGTTTGGAACATGACACGTTTGGTAAAGAACTTGACAAGGCTGGGTAGTCGTATAAGTAAGATAATCGGTGTCCAATAACGAAGCAATGGTCAATCAAAAGCAGGATAAGTAAGTAAAATCGCGAATCAAAGCCGTGGATAACAATAAAACGGAAGGAGTCAAAACAACGAGTGACAAGAGACGCACAGGTTAATAAATACGAGCAAGCTATAGTGAAGTAATGGTTGACATGTCGATCTGAGATCGATTAATAAAGAAATCAATTATTTAGAGCTAAGGAATCGATTTTCAATTCTTTGGATCCATTCACAGAATCGATTCAAGAATCTGTTGTATCCAGTCGTATCGGACCGAATCACATAGAAGCCACTTTTTGTTGTTCCGGTTACCAAAAAGTCACAGTGAAAAATCATTGTGTAATATTGTACGTCGATAACGTTGGATACTTGGAACGTTAGTACGGCCATCAAACGTAAAAGTTTAGCGAATTTAGAATTAAGCAACACCACTGTATCATAAATTCAGTAATAAATAAATTAAGAAAAACTTATAACGTGACTTTACTTAAGCATTTTAATTTATTAGGTTTTATTTCAGGTCGTTTTTTATTACCTTCCTTACCTGACCTTTTTTTAATATACGAATTTCACCTAACCTTGCAGTTGTTGGTGTACCGTTCTAGTACATACGCGTGGTTCCTATTGTTTGGTTAAACCAGTGACAGGAGTAACGCAGCAGTACTACTGTCACTGATTTAAAACGATGTACGTAGTACGGTGGCTGCGTGAAGGAACATAGTTAGTTTATCCACCTATGCCTCAAAGATTTAGATTTGAAATTTTTTAAATAGTCAAAAAAAGTCAAAAGTCACGGTGATATTTATACCTTGACTTTATTTATCACGCATGTCTACTTATGCTGTTTTCGAATACATCATCTTTATTTAAAAATATGCCATAATCTGAGAATGAACTAAACTACTACTAACTAACGTACTTTTTATTATCGACAAAGTTAACTTCATAATCAAATAACAGATGCCGTTACTTTTAGTGCAAAGCCGAAACGAAAAGACAAGTTAATTGTAAATTATTTGGCATTAGGGCTTCTCAAATGCCACCTATGTATTTTATGTGATTAATAAATGCAATACAAAAATGTAATATTTCTTTCATACAGTAATCATGTATTTAGCCGACAGAAAAAGAAGAAAAGTCTGTTTTTATTTATGTTAGTCGATATCTTCGTCAATATCATGAATCAATATTGGTAATTCTTTTTTTTTATACAGTCGAAAGTTCTCATTATCATTGATATATTAGGTCACTATCTTTGGCAGCTATTTAAAAATTATAATTTGGCACACCAAGTTTTGGTTAAAATGCTCAATTAAGTCGCGAATCGATGATATTGCGATCGGCCAAAATCGGCGAAAATCGTCCCTTTTCAGGACAAATTGACATGCATTATGTAAATAATTTTGCAGCCTGTACTGTCAAGTGTCAAAAAGAGAAGTCTTACAAACTACATATTTAGAAGACGTTAGTCTATGTATCGCTCCAAAACGAGAATTACACTAGTGTATCGATTCTATATGTTAATCGATTTTATTGATAATAAATGTTTATTTAATTTTTCCTTATGCAAATAACATATTTTGATAGTTACTACTGATAGCTTTGTAGTTTATATTTATTTTTATTCCGAATAAATTTAAAATCGATTGTATTAATATAATCGATATTCCTAATTATTTTTTATTTTAATGTTTTTTCAAATTCTAGATTGTAAAATGAGCTAGTTTTTTGTATTTGTGCTCAGAAAAATATAAACATTTTTTTGAAGTATATACCAATTTGTTAACTTCAGGCCCAAAAATCCCATTCTCCTTTGTGACGTATAGCTAGAATGGCCATCAAATGATTTAAGTTGTACTTTTTTTTAAATAACGCCTTTAAATTATAAGGGCGAAAAATAAGATACTCAATTTCATTTACGACTACCTACGCCCTACTTACTGTTGGGTATCTTCATATTTCTGAGGTTTGATTTTTGGAAGGGGACACAATTCATCGCGCTGACTTACTGCGTGTTGCCGTAAATTTTTTTATTGAGGCTTGCTCACAATGATTTTCTTCACCACTGATTACGCGGTAAATCAGATTTTAATAATGCTTTAATAGCATTTTTCATATTTTATCATTTTTACAATTTCGTTGCTTTCGGTTCGGATCGAACTTAGGTTTTTTGCGTGCTATGCTAATAACTTATAGATTAGTAACGAAAAATATACATATATCGTTGTAAAAAAATATGTATATATTTCGTTACTAATCTACACGCTTAGTACATATGCTCTGTATTATTGGAAACCGCTGATTATCCTACTGATGTAAAGGTTCTTTTACATAATTCATGAATGGCGTTGAAAGTTTTGTCATATATTTTTGTAAGAACTGATGATAATAGCTCCCTCTCTTTTTAAATAAAAATTAATGTGATTCGTTTCGTTTAATTTTTTTTAAAGGTTGATATTTTTATTTTTCGTATAATAGATATTTTATACATTATATTGCATATTGCATTTGCATAAATAACTTATTTCTATAAGAAATCTCTGACTTTTATTATATAACCAAAGTTTTTTTGTTATACTTTCCGAACGTTGCTACTTTAAAATAAAATGTTACAAAATTGTACTTAATTGATGTAAATTTTTATTTGCTAAAGGAAGTTTTAAAAGAAGACAAAATCTGATTTTTTTAACACAAGTCTTATACTTTATTTTTAAAAATATTGCGTATGAAATTTCGTTTATATCGGACAGACTGAAATCTGTAAAACTATCATTAATGATTATTTAACATTACCATCGCAATGTTCTTTCGTTAGTTGTAGCTGTTTCATGAATGCAGCGTCGCGCTGGGAACGTGCTGCGAGGAACTAACTTAGTTTAGCCAGCTTGGTAGCAGCCAGCCAGTCCTCCGAGGTGAGCTTACTCTTTACCGTGTTATGGCGGTGTAAGAATATCTACTACCCCATATAGTCCCTTGGGTGTCATAAGAGGCGACAAAGGGAAACTGATATAGAATCGGCAGCAGAATATTTCTACTGTCAACTCAAAATTATAAATGTTGTGGTTACCAACCCGCCTGCCAAGCGTGGCAAGTATGGCAAAATTTCATCTACAAGGCAATCTATGTGGGAGTCTTATGAGCAGCAGTGGACTTTTATAGGCTATAATAAAAAAAAATTATTTTGCTGCTTCTTCGCTTGGTTTCTTTTAACTTTTAAAGAGGGGGTGTTTTATCCCATGAATGTGATTAAAACAAAACACCTACAAATTTGCAATGACTATTAACAACCAAATAAGCAAGAGCGCTTCTAAATTTTGGGAAGGTCAGAGACTGAAGACTTTTATCGCATTATTTAATGGCGCAAAAATGTCACGAGCATTATCTATTCGCTACCAGCCCGTAATAGTCTACTGTAAGACATGGAGCTCTCCCACTGTAGCAGTGTTTTGCTATAATTTTCACGGCGGGCAGACAGATTGAAGATCACAATACTAGACGTCTCGTACCTTGATTACGTACGTTTGCTTTTTTTGCTGTCCGTAGCCAATCTCGGTATTTTATGTCTGACTCTGACTTAATCGATATGGTTATAGCGCCTTATATCGAAAGCCGTTAGATTTTTGTGGTCTTTCCCATAAGTAAAGTGAAGTAAAGTTGCAGCCTATTTACGTCCCACTGCTGGGCACAGGCCTCCTCTAATTTCTGAGAGGGCAAGGAATTGTCCACCGCGCTGCCCTAATGCGTGTTGGCCAACTTCACATGTCTTCGAAAATTTTATTGTTATTTCTCAGACATGCAGGTTTCCTCACGATGTTTTCCTTCACCGCCGAGCACGTGGTAAATCAGCACTTAAAATTGCAATTAACAATTTCATTGGTACCGGCGGGGATCGAACCCGGGTTGCTCGAGTACTGTGAAGCTTACAGCGAGCGCTAACCATCTGAGCTACCATCGCTCTTGTGTGTGTTTCCCATAGTCACCTCTTACTACATCTTTATACGTGGTAGAGCCATGCTGCAGCTATATTGGTAGTATAGTTGTAGCACGAATAGGTCGGCTCGACCGGGGAAGGACCACGCTCTCACAGAATACCAGCGTAAAATAGCAGCTTAAAACTACTGTGTGTTTCGTATGGTCAGTGTAGAGAACCGGAGACACTTTCTACTGGAAAAAAGGCAATCCATCTTAGTCCTCACGGGTGACAACGCATTTGCATTTTGATTCACAAGCGAGGATAGATGTAGATGTCTATGGGCCACAGCAACCACTTACCATCAGGTGGATTGTGTGCTCGTTTGTCACCCTATACTATAAAAAAATTCTACATCCCCGGGACAAAGAGCAGTAATAGATTAATTTACGATGCGGCTACACGGCAAAGGAATTATCGTTAGTTCATTATGTTTTCATAAACTAACTGTGTGTTTTATAAATTAGAATTGTTAACCAATTCATTAGCTTCTTATATATATATATACCTATTATCTTAGCCTATCTATTTTATGTGATGTAAGTGCCACTAGCCTATGCGGCTCTTACAACTTCATCTGATACAAGGTTCGATTTCTTTAAAAAAAGGGAAAGGCAATGATAGGGATGACGATGATGTTGGCTTATGATTTGATATTGTTACCAATCATCATGTCCCCTCTGTTGTGGTTTTTGAGCTATCTAACCGCTGTCCGAGTGGGGATGTGCGAACCCCCGCTTATGATATGACTGCTTAGCTCGTGTCAGTCGATGTTCTGGGCAGTACGAACCGCTCAGGTACGCGGGTGTACGGTGTGTACGCGGTGTGTGCTGGAAACTGTAGGCGGGCACGACGTGCCGCATCCGTTATCCTACTTGTGCTTGTCCCATTTGGTGTAGATGTAGTGTCAATGTTGGATATGCCTGCGACGTTTGGGTCGACGGGGTCGAGCGAGCGTGGTTGTTCTAGAAGTACATTACGCGGTCTACGGAGAGTCCGCACGACGTTTGGTGTCGGGACGTATATCTTTGGGGTGTGTATATCTAGGTCACTTAGTTTTGTTTAAATATTATGCCATCAAAAACATAGATAAACAGTCTAATTTAATATAATATGTATAACTTGTGAGATGCATTGTATTTTCATGCGATGGCCAAGTCAATCTATGCGTTTAAAACATAAAAGATTTTTAATATTGATATGGTCACTATAAGATGTTGTTAGGTAAGCTAATTACGTAATAACTTGAGACAGAAGGACGCATAAGTAGGGACTGAATAAATTAGCCGACTTGGTATTACATTGATCTCACAATTTTTTACGGTAGAAGAACTGAGTTGCGAGACTTGGCTTTTTACAAGTTATGTTTTTGATTGCACCTCATTTCTTTTTTGTAGATAGTGCTACTTTTTCCTTTCCGGTACCATCTACTTCTTGAATATCAGCTCGAGTTTTCGGGTAATTTAGTCTACTTAATACTTTGCGGAATTTTGGTACAACTTCATAAGACATGTCCCATTCTTGCTTTTTCATTCCGTTGACCATTTTACAGGATACCTTTGAATATAATTATATCTAGGTCTACTATTATTATTATTATATCTACATCTATTATTCCATTATATTATACAGGTACACTGATTCATTCACTGCAAATGTAACTTTGTAATCCTATATATTTATATAGAATAACAAAGTTATGTATGCAGTTGATGTATCTAGAAAATTGGACCGAAATTACAAAATATTTTAGTTTCTCCTTGATTTATACACTAAACACTTTTGAAGCTTCTACGTCTGCTAGAAGTGCCTTAGAGTTTTGATGATCGGTCAGTCAGTGAGTGAGTGACAAAATTAATAAATTTTGACTAATTATGATTCTTAAAGTACTAGTTCAAATTGAATAAAATTTGAAATATACCGTGTTTATACAATGCATGCTTGCTTACTAAAAATTGAGACTTGTAGTTTTATCCACAACGAAGTTATAGGGGTCGAAAATGGCCCGAACTGCTTCGAGAAAAAGATGGTAGGATGGATGCTGCTATTTTATATAAGGCATAATATTTTTAAACATTTGTTTTAATCGATAGGTTGTTTATGGACAAATGTAATGAACATTTATTTACAATCATATTATTTCAAGAACAATTTGAAAAACGACGATAAGCAAAAAAAGGCGTAATGGCTCAAATTCCAGCCATCCTGTACCGAATGTCGTCCTTTTGTGTACCTAATGTCAGCATAGCATAGGGTTATGCCTTTTGAGTTCTTGGTAGGTACCTATTGAAGATAAGTTTTAGAGGCACAGTAATAAATTCGTAACAACTTTTAATTTTGAATCTGCATGTCACAAGCACGGAATATGTATTAAGGCAGACGACAACATTATTTTATTTTAATGTTTTACTACTTAAGTTACTGTGTTTTAGTTTAAAGCAGTTCAATAAATTAAAGCAAGTTATGATAAAATATTATGTAGTACATCGATTTCTAATAATTTAATTATCCAATTCATCATCATCGTCATTACAACCTTACACAAGTTTACCACTGAACATCCTCGTCCATAGACTGCTGCAAAGCCTGGTCCTAAACCACTTTCCTTGTTATGAGTTTTTCATTTATGTTATAATTATAATTAGTATTACTAAGTTATAGTTTTTGCTTGTATATACTATATTTATTGTTTGTTTTTTATTCTTTCGCAAAAAATAATTGAATACATAAGGTGTTCTTAATATACACCGAATGTCACATAGAAAAGCTAGCACATCTTTTGCTAAACTTTAAAATCTAAAACCAATTTTAAAACAGACGAATTGATCATAACTCCCTTAACTATAAAATAAGTTATGATTTAATTAATGGTATTCATTCCAGTTTATGACAGCCCTGATTTATTTTACGTGGCTGAAATTATTAATATAATAAGTATTTCTTATTAGATACGTCAAACCAAATAAAAGCCGGGTGGCTGACATTATGCACTCCATACATTTCGTATATCCAATTACAGCTCCATTAATTTTCACTAAAAGAAAATAAATAACTGGTAAATTTAAACAAAAATAACTCCATTACTATGTCTATGGTAATATTCATATAAATCAAAAAGCCTATATATATATGAGATAATGTAAACTAAGCATAATTTTACCGGGATCATAACAAAAATGAGCGGTTTTCGTTGCGTACGTGTTTTGATTTTTAATTTAACAGTGTTAGGTTTAAAACTGTGAGGTAATATTTGAAATATACTTTCCTCTAGTTACGAATAATTCTTAGGTGACAATATTTGTAGTCAACTAGAAATCTTATTTACGAAGTAAAAAGGCGAAAAGGCTGGAATTAGGGGCATGGATGGTATTAGGGGCATCCACCCTACGGCAGGGCTGCTTCTTTGCCCGACTTGGCATATACAGATAGTGAACATATATGACTACCTTGGTGTTGGAATCTTCCATGCACTTCATCGGTTTTATTATGAAATTACTCCTTATATAATATATATATACGTAGCTACTCTATTACTGTTTGAGTCGAAATAGTGGTGTAGTTTATAAAATATAATCAATAATCTCAAGAAATGAAACTTCGAGTCAAATAAGTTACTAACAAACATTCTATGCGAACGTAGTCGTGGGCACAGCTAGTAGTATATATAAATGTAAGAGAAATATACGACAAAATTAATTTATCTCTAGGCGGTGAGATGATAACGTTATTACCAGTTTCTCAAGTGCTGTTAATCATAAGCAATTCATCAAATCGTAGACTTTGTAACAATCTTTGAATTTTAAATTGTAATTTATTATAGCAGTTATAATAATATAATTTTAATAAAAAACTACAAATCAAATTTTACACGCTTTTTTTAAAACCTTAAGGGTAAATTTAAAAATAATAAATAGATATTTTATTATTTCAATTCAAAAATATTTCACCTAATTTTTAAATTAAAAAACTGTTATAAATTATTTCTCCTAACAAATTTGAACGCCGCTATCCCCCTCCCTCCATAAAGGCTTGCTTTATAAAATCGCTAAATGCATGTTCATTTATTTTATTTACAGAGTACTTTCAGTATTCAGTAAGTGTGAAACATAAAAAATTTCACACAAACTAAAACGCCTTATTTCCACTCTCTTGAGGGTCAAATGTTCTAAAATCCTTTCTTAATTGATGTCTATGTCATAAAACGCTACTTTATCAATTTCAAATTTATTTCTTTGTCTCTGATATCTTCTTTTGTATATACATATAATAAATATAATATAACACTACTTTAAAAAAAGTCTTAATATGTTAATATTGTTAGAATATAAAAACAGCCATACCAATACCCAAGATTTCCTTGCGCTAGCTATCCCACACCCCGCGTTCACTTCTATATATTTGTAGGTACAGCAGTGATTTGGCAGCAAAGCAGACCTCTATGCCTCTCAATATACATTACATAGAAGAGAAGCTTAATACATTAGTTACCGAAAAATTTTTACTGACATTCTAAATGATAATTAAATGTATATGTACAAATAAATAAAATTTGTATTATCAGACTTGTAATATCATTAAAAATATGTAAAATATAAATAATAATAAATAATTTCCACGGGACCGAATTTCGGGCACGGCGGCCAGTCTCAAGTTTCAACAGAGACTAGCCATCTGCGCAGGACAGCATTATAATAGCCAAGTGCGCAAGTACAAGTACACTCTTTATTCCCTTACACTCATAGTCCAATTAATCTGACACTACAGAAACCCTAATAACTGATTTTTGACCTGGGATTCGAACCCAGGCCACATGTTAAGCAGTCACGTGTGCTACAAATGAATGTTATTAAACGGGTGTATAATTTATACATAATTAAATGATCACGTTCCTCATAATTCATGTATCTAATTGATAAAATATGTGATTAGTTTATAAAATGCGTGACAATAATAGTTAACTATAAGAGAAGTCAGAAAAGTTACTTAGAACAATTTTACAAGCTGACATAATAATAGGGTTATAACTTCAAAAAAGCTCAAAGCTGTGTCTAGTCGAAACGTTTAAATAAACCTAATTTAGGAGAAACTGAAATGCTTTCAGAGCGATAAAAGCGATGTTCAGAAATGTTTCGGACAGAATATCGAATTCTTGTGTAGATATTTCTAATAATTCCTTCAGTGTCCGCCCATCTTGAAAATGTTAAAGGGCCTTTATATAAGTATTTATTTCGCGGTGTTTTAGTCAGTAAAATAAATATTTTGTTAAGCGTTTGATCAATAATTTCTTTATGAATAGTTTTTATCAAATATTTTGAATATTTTATCGCAAAATCGAAGAAAATAGTTAAACCTTACAAAATTACATATCTTATAACGTGAAACGTTATCTTCACTTGCACAATAGACAATTTTAGTTTCATAAGGAAAAGTGGTGGCGGCACTACTCCCTCTGTCTTGTCCTATCCTACTGTAATGTTTTCTTGAAATTGATACAATACAGTGAATGAGTCAAATGTTTAAGCAAAACTTGAAGATAAAAATTCTCAAATCATGTTCACGTCAATCTGCCCTCTGGATTCTACTTTCGATTCTGTGTTCTACGTTCTGAAGCTCATCATCATTATTATAACCAATATCATGTCTATTGTTGAACATAAGCCCCACCTCAATAAATAATACAAAGTGAGGTCCTAAACCACCTGCATCCATAGAAATAATGCATCTCTTACAAATGTTCACTCTATTACATCTTCATAACTTATCGGTTATCTGTTATGCGAGCTATATGGTTAGCCCATTGCCAATTCAGCTTTCTGATTTTTTGGAATATGCCGGTAATCTGGTTCCACTGTGGATATCCTCATTAAAAAGTCTACCACAGGGACAAACTTCGAGCATAGCCTTCTCCATAGCTCGCTGAACGACTTTACGCTTCATCAGACAACAAAGAAAGGAAGGATCACGACTTAATTACATATGACATCACTGGCAACTCACATTTATATACTCTTGATTTCAAGCTTTGAGATAAACGTGACGAGAATATGTATCGTAATCTCTCGAACTCTGCCCAGCCGTGTTGGATTCGTCGATTGAACTCTATCGACCGAAATTGGATTTACTAATTCGGTCAATAATTTGTCCTCGGTAAACATACTTGTCAACAAAGACATTTAAGTAGTAGATATATTTAAATTTCTTTGCTTGTCAATAACTTCGAGCGTAGTGCTCGCAACGACAAAGTACTTCTAGGCATAGGTGAAATGTGTCACGGATGTTATACATAAACTTAGTATTTTCTATGCTCATTTTAAGACCTTCAAACCATAAACTATAATTAAATAACATAACTATAATTTTAACAGTGGTAGAGCCACGCGGCAGCTTTTGCTGTCGCACGGATGGGCCGGCTCGAACCGGGGTGGTACCACGACCTCACAGAAAACCAGCGCGAAGTAGAGGTTTACCTCTGCGTTTCGCTTGGTGAGTGCAGGTGGCCGGAGGCCCTTTTTACTGGAAATGAGGCAGTCCATCTTGGTCCTCACGGGTGGCGGCGCATCTACATTTTGATTTGTAATAGAGGATAGATGTAGATGTCTATGGGCCGCAGCAACCACTTACCATCAGGTGGACTGTGTGCTCGTTTTTCACCCTTATTAAAAAAAAAAACTACACCCGAACGCCAATTTGTCATATAAAATTAAATCTCGTAATATGAAAAGGAAATATTATTAATGTATTGCATTTATAATGCAACTAGCATTCTAGTAACCCCCTTCAGTCTGCAATGATTAACTGCTGAATACTACGATCTCTGTAGGTAGGAGAGTTTTGGAACGAAGTTCTTTATCGAATAGAACGGATTCGGCGGATGAGCCTAGGCTACAATAAGTGTAAGATTTTTCCGTCACGACCCTTTCTGACGTAGTGTAGACGGCCTTGGCTGCTATAAGGAAGCGAGATGGAATAATATCCATCTCCCTCGCCCTTTGTCTATCTTACCATAAAAGAAATATTATTTTATTTTAAATGACGGTTCATTTTAATAGTAGCTAGTAGTTCATTTATTTGTATTTGTTAATCAATAATATAAAAAAATAATAACTTGAAGCCTTGGATTACACCCGGTTTAATTAGGTGCATGAAACATAGGGACAAACTACACCTGATGACAAAATCTTCTTCAGATAATTCCGTCCTACAAACTTCATATTAAAGATATAGGAATTTTTGTAACAATTTATTAAAGAAGTTGAAGTATAAAATATCTTATAAAGTTACTGGAAGAGTCTGGTAGAGATATTAAAAAGCTTTGGCGGCATGTAAAAGATATTGCATTTATATCCAAACAGCATGAATCTTCAACAGAATTATTACAAAATATATCCTCGCCGCTTATATCAGCAAATAAAGCAAATAATTACTTTGTGAACGTCGGTAAAAATCTTGCTGAACAGATAATTAATAATTCTAACAATAATCATGAATGCAGGGCCACTTTTCAACTCAAAAAATGCCAATTAAGCTCGTTCGCATTATTAGATACGGACCCTACTGAGATTAAAAGTATTATAATGGGACTGAAAGAAACAAACGCGGTTGGTTGGGATGGCCACTAGTATATTAAGAAAATTTAGACAAATTCTAGGCATTTTCCCAGATTGTTTAAAAAAAGCCATTGTAGTTCCAGTACATAAATAGAGGTACAAAAAAACGATTCCAATTATCGGCCTATCTCAATACTCTCACCTACGTCTAAAATATTAGAAAAATTAATTAACAATAGATTAATGAATTATTTACAAAGTAAATCCACATTATCGAATATGCCATATGGTTTCAGAGCAAAACTGTCCACTGCTGATGCTGTGCAGGTAATGACTGATTACATCTCCCAAGAATTAGATAAAGGCAATCAATCAATTGGAATTTTCCTTGACCTAGCAAAAGCTTTTAAAACAGTTTTATTCCATCCTATTAAATAAGCTAGAGAGCATAGGCATTCGAGGTAAACAGCTTCAAATTTTTGCGAATTATTTAGAAAATCAATCAATCAATGCATAAAAATTGAAAAGGTTATTAGCTCTGAACAAAAAATACTCATTTTGGCGTGCCTCAAGGAAGTGTATTAGGACCAACCCTATTTTTGATATATATAAAAGACCTTTGCAATCTTTAACTAACTCGGGTAAAATAATATCTTACGCAGATGATACCGTGCTCCTTTTTCCGCAAATAAAGTAGACAAGGTTTATTTATGTGCACATTAAGGTTTTGCCAGGGTTAATAAATGGCTCCAACAAAACATATTAACACTGAATACGGACAAAAACAAATATATTCATTTTTATATCCGCAGCTAAACACAGCATATAACCATTCCAAAAATTTATGCACATGACGGGACCAGCACCATTGCACGTGCGGCGCGGTAGCCGTCGGTGCAGTTAGACAGAATTCTTGTAAATTACACGTGTTCCGCACACCTGCACCATTGTACCTGCAGTGGCGCTCGTTTTGCTTGTATAAAATGGACGGCGCGGCCGCCGTTAGGACAGTCTTGGCTCTGACGTGGAACGGTGCGCTTGTCGTATTCTGTTACTAGTTTATCCTCGACTCTTTGGATAATTAATTCGTGTAAACAAATTAATTATCATTCCTAGCTACAAAATTAGTCTCTATACTATACTCAATTACACTTCCTACATCAGAAGTGGGATAAAGTCCCCTTTTTGCCGACATTTAATCTTCGAACAGTATGAGGATTATTACATTTGTGGAAGACTGTAATGCATTCCGCATTGATGAATCTGTTTTTATGTACCGTAATGATATTTTCGTATCATTAAAGTGTAGAGAAAAGATAAAGTGAAATTATTTAAGCCAATTTATTTTAATTTATTCGATTTGTATTAAAAGTACCCCGCAAGTATTTTCATTATTTCTTGATGTACCTAAATATGTTAACAAATGTCGAAAGAAGTTGTATGCTTTCTAATTAACTTATTCAAGTTATGTTGTAATTTGATAGTTCACGCGAAACATGATTATCTTTTGCTATATTTTGAAGTTCAAAACGTTGAAGGGATGTACCAAAATAAAGGATTAACTTTAACACGCTATGAATTGAAAATAATAAGTGACATTTTTGTGTTCTAGTGTATTGATCAGTGTTACAGTTTGCTCCGAATATTGTGTCGTCGACAAGATTGGGGTTTGATGTTGAGGGATTCGTAGAAGTCTCTACAACAATGATCAATGAGGAAGATGTTGTGACGGCTAATCGAACATGTTCAGGTATGGCCGAGCGCTGGTAAGATTGAGCCTACACCGCTACAGACGGTAACTTATCAGCTGATCTTACGGCAGGGCAATTTAAGCGACCGCCGAATAAATGATGCTTTGGCGCTGTAAATGGACGTCTGAGGTCGGCTTTCGTAGATTTTGCGCAGTTACCTCCTTCCCTTTGAAATGTTGTGGTACTTGCCTCTACACATAGTTTCTGTTATTTTTTTGCAATGTTTTCAAATGTCATACTGTTGCCGTTTCTTAAGAGAATATGTGATGAATTTTGGAAGCTCGGAATTCCATGGTTCGCAATACATTTATCTCGATTTCTTTTAATTTTATAAAGCAATGCTAGATAGATGCGCTAGAGCTAGTACGGCTACGGCGCGACGGCTCGCTGGCGCGATTGTGGCACGAACGAAGCAGAACGAAAAGCTGGAGTGCGTTTGCCTGAAGGTAGCCATATCGGCGCGTTCATGACTTAAATGAAGTCTGGGATGGTCGACCGTTGTAATATTTAACAAGAGTTAATATCTGTTAGCAGGTGGTGATAACTGATAGAATAGAATAGAATAGAATAATTTTTTATTCAATATAGATCACATGTGTAATTCTTATTGAAAGTCATTTTTTACTTTACCACTGGTTCGAAAAAAAACCTCTGTCCTGGGAAGAACCAACAAAAAACCCAGCGGGACTTTTTTTTAAAGCAAATTTTACAATAATGGTTGTACTAACTATATAAGTACAAAATTTATTTTAGAAACAGCTTGGAAGCGATCACCTCATTCCCAGGGGTTATTATCAACCATGTATTAATTTATACTATAATAACCCTTTTTATACAGTTTCAAATTAACAAAACATTTAAACTTGCAAATGGAGAGAGCCTGTACATTTTCCGGGACCTTGTTGTAATAGCGTATACATTGCCCCAAGAATGAATTACTGACTCTGTGGAGTCGAGAAACTGGTATCACTAGCTTGTGTTTGTTCCTAGTGTTTACAGAATGCACATCACTTTTTTTACTAAAACTACCTTTGTTTTTGTGAACATACATTAAATTTTCGTAAATATACTGAGAGGCCAAAGTTAATATATTTATTTCTTTAAATTTATCTCTAAGAGACTCTCTCAGTTTTAGGTTGTAAATAGCTCTAATGGCCCTCTTCTGTAAAACAAAAATAGTTTCTGAATCAGCCGCATTTTCCATAGCAAAATCCCATAAGACATTATGCTATGGAAATAACTAAAATAAACTAATCTAGCTGTCTCGACACTAGAGAGACCTCTAATCTTTTTTACAGCATAGGCTGCAGAACTTAGTCTGCTTGCTAGTTTGGATATATGGGGGCCCCACTGAAACTTTGCGTCGAGAGTGATGCCAAGAAAAACAGTGGATTCAACAGGGCTCAGTTCTTCCCCATTTAAAAACACATTGGTACTCAGATTTCTAACATTCGTTGTTGTAAATTTAATACATTTAGTTTTATTTCCGTTTAAATGTAAATTATTAACGTTAAACCAATGCACTAACTAGCATTATTCACTTCGTCACATTTAAATGATTGACGTTTAAGTTTAAAAATCAAAAGCGCTGTGTTCTTGACACCATAGTACTGTAGCTTCCTGATTAATGTCTCATGGTGAACGCAGTCGAAGGCCTTGGAAATGTCACAAAATATACCCAAAGCATCCTCTGAATTCTCCCATGCACAAAAAATATGTTTAATAAGCTCAACTCCAGCGTCAGTTGTTGAGCGACCCCTTGTAAAACCGAATTGATTTCTATGTAGCAATTTATTAATATTAAAGAAACTTAACATTTGATCTAAAATGATTTTTTCAAAAATTTTACTTAATTTTGGTAGTACAGAAATTGGTCTAAAATTGGCGGGGTCTAATGTACTACCAGATTTAAATAAAGGTATGACTTTACTAAGTTTCATTAAATCAGGAAACACACCAGATTCGACGCTTGTATTAAATATAGTGGCTAGATAAGGTGCTATTATATCTATTATAGATAAAATAACTTTAACGGAAATCCCCTATAAATCTGCCGTTTTCTTAACATCAATAGTTTTAAAATATTTAACGATATCTTTTGGCAGTACTCTATGGAATTTAAAAGTATTTGAACAAGCCTTTACATTTTGTTTGAGCAATGATTCGGCGATAGTAGGAGAAGAGTTTAATGATTTAGTTGACAAAAAAGGAACATCAGTAAAATGTTTCTCAAAAGCCATAGCAACTTCTTGATCAGATCGGGTTAAATTATTGTTAATATTCAATTGAAAATCCGAGTTGCGCGGTTTGACCTTGCCCGTTTCACTATTTATTATTCTCCAGGTCATTTTAATTTTGTTTGATGCAGTTTTAATTTTGTTACTTAAATGTAAAGCCTTAGCTGTGGCGCACACTTTTTTAAATATTTTAGAATATGTTTTTACATAATCTCTAAATATAACACTTCTATTAATAGACCGTATGCTGTTCACTGTCAACCGCACGAGGACGTGCGACAGTCAGAGGTAGCCGTGTCTGTGCATCTAGAAAATACTAGAGACGTTGCAAAACTCTAGCGAAGTAATTATTCTTGTGCAGGAAAGGAACATGGAGTTGCAGGAAGGCTGGTCTGTGCTGCACTGGGATGTGTCGTGTTGCTGTTGGTTTACATACTTAGGTGTTATCATGTCACTACGTCCCTCACGATACACTTTTGTGTGATTGTGACAGGCACATGTTTACGGTATTGTTGGTCTGTACCTGTTCTATATTGAAATGAAAAAAAAAGTGGGTCTTACTATCATTGCAGGGCGTTTGCCGGTCTAATGATATAGCTACAGGGAATAGTGATTCCGGACTAGCTAATAGTACTTGAAAAAAAAAGAGAGTAAGAATAAAAATAGTTCTTACTATCATTACAGGGCTTTGTGCCGGTCCAATGATATGGCTATAGGGAATAGTGATTCCGGACTAGCGAAAACAGTACTTGAAAAAAAAAAGAGAAAATAGAAAAGCTACTGACTAATCATTCCGATCTCGCATAAAGTTGATTAAAGTTTTGTGGGGCTTACTGCCGGAAAAAAACTGATTGTCACCCAAGTCTGAAGGGTCAATGTAGACCGGACCAGAAGCTGTTATGTCAGGATAGTCGAACGATGTTTTTTTGTCTACAGATAACTAAAATTGTGATGGCGCGCGTGCGAGGACGCACGCATGTCAGTATGGCCGTGACGGGACCAGCACCATTGCACGTGCGGCGCGGTAGCCGTCGGTGCAGTTAGACAGAATTCTTGTAAATTACACGTGTTCCGCACACCTGCACCATTGCACCTGCAGTGGCGCTCGTTTTGCTTGTATAAAACGGACGGCGCGGCCGCCGTTAGGACAGTCTTGGCTCTGACGTGGAACGGTGCGCTCGTCGTATTCTGTTACTAGTTTATCCTCGACTCTTTGGATAATTAATTCGTGTAAACGAATTAATTATTATTCCTAGCTACAAAATTAGTCTCTATACTATACTCAATTACACTTCCTACACAAATATATGTTGCTCAGTCGCAGAGTCTAATTGTAACTGCCCAGTTATTTTCAATATAAAAACTATTAAATAGCTTAGAATAATTATAGATTCTACTCTTACATTTCAAAATCACATAGACCATCTCTGCAAATTTTATGTTTTTAAAAAGATTCGCTCTTTTGTTGATATTAAGGTAGTAAAGCAAGTATATTTTGCATTATGTCAATTAATTCTCACCTATTGTATAACCTCATGGGGAGGAGCAGCTAAAACTACACTGTTACCACGCTGGAACGCGCTCAAAGAGCTGTTTTAAAAGTCGCAACATTTCGCCCTATTCCTATTCCCATCCCATCTCTTATATAAATCCTATAATGTCCTCTCAGTGCGCCATTTATTCGTTATGAGTACGTTACTAAAACAGAATTTATAATTGCCTTACAGAAGAGAGGTCACTAATAAAAGACGCAGAGATAAAGTCATTGAAACTAACATTAGAATAAGGCATTCTTTCACGCATAGATTTTTTACAATCCTTGGCCCTTTTCTGTATAATCAAGTCAATGCAATTTTGTAGATGTATCCATTAAAAATGGCTGATGGTAAAAATGTAATAAGAACATGATTACAAAATTTGCCATACGATGATACGGAAAAATTGCTGATTGTTTTAAATTAATTAAAATCTTAAGAAAATAATGATAATATATTTTGCCGAATTAACCGTTAATAGTATTATATATTAATAGTAAATTAGTTGGTAAGTTATTCATTAGCATATATACCTGAGATACAGGTTTATCCTAGTTCATGTACCTGTTATTGTACACTATTTTAAATTAAGACATTATTTGAATTTACTGTACAGTTTCTTGAAATAAATTATTATATATTAAATAAATAAAAAATAATACGTTTATCAGCAACTAGCTGTGCTCCGCGACTTCGCCCGCGCATAATTTATTACGATTGGATTTCATGCATTTTAATTTTTTGCGCGGAACTCTAATTCTTTTTCTAAATTAAAAGTAGCCTAAGTTACTTCTTATAACATCAGCAATCTGCCAGTGAAAGTCCGGTCAAAATCGGTCGAGCCGTTTCGGAGATTAGCCGGAACAAACAGACAGACAGACAGACAGACAAAAATTTTAAAAACCGTGTTCTTATTATAAGTACCGTATATACTTTCATATGCATATAGTAAAAAGATGTTACTTCGACATTACAAACAGACACTTAAATTTTATTTATTTGTTTAGATAATATACTACGAAAAAACTTCGTTCCAACAGAGTTTTCCACGACACTCACGCATTTATTTTTTAGAGAATTAGAGTGACAAGTGATTACACAGTCCACTTGATGGTAAGTGGATGCTGTGGCCCATAGACTTCTACATCATCCTCGATTAAGAATCAAAACGCAAATGCGTTGTCATCCCTTTGGATCTCTACACCCACCATACGAAACATAGTAGCAATAAACTGCTCTTTTTCACTCGTATTATGTGAGAGCGTGGTCCTCTCCTCATCGATTTGACCAATTCGTGCATAATATTTTTTTATAGGAGAGAAGGCAAAAAAGCATGCAGCTCACCTGGTGGTAAGTGATTACGCCGCCCATGAACAACTGCAACACCAGGGGAACCAGGGGAATTGCAGATGCATTGCCGGCCTTTTAAAAAGAAGTAGGCTCTTTTCTTGAAGGTCCCTAAGTCGTATCGGTGCGGAAAAATCGCTGATAGTCATCGATTCCACAAGGAAGTTGTGTGAGGAAGAAAACATCTTCGAAATCGCACAGTGGTGGACCGCCCATCATCCAGATAATAGTTGCTACAGGGCTCTACCACCTATGTAATGACGATAATCGCCGATTGGCGGTTTCACAATAGCACTAACAGAAAACTGGCATCGTAAGCACCGCTTATTGGGTTATTTTTATTTAAGTTAAGCATTTTTGAATTATTTTGTTGTGCATTTCATTAAATAAAAAATATTTTTGACCATTGATGCAGCTAAAGTCATGCTATTGATGCAGTCGTGGCAACTATATCAAAAATCCCCCTTTAAGCAATGTAGGGGTTAAGTTGAGCAATTGACTTAAATTTAATAAATAAATAAAACGGAGTCATCACAATTCACGCCAATTAAATAAAAACGAATATTTATAATTTTTATTTATCAAAGCCTTGATAGTGCTAAAAGGAGATCATTTTTGTATTTTTGTAAAAACTTCTAACTAAAACCAATTTACCTGCAACACACCTGCAATTTTTCTGGTGTTGCGGCTGTTTATTGGCGGCAGTAATTGCTTACAGTATAGTGTGTGATAGTGTGCCGCATGCTCGTTTGGCCCTCTCACTGCTATTTTAAACATTAAGGCGATAGATGCAGCTGGCTTATAATTGTGTATTACGGAAGACTTGGGTGGAGACTTGTATAATCTCAGCAGCGGACTTATATGAGTACATAATATATAGAAATGCTAATAAAATTAAGCTGCATTAATGATGAATTCCAATGTAAATGACCTCTTCATATTTTTATCATATTGTAAGAAATAATTCCACTTCTGATGTAAGAAATAATTCCACTTCTGATGTTATTTTCAAAATTATTTAAATAAAAGAACACTAGCTACTTGGTAACAAACTCTGCTTACTATCAGAACCCAATTACATGATACCACCAAAGTATGTAAACCAACAGCATCACTACCCATCTCAATGTTACACTGGGTAGCCCCTCAGCAACACGATCTTCCTTGCCTACACGAGAGTAATGCCGTAACGGGCATAGTAACGACAGTAAGACTGTAGAATTACCCAATGATCCCTCTTAGTCGCCTGCCCGGTACTGTACACTGCTAAAAAAAGTAGAAGATTGTCATTCTACATTCATTTGTTCGTATTTCCTTTTATTTTTTTACCCTCATTCCCAACATATATATTTGTTTTAGATAACACTAAAATTTATAGTTCGGCCATTCAGAGAATGCGTTCCTGACACCTATCAGTTAGTTACGACTAGTGATGGGCACAACATAACACTGAGTTCGTTACCGTTCCTCCAAAATGAACCTCCGCGTTATTTTTAAGATTATTTTCGTTTTAAATTGGCGAAATCATTTAAAAATTTTTAATTTAGTAATTAAAGTGGAAACCAAAAAAAGGTAATATTAATATAATAAAATTGTTTTATTTATTCTTTGTTACAAAGTTACAATCTGTATTTCTATGCCATAAAGTACATTGAATTGAATGTGCGTACAGAATATTAATCAGACTCCGATTCGCTTGAGAAGGTGGTGTCTTCATCATCATCTTCGCCTACATGTATAATTATATTATTATCAATAACAGAATCAATCCTGATATCTCGGTCAAAATGTTCCACAATCAGGTTTTTAGTCTTCTCAACAACCTTTGCCCAGTCATCTCTTGTGACTTCCCCGCAGGCTTCTTTTAATAGGGTCATCGCCTTTTTCGTGCTGAATGGCGGGGAAGTATTGTGGCGGGCGGCGTAACCTTTTATTTGAGCCCAGATAGTTCAATCGTGTTATATTGGCAATGATACGGTGGAATTCTTAGAACGCGATGACCGTACTCCAAAGCCAGTTCATCGATTTCGTATCGCAAATTTGCCGCTTTATTTTCTTTAACTAATTTAATAAGCTCTGGTTTTAACATCTGCGTATTTGCGTCAATGCCTTTTGCTTGTAACCAAGCCACCATTTCTTCTTTTTTATTAACTTGGGTAGGTAGTTTCTGTATTTGAACCGAGTGATAGGAGACATTATCAATGAATATTACAGAAGGCTCTGGTAGGCTGGGCAAAAGCACGTTCTGGAACCACTCTTTAAATGTAGTGGCATTCATTTCCTCGCCGTAGTCATTTGTGGTTTTTGATTGAAATGCCAGTAACGCGTTCTCCACAAAGCCGTATTTTGCAGAACCTGCGTGGCATATTATCAGACGGGCCCCCTTACCCATTGGTACTTTCGACGTCGACGCTTGTGTATCATCCGTCCAAGAACGAGAAACCGTGTGATTGGCGTTTAGCCATGTCTCGTCAATGAACACGACATTATCCCAGTTATCAATATTTTTTGCTTCTCTCAAAAAACTTATCCGTTTTAAAATTATGTCGTATCGTTCTAATAAAAATTTTCTTTTGTCTGTTTTTTTATACGAAAAACCAATATCTTTTAAGATTTTGGTTAAAGCAGTTTACCCCCGCTAAACAGTCCAGCTTCTCTTAAAGATGCCAAAAGCTTCTTCCTGTTGAGATATTCATTTCTGGAATAGTAACCATAAATATGATTTCTGATTGCATCGGCGTCAAAGGTGTCAATATCTGTTAGGGGTTTAGTTCTACGTTTCTTCTTCGAAGTACGTAAATTATTATCTTCCGTGCCAGTAGAGGCAAACTTTTCTTTATTAATATTTGTTATTGTTCGTTTGCTAACTCCAAGCGCCTGTGAGACGCGTTCTTGTACTTGTTCGACAGGTAACAGGGGTCCGCCATTTTGCCGCTCCCGCTCAAAGTAATCTTGCAGCTTGATGTTTAACTCGCGGGCTCCACTTTTCAATGTTTGTCCACGTTTAGGCATTATTATGCACCAAAAGTAAAAAGAACGCAATACAAAACACAATCGAAGTCCGATTTAGCGCCGATGTCAGTTTGAAAAGCAGAAACAGTCCATTAAACGAAAAAAAAAGCCGGGTAATCAAGTAAAAACAGATCGATAACACTTGAAGACCGTGGTCTATGCGCACGAAACGACAACAGACGACTGTTTTAGCGTCACAAAATGGCGGCCCATAACGCCATTTGGGGTTATCATTTTCAACCTAAATATAAAAATGCTACTTTCTTTCGCGCGTTCGGTTTGGTCGTAGTTTTATTTTTATATTTAATAAAAGTTATCTTAGAGTCCATTATTTGCAAATTCTTAAAAAGAAAAACAAAACGTATTATTTTAAAAAGTATTACTGTATAATAACAGATTACGATACTGTTATTGCGTGTTATTGTTAGCACAGCACTACAATTATAAAGCGCTGACATAACCTTCTAATAGCGTAGTATAGATTTAGAAAAATATTGTTTATCAAGTTATTTGACACTCAGTTTGGCACAAAATTATAACATTCATTGATTATTGATATAATAATGTTGTTTTAATGCTCATCAATTGTTAAAACGGTAAACAACCAGCAAAAATATTTTTATCGTAACTGCAACGCCATTATAAAGTTACGTCGTCAGTTCAATCGCGACGTGTCAGGAACGCATTCTCTGAACGGCCAAACTATAATTCTTGTTTATATACGTGCATCATAAAAGACTACAACAACTGCTTTCAATTTATGTAAGAAAAAATATTTCTTTGCGCTACATCTTGTAATATGAAATTGTTTTCTACACACAAACGCGTAGTTATTAGACTAAACTTATATTTAGTATGTTGTATCTTGTATATAAACATATAAAATACGCAAGTCACTTTTTCTTTAATTTTTTTAATGTATGGAATACAAATAGGCTTGGCTTTCCATTGACTCCCGTCGAGTTGGGGGTTGATACGTGTTTTGACAGAAAAGTTACACTATTATAAGCACACACACAAACATGCACATGTTACAACATGCGAAAACGCGTAATTTTTGAGAAAAAAGTTATTGAAAATCAATTATTCTTGCATTGTTTATATCTAATCCTACCATAAAACCGACGCCATTTTGTAATGTCATTGTCGATGTCGTCAGTAGGGATGTCGATTCTTTTCGAAAAAGGTCGATTTTTAAATCGATTCAAATCTGATGCATCGATTCACAAAAAATCGATTTCTAAAATATCTATATTTTTTGATGTTTGCATTTAAAATGTAAATATAATTCCATTTTATGAAAAACAAGAAAGATACCATAATAAATGATCTCTAGTTGAAATTAGTTTTATTTTAACAGTACCAATTAGGGCAGATAACAAATAAAATAGGTTAGGTTCAACTTATGTCAAAAAACCGAATTGGTTGACCCCGACTCCACCTGGTAAGAGACTGTCCTACCCCTAGAGTGGTTTTAAAAAGCCGAAGGCGCGTAGGGCGAGCAGCCTCCGCCTGCTCGCCCTCACAGCTCCTCGCCTCCACAGCTTCGGCTCGTCCGATGCCTGCGATTTGTTACGCTAAGGCGTAGAGGCTGCTCTTCCCGAAACACCGAAGACGTAGCAGTCTCAAAATAGATACAGAAATCCTTCTGAATCAGTCCCCCTATATTTTATGATGAAGGGGATTTTTTTCTCATAAAATGGATTTATATTTACATTATAAATGCAAACATGAAGAAAATATAGATATTTTAGAAATCAATATTTTGGGAATCGATACATCAGCTTACAATTCGAATCTATGTAAAAATCGATCTTTTTCAGAAAGAATCACATCCCTACTGACAATAACAATAAAAATGGCGTCAGTTTTAAACAATGCAAGAATAATTGATTTTCAATAAATTTTGTCTCAAAAATTACGCGCTTCCGCATGTTGTAACTTTGTGTGTGTGTGTGTGTGTGTTTATAATAGTGTAACTTTTCTGTAAAAATACGTATCAACCCCCAACTCGACGGGAGTCAATGGAAAGTCCGTACCCTTCTATGAACTAGTATTACTTGTGGTTTCATTTATTGCATATATATATAAGGTTATTATGCAATAACCGCCGATGGTGAACAAAAAGTAATTAAAAATATCTCAATAATTCTGTCCGTTTTAATCTTCCGTAGCCAATTGGCAAAAACGGAACCCTTATGGATTCGTCATGTCTGTCTGTCTGTCTGTCCGTCCGTATGTCACAGCCACTTTTTTCCGAAACTATAAGACTTATGCTGTTGAAACTTGGTATGTTGATGTATTCTATGAACCGCATTAAGATTTTCACACAAAAATATGAAAAAGCAATAAATTTTGGGGGTTCCCCATACTTAGAACGGAAACTGAAAAATTTTTTTTCATCAAACCCATACGTTTGGGGTATCTATGGATAGATCTCCAAAAATTATATTGTGGTTTCTTATATCATTTTTTTCTAAACTGAATAGTTCGAGCGAGAGACACTTCCAAAGTGGTAAAATGTGTGTCTCACCCCCCCCCCCCCCTGTAACTTCTAAAATAAGAGAATGATAAAACTAAAAACAATATATGATGTACAATACCATGTAAACTTCCACCGAAAATTGTTTTGGACGAGGTCTGGTAAGTAGTTTTTTTTAATACGTCATAAATTGTAAATTATGTTACTTGCTCCTACTTTTTATCTTTTAAATTCAAAATATATGGTAATGCATAATTTTGACTTTTTTTTATAGAATAAGGGTGACAAACGAGCACGCAGTCCACCTGATGGTAAGTGGTTGCTGTGGCCCAAAGACATCTACATCTATCTTCGTTAGCGAATGAAAATGCAGATGCGTTGTCACCCGTGAGGACTAGGATGGAATGCCTCTTTTCCAGTAAAATGGGTCTCCGGTTCTCTACACTCACCATACGAAACACAGCAGCATTAAGCTGCTATTTTAAGCTTGTATTCTGTGAGAGCGTGGTCCTTCCCCGGTCGAGCCGACCCATTCGTGTTACAACTATACTATTAGTATAGCTGCAGCATGGCTCTATCACGTAAATAATAATTTACGTGGTAGAGCCACGTAAATTGGCTCTATTCTACTGCGCACATTTGTAAGGGTCGATCGGTAGGCAAAAACGTTGTTGATCATAAATCACATTCAATCTGGGATGATTTCAAATAAAAGTAGAAGCCGTATTTACTGGTATTTACTGGTATTTTTAAAAACTGTAATAACGGTATATAATTATTTATATATTTGAATTTAAGTTTAAAATTTGGCTACTCATTGAAAAATAACCCTGTATATATATATATATATATATATATATATATATATATATATATATGTATGTGTATATATATATATATATATATATATATATACACATTAAGTACACTTATATATGACATTAAGAGATGATATTAAGTGTTTACATACTACTCATACACATACAGAGTCGTTGAGCTCAAAGACTAAGCGTTCGCTGTAAATTATACAGTACGCGAGTAACCTGGGTTCGATCGCCTCCAGCTTACTTTCCTACCGACTTCAAAAAGGAGGAGGTACTCAATTCGACTGTATGTTCTTTTTTTATGTGTGTTATCTCATAACTTTTTTCTGGGTGAACCGATTGCGATGATTCTTCTTTATTGGAAGCTGCTGCTTCTCATGTGGTCTCATACAAATTTCATTATGGTCTGACCAATACTTTTGAGTTATTCTTAATCATTTATATTGAAGTCGGTTGTTCAAAATTTTTAATTTTAAATTATACTTTTTTAGTATTACTCATGAATTCCATATATTAATTAAACGAAAAAACAATAGCTAACCAAAAAAGGAAGGGTTACATACATACATACATATAATCACGCCTCTTTCCCGTAGGGGTAGGCAGAGACCACTTCTTTCCACTTGCTACGATCCTTACATACTTGTTTCGCTTCGTCCACTTTCATTATTCCCTTCATACATGCTCTACGGTTAAGGTACTCTTAACCTGGCCTTTTTTCAAGACGTCCCTAATTTGGTCTAGAAATGTCCGCCTAGGTCTACCCCTTCCAACACTTTCATTCACACTTGCCTTATACACTTTTTTCGTCAACCGTTCTTCATTCATTCTCTCGACGTGGCCAAACTCTCAGCATACCTTTCTCAATTTTTGTCACTACATCTTCTTTCAGACCACAACGTTTCCTTATCTCACTATTTCTTATCCTGTCACTCAGTTTAACTCCTATCATACTTCTTAATGCTCTCATCTCAACTGCATTTATTCTGCTTTCATGTTTCTTCTGCCATACCCAACTTTCACTTCCGTACATGAGTGTCGGAACCAACACCCCCTCATGCACAGCCAAACGAGCCTTGTTAGACACCTTCCGACTGCTCATAAAGGAGTGCAAAGCTCCATTCACCATGTTTCCTGCATTCACTCTTCTTTCGATATCACTCTCACACTTTCCATCTCTTGTAAACTTTGACCCCAGATACACAAACTCTACACAAACTCAAAGGAAGGGTTATTAATATATATTTGATATTACAAGATCATTTGTGTGAAGTTGAATTAGGTCCCTATTTCAGCTAATTGCTGCTGTACTAGATTAATAAGCCCAATATTGACTTCACAACCTATTTATATTTTAATTCATATTACAATTTCTTGAATTACTTGACTCATACAGTCATAAGCTTACATAGGCAGCCCCTACTAGATTCAACGACGACTTGGTAAGATATACAGATCGTAGATAATCATTTAGTAAAATGTGTTTAATAAATATTGTATTTTTTATATAAAATACAATCCCTTTTATCGAGATCTTAGTAGAAATTTTAATAAAAATACTAAGTATAACATATTTAATTACAATACATATATATATATAATATAGTCTAATAATAGACTGTAAAAAAGTTTTAACCACGAAATTCGGCCTTCAAAGTGTTCAATTGTTAAAACAAATCAACTTCCTACTTTGACCTTCTCTTTAAAGTCCTATTTTTGATTATGCATTATAAATCAGTTTATAATAAAAATATTTTATAACATAAATAAATTTTACCTACAAATTACTGTTTTTGTGTTCTAGCGAACAATACGAATACATGAGAAAATTCCGACTACTTCTTTGGCTAGGGGACAATGAAAGGGACTTGACCTAGACCTGAGGTTAAGTCCATTTCATTGTCTACTGTTAAATGAAAGGCTTATTTTATTTTATTTTTCTTGAGTTTGAGGTTTGAATGATTCCCGGCCCAACCAGTAAAAATATACTGTAGCAATCAAGAGAACGTGTTTTAGAAACACACTAATTAGTGTTTCATAAAAGCCCCATAACAATGATGTAAACGGTTATTCAGGTAGGGTTTGGCGAAGTTACGTCGCAATTTAGTGAAATAGTCCTGTTATTGCGGCTCCGTACATCACAACTTTGTACTATAGCTGTACTATAACTATATTGACTATACTATATCGTGTAACTCTACTCAAAGTTTTACAGTGATGAAATTGAGATGACTTTTAAAAAAAACGTGTGTGTGTACTTAGGTACGCACGTAAGAAGTTATACTTATTTAGCTTTATTTAGCGTAACAAAACGAAAATAAATGTATTGACGGCTCCGTGGCGCAGTGGCTTACCAATAAGTTGCAGCGCTAAGGGCCCCGGGTTCGAATCCCGCACGAAACAAGTATTTGTATGACCTACAAATAATTGTTCTGGGTCTGGATGTTGTTTGTAGCCGTGGTAGCTCAGATGGTTAGGGCTCGCTGTAAGCTTTACAGTACTCGAGCAACCTGGTTCAATCTCCGCCGGCACTAATGAAATTGTTAATTGCAATTTTAAGTGCTGATTTACCAAGTGCTCGGCGGTGAAGGAAAACATCGTGAGGAAACCTGCATGTCTGAGAAATAAAAAAAATATTTCGAAGAAATGTGAAGTTCGCCAACAAGCATTAGGGTAGCGCGGCGGACATTTCCTTGCCCTAAAACCCTCGCAGAAATGAGAGGAGGCCTGTGCCCAGCAGTGCGACGTAAATAGGCTGCAACTTTACTTTAATTTACTGGATGTTTGACCTTGTGAAATATATGTATATGAACTGCATTTTAATTTGGTTTTGGTTTTGTAATATTTTGTTTTAATTAAGACAAATATACATCAAATATAACAAACTAAGCACACCTAGTTCTTCTCGTTGAGGATTTCCACTAGCAGTCACCGAAGTACATCTTGCGGTCTTAGTCATAGTAATCAGTTCTTACGAAAATTTGAGAGACGATTACCAACTGAAGTTGTTAGGTGTCGGTGTGCGCGCGCATCGTAACAACTTCATAGTGTCATTTTTAGGTGTTGGTGTGCGCGCTCATCGTAAAAATCCATTCTTATAATTTTTCCCGAACGCGCCAAAAGAAGTATAACTTCAAAAATAAACGGCAAAGATTCTTTGGAGAATACACAAATACTCAATGACAACAAAAGCACAGTAGATATTTATGTACGTAACATATATTTATAATCTATTATTATTAAATATATACAGACGTATACTTTTGTACTGTAGAACACAAAATATAGCCGCGTTTTACGAAGACATTAATTATTTTTCAAGCCTAAGCAAAGTGACGAAAAAAGTAAGTTTGGTTAAACGTAAACTTCGGCCAAGAGATGGTAAATGTTTAATTTTTTTAAATTGCTCCGTTCCGTTGCTGCGTGAAGGAATGACAAAAACAAATATACAAAAAATCACACTTCCACATGTATAATATTATATTAGTGTGGATTGTCAAGAATGATAGATAAACTTTTGAAACCGGTTTACAATCGGCTTTTTGAGGGCGGAACTATACACTCGCGCTCTTTCTCGCTCTAGTAAATAACGGTTCTGAGTTAACAAAAAGGATAGAAGCACAGAAAAATGCAATTCCGTGCTGCCAGATGTAGTTCAACCCTAAGCCTTAAAACGGTTTAACTCTATAGGTTGGGTAAAATCTGTAAAATTAGACCGTTTAAAACCCCTATACAGATAAACTTTCCGGTTGATCATGACATTAAAAAATGGTAAAAACATTTCATAGACTAGGCAACACTCGAATATTATTGCGCAGTATTATTACTTGTATTGACATTTAGCTTTCGTATCCTTTTACAAAGAAATACACTACCAAATTGTATAGTTGCTTATGAAAAGTGATGTTCTTCTCCTTATATTTTTCCCAAGAGTAATTTTTATATGATTTTACAGCACAAACAGTCATTTTGCGAAATTAAAAATACCGGTGCGTGATATACGTTCGCAGTGAACGTCGCTGGCGTAATGGCGGAACGATCGAACGAATACACCAGTATTAGCGCCTTTGAAATGGAAGCGTTTTAGGCGCGCGTACACGGTATCTGGACTTATAAAACATCTTTGGGTGAGGCAAATTGCAGCAATGGAAGAATGAATGAATGAATAGCGCTATTAAATGCATTTGAAAAGCACATTAACACAAATTCTCTATAAAGGCATTATGTAAATCTTTAAAAGTATAAAATGGTTATATAAATGAGGAAGCGAAGTCCGCTAAAGTACTATGTTAAAGGCGTGTATTTAAGATATCGATATTAATGTAAACAGTCCTTGTTATTTCTTACTAAATGCTGTTTTAGATCATACAGCGGAAATACTTTATTAGTTCCTAGTGGATTAGAACACACTGTCTTAACGGATACTTTTCTACCGCTTTATTGCAACTTTTTAGGAATTAAATAGACTCCTCAACGGATTTGATTTGCTACTTGAGGGGGGGGGGGGGGGGGGGGCGAAGTAAGTACTTTTGAATGGTCTATATATTAAGTGAACAAAAGATTACCATCACGCTGTTACTTATAAAATAGTCATTATTTTATACTGGCTAGTTTCAAGTTAAAATTAATATAATAGTGTTTAAAAATAAATTTTCCCATTGTTTGTTCTTCGATATCTGCGGCCATGAGAATTTTTTTGTGGTGGACAGTCCGCGGCTCTTAAGTTGTTTAGATTCTCAAACGCAAGTCTACTTAATGGCACAATTACGTATTTAATTCTGTAGCGGTGAATTAACACTGTTTTAGCTCCTGACCTTCAAGTTAAATAAGTTGTTACCCGATAATGTAACTATAGAGCAATGTTTTATATTAAAGATTTATTAAAAACTTATTTTTATTTACTACTAGCTATCCGCACGGCGTTTTTGAGATCGAAATTAGTCAAATACCATTTATGACATCAATTTCTCATTTTTTTTTAAATAAAATTTTACGTTTTTTCAATAAAATAGCCTAGATGCCTCTTGGCATTGCTCTTTATCTCTTCGTAAAGTTTCATCACAGTCGGTTTAGTAATTCCGAAGATTGGTCTGGACAGACAGACATATATATATATATATATATTTTTTATAAATGGTTATTTTTGTCTTAATAGCATGCAAATTACCCGCTGAGGTTTATAGAAGTTAGTTATTTCAATATGCAGAAACTTTAATTTTATTTATATGTATAGATTTTAAAAACCAATATTAAGCAAATTTAGAACCAAATTACTTTAAGCATTAAAAGGAATAGATGTGTTTATTTCTTCTACAAATGTAACTATTAAGGTGGGTCTGCTTAAATACAGCCGGTTACAAATAAGGTCCATCTCTTCAAACTTATCGGAATTAATACTTAAACCAAAATGGATATCGCGTTGCCACTCCCCAGTAACCAATTACAAAAGTGCACCGGCGTTCATTGCTTTCGCGGTGGCTATTTTTTCAGTGGCTCTGGGTATAACTTCAGGGGCGGTCGACGTGACTCAATCTATAAAATATTCGGATTCAATTTTGCGTTGTTTTAGTAATAAAACCCGGTCGTTATGTAATAATTCTGCAAAAGTAATGTTAAAGTACTTTCAGAAGGTGGATTGACGAGGTAAGTTACGAAAATTATTGCTTTTTTATCACGATTTTGTTAGGTTTTCTCAGAACATATCTAAGTGATTAACAAGGTCCACATTTTGTCTCAAAATAAGGGCCGGACCTTATTAGGGACAAGAAGCTTTAAAATAGGCGTACTTAAATGAATTATATACCTAAGTGTAAGTAAGCAGTTGGCCTGGCAAATGGCACTTTTGTGCGGTGATAACGACAGATCACCACGCTAGGCCATAGCTATCGCAAAAAAATGCCACATGTCTTTTTGACACCTTTCCTTCCTTGCACTTCAACTAATATTGAAAAAATTAATCCAGACGCTTTCGAATTTTATACTTAGCAACACATTTACCCATTCGTTTTTACGTAGTAGTAGTATTATAAGATTTTATTTACGTAAATCAACAGTAGCTTTTGACATAAGTATTGTTGATACATAATATAAGTAGGTATATTGTTTCCAGTAAAGACAAAAATGGAACCTTCGCAAAAAAGAAAACGTTGCCCAGGATGGTCTCTAACTTATCTTCAGGATGCTCTAGATGATATGAAAAAACAGCCAAATGTCTAAGCGTGCAGCAGCTTTAAAATACCATATACTACGGCGAACGTTGAAAAATTACATAAAATCTGGAAGCGTGGTGAAGAGCATGAGAAGGAAAGCTGTTTTTACCGACACACAGGAAAAGGAATTGGTAGAGAGAATTAAGAAGTTTTCAAATATTACCTTTGCCAGAACCGTAAAGCCAGTAAAAAAAAACAGTGACATTTTGTTATAGCTAGTGTTGCCATAACATTAAATGGAATTATTACATAGTACTATGATTAAGATAATGTATTACTGTAGGAAGTGCTTTGTTTATTATTTTTATTGACTTATTCTTAACCATATTACTTTTATTTTTATTATTTCTGATAGTATAGTTATTACTAATAATAACTTAATATAAAAACATTTTGTGTGTTGTGTTGGTAGTCTTAAAAAGTTTATACGAAAAAAGTATGAATATACTAAATGACAACAATTGAATAGAGTAAAATGATTTAAGTCATTTGATATTCCCAAAAATGTTTGTTTTTTTCTGTGGCCTTATTTAAAATACATTTTTAATTTGAAAAATCATAGAAAAATAATTGAACTCATTTTATATATAAATTATTTCTAGACGCGATAATTTTTGTCAACTATTTTTCTGTTGTTCTTTATTTTTATTTTGTGGTAAAAACAACATAAAAAATCTTTTTAGTGAAAAAATCTACTATGATTACAGAAGTGTAATACCTAATAAGGTCCAAGTACTAAGATTGAAAAAAATGACCGATTATTAACATTTTGGGATTTTCTTTACTAGAGTTAATAAAAAACTGCACACAACTAAAATTTGTTTCATTTATAATTACTATAAAATAAATTAGTTATAACTAATATTCATTTCCTAATACTTTATAAGAGCAACGACACTAATTCATATGAATTTCCGTTTCATTATGCGAAAGCCACGAATTAAATAGTAGTTTTAAGCCATTGCTTTATAAAGGTATATAACACCTAAAATCTTGCAGTTCAATTGTGGACCTTGTTTAGACCGCTAGTGTCGTATAGGGACCATAGATAAGCTTTTAAAAAACTTATTTTGTAAGTACCTCGACCTTGGTACCTTGTTTATATATAATATTGTTACGAGCTTGGGGTTCGAGACAATTAAACACTGCCGATTGAATTACCAAAATTGACTATTTAATTACACAACACTAATTACAACTTAAAATCACACTAATAATAAAACACAGTTCGCCGATATTTCGCTTCGAAGTATTCTCTTGTATCGCCAATTCAATACTGCCCCGGTCGTGGTCTATACCGGCCTTATATAGGGCCGCAGATAGTTTCCAGAACCTTCTACTGTAGCGACATCTAGAATGTTCGAGTACATATAGGTCCCGACATTTCTGGAAGGATCTCGACTCTTCTAGTTCTGCTACTCGACACTAGAGGGCGCTAGTGTAACTAGTGTTGCCATGTACAAGACATTAATAGTGGCGCGCAACAATACTTTCTCTTCAAATATAAACAGCTTTTTTTATCATGATTTTTAAAAAATTAAAAGACTTCCCAAAATTGATTTATAAGGATTTCCAAAAACCCGGTACTTATTAGATGTAATTACCTTACAATTTATGTTACGGTAAACCTTAAAATAACAAACGGTGGCTATATTGATTTATGTGATTTTTGTAGTGACAAATCTCTGATGAAAATAAATTATTTAATCTTGGACCAATGCATTGTTTATTAGTCAGAATATTTGATGTATAGACTGAATGTTAAACATTAAAACTATATTATTATGCCATAATATAGTTATTTAAAAGATATAATTAATATACATTAATTATATACATAAATTACCTCTTAATCCGTAAATGAGGTTTGAGGCGTCTGGTATTGCTGTTTGCTTAATACACCTGTTCAGGATATAAAATCAAATGTCTACATATATCCCGCCTCTAATTGCTGAGAGGCGGAAATTCGATCATCTTCACATAACTCAATAATTTAAATATCTTACATAAGATTTGTAAAAACGGCATATTCTCTAGGCATACTGGTAATTAATGATAGGCTTAATGTAGGTATACCGTGTAGTGGGCGTGTATGAATATCAACTACCCCATATCGACCCGTAGGTGTCATTAGAGGCCAAAGAGGGAAACAAACAAAAAGATGGGACGCAGCTTCTGCCAACAACTAGAAAACAAGAAATTGCGAATGCTAACCTGCCTAACAGCTTGGCAATTATGGCAAATAAAATAAAAGGGATCCTTGTAAGGTAATCTGGGGGAGGCAAATGTTCAGAACTGGACTTTGATAGACTGTTTAACTTATTAATGAAAACTGAAAAAATATTGTATTTATTTTAAACCGATATTTACTCTAGATTATTTGAAATAAATTTTATCCGGTTTTATAAAATAAAAGAGGAGTTTAAATTCCCAACCAAAATACGATACGACAACTTTTATATAGACTTGAGAAAATTGGGTAATCAATAGGATTTAATTAAATTCAGCATAAATCACACTGTCTTTCGGAAAGGGTGCGTTTATAATGGTAGAACTCCCTTGACTTCAAAACTTAAAGATAAACGCCATTCATAAAATAGCTCTTAGAAACAACTGTTAATCCATTTTTGTTTTCAATTTTCGTGAGATATTATTTTTGTATCTACGAGTGTTATTAACAAAAATATTGAGGTGTTATTTTCGTTACACAGGTCAACAATTTCAATAATCTTATATGATAAGAAATTAAATTTACAGCATATATATATATATATGCCATTGTTGGACAAAGGCTCTGTCTATTATTTTAGAGGGTTATGTAAGTATCGTCACGTTGTTTCCCTTTAGTGCCGAGAACGCCATAAATCAGTACTTAAAATTTCCATCAATAACTTTATTGGTGCTGGCAGGGATCAAACTCACATTGTTCGCCTACTATAAAATTTTCGATTTGCATAAAAACAAAAATATTTTGTTAGGTACTGGCACGGCAGACGTAACAATAGATTCACTTTATTCATAGTCATACTTTGAATTCGCATTAAATTTTTAAAATTAAAAACAAAGTAGATTCTAGTTCAAACTGTGAAGCTTTCCAATATTTAAAGAACCTTATGGGGTTTTGTGCCAAATTTAGCAAAACGGGACACAGGTTTTTCTCTGATCGTGTTTCTCGTATTTGATTAAAATTTGGCATAGTAAATATTTTTTTTTATTTCTATGAAATGATGAATATAAAAAAAATTATATTATATATTTTTTACCTCATTAAGTAAATGAGGTACAAAATTTGAATATTTGTTGGGTCAGAAATTGTAATATAAATTATGTTGAGAAAATATTTTAAGATGCCCTGTGGAATCTCAATTTGAAGCCCTTTGTGATGTTTAATTTTACTTTAAATTTATCGTAAAGATCATTTTTAGCCAAAGACATTTAAGAAGTAGTAGTAATATATATTTAAATCTCTTTGTGTTTAGCAGCTATCAAAATCAAACGGCTATGCAAAAAGTCGTATCCGTGCTACTAACCGTTGAGGAGTACCTTCGTGACGAGACAATCCTGGCTGCAGCATCAGGTTATTTCTATAATTTAAGTGTATTGTCGTCAGGACTTAACTAGCATAAAAAAATCAAAGTCGTAATTTTAGAGAAAGTGGTTCGAATTTGGCTTGCAAGATTTGAACTAAACATACATAATATGCATGTAAAGTTACGAGTTAATATATGCTTGAAAATGGAGATATGTCAAAACCTTTGATGTAATGAAGAATACCGAATATTCATAAGCGATTTCCGTGACAGTTATTGGGTCCGTAATAGATTTAATTGCCATTCATCTTGCTATTATTTTAATACTAATATTGAATCTGATGCTTTTCCTTATTTAATGAAACCTAGTAAAGTAATATCTTTATTTAAATATGGTAGTAGTACATTTGGACCCCGCTAATTTTAGATCTATTTTTGTACTATCAACACTTTCGGTCGCTCAACAACTGACGTCTGTGTTGAGCTTATTAAATATATATTTTTTGCGATTTTCCAATGATCTCAACTGTGTTCATCATAAGACCTGAAATCGTAGTAAATTCCACGAGGGCGAAGACGCAAGAGACAGTTAGTATATTCATATTTATATACATAAACACTCGTATATTTATCACGCCTGTCATCCTGAGAGGTAGGTAAATACTACGGACTTCCATTTAGGAAAATCATCAAACACCTATTTCATCTTATTTACGTTCATACTCATACATGCTCGTCAGTTATGGGTACTCTTGGTTTAACCATCTTCTATATAGGGCGTTTTTTGCCAACTCTGCCTTTCACTTCTACAACATAACTATGTCCCTCTTTCTCCATTTATTCTTCCACTGAAGCTTTCCTTTCTTAATCCTGGTCATAGCATTAAGCTCGTGTTTTGTACCAATATTTAGTGCAATAAAGAATAAATAAATAAATAACTATTTCTTGCAAACCACACTTCTCCCCTATCACACAATTTCCTGACATTCAGAGTCACCCCTAACATACTCCGCTTTAAAAAGGCCCCGTTGATTCTGACACAAGCACTAGAGTCTCTATAAAAAAATAATGTAAATTAAGAAAAGAAATGTCTGTATCAGCCCAGCGCTCAATCCAAACAAGTCTAGTGTTTGCCATTAACGAGCCCTGTCTACTCAGAATCAATGTCATAAGTCCTATTATGCTATTGATATCAGCGATAAGCAGCTTATACTGGGGAGTAATGTCAAATGTACGAGACGTCTAGTGCCCGAGAGACCCGCTACGGGTTACGGGGTGATGTTGAAGGAGAAGATTATATAATACAAATTTAAAAAACGCGCTTTTTAAAAACACGCGTAGGCTTCCAATTTAGAAGAGGCACCGAAACGAGAACGACCCATCACACGACGCGCCGCAAACAGAACTTCTTAGACTCTAAGGGTTCTGTTTGCGGCGCGTCGTGTGAGGATAAGGCTTAGAGCGATACGATAGGGCTTAGGTTCCGATAGGAATTTATACTTTGTTTGTTGATCAGACAGTATTTGTCATTGCAACGCGGTGACAACGTCGCCACTTCACCAACTTTCTCACTAGTTTCGCAGATTCTATTAACGAAGTTAAAGAGAACTCATCCATCTGATAGGGCGTTGCCATCTAAAAAAATCATAATTTCAATAACAAAAATGGCCGGGTGCTACCAAAAAAGCCCATGCTTACTTCAGCGAAATTTCAAGATATTATTTGCACGTTCTGCGTAGATAGAACCCAAAAAAAATTAAAGGTGAAGGAAGCCGATACTAACTATGACATCAGGAAGTTTAATACCTCTTACCCCGTAGACCACAAACCAAAAAGAGGAAAATTAAAAAAAATACGCGATAAAATCCGTAAAATTAGTATAGTATTTGTGTGAAAATAAGACATCATTTTGGAAAGATGTCTCCTCCTACTATTCTATAGGGAGCGTCTACGTAGAAAATAGCGTCATTTGATGTCATCAATTATTACTAGATCAAAGTTTCCCCTTTTCGTTTTATTCTTCCAGTTAGCTATGTGGTGACATAGATGTTGGTTATGATATAATAATAATTATTAGAGATGATAGTACCACACAGTATGTTAATGTGATTTTTTCTTTACTACTTTTTCTCTATCATCCTTCCATTATTCAAATAAAAGCATTGTTACATTATTGTTTACCCTCGTATACTTTTTGAAATATAAAATCATTACAGATATACAATTATTCAATACTTCGTACTATAACTTTTTTGGAACCATAGGTATCGGTAAACGATACCGTTTCAGAAGACGATTAGACTGGATGATATTAGTTTTCAATAAGTAATTCAATAGTCCTCTTGATCACCAGACCAAGTGTCTTACTCTTAATGGGTTTACCTCATCCCGACATTGATCTCTTTCAATTTTCTCCAGTAGCTGTGAATGAGATCAAGAAGACAATCCTTTCCATTAAATCTAATGCTGTAGGTTGCGATAACATCAGACAACGGATTATTATCCTATTATATACTTGACCAGTTATCTCGTACATCATTAACTTCTCCTTGGATTGTGGTGATGTTACTTCACTGTGCGTAAGGCTTACGTTATTCCCTTAGAAAAGATCCCAAATCCCACTTTACCTAATTATTTTCGACCTATATCCATCCTTTCCTTCTTATCCAAGGTCCTTGAGGCCTGTGTCCACAAGCAAAGTTCACAGTTTATCTCCTGTAATAACTTATTAATTCCCTTGCAGTTTGGCTTTAGGCCCGGTCATAGTACCGTTTCCGCACTCCTGAAAGTAACTGGTGATATTAGGGCAGGCATAGAGAGAGAGACACAAGAGTCACTGTGTTGGTTTTAGTTGACTTTTCGAACGCCTTTAATACCATCAGTTATGACATTCTAATTTCCATCCTTTCCCTTTCTATGGTCTCACCCAAAGCACTGGATTGATTTTTATCATATCTTCGAGTGCGCCAGCAGTCGGTTCGCATCGATGACCTATCATCAATCTGGCTTGACATACAAGCTGGTGTTCCGCAAGCCGGCATATTATCTTCTTTGTTACTTTCTATATTTATTAATCTCATTACCCAAAACCTTCAATCTGCGTATCATCTGTATGCCGATGACTTGCAATTGTGCACACACGCGAGTATTGACAATATTTCTACAGCCGTGGACATAATTAACAGCGACCTTGAGTACATTAAGAACTGGTCTGACTGGTTTAGCCTAATGGTCAATCCTTCGAAGTGTCAGGTCATAATAATTGGTAGCCATCGTATGATTAAGAGATTGAAATCACTAGGATCTAGGTTTACCAATAAATATTGAGAATTTATAATAAATAAGTATTTAAAGATAATCCTGTAAATAAAGGATATCAATGAATAAATCCTCCTATAATAGCAAAAGTATTAATTGATTCCACTTTGAGTTGAAAAGACTAAGCAACGACCGTTAACCAGAAAGTCACCGGTACCCTGCGTTCTCTCTATCGCCTAAAAATTTTCTACCGTCTGCAATTAAGACAATATTCGGGCAAAGTTTAATTCCTCCCCTAATTGACTAAGGCGATGTGTGTTATTTCGACCTGAAAGCAGATCTTCTCAACGAATATGACCGTCTTCTGTCGTTCGTATCCACGTATCGATCTCAATTAAAATTACCTATTATTAGGTTACCTATTCGTCAACGCCGTAGTTTGCGTGCACTCACTATTTTTCACCCCTTTATTCTATCTTGATGTCTCCAACTTCCCCCTCCTACTTATCTCCTTATTTTCAGTTGCTTTGCGCTAGTCATGAGAGAAACCTCCGCTCTACGAACAACCTTCTTCTCCTATGTCCCTCATATAGCTCTGGACTTGTTCATTCTTCTTTCCACATTCAATCTATTCTCCTTTGAAACGCACTACCTCTCGAAATCAGGACGGCTAGCAATCGTTACGTGTTCAAAAATTTTATTTGATTATGTGTATATTGTATATCTTTATGAATTTATTTGCAACTGACATTATAATATGTACTTAAGTATTATACATTTTTATTGTCTATCTTCTTCTTTATATATAAAAAGTACGTGTCACGTTGTTTGTCCGCGATGGACTCCTAAACTACTGAACTGATTTCAATGAAATTTTTGGTCAACGTGCAGTTTGGTCCAACTTAAAAGATAGGAGCTTACATCTCAATTTATAGTCCCAATACAATATTATTTTATTGAAAATTATTTGTCTATTATTTGACAGTCACAATTATCTGTTAGTTCCAAACGATTCTGTCAGATGACGATATCCGTTGACTGGATTGAGTAAATATTTAATAGATGGCGCTATGTTAAAAATGCAAACGTTTAATATAAGCTACAATTTAGTAGTATAACCACCACGTGTTGCTGTAAGTATTCAACAAATAGAACCGATTTCAAAAAAAATTTGCAGACTGTTTGCAGTTTGGTCCAACTTGAGAGGTAGGATAGTTTTAATCGCGATAAGTGACCCTCAATTTTTTTATTGCTAATTTCAGGAGTGTTTTTGGGAAAGCAAATGGTCGTTCGGAAAGGGCAGAACAACGTCTGCCTGGTCACCTAGTATAATATAAATATAAAATAATAAATAAAAAAATATTATTATTATTTTTGTGATGTACCATTTTTATCTTATGTATTTTATTTCCATGTATTCCGATTTTTTTTATTTTAGTTTAGTATTCGCATATTAACTATTTATTACACCTACTTCATTCTATCTCTGCATCATCCCAAGGAAGACTGGTAGAGAATGCCTTAAGCATTAAATCCGCCTATTTACTACATGTGTATATGAATTTTGAAATAAATAAATAAATATTTAATAAAGAAATGCGACCGCTTAGAAACGCTTTAGGAATTATACAAATGTAAACAAGAAATTATCTCATACGAAAAGCCTTTTAATTAAAACACGGATTGAAAAGTTCAGCTTGAAGTGAATATTGCAGCGATGAAATTTTGGCAGGTTTTTAAGCAGTCTCCACTAGATTGAATTACTAGACAATGCATTTTGTAGATGACTGGACACAGCTGTTATTGAAAGTACAAAGTAATTTTTCACCGCAGTAGTTATACTCGTGTAAATTATTGCACACTCTTGTTTTGAAAACGTGACTGGACTATGAAAACAATCTAATATAACAATAAATTTTGATATGACTAGAAAACATTATTTCTCAGACACAGGTTTCCTTACGAAGTTTACTTTTAACGATAAGCACGTTGTAAAACAGCATTTAAAATTAATAATATTTTAAGTATCGACTATGAGGATTGAAGTTGTATTCTTCACACCTAAGCTAATAATTATTTAAATTAAAGTAAAATTACAGTCTTTGTACGTCCCACAGCTGGGCACTGGCCTCCTCTCATTTGTGAGAGGGTTTAAGGGCAAGGAAATATCTGTCGTGCTACCACTATGCGTGTTAATGAATTTCAACACTTCGAAATATTTTTTTTTATTTCTCAGAAATGTAAGTTTCCCCATGATGTTTTTCTTCATCGCCGAGCACGTGGTAAATCAGCACTTAAATTGCAATTAACAATTTCATTAGTGCCGACGGAGATCGAACCCGGGTTGCTTGCGCACTGTGAAATTTACATCGTGCGTTTAGCCTCTGAGCTACCACGGTTCTTCTTTAGCTGAATTATTGTATGCAAATAAACACATGTTAAAAATTTCGCTCGGATTTGCTATTCAGAGAAATACTCCAAAATGGTATGCCTCTTTTTATTAAGGAATAGCTAGCATGCTTCTGTTGCCAAATGGCAACAGAACCAATTTTCTGTCGACTTCCAAAAAGGAGACGGTACTCAATTCGACTGTATGTTTTTTTTATGTGTTGCGATGATTCTTTTTTTATTTGAAAGCCGATACTTCTCGTGTGGTCCCATATGAATTTAATCAAGGTCAGACCAATAGTTTTTGAGTTATTCTTAATAACTTATATTGAAGTCGGCTGTACAACATTTTTAATTTTGAATTAACATTAGTCTTGTTATAAAAAAGGAAGCTACCTTTTGAGGAGTTTTTTTTGGCAGTTTCTTTTTCGGTCTTGGGATCCTAATTTTAAACGGTAGTAGAATAAAACGTAACGTTTGATAAATGGAATTTTCATTTCTATACCGAACAAATAAGGATAATTACTAAAGTAATGCAAAAAAAGAAACTTTATCCCTTAAGGTTCTTTTTTAAGTGGAAAATCTAATGCTAGGGTAAGCAAGAATAAATATCGATTAATGACTAGCATTACTTTCGTGTTAATGTGTCTGTTGGGTCTTGATAGCCACCCGTTACTGCGTTCGTTGAAACGTAAAATTACCCGAATATCCAACATTTAATACTGTTTGCCTACATAGTGTTGGGTTTTTAAATTTTATGAGATACATCGTATAAAGTTAAAGCTGTTTCGATTCTATACCTACTGAAACATTTTCTATTTCTATTCCTCATGAATCTGGCTATCATATACAAAAATAATTTTTCATATCGGGCTGGTAGTTCCCAAGATTAGCGTGTTTAAACGAACAAAAAACAAACAAAATTACTATTCCGCTTTATTATGTTATATATTCATATAATCAGAGTGACACGTCTTAATGATTGTATCATAATATTGTTTACGGTACACTTTCAATCAGTAGCTTAATAAAGTTGCTTCAAAATGGACGTCAATGTTCTTAGTATAGTTATTAATTGGTTTCTTCTGTACACAAGTGTTTGTATTGTTCTAATATGCTGGTTTTATCATCGTAATTACAACTATTGGAGGGATCGTAGAATCCCTTATGAGAAGCCTTTCCTTTTCTTCGGAAATCTTGCATTTATTATGAGAAGCAGTTTTTACGATTTTTGTTATGAATTAAAAAAGAAACATCCTCGTGAGTATGTTGGAATATTTTTAGCCTGGAAACCAGCGCTGATGTTGCAGACACCTGAATTTGCAAGGAGGATACTTGTTAAAGATTTTGAATATTTCCAAGATCGATATTTGTATGCGGGATTTTCCGATCCATTGGGTTCATTGAACTTATTTACAGTGAAGGTAAGTTACCAAAATAAATGGTATTAAAACATTTTACTAGTTATTTCAAACTTTAAAGGTACTGATAACCTGTTATTAATCAAATATTTTAAACAAATATTTTAATTCTATATTTTAGAACCCTATTTGGTCAGTAATGCGACATGAACTTTCACCTATGTTTACTACGTTCCGGCTGAAAATGATTACAGAACTAATGAACATGAATTCCAAGGAACTGGTGTCGAAAATCCGTCGTGATTATATTAACAACAATAAGCCAGTGAACTTAAAGGTACGCTGTTCTTAATTATACATACCAAAAAATATTTATTTAGACTTTTGGCTTATTCAAAAGAATGAATTACAATTTGGGAATATAAAACTTCCTATTAATAATCTTAATTATTATTTTCTAGGAATTATTTTCAATGTACACGTCCGACATAGTGGCATACAGTGTTTTTGGAATAAGGGTCAGTGTTCTGAAAGATGAGGATTCACCGTTGTGGTATATAACTAATCATATGGTCAAATGGACTTTCTGGCGTGGTTTTGAATTTACTATGATATTTTTTGTTCCTGCTATTGCTTCTTTACTAAAGTAAGCAAATTTTATCAATTTGTAATTAATATTATATGACATAGATTTGAATTTTTTCTTAGTTCAAATTTTGTTATAAACAAATTTTGAAGCACTTGCAGTCATTCGATTGAACTGAAAGACAAACCATGTAACGTGGAGCTGATCTAATGATGAGACCGAATGCTGGCCCCAGCCACGTCGTCTATAAGACCTTGGTTTAAAATAAATTTATGTTATAATTATCATCACTACATTGTTTGGCAGACGGTTCGTTAAAAGTGTTGTGCTATTAAAACATTGAAAGAATCCCAATGCTGGAAAATTTCCTTAACTTTTTTAAATGGAAGGATGATTTCACAGAATCAACTTTAAGCTGAAGTTTTAATGGGCCGGTCATCAAGCTCGAAGAATCGGCAACCGATAGATTTCTCGAGTGACATATGCGTAAGAGATTCAGGAAACTTAATGGATGCAGGTGGCTCAGGACCGTATTTTATTGAACTACGACGATGATGATGATATATCAATAATATGTAAGTGGCAACAACAAACTCGTATGTGCGAAACAACTGGCACTGTGATCGACAATCCACCTGTCAATCAAAAAAATTTTTTTATAGAATAGGGGGCAAACGAGCATGCGGCTTACCTGATGGTAAGTGACTACCGCCGCCCATGAATAACCGCAACACCAGGGGAATTGCAGATGCGTTGCCGGCCTTTTAGAAAGGTGTAAGCTCTTTTCTTAAAACAAATACTCCTTACAACAGGATAGGTCTATATGTGCATTAGTGGACATTCAGGTGCCTTTAAAAAAAGAAGCAGTTTTTTTTTAAATGCAAAATAACATGAATGATGTGAATAGACGGAGTTTGACCTGGTTAGACATGCAGGAAGTCGATTGATGCTGGTGGCTCAGACCCTGCTTTGTGGCATTCCTTGAGAAGCCTATGTTGAGCAGTGAACTTGTGAAGGCCTGTAATGATGATGATGATGATGATGATTATGATGAAGATGGTGTGAAATACATTAAATAAATTTTTACAGGTTACAATTTTTCTCTCGGGCCGCCACAGATTACATCAAGAAAATATTTTGGAGCGTCGCTGAAGGACGTGAAAAAAATCAAAAGTCAAATTATAATGATCTCCTTGAACATCTACTTAAATTAAAAGAAAATTTAAAACTACCCGCTGAATCGGAATCGGGTAAATATAGATTTATTTTGGTTTTCCTATCCTAGAGCTGAGTTTTTTTTGTAAATTAACTTGCGTTGTTGTCAGGAAGATCCTGCTGCCTATCTCTTGTTCCATGTTTGTCCTCTCTCACGACACCTACAGAATGATTTAAAGTGGTAATAAATACTGTTACGCCGTCATTACACAGCAAAATGTATAATGCTTTTATTGATATTTGATTTCAGAATTGGCTGATAATTTAATGCTCGCTCAAGCCGCTGTATTTATTTTGGGCTCAATTGAGACTTCATCTACTACTCTGAGTTACTGTCTACATGAACTTGCACATCATCCGAAAGAGCAAGTAAGTATTTTAAGCATCTTTTCTTATGTGCTACTATGTAAATAACTATTTATATTTTGTAGAACTGAAACACCACATCACTTTTCTTTACATACGTAAAATTTCATCAACATTTTACCGATTCAACAGTTACCACTTTTTAACTCTCTTTTTATAAACAAGTGGTAAAATTAAATATTTTGTACACCCGACTTCAATATGAATTATAAAGGATAACCAAAAACTACTGGTCAAACTTTGATCAAATTTGTAAATAGAAAAAAGTTATAAGGTAACACATAAAAAATACAGTCGAATTGAGTACCTCCTCCTTTTTGAAGTCGGTTAATAAACAAAACTACGTTAAGCACGCTACTGTTAAGCACTGGAAAGCTTTAAGGTTATTTCGTTTGCATAAGAATATAAGGATGACTATTTTTAAGAAATTGAATGGATTCAGACTAAAAATATTTTAAATGTTACAGGAGAAGCTCTACAACGAAGTCATTGCAGCGATGCAAAGATCTGGAAAGGAAGTTTTAAATTATGATGAATTATTAGATTTGAAATATCTTTCCATGTGTATTGCTGGTATGCTTTTAATAATAAACATTATATTAATTTTTAAGTATAAAGTCTAATTTTTTAATATTAATTATTTATAGAAACATTGCGCAAGTATCCACCACTTTCATATTTGGACAGAATATGCAATAAAAATTACAAATTAAATGACGAAGTTACTATTGAAAAAGGAACGCCTGTGTTCTTAAATATCTTAGCTATTCATTATGACGAGAACATCTATCCAGAACCTGAACAATGGCGTCCAGAGAGAATGAACTGCTCGGCTGACAGTGATAACCTAAATTTCACTTATTTGCCATTTGGCGTTGGACCTCGGTTTTGTATAGGTAAGAAAAATACTAAAATATATGTCCGTAATATAATGTCATGATCATGTTTTATACGCGGTAGAGCCATGCTGCAGCTATATTAGTAGTATAGTTGTAGCACGAATGGGTCGGCTCAACCGGGGAAGGACCATGCTCTCACAGAATACCAGCGTAAAATAGCAGCTTAACACTGCTGCTGTGTTTCGTATGGTGGATGTAGTGAACCGGAGGATCCTCTTACTGGAAAGAAAGCGTTCCGTCTTGGTTCTCGCGGGTGGCAGCGCATCTGCATTTTGATTCGCAAACGAGGATAGATGTGGATGTTTATGGGCCGGGGCAGCCACTTTCCATCGGGTGGACTGTGTGCTCGTTTGTCCCCCTGTCCTATAAAAAAAAATTATACTGTGTTTTAAGCCAATGGTGCTCTTTGTTTCGTAAATTCTTGTCAAAGTTCCCAGCTGAAGCGCAAGAAACTTATTAATTACTTGTTCCAATGACTGTGACATGTTGTTATAAACATAAATATGTCCTTGCATCCAGACCAATTCTTATATTTTACAAAAAAAATGAAAATTTTGGTATCTTTTGTTATATCTTCTACGTAAAGATAAGATCAGATCGTGTGTGTGATAAATTAATACTACTGCATAATCTAGTACATTAAAAAATAATGATAATTTTTGGCAGATATATTATGTCATACCGTTGTATAAAGACTTCCCAACTATTCTAATTATCGCGGTGCTCCAGAGCGTATTAGCGGACTTCACATGCCCCACGATTTTATGATCTTCTCCTTCACCGCCACATGCGCCGCACATGTTTATAGTTGCAATTACCTTTTTCTTTTTTCTTGCTGGATCGCCCTCGGGTTGCTCTTGTATCTAAATCTCTTTGTATCAAGTCTCTTTAATCTATCTTTTTATAGAATAAGGGTGATAAGCGAACACATAGCCCGCCTGATGCTAAGTGGATTATCTCATAGACACCTGCATCTACCTTCAATTAAGAATCCAAATGCAGAAGCATTGTCACCCCTGAGGACTAAGATAGAGTACCTCCTATCCAGTAAAACGGGTCTATATTATAGTATCTATTAATAAGAATATATACCCTTTTTAAAACGAAAATAATAGTTGTTCTGAGTGCTTAAGAAAGCAAACTTAACTTTTATCGAGATAATATATTATGACCGAAACAATGGCATATCTTTTACATTAAGTTGTTCAGATTACGAAACGACAAAACTGCTTCGACTCTAAAAGTAATTTTACATTATATACCTAGAAATTCAGAACAAAATAGGACATGTTTTTAAAATATTTCTATGCATAAAAATTAAACCCGTTTTTGTAACAAACAAGTGCAGTAAATGAATTTGTTTTTGCAGGTAAACGCTACGGTATGATGCAAGTTCGCTCAGCTCTAGCCCAGATAATTGCTGCGTATGAAATAAAGCCCGCTGACATACCTTACAAAGTTGAAACAGATCCTTATAGTGTTATATTGGCGCCCAAAGATGGTTTAAGCGTTAAGTTCGTGGCTAGATAAAATGACATGAAATATTTTTGAATATATTAATTCAAATAATTTCTTCTTTTATATTATATTGTATAAGTACTTGTTTCAAATTATATTATAGTATGTACCGCCTTATTAAACTTTGGCAGCCCTGTTGTTGCGCCTCAAGCGAAACGAATAGGTTATAACACTATGGAAGTTTCTGAACTACTCCAGTATATATAAAATAGCTCATCGCACCCTGGGCTGAACACCTCTCTCAGTAAAAATACAAATAAATATATTGGTAAATGCAATTGGGCATACCTTAAGCGCATTAAAAAATTACGTATAACATGATTATTCGGAATTTTTAAAGTAGTTTAAATACATTTCGACAGCACTATCGGCTTCAACACCCTCGAAAACCATGAAAATGACACCCTTGATGAAAACATTTATACCTATTGCAGCCGCCATCTTGGATTTACATTTCGACAGCACTATCGGCTTCAACACTCTCGAAAACCATGAAAATGACACCCAAGATGAAAAAATTGGTACCTACTTCAGCCGCCATCTTGGATTTACATTTCGACAGCACTATCGGATTCAACACCCCCGAAAACCATGAAATTGACACCCAAGATGAAAAACTTGATATCTATTGCAGCCGCCACCTTGGATTTACATTTCGACAGCACTATCGGCATCAGCACCCCCGAAAACCATGAAAATGACACCCTTGATGAAAAAATTGATACCTACTTCAGCCGCCATCTTGGATTTACATTTCGATAGCACTATTGGCTTCAACACCCTCGAAAACCATGAAAATGATACCCATAATAAAAAATTGATACCCTTTGCAGCCGCCACCTTGGATTTACATTTCGACAACCCTATCGGCTTCAACTCTCTCGAAAACCATGAAAATGACACCCATGATGAAAAAATTGATATATTTTGCAGCCGCCATTTTGGATTTACATTTCGACAGCACTATCGGCTTCAGCACCCTCGAAAACTATGAAAATGACACCCACGAAGAAAAAATTGGTACCTAATTCAGCCGCCATCTTGGATTTACATTTCGACAGCACTATCAGCTTCAACACCCTCGAAAACCATGAAAATGACACCCATGATGAAAAATTTTATACCTATTGCAGCCGCCACCTTGGATTTACATTTCGACAGCACTATCGGCTTCAGCTTCCTCGAAAACTATGAAAATGAAAATGACACCCATGATGAAAAAATTGATACCTATTGCAGCCGCCATCTTGGATTTACATTTCAACAACCCTGTCGGTTTCAACACCCTCGAAAACCATAAAAAAGTCACCCATGACAAAAAAAATTATACTACTTACTTTTAGTACGTACTACTATTATTTATTCTGTGCTTTTAAATATTGTAATAAAAAAAATCTTTTATTATTATTATAATCAAGTATTTAAGAAATTTGGTTATTCGAATATTGTGTATTTGTACAGCGATCTTTTTGAGCCGCTGCAAACAACCGAAACAAGGTCCACTCACGACGGCGACTGAAGCCGAACTAAACTACTCTGTGGCTGTGGCTGTAGCTCCCCATTTACAGATATAATTTATATACGAGGCAACCAAATCAACGAAAATTTCGCCATTTTGGAGCCGAAAAAAATTAATTATAGCTAAACAAAACAAAATTACACTGCCATTTACATTCAGTGGCTTCCCACATGATAGATGAAGAGATTAAAAAATAGATTGAGTTAAACAATTGATATTTTCAAAAGTTATAGTGTTTACAAGCCACAGGGACATGATAAATCCACACCATAAGCCACTAAAACCCTTTTTTTTATTTAAAAATAGCAATTAATCGATTTAAAAAAATTATTAATAAGTTCAACAATCATTTATCTTTCTAACAATGTGCTTTTTATATCATTTATATGTATAATATGATTGCTTGATACGATTTTATTCGATAAAATGTTGGAATTTAAATTTTTAGGCGATAGTAGAACATTACCTTGCGCTTTCGCTTAAGGTATGCAATAAAGCTTCCCATTGACGTCCGTCGAGTTGGGTGTTCATATTATTTTTAAATAAAGGTTACATTATTATAAGCACATACGCAAAGTTTCAACATGCGGAAACGCGTATTTTTTGAGAAAATCATTTATTTTTTCAATTTTTATGTCAATTCCTAGCGTAAAACTGACGCTATTTTGTATTGTCATTGTCATCGTCAGTAGGGATGTAGAATCTTTCCGAAGATGTTTTCGAAAAAATAATTAAAGCAATACAATATGTGTATAAAATTGATTAATAAATTATGTTAAAGAACCGAATTGATTGACCCCGACTCCACCTGGTACGAGTCTGTCCTACCCCTAGTGGTTTTACAGAGCCAGAGACGTTGCAGTCTCAAAATAATAGCAGAAGGTGACACAGGTAGCGGAGAGGGCTGCACACTGTTCGCAAGAACGATAATGCGCCAAACACGTCTAGACGTGACTATTTTTCAACATTTACCGTGTCTTAGAGGTAAAAACTAAGATTTACTGAGTGACTGCTTGTAAAAGTCCGAAATAAACGATTACCATAGAACACTTCGGACTTTTACCTTATGGACTTGGTAAATCTTAAGTTTTACTGCAAAATCTTAGAATTTACCGTAGTTAACATTGGTAGAGCCAGGCGGCAGCTTTTGCTGTCGCATGGATGGGCCGGCTCGAACCGGGGTGGTACCACGACCTCACAGAATACCTGCGTGAAGTAGAGGTTTACCTCTGCGTTTCGCTTGGTGAGTGCAGGTGGCCGGAGGCCCTTTTTACTGGAAATGAGGTCGGTCGGAGTCGGTTAATTTCTTCGCTTACCACCCGCCATTTTTATTTCCCGCAATTATTATTCATGTATTCTGGATGACGTTGATCATTTTATAGTGTGTGTGACTTGTTAAAATATTGCATTTATTATTATTTGAATCGTTATTTGTGCGGATACTGGTATAAATACTTTGTATGTTTTGTAATTTTACATCATTAATTTGCACTCCGTTTTCATTAGTTTGAAAATATGGCAGCCACTCGCAAAACTGTGACTAAGGAATTACTTATTAAGAAAACATGCCGCGATGGTTATTTTACTCGCATGCAACGCATTTTCGATCTTTCAATAACAATAAACGATGCCGCTATTCAGGATATGTTTATATCACAGTGCGAAACCATCGATGATATCAGGAGTGAATATCACAAGTGCATTCATGATATTAATTCTATAAATATGGAACTAGATCCCGAATTTATTCCTGATTTCAACGCCTGGAGTAGCTTTGAAGACCTATACTGCCATGTTATACGTATTAAGAACAAAATATGCAAGCCGCAAACGATGAATGCTTCCAAGCCCAAGCGTTACCTAAGTTGCCTCCCATAGAAATTTCAGAGTTCCACGGAGACCCTTCCAAATGGAGCCTCTTTTATGAAACATTTAATTCGACAATTAATTCTAATACTGAGTTAACGAACTCGGAAAAAATCTATTATTTAATTAGCAAACTTAAATACAAAACGCAACATGTTTTTTCGGGTATTACCGCTGATAATTACGATTCTATATGGGATGCTTTAATAAAAAAATATCAGGACAAGCGTTACCTCGCGAGCACCTTTCTCGACTCAATATTAGAGATGAAAGCTTTACCTAATACCGCAACTTCAACTCAATTGGAAGCATTCATTGATAAATATGCCGCATCTATCGCTGCTCTTAAAGAATTAAATATATCAAATCTTTGTGATTACGTGTTTATTCATTTTGCGCTCAAGCGCTTAGATCGCGACACTTCGAAGGCATTTGAAATGTTTGTTCGAGACGTGGACATACCTACTTATGACAGCTTTATTAATTTTGTAAAAGGTCAAGTCAAAATAATGCAATGCGTACGCAACGCACCCGCATACAAAGTGTCAACGAAAGAAAGTGATAAACCCAAGTTGCCTGCCATTCCAAATATCTCGCATTCTTATATTACATCATCGAATTCTTATGACGTCACATCGCCATGTAGACTTTGTAGTAAATCGCACGACCATATTTATAATTGTCGCGAATTCATGAATTTGTCACCCGAGCAACGCCATAAATTTGTGAAAGAAAATCGTTTATGCACAAATTGTCTCAGTTCTAAACATATTTGGAACGCTTGCAAAAGCACTAATGTTTGTCGTATATGTGGGTCACGCCATCATTCGTTAATTCATTTGCAAAAATTAAATTATATCAATAAGCGAAATAAGGATTCTCAAATTGTTACACATCCCGACACGGTTGCAACGCGCCCGCGCTCTTCCGCTCTAACTCGACAGCCAGAGCTTAAGGATACATCCGGTGGTGTAGCCTTTCTGTCGGTTGACAGCGCAGACAACAAACTATGTCTTATTTCAAAGCCACAAAATATTAACACATTATTAGGTACTGCGCAAGTTAATGTGCTAGACCGCCATAATAACATGGTTACTTGTAGGTGCATCATTGATCCAGGTTCGCAAAATAATTTTATCACGACCGCATGTTGCCGCAAATTAGGGCTGAATATTAAACAGTTAAATCGCAAAACTATCATAAAAGGATTAGGCGATCATTCGAGTCTTGCAAAAGGAAAGGTGAACATCTAGCCGAATAAGTACGCTATTGAAGGTTTGGTTTTAAATAAAATAACGGGTAATTTACCTACCGCGCCCACTAATACCACGTCGCTAGATTATCTTAAATGCCTACCGCTGGCTGATGAAGAATTCTCTAAGCCGTCAGAAGTCGAGATACTTCTCGGGGCAAAATTATTTATTGAACTGTTGCTGCCCGTTAAAGTAACTGGAGCCCCGCAACAACCCTCTGCGTTTTTTACGACATTAGGCTACGTAGTCATGGGAGACGCGCAGGTTGAAGTCAACGACTCCGTTGACGTACTTCACTCTTATCTGTCCAGCGTTTCCTCCCCGCATTCAATTCATGAGCAGTTAAGCAAGTTTTTTGAAATAGAGGACCTCGGCGATTCCCCGATTCTCTCCGAACAAGACAGATATTGCGAGGAGTTTTATTCTGTCACTACACAACGTGAGGAGACCGGGCGCTTTGTTGTAGGTTTACCTTTTAGGGACGAAACTATCCTCTTAGGAGATTCGTTACAAACGGCTCGTAAACGTTTTCTTCATTTAGAACGCAAATTTCATAAAAATCTAGGAGTTAAATCGCAATATGATGAACTCATCCGTGAGTACCTATCTAAAGGTTATCTTAAACAAATTCTGGAACCGCAAAATTATAGCAAGGGTTACGTTATAGCACACCATGGGGTGATCCGCGATGATAATTTCACTTCCAAACTGCGCATCGTCCTTGACGCAAGCACTCACACCGACTCTGGAGTATCGTTAAATGATATTTTACACGACGGACCGCCGCTACAGTGTAATTTATTTCAAATCTTATTAAACTTTCGCTTTTTCGAGATCGCCGCAACTGCTGATATACGTCTAATGTATTTACAGATTGTAGTTCGCGAGGAAGATCGACCTTATCAGCAAATAATATACCGCTTTAATAATAGAAAACCGCTAAGATATTTCGCTTTCCAACGCGTATGCTTTGGTTTACGATCTAGTCCCTTCATAGCCATCCGAACCATTCGTGAATTAGCTAAACGCGAGGAAACTAATTTTCCCCTCGCTGCGCAACTCGCTACTACCCAACTGTACGTTGACGATATAGCCTGCTCTTTTCCCAATAAAGATGTTGCGCTAGACGGATTACAACAGCTTATCAAAATGTTCGCATCGGGTGGTTTCGAATTGGTAAAGTGGTCCAGTAACTTCCATGATTTACTAGAAAATGTTCCCGAATCGCATCGGTTAGCTAAACCAATTCACCTTACAAAAGATGAGTCTCTTAAAATTCTTGGCATGCAATGGTTGCCGACTTGCGATAAATTTTCGTTTACTATTTTACCATCCGACCGCACTTGCACGAAATGCAATATGTTATCAACAGTATCTCACTTGTGGGATATACTTGGGCTGGTAGGTCCGGTTATTACATACGCCAAACTCTTTATCAAGGAAGTTTGCTTAATGAAGTTAGATTGGGATGATACCCCTCTCGACTATCTTGTTAGTGCATGGACTCAGTTTCAGTCAGAGTTACCGCTTATCGTAGATTTAAAAATACCGCGGCATGTGCAGGTGTTCGAGAATACCAATATCACCCTTTTAGGTTTTTGTGACGCAAGCGAACGTGCATATGGAGCCGCTGTATATTTACATGCGAACAACCACGGCAAGCGAACGACTACCTTAGTGTGCGCAAAATCCAAATTCTCGCCTAGTAATCGGGTTATTATGACACCGCGACTCGAACTTATGGCCGCCTTTCTACTTGAAAAGCTACTACGCGCTGTGTCAGATAGCTATTCATCGCATTGTAACATTAACCGCATTTATGCATTCTCTGACTCCACCGTAGCACAACACTGGATTAACACATCTCCACATCGCCTGCAGGTTTTTGTCGCCAACAGGGTTTCCAAAAGTCAATATCTCTTACACGCGAAACATTTTTATCACATTCCTGGGTGTGACAATCCCAGCGACTGTTTATCCCGCGGTTTATTACCTTCGCAACTCTTAGTTCATCCACTATGGATGGGCGGTCCTAGCTGGACACAAAGAGAAGAGACTGATTGGGCCATATCATGTTTTAATCTGGAACCTTCTTAAGATGTTCCAAAACTTAAATCGGTTTCTCTCACCACAACCACCGAAGATATCCCATTATTGTGTCATATAGCTTCTCGACATTCTAAATGGACCAAACTTTTGTACACTATTGTGTATATTTATAGATTTCTTAAATATTTACCGCGCAGTAATTTTATTTCCGTTTCCGATTTAGAGTTTGCTGAAAGTAAACTTCTTACCGCTGTGCAAATAACCCATTTCCGCGAAGAATTTAAGCAATTAATCAATTTAACAAAAAATCGGGCAATAAATGCCAGAAACACGTACAGAAATTAAATCCGTTTCTTCACAACGGACTTATCCACGTTGGAGGAAGATTAAGTAACGCTAACTTAACCGTCGACCATCGGCATCCTATTCTGTTACCTAGGAAAGATCATGCAGTGAACCTCATTGTAGAACATTATCATCGCATGCATTGCCATACTGGTCCTAATTTATTAGATAGTTTATTACACATAGGTATTGGATTATTACCGCTAGACGAACGATCCTTTCGGTAATAGATAAATGCAATCATCGTTTTCGCACATGACCCAAATCTATTTGTCCACTTATGGGAGATTTGCCCCCAGTACGAACTCAAGTTGTACCCAAAGCGTTTGTTCAAATGGGTTGCGATTACGGAAGCCCGCTGTTCATTACTCCGAAACGTGGCCCTGGCGTTCGTAGCCATAAGGCGTATATATGCCTATTTGTGTGTTTGACAACTCGCGCGATTCACATTGAGCTCACCACCAACTTGAGTACTCCTATGTTCATGTCTGCCTTCAATGATCCAAGTGAGCCACTAGCTATAACTCCCTCTCATTTTTTGACCTTAACATCGCTTAAGTATTTACCCGCCGCCCCGGTGGAAGATCGAGCGATACATTTGTTAGAGCGCTATCAGCTGTTAGACAACCTAGTGCAGTCGTTCTGGGACCGATGGTCGCTCGAATACCTAAGCACACTACAGACGCGCGTGAAATGGAACGTTCCATCTGCAAATATTAAACAAGGTACAGTAACAAAAACAGAAATAGAAACAGAATCAGAAACAAAAACCTTTTTATTGAATATAGATTATAAATAATACTTATTGAAAGTCACTCTTTTGTATAATTACCACTGGTTCGAAAAAAAACCTCTGTCCTGGGTCTTCCCAGCGAGAAACCAGCAAGAAAACCAGCGGGACTTTTTTTTAAATAACAGCTTACAATCATGTATGTTACACAAATTAACAACACAACAAATTAGAAATAGCTTGGGAGCGATCACCTCACTTCCAGGGGTTATTATCATCTATAAATTCTTTAATATTATAATAACACTTTTTATACAAACTTAGTTTAATAAAGTTTTTGAACTTTGAGCAGGTCAAATTTTGTATATTTTCTAGAATTTTGTTGTAAAAGCGTATACATCGCCCCAAGAATGAATTACTGACTCGATGGAGTCGAGTAACTGGTACTACTAGCTTGTGTCTGTTCCTAGTATTTACAGAATGAATATCACTTATTTTTGTAAAACTAATTTTATTTTTGTGTACGTACATTACATTTTCATAAATTTATTGAGAGGCCAAAGTTAATATATTAATTTCCTTAAACTTTTGTCGCAGCGACTCTTTAGGCTTTAAATCATAAATTGCTCTTATGGCCCTCTTCTGTAAAACAAATATAATTTCAGTGTCAGCTGCGTGTCCCCATAGCAAAATACCATACGACATTATGCTATGGAAATAGCCAAAGTAAACTAGTCTAGCTGTTTCAACACTAGTTAGACTTCTAATATTTTTTACGGCATATGCTGCAGAACTAAGTCTGCTTGCTAGTTTTGATATATGGGGGCTCCATTGAAGCTTCGCGTCAAGTGTGATTCCAAGAAAAATGGTGGTATCTACAAGACTCAGTTTCTCCCCATTTAAAATTACATTACTATTTAATTGTTTGACATTTGGAGTCATAAATTTCATACATTTCGTTTTAGTGCCATTTAAATGCAAATTATTAACATTGAAACAATTTACCAATTTAGATATAGCATTATTTACTTCGTCATATTTTAGCAATTGTCGACTTAATTTGAAAATTAAAGAAGTGTCATCTGCAAATAATACTATATCATGGTTATCTCCTACTATGTAAGGTAAGTCATTAATGTATACAAAAAACAGAAAGGGGCCGAGAATTGAGCCTTGAGGCACGCCCATCTGTACCATCGACCCGGAAGAACTCATACTGTTAATGACAACTTTTTGCGTTCTCTTACTTCAATATGAAATAAATAATTTAAGTAGTGCTGGTAATACAGGATACCAAGGTTCCGCCATTACAGTGGGAGATGGGAGTTATAACTGTCGTTTATCCAGGTCCAGATGGGATTGCAAGAGTGGCTACTATCAAAACTATCCGCGGTATCTATAAGAGACCTGTGGTACGCTTGTGTCCACTGCCTACACAATAGTGATTATTAAAAATAGATATTAATATATAAGTTTAAATATTGTTTGTCAATCTCGCAATTTCATAATACTATTTATATCTTGTTTGCACATTTTAATTAGTCATCACACGCTGTCCGTAATTCGAATCATATCTCTCTATTTCAGATATATTTTGTCACTTATGTAATTAATAATAAGTTAATCTTAAAATATTTTGAAAGGGAACCTTTCAAAGTCCGGGAGTATAGTCGCGCCGAACATGCGCTCGAATTAATCTATTCGTATTTATCATAAATGGCGGTGGTGTGAGTTAAAATTGTCACTCCACTTCACCTTCAAAAGGAAAAGGGTCATTAGTTCAATATAGTCTTCGCTAATCCGCGCCCGCCGCCCGCTGTTGCACCTTGTTGTGCTCTTACCGCAGTATCAATTTAAATAGTTTTAAATTTTATAATCGCTAGTGTTTTCGGCAATACACTATCATACATACAATAACACATACAACATTACACACCACATTATTTAGAACGAACGCCGATTAGTGATTGTGATTACGAGCTTCTCGGTAAGTAAATTTAATTCCTCTAATTTAAGAAACATAAATATATTATACCGCGCAATCACGTAATTAACGGCCACGAGGTGATAGCTAGTGCCCGACGTGATTACAATCATACACACTTAACTATCCATAACAAATAAGAAATCGCTTGGTAGCGATCACCTCATTCCCAGGGGTATTTTTATTATCATCAATAATATATTCCTTACTTACTTACTTACTTATCGTCACGCACAATCCCTGACGGGGTAGCCAGAGAGAACAGATCGCCAAGTGTCACGATCCTTACATACCTATTTCGCTTCTTTCAGATTCATTATCTTATTCATACATGCACGTCTAGGTATCCGAGTACTCTTGACCCTCCCCTCTTCGAGCAGTTTGCTCACATGGTCTTCGAAAGTTAGTCTCGGTCTACCTCGACACCTTTTAATATTAACTTTCGCGCTATATATTTTCTTCACCATTCGGTCTTCACTCATTCTCTCAACGTGCCCAAACCATCGAAGCACGCCCTTATCAATTTTTGTGATAAGGTCATCTTTCAAACCTGCCATATTGCGAATCTCTTCGTTTCGCTTTCGGTCGGCCATGGTGACGCCGCACATTTTACGAAGAGATCGCATCTCCACTGCATTCAACTTGCTTTTATGCTTCTTCTGGCATACCCAGGTTTCGCTGCCATATAACAAAGTCGGTACCAACACTGCGTTATGTATTGCAAGGCGTGCACTCTTCACTACGCCTTGCCTTTTGACTAACGCAGTCAGGGCACCATTGACTTTGTTCCCGGCAGCGACACGCCTGTCCACATCTAAATCACATCTTCCATCCCGGCTAAAAGCACTCCCCAAGTATACAATTTTATTTACCTGTTCTAGACATTCCTGATTTACCCATATTTCACACTTCGTTCTCTCTTCGTCCCTTTCAAATACCAGAACCTTAGTTTTATTAGCATTCAAGCGGAGACCTTTAATTTCACATTCCTCTTTCATACACGTGACTAATGCCTGCAGTTCTGCCTCTGATGGTGCAATAAGCACTGCATCATCAGCATACAGCAGACAATTTACTTTAATGTCACCCAATTTCACACCCAAACAGCTATCTTTCAGCTTCTGTAAACAGCTGTCGAGATACAGTATGAACAGCCAGGAAGACATGACACAACCCTGTTTTATGCCCGTTTGGACGCTAAACATGGGTGACAGGTCATGCCCTACCCGCACACAGGCTTTACAGTCACAGTAAAGTGACTGCACAGCCCTTAGCAATCGACCATCCACACCATACCCCGGCAACAGTTCCCACATTTTCTTCCTTACAACCTTATCAAATGCTTTCTCAAGATCCACAAAAGCACAGAAAAATCCTCTGGTTAGCAGCCAGAAGCTTTTCCGTAATCATGCGGAGAGAAAACATTTGATCCATGCATCCTCTTGCAGGTCTAAATCCGCATTATGCCTCCCATAGAAATCTTTCCGATTTTTCTTGCATCCTACGTGTCAAAACCTTCGAGTAAACTTTACTTGTTAAACTGGTCAAGCTGATTGCCCGATAGCACCCGCAGTCAAAATGTGAACCTTTACCTTTATATAAAGGCACAATGACTGCGGATCGCCAATCATCCGGGACATCCCCCGTCCGCAAGCACAAATTGCACAGCAGATGAAAGCTGTCCCAGACGCGAGGCCCACCATACTTGACCATTTCAGCAGTAACTCTGTCTAGTCCCGCAGCCTTACCGCATTTCAAACTTCGAATCGCACGTTCAATCTCTTTCATACTGATGACCTCAGTGTCATCGAGGTCCGGGTCTGGCGTACCAGTCTCGGCGTCATCCCCGGATCCCTCCCTAAGATCATCACACGCATACATTTCTCTATAAAATTCGCTCCATCGCTGCATGACGTCCGATTTGTCTGAGAGGACGTCATTAGTTCTCTAAAGCACTTTGTTCATTCTTAAGGCCGTCGCACCACTTCGGGTCCTTCCAACCTCTTTCCAGAAGAGTTTGGAGTTCTCCTTAAAGTTGTGCGACAACCTTTCGTCCGCTTCCATTGTACACCTTTCACGCACTTCCTCAATCAATGCTTTCGTGTGAACTTTTTGCAGCTTATATTTTCTTTCATCTTCTCTCTCATATCCTTATCATTACTAGAGGCCAAGTAGTCTAACCATGCTTTCTTCTTCTTCTTTACAGCTTCTTTCACTTCATCATTCCACCATGCATCTCTTCTTTTACTACTGCCTCTTTTAATCGTTCCACACACTTCTTCCGCTGCACTTACCATTCCATCCCTAAGGTTCTGCCATGTTCTTTCAACACATTCTTTTCTACCATCGATGTTGTCAAGCTTTTCGGCTACCCTCGCATGATATTTTTCCCTAGTATCCGCTTCCTGAAGCTTCCAGCTTCGGATGCGACAGACCGACTGTGGTTCTGTTACTGCCGTCCGGTAGCGCCAACCCGCGAACAGACCCCTAAATCTAGTAATCACTAGATAGTGATCCGTTCCCAGGTCAGCACCCCTAAACACTCGCGTATCCATCACCTGTTTAAGCAGTCGGTCATCCACCAGGAACAAATCGATCATACTTCTCTCATTCTTTCTTTCTCTAGTATACATATGGATTTTCTTGTGATTAAACATAGTGTTTGTCACAAGAAGACCCTTTTCCTTGCATACCGCCAGTATAAGCTTGCCAGCATCATTAACCCTTTTATCCCCAAACTTTCCAAGCACCGACTCGTACCCTGGTCGAGCGGTACCAACCCATCCATTCAAATCACCACATACAACAATTCTTTCGTTTCCCCTAGCCAAATCTAGAACTTCTCTTACATTCTCCCAAAACTCCTCCAGCTCAGCCCTGGACCACGAAGCTACCGGCGCATAAACAGCCAAGAGGAATAACTTCGTCAGTCCCAATTTAAAGCGAACCCAGAGAAGTCTTGAGTTCACAACCTTATATTCAGTCATAACATCGACCAACCGAGACGACAGCAGCACCCCCACTCCCTGGCGGGCGCTCTCGCTCTCCGGGACTCCGGACCATAGAGCTAACGTCCCGCCAGGGAGCTCTTCAGTACCACTGCCCTTCCGTTTGGTCTCCGACACACACACGACATCTAATTCTCTTTCTTTCATTATTTCGATCAACTCATTCGTCTTATCTCTCATGCCTCCTCTAACATTCCACGTGCCAACTCTGCACTCTGTCCTCCACCTTCCGCCGTGTCGGGCTGTGCGTGACGGGTGGCGGTCCCCATCGCCGCTTTGCGCGCTGCATTCCACACCAACGGGGACGAGCTGGTGTGCGTCGCCTTGGGGGGTCGCCCTAACCCTCGTTGGCATGGGTGCGCAGCTAAGTAGAATTGCAGCCCTGAAAAGGGCTGGCAGGGGTCGCGACGAGCACGCTTCTACTGTGACCCCCTAATATATTCCTTAATTTTATAAAATTAAGGAATATATTATTAAACCAAATAACCCTTTTTAGGGTTGCGTACCTAAAGGTTAACCAACGGGACCATCTTTACTAAGCCTCCGATGTCCGTCCGTCTGTGATTCAGCGGGCTGTATCTCATGATGCGTAATAAGTTAAAGTTTTCACAGAATGTGTATTTCTGTTGCCGCTATAACAAAAAATAATAAAAATAAAAAAGGGGTCTACCCTACTAGAAACGTGTTTTACGATGGTACGAAGCCCGTCATGTGCGAGCCCATCTCGTACTTCGCCGGTTATTTAATACATCATTTATTTGTTAAAGTTTTTGAACTTGGCGGTTGACAAATTTCGCATATTTTCTGGAATTTTGTTGTAAAAGTGTATACGTTGCCCCAAGAATGAATTACTGACTTTGTGGAGTCCAATAGCTGAAGTACCAATTACTCGACTCTGATTGCAAAATATATTATTAAACATAATATATTATTAATAATATATTTTGAATACTGACGATAGTTACTTTTTCGCAAAGATTTAAATAATTAATTCCAAAAATCAGAATTTTGTTGCAAAATAATATTAGATATAAAAACCCGTTCAAAAACTTGAACGAAAAGCAATAAGTGCTAATTAAATTTAACATCATCCAGTACAAGCAAAACGCTTATTTTTCTCATAAGACTGAGATATGTATTTTATTAAAATTTAAGTAATTGCATATGTATATTATCATCATCATCAACAGAACAGCCCACTGCTGAACATAGGCCTCCCCCAAGGAATGCCACAAAGCACGGTCCTGAGTCACCTGCATCCATCGACTTCCTGCATATCTTTCCAGGCCGCCACTCGAGAACCTTTTCTCCCCATAGGTTGTCGGTTCTTCGAGCTATATGGCCGGCTCATTGCCACTTCAGCTTACTAATCCGTTGGGCTATGTCGATCACTATGGTTCTACTGCAGATATCCTCATTTCTAAGTTTATCACGCAGATAAACTCCGAGTATAGCCCTCTTCATAGTTCACTGAACGACATTGAGCTTTGTCATACAGCCGGCAGTGAAGGACCACGTCTCAGTTCCATAGGTCATCACTGGCAACACACACTGGTTTTACAGTCTCGTTTTCAAGTTTTGAGGTATACCTGATAAGAAGATGTGGTGTAATTTCCCTAACGCTGCCCAACGGAGTTGAATCCGTCGATTGACCTGTCGTTCGAAGTTGGACTTACCTAGTCGGACTATTTGTCCCAGGAAAACATACTCGTCAACAACTTCGAATTTAGTGCTCCCAACAACTACCGGCATAGGTGTGACTTGGAGATTAAACTTGATCTTTGTTTTGTCCATGTTCGTCTTAAGACCTATCCGTTGAAAAACACTATTGAGGTCATTGAGCATAGTGCTTAGGTCGTCCAGCGATTCTGCCATAAGGACTATATCGTCGGCAAATCGTAGGTGAGTGATGTACTCGCCATTGATGTTAATACCGTATCCTTTCCAGTCCAGAAGCTTGAAAACGTCTTCTAATGCAGCGGTGAAGAATTTCGGGGATATAACGTCACCCTCTACCTCTCACCTCTCTCCAATTGGATAGGTTTCGTACTCTGGTTCTGTACTCGGATAGCCATCGTAGCCCTACTGTACAAACATTTCAGCACTTCGATATACCGACAGTCAACTTGGCATCGCTGAAGGGACTGCAGCATCGCCCAAATTTCGACGGAATCAAAGGCTTTCTCATAGTCCACATACGACAGACATGGTGAAAAATTGTACTCCTCGGACTTCTGTATAATTTGACGAAGTGTATGTATGTGGTCTATGGTGCTAAAGCCCTTTCGGAAACCGACTTGTTCGGAAGGCTGGAAGTCGTCAATTCTGCGCGCGAGACGATTCGTAATGACACTCAAAAACAGCACGTAGACGCGGCTCAGAAGAAAAATCGGTTTGTTGTTCTTCAAGAGAGCGTTGTCACCTTTCTTGAAGAACAATTCCACCGCACTTCTGCTTCCCGCCTCCGGTGTAATGCCACCATTGAGGGCGGAATTAAAGAGCTTCTGAAGGACTTCAAGTACCGGTTTTTCACCCGCTTTCAGAAGCTCCTTTGTACTTCCATCCTCGCCTGGGGTCTTGCCGCTTTTAAGATGCTGGAGAGCCATTTTAATCTTGCTCAGACTTACGTCCATGATATCATCGGAATAGTGTCAGATAAGACTCGCTCTTGGATCGTTACTCACAATTACGTGTCGCTTCAACGATGATATGTACAGCTGCCCATAGAACCTCTTAATCTTACTCAAAATCTCAGGTGTCTCGGAAACGACGCTGCTACACTCGGTCTTCAGCTTCGACAGTTGACTCTTTCTGGCAGACAGATCTCTAGCAAAGACTTTGGAGCCCTGGTTCCGCTCGATCGCTTCTTAAATACGAGCAGTATTAAAGTTGCGTAAGTCCCGCCGCATGCATTTGGAGATGTGTCTGTTCAGTTTTTTTTATAGGATAGGGTGACAAACGAGTACACAGTGCAACTGATGGTAAGCGGCCACTGTGACCCATAGACATCTACAGTTATCCTCAATAAAGACTCAAAATGCAGATGCGTTGTCACCCGTGAGGACTAAGGTGGAATGCCTCTTTTCCAGTAAAAAGGGTCTGCGGTTCTCTACACCCACCATACGAAACACAGCAGTGCTAAGTTGCTGTTTTATGCTGGTATTCCGTGAGAGCGTGTTCCTTCTCCGGTCGAGCCGACCCATTTGTGCTACAATTATACTACTAATAGAGCTGCAGCATGGCTCTACAGTGTATAAGTTAGTCACGTTAGTTAGTATAAGTCAGTAGATTTGACATCATCAGTTGCCTGTATGCTGTAAAATCTACTGAAGACTGCAGCTTCATGTCCCGTCTAACAGCCATGAGATTAAGAGTGTGATCGGAGAGTTTTTGTGTTCTTCTGCGGCGGGTCTTGCAGAACTTGGCTCCGACCGCATCGGACAGTTTCCACGAGCTTGTCATTCATATCGTCCACTGCATAGTAATCTTCTAGGCACTGAAATGTTTTCGTTGCTCGAGCTAAAAGGTTTCGGGCCTTTGGATTAGAGCACGAGGGGGACGGATCGTTGGCTTCATTAGACGCGATCTCTCCAACTTAACGTTTAGGTTCAGTGTGTCTCTCACCATTCGGTAATGCCGGTTTTCACCCTCGCGATCACTGAGATATCACTGAACAGTTGTCGTCTGGTCTTCATAATGAAGTCAATCTCATTTTTTGTCAAACCGGCGGGGCTCGACCAGATCCTGTGAGGCCGCTTCTGGAAGAAAGAGTTCATCATAAAGAGTCGTTATTTCTCCATGAAGTCGGCTAGCTGCTGGCCTCTTGGGTTCCGTTGCCCTATTCCGAATTTCCCTACTTTCAGCTCACCGTTCTCTCTTGTGCCTAGTTTTGCGTAGAAATCTCCCATTAACACCGTAAAGTGGGTTTTGGAGGAATGCATGGCTTTAGAGATATCCTCATACATTTCCTCCACCTCCTCATCGGGGTGTGCCGAGGTTGGTGCGTAAACCTGTATGACCGTCAGCGAATACCGTTTGGTGATTCTGAGTATAAGATACGCAACCCTCGTTGACACACTCCCAATCTTTACAAAATTGTTAATGAGAGACTTGTGGACGATAAATCCGACACCTCCTTGGGACAGATGGTCCTCTTTCCGGTGACAAGTTGCCGGATTCAAGGATTACCGTGTCCTCCCCCTCTCGTAAGATTTCGGATAATCCCATAGGATTATCATAATATTCCAGCGCAACTTGTTTATCTCTTCTTCCAGCTCCAGGATCTTTTCGTCAGTCCTCAGGGTGGGTGCATTATAAGTTGCCAGGTCGAGTCGTCGTAGGTGGCAACCGAATCTCCACCGGAGATTATTAGCACGCCCTGTCCCGCCGTTATCATGGTCGCCACCGTAGCCAGGAATAGCGGGGCCGCCAGGGACTGGGTGCCGTCGTTTTGTAACTTTTATCATGGGGGTATATTGCCATATTTGCCACGCTTGGCAAGCGAGTTGGCAACCGCAGTTTTTATTGTTGTTTTACTGTTCAAGATCAGAAAGTTGCTGCTGCCCATCCTCTGCCTCAGTTTCCCTCTGTCGCCTCACGGGAAGATGTAGGGTAGTGCGTATTTTTACCCGCCACTACATGGGGTCGATGTATGTTATGCTGCGTGTTAAGCTTAGAAATGAGGATATCCGCAGTTGCACCAGAGTAACTGAAAGAGCGCAACGGATTAGTAAGCTGAAGTGGCAATGGGCCGGCCATATAGCTCGAAGAACAGACAACCCATGAAGAAGAAAAGTTGAGTGGCAGCCTCGTACCGGTAGACAATGTTTGGGGCGGCTCGCCATTAGATGGAGAGACGACCTGGTAAGACATGAAGTAAGTCGATGGATGCGGGTGGCTCAGGAAGGTGCTTTGTGGCTTTCCGTTGGGGGAGGCCTAAATTCTGTAGTTTACTCGTGAAGGGATGTCAATGTGACTGAATGATTGAATTAATGAATAGGTATGCATGTTGAGTAATTTTGTAAGCTTTTCTTGCAACACGTTTAATGTTTTAAATTGATCCAATTTTAAATAAATGAAAAGTTTAATTTAATTTAGAAAAATCCCACTACATGAAGTAACGTTTTCATGAAACCCGCATGGATCAATGCAGTTGGATCTGATTGGTACTTCATGGCAATCTATGGTGTAGGCTTACGTTAAGCAGTGAAATTATGATGGATGGATATTGATAAATTTAATAAAAAATTTAGTGTTCATTATGCAGAAGCATACTCGTAAATTACCATAAATAATTTTGCTATAGGTACTGTTGCAGTACTAGCATAGTGCGCTAGTATACGAGTATAAAGCAACATTATTTCGTGTGGATTTTTATCTTAAACACTTGCATCGATCATATTAATAAGAATTAATAGTGTTTTCACCGAAAGTCGAAATGGCAAGAATTTATATATATGTATGGCATTACACTTTTATTTAGCAGCGAGTTCTTTATTTATCTATAAACTGTCTTACAATTTCGTTGAGCATGGGAAATACATTTCTACAAACATACGAGTACTAATAAAATTGAAGTAATGATCCCGTGTAGTGGTAGGTAAGAATACACACTACCGCATACGTGGGTGTCGTAAGAGGCCACAGAGGGAAACTAAGACAGAAGATAGACAGCAGCATCTTTCTGATAACATTAAATTACAATAAATAACCCACCAACCCGCTCGCCAAGCGTGACAACTATGGCAATGTACCCCCAATGATTAAAGTTACGAAGAGACGGCCCCCAGTCTCCGGCAGCCCCGCTATTTCTGGATATGGTGGCGACAATGCTAACGGCGGGGCAGGGGGTGCTAAGAATCTCCGGTGGAGATTCGGATGCCACCTAAGACGACACGACCTGGCAACATATAACACACGCACCCTAAAGACTAACGAAAGGAAGGATCTTTTCATTAGTCTTTAGGGTCTTGTTTATATCTTCTTTCAGCTCCAGGAGGGGCTGGAAAAGAGATATCTTCTTCCAGCTCCAGGAGGGACTGGAAGAAGAGATAAACAAATTGCGCTGGAATATATTATGATTATTTGAGGTCCGAAGAGAGGGGATGACATGATAATCCTCGAATCCGCCAACTTGTTCTATCATCGGGAGAGCGGCCATCTGTCCCATAGAGGTGTCGGATTTATCGTCCACAAGTCTCTCGTTAACAACCTTGTAAAGATTGAGAGTGTGTGGACTAGGGTTGAGTACCTTATACTCAGAATTACCAAACGGTATTCGTTGAAGGTCATACAGGTTTACGCACCAACTTAGGCACACCTAGATGGGGAGGTGGAGGAAATGTGTGAGGATATCTCTACAGCCATTCATTCCCCCAAAACCCACTATACGGTGTTAATGGCAGAATTCAACGCAAAACTAGGCACAAGAGAGAACGGTGAGCTGAAGGTAGGGAAATTTGGAATAGGGGAACGAAACCCAAGGGGACATCAGCTGGTCGATTTCAAGGAGAAAAAGGGACTCTTTATGATGAACTCTTTCTCCCATATGCGGCCCCACAGGAAGTGGACCTGGCTTTAGCACTATAGACCACAAACATACCCTTCAGTAAATTGTACAGAAGTCTGAGGAGTACATTTTGCTACTATGTCTGGCGTATGTGGACTATGAGAAATCCTTTGATTCCGTCGAAGTCTGAGCGGTGCTACAGTCCCTTCTGCGGTGTCAAGTTGACAGTCGGTATATCGAAGTGCTGAATTGTTTGTACAGTAGGGCTACAATGGCTATCCGAGTACAGAATCAGAGTAGGAAACTTATCTAACTGCAGAGAGGTGTAAAAGAGGGAGATATTATATCCCCGAAACTCTTCACCGCTGCATTGGAAGACGTTTTTAAGCTTCTGAACTGGAAAGGATACGGTAATAACATCAACGGCGAGACTCTACTACTCGCCTTAGATTTGCTCATGATATAGTCCTTATGGCAGAATCGCTGGAGGACCTAAGCTCTATGCTTGATGACCTCAATAGTGCCTCCCAACGGATAGGGCTTAAAATAAACGTTAATAAAACAAAGATCATGTATAACGTCCATGTCACACCTATGCCGGTAGTTGTTGGGAGCACTAAGCCCGAAGTTGTTGACGAGTATGCTTACCTGGGACAAATAGTCCGACTAGGTCAGTCCAACTTCGACCGAGAGGTCAATTGACGGATTTAACTCGGCTGGGCAGCGTTCGGGAAATTACAGCACATCTTCTTGTCAGGTATACCTCAAAACTTGAAAACGAGACTGTACAACCAGTGCGTATTGCCTGTGATGACCTATGGAACTGAGACGTGGTCCTTCACTGCTGGATGGATGAGGAAGCTCAAGGTCACTCAGCGAGCTATAGAGAGGGCTATGCTCATGAGACGGTCCATTTCTGGCGCAGTCTATGTACAATATACCGTAAACAAGAGAAAAATTCAAGGATTTTGTTAAAAATAAAATGAGAAATTAAATCAAACTAAATAACTTGCAAAAAATAAAAATGCAATCCCAAGTTTTTTGATGGTTTTACAAGATGGTGCGCTTCCAGTGATAAAAAAGACACGGTTATTTGTCAAATGTCATTTCTATCAAATGATATTTTTATTTATTCCGAGCTTGGTTGTGTAGTTCTGAACTCGTGAATGTGTTTAATTGTGGATTTCTTTGGCGATTTGGTTTTTTGTTTGGACTTTGGATCAGCTACTTGTTTAACTCTGCTTTTGTTTTATGGACTTAAGATTTACGTAAGATTTCTATTTCGTTGATATCGGACATCTGTATGGTGTAGAATCACATTTTGAATCATTAAGCAGGTATGTACTAAAGAAAGATGATTCCTTTAACTATTAAACGCGTTTGAATGACATACTTCTATCTGTAGTCTGTTAATAATTATTAATTTCTACATATTAAGTTCATAATGGCTGCAAAATCTCAATATGATGTAATTATCTTTCAGTTCACCTGTTAAAACTGTTGCACTGTTTAAAATGCGCTTCTGCAATATATATAGTTTATTAAAGTAAGATTGTTTTGTTCTAGATGGATGAAAGTGCACCAATATGTTCACAATGTTTTGCAAACGTATTACAAGAATTATCTGTCGGCACAAATCATGAAAATGAGCTCCAGCGCCCTAATGCCAATATTATCAGTATATTGTATGTTTGGTGTCAACGAAGACTGAGTAGCAAATAAGTTGTGACCCAAATAATATCATCCCAACAAGACTCTGTTTTAATAAGAGGTCGTATAAAATCTCGCCATCACTCGGACAGAGCTTATTATACATAAATACTGTTGGCGAGACAAGGGACAAGTTGGGATGAGATGATTGCAGGTTATTATTGCAGTTGCACTTCTGGACAACAGACAGTGGGTTGCTGTACCCACATAATGACCGTTGTCTGGTATTTGTGTTGGGCTCGGTATCAAAATTCCATAACCGCACCGGCATCAATTCTGGATGACATTTTAGTAAGGGAGAATTTTGAAATAGGATAAATAAATAGAAAAATTAAAAAATTAAGCTGTTATTTATATTACCTTAAATATCTAAAACATGATTGACCTTTTTTTTTATAGGAGAGGGGGCAAACGAGCATGCGGCTCACCTGATGGTAAGTGACTACCGCCGCCCATGTACAACTGCAACACCAGGGGAATCGCAGATGCGTTGCCGGCCTTTTAAAAAGGAGTAGGCTCTTTTCTTGAAGGTCCCTAAGTCGTATCGGTCCGGAAAAATCGCTGGTGGTAATCGATTCCACAAGGATGTTGTGCGAAGGAGAAAACTTCTTCTGAATCGCACAGTGGTGGACCGCCAATCATCTAGATGATATGGATCTAGGTGCGATGGTGAAACTGAGCGGCTGGAATTAGTCCGAACAATTCCTCAGAGCACTCCCCGTGGTAGATGCGATAAAATACGCAAAGAGATGCAACCTCTCTACGCAGTGCCAGTGAGTCAAGCCGATCGGAAAGAACTCGGTCGTCGACGATTCGAACCGCTCTGCGCTGGATGCGGTCAAGTGGAAGGAGCTGGCACTGGGGGGGCCCCTGCCCAGAGATGGGAACAGTATTCCATGTGAGGTCGAACCTGCGCCTTGTAAAGTTGCAAGCGGTGTGCCCGTATGAAATACTGTCCCGCTCTGCTGAGCACGGCAAGCTTTTTAGAGGCCAATTTGGCCTTCTCTTCCAAGTGACCACGAAAATGCACGTCACTCGATATGTCAACACCGAGGATTCCGATACTGGCTGAGGCAACTAGGGGAGTGCCTTGAAACTGAGGAGATACGACAAAGGGAATCTTTTTAGCGGTAAACGCGCAAACTTGTGTCTTCTGGGGATTGAACTGGACTAGATTTAGTCGCCCCCAGTCTGAGACTTTGTTCAACAAAGTCTCGACTTCAGACACAAGTTTGTTCCGGTACTCGGCGACGTTTTCCCAAGAAATATTGGCACGGCCGGTATATAAGGCATCACCAGTGCTGTCGTCTGCATAACAATGAATGTTACTGGTTTGCAACATATCATTGATATGCAGAAGATACAGCGTTGGTGATAGCACGCAGCCTTGTGGAACACCAGCGTTAATGGGCTTGTAATCGGAGCATGCACCGTCTACAACGACCTTGATGCTCCGATCTGCAAGAAAGCTGGTGACCCAATTGCACAATTTCTCGGGAAGCCCATAGGAAGGCAGCTTCAAAAGAAGCGCTTTATGCCAAACCCGATCGAAAGCCTTCGCTATGTCCAAACTAACGGCCAACGCCTCCCTCTTGGACTCCACTGCCTCCACCCATCTATGGGTCAGGTAGACCAGAAGATCACCAGCTGAGCGACCTCGACGGAAACCGTACTGGCGGTCACTAATCAGCTGGTGATCCTCAAGGTACCGTATGAGCTGGCTGTTAATGATCGTTTCCATTACTTTGGAGAACAAGGAGGTGATGGCGATAGGCCTGTAGTTGGACGGATCTGAGCGGTTGCCTTTTTTAGGGATCGGGTGCACCAAAGCTGTCTTCCATGAGTCCGGGACTACGCCTAAGGAGTAGGAGTACCGAAAAATACGCGTTAAAACCGGTGCCAACTCCGGAGCACACGTCTTCAGCACAATAGGTGGGACTCCATCAGGCCCACTCGACTTGTTGACGTCCAGGGAGAGGAGTGCTTTACGCACCAAGCGCTGTGTAAACAGCACTTCCCGCATGGAGCACTCACACCGCGGGATGGTCGGCGGTGTGTTCTCCCCGTCATCTAGAGTCGAGTTGGAAGCAAAAAGAGAGCCTAGCAGATCGGCTTTCTCCTTTGCGTCATGGGCCAGTGAGTCGTCCACCCTGTGCAGAGATGGCAGAGATGGCTGACAGAAGTTCCCTTGGACAGCCTTGGCGAGAGACCAGAATGCACGTGTTCCCGAAGGGAGGCGAACTAGTTTCTCGCCAATTCTGCCGATGTGCTCTGACTTTGCCTTGGCAATGACACTTTTGAAGGACCTGGAGGCGGAATTGTACTTCTTTTTAAGAGCGCTGGTGTTTACATCCCGGGACGTTGATGCGTCAGCCCAGGCCTGGTAGCACTCCTGCTTATAGCGTGATGCTAGTTTACAGGAGCGACCAAACCATGGCTGGGGTCTGCCTCCGATGGGCACCACAGAGGATGGAATAAAAAGTTCCGTACCCTGAAGTACCACATCAGCAACAGAATCGGCAACAACGCTGGGATCTTCCGGCGAGAAGCAAACCCGCCCTCAAGGGTAGGATGCAAAAAAAGACCGCATCCCGTCCCAATCGGCCGACCTATAGTGCCAAACACGGCGGCAAGCTGCAGATCGCAACTGCGATGGGAGCGTGAGTGGCACCGTACTCCGGATCAGACAATGGTCCGAAGAGCCCAGTGGGGCATCGACGGAGACTTGATATCCGTCCGGATGAGAGGTCAGCAGAAGGTCCAACAGCGAAGGTACATGGTCTTCCACATCTGGGATCCGCGTAGGCGAAGTAACCAGTTGTGTTAGACCATATGCCAAAGCAAAGTCATAGACAGATCTACCCGCATGATCGGTTAAACGAGAACCAAGCCATTCAGCGTGGTGGGCGTTAAAATCACCGAGTATCACGATCTCTGCGGATGGGACCTGTTGTAGCACGGAGTCTACAGCCATTTGGACGTGGTCGATGAGTCGGTCTGTGTCGGCATTACCGCTATGGGACCTATAGAGGCACCCGTAGACGCGGGGATGGTCGTCGCTGTCTACGCGCAGCCATAGGATGGACAGGTAGATGTTTCACTTTCTATAATTCATATGACTGATCACCTTATTATGACATTATCCAGGCTTTAAACGTCTGTCAAGGCTCAAGGCATACTCTGACACGCTGAGGACCTGTTATATGAAAATATTTGTACGCCGGAAACGTATTTAGGATGCGAATTATTTTGTAACAACTGTAATGTACCATATTATAACAATTAAATAATATTATCTATGATTGTACTCTAGCACTTCAGCAGACAAAATAGACACATATACCTGAACAGAAATTAGTATTCAGGATTATTCTGTTTATCCACCTTAAAACAGCCACTCTAAAGTAAAATAAATTAAATATACTCTTTATTATTAGTGCAATAAAGTAGTAATCTCATGATGATAATTTAGGGTAGAGAAACGGAGTGACCCGCTATTCACATATAATCTCGCATTTGAGCTATCTGGCACAAAATTTTTGTAAAAACTAACAAAACACCTAGGCCTCATTTCCCCGTGTAAACAAAAAAGTACTGGATGCCCCTGGCACTGAAGTATGCATTACTACACACTAATGAACGCAATGAAATAATTTTGTGTGTAGACACCTTTGATTTATCTCAACAATCTTCTTGTCTGGAATTAGGTAGTACTTTTTATATTTGTTTTACAAATATCAACAAGAACGTTAGTTGTTTTAAGATCAGAAAATCACATACACAATCTTTATTACACTTTATTCGTGTTTTGATCAAAAAATACAACTTTTTTGCCTTACTTTCCTACTAGTTTCGAGACAGTTCAGCTATTTTACATAATAAATCCACCTGATAGGCCATAGGTGATATGAGTATATTTCAGAGATGACAGCTAACGTCAAATCAAAACGACATCAATCCGCCATTAGTGTTGCAGTTTTTGGTGAGAATAAAATATTAATACCCGTGAAATTAAGGCAAATTCGTGGATTTGAATGATCAAAAGTGGTTTAATATTTTATTTTAATTTATTTCCATACTAGTACATAAACTAGGCCTACGCTTCATACAATTTTGGACCGTCTCCTTTCTCTGCGTGATAATCTGAGAAATTAGGATATCAGCAGTAGAACCGGAGGGACCGACATAGCTCAACGGATTAAGTAACGGATTAGTAAGGTGAAGTGGCAATGGGTGGCCATATAGATGGAAGAACCGATAAGCGATGGGGAAAAAAGGTTTTCGAGTGGCGGCCTCCTACTGTCAGACGAATTGTAAGGCGTCCACTCACTAGATTGAGTGACGAC